>CM033475.1:68332716-69027716 GCA_019447015.1 Hymenochirus boettgeri | reverse complement strand
ATATTAAACAAGCACCAGGTTCCTCCTTACTGCCGCATGTATGTAAACTACAGCATCTAACAAAGCCCTTCCACATTGGTCGTAATCCAGATAAAAGCCAATAGTGTTCCGTTTAACTGGGAGAGAAGGCATTGCCTATAGAAATGGTGGGCGATCCCTGCTGTTGCTAGGTATTGAAACGCTGCCTGTTCCTGCTTGAGAGCCCTGGGGATTAGCTGGAGGAGGAGTTAATGTATGTACAGTATTGTATGTATACAACTTGACAGCACCTGGTCTGTCTCTCTCTCCTGGAAGACGGAACTACCGGGAAGGGCTCCAAGTGCCGCGGGAAGCCCCGCAAAGCCTCCCAACACTCGCGGCGGAGCCTGGTTTTCAGCCGCGACCAGCCGCAAACTACCCCTGGAAGACGGAACTACCGGGAAAGGCTCCAAGTGCCGCGGGAAGTTATCATTAGGAAAAAACGTATCTAATACATAATTACACTACAAAAATAACAGCATTATTACTTAAAATGTCATTCTTAGATAGGACTACCCTAATATGGAGGGCCTTGTAAGTGGTGGGTAGCTTACACATATATTTTAATCAATATATGTAACTAACACTCCAGCAAATAAAACTAAATAAAATTAACACATAAAAAACCCACTGTGCACCAACGGGCACACTTTTACTAGTATATATATATATATATATATATATATATATATATATATATATATATAAAACCATCTATTCTAAATGTTTATATCACATAATGTTTTATCACTTATTTCATTATTCTAGCGTAATATTTCCTACCAATTATTTTTATCCCTGTTTTATATCGTCTGTTCATCTTATCTTATTCTTATTTTAGCAGTGGGTCCAATATTTTATTTATCATATTTTTATCATATATAACCTTATCTAGTCCCAAACACTTACATTATTTTATTCTAACATATTAAATTAATTACTGTATTGATTTTCTATAAGGAATTATGTAATTATCCTACCTACACTGTGCTCTTTTTTTTTTAAAGCTAGGATTTTAATGAGAGTCCTTTGGTTTTATCTTGTAGCCAAAATCTAACATATATATGTACAAAAGAACTAAGAAATATTTACACTGAGAAGGAATCCAAGATGTTATAATGATCAAGCGTGGATGGTAGTCCAAGAGGCAGGGCTGGATGCTGAGCTTTTGGTGGAGCTGTTTGATATTTACCTTTCCCGGGTGGTTTGGTCTTGCCAGCTGGGACACAGAAAGGAGAGTCCTTGGATGGTTTTGGTCTCATTTGATGGGGTGGTGCACTCCATGACTTCGAAGAAATTTCTTGACTTCTCGTAGACCTTACTAGCTGATAACTGAAAGACAAACACTTCCTATCGGTCACATGCTTATAATTAACAAAACTGATACATAAAGGGAAGAATAAATCCAAGTCATTGCTGTTATAGATAACCTACTGCTGTATTTCTTTAACCACAAACAATATAATCCCATTGTTCCCCATTTGCCGATCCATCTCTGTAGCTGGTAATATTAACTTGTCTGGTAAAGTCATCATTAGGAACCGGCCCCATAGAAATCACCAACTTCAAAGGGTGATGGGATTAGACCCTATGTTACTGGGGTAATTGCTTTAATTTAGGGATGTCAAACTTATAGCTCTCTGGATGTTTTGAAAATTACAACTCCTAGCAATCCAGTGTGCAGATAGGGAATGCTGGGAGTGGTAGTTTTTAAACATCTGAAAAGCCGCAAGCTTGACATTCCTGCTTTAAAGTATGAATTGCCATTGATTTTAACCTTTTAACTTAAAGGGCATGTCCAGCCCTTTCACTAACTTTTTGCCAAATAATAGTTTACCTTCCCCCAGCCCCAACCGCTATAAATGGTTTGTAAAAAGTGCCCCAATAGTTACTTACCTTCCCTCTATACTCCGCCGCATAGAACTGCAAGCAGGGGGCGGGACCGGCAGCCACGTCTGTGATTGGCTAAGAGGCAGCCAATCACGGACGTGGCTGCCGGCTGCACAGAACGCGAGAGGATAGAGGGAAGGTAAGTAACTATCGGGGCACTTTCTAACAAATCATTTTTAGCGATTGTGGCTGGGGAAAGGTAAACTATTATTTGGCAAAGGGAAATTACACTAGGGGGAGGGATTGCAAAACAGGAGGGAGAGGGAGGGGTAAGGAGGGGGAGATGGGCTGCAGTGCGCATGCCAAACTTCTTCCGGAGGGGAGACAGGAGGCAGAGTCCTATATGGAGTCTGCTAACCTCCTGGTGGGCAGTTTTTGGGACTTTGGGGGGGGGGGGGATTACTGGAGAACCATTTGGAGCTGGGATGTAAGGTAAGGATTTTTATTCACTACAGAGTGGGGCCAGTAGTGGGGGGAATTGTAGGTGTGGGGGGAATTGTAGGTTTGGGGGTGGACATGCCCTTTAAGAATTGGATTATTGGATAAGTGAAACAGAATGGCTGTGTATAAATATAAAACAATTATTTCTCTATACAGTCTGTCTTGTACTCACTGATGGTGGTGGGAAAGGGGGTGGGATCTTCTGGTCTTCAAGCTGTGCCCAGTCAATGGATGCGTACAGTTGCTCTGTCCTAATATCCCGTCACTCCGAGGTGCTTGTCCGGGTTCTTCTGTAGCAGTTGTAACAAAGCATGTAATCATTCATTTAAATATTGTAGAAAATGCAATTGTCACTCATATCCTTAGGTTACTAAGAGGTAATCATCAGTCACCATCATCAGCCTAATTACCTAGAAAGTTATGAATGAACAGTGAGTTTGCAGGTTGTTCATAAAACAATTTCTTTATCCATAAATGTTAAAGGACATGTTCACTAACAAGGTTCAGCCCCCCAGGCATAAATCTCGCTATATTTACCTTTAGCAAAACTGCCCCTATCATTCCTTACAAACTCTGATACCTCGATGGCCGGTAGATGCCTCCTCTGCTGCTGTAACATGTTATCTACATCTGCAGCTCTGGGAAAGGAAGTCAGTGATTGGCCGTGGTGTTTAAGACTGAATTTCAAACCCAAAAGCTGCAGATGAGAAAGTAGAGCTGCATCTAGGGATTGAGAAGAAAAAGATCAAGGCAGTTTTGTTAAAGGTAAGTACAGCAAGATTTGTGCCTGGGGGGGGTTGAACCTTAATACTAAGTGGTGGGGGTGGACATGCCTTTAAAAGCAACAGTACAAGCAGTGTGATATGCACTTTCTCCTTTCAAGAGATGTCGCAGTTCTGTGCTGAGTCCTGACGGATAGTGGGGTTTTGCGTTGACACCCAGCGTCCTCATCTGTCCCTCGCTGAAAGGAGATCTTCCTGCAGCCAATTTACAAAGCATAATTCCGAATGACCACCAGTCCACTCCTGCATCATAGAACTGACCTGATCGTAGCTAAAGGAAAAATACAATTTGTTAGATAAGGAAGGGTTTATCATTTTATAATATCTAGAGCATGTTCACTCAGAGAGTAAAATTACAATTAATTCTAAAAATGTGGTAATATAAAATCGAGAGATGAGCTACTTGGATGAACAGGTGCAATAGGTAAAACCCCTTTATTAGATGGAGAAATGCAGTTGATAAAGAGGCGGTTTCACCTATAAAACCTTTTCATCTGAGTAGCGTTTTTACATTGCTCTATTTTATATTACTGCTTCAATTGGCACTTTGGAACCTATGGTTTGAGTTATATTGCACCGGAGAGCTCTACAGGTCAATGAGTGTGCTGAATTTTACTTTCTAAATCATGACAATACTGAGATTATTAATTGGATATGTTTTCCTATCGTGTGGCTATAGCATTAGAGTTTAGTTCCTCACTTCTGGCGCCATGTAAATGAAGGTTCCTACTCGTCCTCTGAGCATCTTAGTGCCTGGCGTGTTCTCTGCAGATACTCCGAAATCTCCAATCTTGGCGTGGCCTCTGTCGGTCAGTAAGATGTTTGCTGGCTTGATGTCCCTGAAACGTAAAGAAGTTACTATAATGTAATGATGGAAATAAGACTTGGGGGGATCATTAATACAGATGAATTTTATTACTAGGGATGGAATATGTGATAAAGGCTTTGTCTGTAGTATTTAGTTTTAAAGAAATAAACTAAGAATATGTTTGAATGAATATTAGCAGGGAATAGTGAAAGCTTAAAGACTGAATTATTAGGGGCAAACAGATCCATAAGGACGATACATTAACCATATTTTACTTACCGATGTACAATGTTGTGGGAGTGAAGATACTGCAGGCCCACAATGATTATTACCATAGAAAGTAACTGCAGATCACATCATTATTTACTACAGTGATTACTACCTACACATAAAGACACAGAATGGGGTGAAGGGGTTTAAGAATCCCTCCATTCTACTGAACAGTGTCTGAGCAGAGGATCCAGAGTCTCCTGATTTCCATAACCCACACTAGGTAAAAAGAGTCACGGAGAACTAGGGCATCTCCTTTGGGTCTGGGGGCTATACATGATACAGAGCTATGTTAACATTAACAGGTTGGTTTTATCTCTACACTGTTAGATTAGGAGAGCTGGATACTGAGATAAGGAATATAAAGATTATAAGTTCTTTGTTATAACATATAACTAGCCCTTACTTACATTACGCTGTTCATATCCAGGTGTTTGTTCTTCTGTAGCAGGTTCTTCTGTAGCAGATGCTGTAGACTCCCATTCGCTAGCTCCATGACAAATAAGGCGTGGTTCTAGTAATGAATGAAAAAAGAAAGGTAGTGAAATAAGACTGAATACAATGAAAGACATAGCACAGTATTAAGCTGGCCATACACTACAAACCTTCCTCTCCACATTCCTGCAATGTATAGGGTATATAGGTGTAAGTTTTAAGATAATGGGCCATATTTATAAGGTAGGGTATCAATATTTTGCTATTTATTATGATATTTTGATCATAATTGCGATTGTAATTGTTCGCAGGCCTATTCAATACCATTGTGATATTCTACTGCCACATGGTATTGTACGGCTGATTGATCGTAATTGTAAGCCCTAAATATAAGGCCATACATTAAAGGGTATCTCCACTGATGGAAAAACTTTATATATATATATATATATATATATATGAAAGTTCACCTTCCCCCAACCCCCCTCCTGTGTTTTTTTTCGCAAAAATCAGCTCTGTTCCTTTGCAGCAGCCTCTGCAAGTTGTGTAGCTCCTGGGGGTGTGTCTACTACTGTGCTGGGCAGGCTGTCAGTCAATGTGCATCATCACATGCATATTCATGATTTCTGTCACACCCACTTGACCCCAGTGATGCCTGATGTAAACAAAGCCTTTTCTCCCTGTCTCTATGATCTATTCACAGCTGATAGTGCAGACAGAGAAGGGAAGTTACAAGGTTCAGCCACACAGCTTTATGTAAGAACTAGAAGGCTGTGAGAACTTGCTGTTATTTTATCAATTGCAAAAGTAATAGAATTTATAGGAACCAAATTATGAGGGGTTGGTGTTTGGAATGGAAATGGAAGTTGCATTTCAGAGGGGATGCTGGGAATTTTTAGAAGCTTTATTGCAGGGGGAGGTAATTGGGAGACAGCAGGTTTATTTCAGAGGGGATGCTGGGAGAGTAACAAGCTGTATTGCAGGGGGGTGCTGGGAGGTAGAAGGTGTATTTCAGAGGGGATACTGGGAGTGTCATAAGCTGTATTGCAGGGGGCTGCTGGCTGGGAGATACTATTCCTTGGAGCAAGAAACAAGAATCCAATACATCCTGTACGGAGAACATTACCCAAAATGTCTGTATAAAGACATACGTCCATAGGTAACATAGGTTGTATAAAGACATACGTCCATCTAGTCCAACCTTTATACCCTAGCCATAATGTCTGTATAAAAGTTACATAGTAACATAGTATTGGAGGTTGTATAAAGACATACGTCTATCTAGTCCAGTCTTTATACCCTACCCATAATGTCTGTATAACAGTTACATAGTAACATAGTATTGGAGGTTGTATAAAGACATATGTACATCTAGTCCAATCTTTATACCCTACCCATAATGCCCGTCTAACATTTATATAGACAAATCTTGGTAGCCTACCCAAATTGTACATCTAAAACACATATGTAACATATTACAATATTAATAAACAATCACTAATAAAGATAAACATGTTATCACAGACAAAACTAAATATAAATAAATGTATATTATAAATACATCAATATACTTAATTATTTATTTATGGATACACATGTCACTTTAAAAATAAATATAGTAGATTTCAGTGCATATTCAAAGATGTTGATAGGAGTAGGCAGCACACGAAGATAAATTCAATTATTTTATTTCATCCAGTTAAAACAAGTTCAATAAAGCCCCATGAAACACAGTAGGCCAAGGACACACTACAACGCACCAAATTCTTGTGCGTTTTAGGTTTGTGCATGCGTTTTTTGCTGTTTTACGTTATGGCAATGCATGCATTAACGCACCAAAAATGGTAACGCATTTCGTGACAGGCTGTCACTTCATCAGAGACGTGTTCCTCCATCCTCTAAGCATAAACCTATACTGATTGAGAGAAAATGGGGGGGGGGGGTGTCCTCAAATGGAGTAATTAACCCCTAATAGAAACAATCATATCGGCTTAAAAACAATGATATGCACATTATATGCATAGAATAAAATGAAGTAACAACATCCTATGTAGCAGACTCACAATCGCAATACCGCGCCTTAATCAGTATAACGGTCGTTAAACCTTTTACTACCGCATGGTATTCTACGATCGACCGTTCGGTAATTACCGATTGCTATCGTACTTTTACGATCGATAACGTACTTTAACTAACCTGCGGTATCGCTAAAATGCAATACCGCGAATTTATAGATATGCCAGTAACAAAAGTTCTGTAACCATTCTAAAGTATCCCTTAAATAGCTGATAATCCAATAAACCCTAAAAAGGGAAATATACAGGGGAAAGGAAAGGAGGAATCAATGTTGAATTTAAATGGTAATAGTATCAAGTTACATCTGAAATCATTGTAGATCACTATAACTTAAACAAACAAGAAAATAATGTACCTAAGTTCCTGCTAACCTCACTCACCTCTTAATATACAATGGGAATAGCTGTCACAACAGAAATCTGTAAGCGATCCCTTAATCCATATACTGATTCAGCGTCCAAGCACAATGATTAACAGATAAAGCGAGAAGCTATCAGACAGGGCTCAGGTGCATTCAATTGCCCAGTGTAAGTCTCAGATTTCAGTGCAAATGGAACAAGAGGAAGAGTGTTCTTGTAGCCATGGGAACGGGACTCTTACGTTCCCATTGGCTGTCGGCAAACTGAGCCTGTTCAGGCTGCCCCGACTACGGAAGCAATTAACTGCGCATGTGGGAAGAAGTGCACGCGCATCGGGTAAATAGCAAGTAGGCAGGTAGGAGAAGGAGGAATCAGCAGAGTATATAGCAGAGTACAGGCACCAGAGGCTGGAAATATCCGAAAGTATTTGACAGAATAAGCTGAAAATCGGGGTATGTACTTAATTTATACCACGCTACTATTATAGCAAATGTTATATTTTTCACTGGAGATACCCTTTAACCATAACCTCATATCGTTAATATGAGTATAAATGTGTATAATGTGTTAAAATATTTGCAAATATCTGGCACTTATTTAATTTTTATCTAATAAGATCTTTAGGTTAGTGGTATGTCTATAGTAAAAGGCAGGCTATAACTAAAGGTATTTTTTTTACAGGTTGTTTTTCCCCTATGAAAGTCAGACCACTAGTTACACTGTTTGGCAATGTGGACATTATCTCCTACCTGTACTTGGAATATTGCATGGAAAAGACACAGGAATGGGCATCCTCCGGCAACCTGTAGTGCTCAGGCCTCCCTCTGGATGATCACATTCTGCAGCTGTTGTCCCTTTCTGACGATCTTGATGGCGACCAACTCGGATCTCCATGACGATGATGCCAGCAGTATCTTATAATAACAATTGAGGAGAAGAAGGATCAGCAATGTCACAGTAACTAGGAAAAATATAACTTGAACTTTAGAACAAGGAAAATAGGCGTTTCTTTAAAAAAAAAAAAGCGATATACTGAGTATGTATACTGAGAAAATTACTTTGTGTCATCTTAATCTATAAATTAATACATGTAAGTAGCACTTACTCTGAGGTGTGTGTTGCTGCATGCCTTCAATACAATACTTGTTTTGCTCAGGCTCTGACCACTGGACCTGACTATCTTCCCACAACAACAAAAAATGGTACAGTGATAGTTGGGATGAATTATCATGCAATTTAAAAAAAAAACTAATTTTCCAGTGTACATACCCTTTAAAAACATATTAACGTTTCCTTACATTCAGTGATTTTCCTGGCTTTTAACATTTGCTATGACTCACATTGGGGACTGGCTGACTTGTGGTATAAAGGAAATTAAGTAGGTGTACAGGTTGAGTCGTCTCTTTCCTTAAATCTCCTGCTATATTTACATAGAACATTGAGTATGTTTGGGCAGCGTGAGGGAAACACCTTTCATATCTTATCTAAAATTAACATTAACATGGAGCACATCACTCACCTTGCCGAATCCTCCCTCTCCCAAGAATTTATAGTCTCTGATGTCAAGTGGGAGGGGCTTTCCAGATGAACCGCTGGGCGTGATTGGTGCATTTCCTCCTATTAGGACAAAGAAAATAATTTTTATATTTCATGTTATAAATAGAATCACTATATAACTAGTGAACTCAAATCTCCATGGGAAGGTAAAATACCCACATTTTAAAAGATGTTTTCAATGGGAATAAAATAGAATTATTAATTTTCTTACAAAGCCCTAGCTCTTTAGACAAACACATGCATTTTAGGGATATCCAAAGAGCACAGCTGCTGACTAATGCTGTTGTGCGTCACCCCTTTCTAGGTGGTGCTCCTAGTGTAATACTTGTATAGACATCACTCAAAAATCGGACTCTAGGTCCAAAAAGTACACTACGCAGGGCACAAGCACCGTTTAACAGCCAATCTGAATTTATTGATCACCATATGCAATACACCGTGCAAACTGCAATATAAATATCTAAAATGCCTAAACTACACCAGATACAAATCAATACAAAACACGGGGCGTCCCCCGTACATTAAAATAACTCCTACAGAAAGTATATTAATAGTAAGAAGATGAGGACTGAGAATGTGGCGCCATAAATTAATGGGGATAAGTTAGTTTACGGAGGATAAGCGATAAAGCAAATTGTTTCTTATTTTTGCAGATTCCCTCATGTCCAGAGGTGTGCCTCTGGATTGGAAAAAGGCTGATGTTATTCCAATATTTAAAACGGGTTAAACTTACAGGCTTGTAATTACCTGGCTCTGAGCGACTAACTTCAGTGGTGGGGAAGATACTGGAAAGTTTAATAAGGGAACATGGTCTAGAGTATGTTTCAAGGACTGGCATTATAAGTAGTAACCAGCATGGATTTAAGAGGAATAGATCTTGTCACACTAACTTTCTTGGCTTTTATGAGGAAGTGAGTAGAAATGTAGACTCCGGCTTAGCAGTAGATGTAGTTTACTTGGATTTTGCAAAGGCTTTTGATACAGTCCCCCATAGGCGACTAATGTATAAGCGAAGGTCTGTTGGTCTGGGGAGACACATTTGTACATGGATAGAAAATTGGTTAATGAATAGGATGCAGAAAGTAGTTGTTAATGGGGCTTCATCATTGTGGACTAAAGTGGTAAGCGGGGTGCCACAGGGTTCTGTGTTGGGGCTGCTTCTATTTAATCTATTTATTAATGATTTGGAAGTGGGTATTGTCAGCAAGGTTTCGGTGTTTGCTGATGACACAAAACTTTGTCGACCATTAAAAACTTCAGGGGATGTGCAATCGTTGCATGGGGATCTAGATAAATTGTCACATTGGGCTGCTAAATGGCAGATGAAATTAAATGTTGATAAATGTAAGGTGATGCATTTTAGATTTAAAAATCCGTGTGCTGCTTATACTATAAATGTCTCTGTTTTAAGTGAATCCCTGTTGGAAAGGGATCTTGGAGTTATGGTGGATAACAAACTTAAAGGAAGCAAGCCGTGCCAGGCGGCAACAGCCAGAGCCAGCATGGCATTGTCTTATATAAAGAGAGTTATGGATTCAAGGGAGGAAAATGTTATTCTCCCTCTTTACAAAGCATTGGTAAGGCCTCATTTGGAATATCCAGTGCAATTTTAAAATCCTGTGTACAAAAAGGACATCTTTGAAATGGAAAGGGTTCAGAGAAGGGCAACTAAATTAATAAGGGGATTGGAGGAGTTAGAATATGAAGAGAGACTGGAAAAATTACAAATATGTACGCTGGAGAAAAGGCACTTGCGTGGAGATATGATTACTGTGTATAAATACATTAACGGGCCATACAATAAGCTGGGGCAATCTGGGGCATTGTTCACCAATAGAGCATGTCAGAGGACACATGGCCATCCCTTAAGGCTTGAAGAAAAAAGGTTTAGGCTTCAAGCTCGGAAAGGGTTTTTCACTGTGAGAACGGTAAAGCTATGGAACTGTCTTCCAGTAGACGTTGTTAGGGCAGGTTCATTTGTCAGTTTAAAAAAAAAAAGCTGAATGAGTTTCTGCAAACAAGGAATGTTGCAAGTTACTGGTATTGATACATAAAGTAGAGTTGATTCAGGGAAATTTCCAATTGCCACTTGGAGTCAGGAACAATTTTTTCTCCCCTTCATAAATTTGGTGGGTTTTTTTTGCCTTCTTCTGGATCAACAGTTAGGCAGGAAATGAGGACGAGAGTGGAAAATATGTCAGAAGGAAAATTGTTAGAAGACCCAGTGGCAATAACTATAACTACACGCATCGTGCGTAGGTTGGGGACTGCATTTGGAAGATCAGTATGCGCAAGGCTATTGTGAAGGACAAGAAGAAACCATGTGAAATGTCTGGAAGGCTATTGAGGTGTTAGCATCAAAGATAACCAACAAACACCTAAGAATAGTTTCAGACAATGCTACGGCAGTTGCCTATATAAAAAAACAAGGAGGAACAAAGAGTCGAACTCTGCAAAGAGAAATTTTCCCCATTCTATCATGGGCCGAAGAAAATCTGCTAAGTATATCGGCAGTTCACATGCCAGGATCATCAAATATATTGGCAGACTTCTTAAGTCGAAGATGAGTAGATCCAGGAGAGTGGAGTTCGTATATGGACATATTCGAGGTAATACAGTATGTTGGAAATGGGGAACTCCTCTGGTCGATCTAATGGCAACGGCGGAGAATAAAAAGTGCAAAGACTTTTACTGAAGAAGTCCTGACTCGCGAGCGTTAGACAGACGCGTTAGTGCAAGACTGGTCGAATCTCCTCCTCTATGTATTTCCTCCGATACCAATGATTTGGAAGGCATTATAGAAGATAAAAATGGACAGGGCGAATGTGATAGCGGTACTTCCTGTCCAGCCAAGGAGACCGTGGTTTCCCATGATAAAATCCATGTTGATGGCGGAGCCAATATAGATTTGGACGTTTCCAGGCTGGCTGTATCAAGGTCTATTGAAATATTAGCTTCTGAACCATTTAAATTTGATGGCTTAGAGACTGAGAAGTTAAGCAATCTAGGTCTGCAAGGATACATTGTTAATTTCCTTTTACGATCCAGACAAACATCTACATCAAGACAGTATTATAGAGTATGGGGAAAATTCTTACTTTTCTGCAAAGATTCGAAAGTAGATCTGGAGGAGTTACATGGTGTTATCGTTGTGAAGTTCCTCTTCCTAGGACTGCAGATGGGGCTAAACAGCAGTAAATTAAAGAGCCAAGTATCTGCAATACCAGCACTAACAAATAAAGTGTGGGGACGACTGATAGCCTTGTTGTTTTATCAGTTTAATGGTCTGATTAGAAGTGAAGTCTTGTTGTCCTGCTTGGAGTCTACATATTGTATTACAAGATTTAACCATAGACAAAGCAGCTAGATAGCTTAGGGAGAGGTGGGCCAAAAGGAGCAAAAAGCCCTCCACTGCACATAAAAATGGAGCAGCACCTTCTTATAACATAAGGCATCTTGCAGTCTCATGCAATATAAATAGCATTGCCCTCAAAATCTAAGAAACAAGTAGTAATTTCTTACTCCCAGGTTCCCCAGAGTAATCGGATGATTGGCTCTATACAATAGGCTATATTGCATGTTATTAAGCCAGCGGTTCTGGGCCATGCATAAGCATGGCCCAGAAATTACTTCTTGTTTCTTAGATTTTGTGGGCAATGCTATTCATATAGCATGAGACTGCATAACTTCTGTTATAAGAAGGTGCTGCTCCAAGCTTTAACTATGAAATCGTTTGAGCCAATGGAATGGTAGCTGTGACCTCAGCATGTCGAGTAGCAGAGTTGGCGGCTCTGTCAGCTAAAGAATCAGAGACAATCATATTTCACTGTTTTAATCCTTACTGCTTCATCAGGGATGATGAGCTGTAAGGATTAAAACAGCGAAACGCGTAGGAACTACCTCACAAACCATTACCAAGTGGATTATACCTCACCACAAGACCACCACGATTAAAAGGGGCCACACCATTTAGTGCTTTTTATTGTTTTTAATTGCTATAATAAAGTTTGTTGGCAACCTTATTCCTGTGTGCAGAGGTTTTTGGGAGCTATTCAGACCAAGCAAGCATCGAAACAGCCTGTATTGCCCCTAGTGGTAGATAGGCACAAGTGAGGGTTTTAAGAATTTTTATATACAATTCAGTGGACAACTTGTAGTGCAGCCACCCTACTCAAGTAGACATTCCCTACCCCACCATAGTGTGGAAGTAACCCAATCTACTATTAATTGTATCAACTTACCTGTAATTTCGTTTTCTTGTCACTTTTCATGGCAGCATTCACCAGAATTCTCCCTCCCTTTCTGTATTATTATCATTATTTCTTGCACAGCTTTATAACGAAGACAAGAGGGCAGGGAATGGGAGGGTTTTTTATATTGTGCGCTTCCTGTTAAGTCCGGTGGAACCTCCCAGTCTGGTGAATGCTGCCATGGAAAGTGACAAGAAACAGAAATTACTGGTAAGTTGATACAATTTCCTGTTTTTTTGTCTTATTACCATCCCATACCCTAACTTTAGTGCTTGAATGTTGCTGGCTTCATTCTCTACTCTAATTCCATTTTTAGGACTGCCCCTACGAGACTCTCCAACATCTCCTTTGCCAGATAATAGCACTGCAGTTGTGGTGACATCATCACACCGTGGCCAAGATTGTGCACACACACTGAGGTCATGCGCATGCACTTCAACCAGCCACGCTATTATCTGGAAAGGGGAATGTTGGAGATTAAGAGAATCTCGTGGGGGCAGTCTTAAAAATGTAATTAGAGTGGAGGGGGAAGCCAGCAACATAGGTAGGTAGGGTAATAGGACAAAAAAAGCAACACCTTTATTTTTAAATATATATTTATATTTACTATCCAGTATGGTAAAGTTGTTTTTTACAGTGTACATACCCTTTAAAAGCTGTTTGATTCATGCTTCATGAATAATACTAATTATGCTTTTCCAGCGGTTGCCAATGCAGTCTGGACTGCAAGCCATTTGTGAATATCAAGGTGCGCTTGGATTAGAGATGTCAGCAAACATTGATGTCAGCATCTGGGAACAGGAATCAAAGATAAACATCAACACCAAGTATGACACATTCTGATATTAATTTAAAGTAACAAAAAACATTTTCTGTGAAACATGTATTTCATTTACTGGTATCTGCCAGCAAACTATTTGTAAATTAGTAAATTATTTGTTTTTGGTATTTTGAAAATAGTCCAGGCAATCAGGTTGAAATATCATCATATTGTGTGTACCAGGCCTTAAATGCATATTATTATTGATGTCCACAAGAGGGTGCCGTTTGGTACATTTTGATTTTTCTAGTGAATATTTCTAAAATGAATGAATGCAATTGGGAATTTACATAGTCTGCATAGTTAATTCTTTATTAAGTGTATATTTATTATTAATATTACTTTATTAAAAGCCCTTGTTATATTAATTTGGTGCTAAAAATACATTTTCTTTGCTTTAGGACTGGTCTAGTATTTGAATATACAATGGAAGTAGATACCTACTTCTTTCAAGCAGACATCAAAGCTCAAGCTGATGCTGAGACAACAGTAGATTTTGATTCTGTCATGAAGTTATCAGGCCCCCCCATGCTAATGTGCCTTGAGTTGCGACACAACAATATACCTTACAGGTAACAGATAATATTGATTTAAATATATGAGCAAATGATACATAAAGCAAACATTCGAAACATTTTAGATTTCTCTTTTATCCCCCCTTTCAGCCCTGGAAAAGTGTATTTGCTACTGCCCAAAAGGAGGCAGGAAGCATGGTCAAGCTTCCATGCAGTAATAGCACCCCTAACACAGCCCTTTAATGGGAGGTCCTATGCCTTTTATATAAAGCACTGAATGTACAGCCTCTTCCCTTATTTTAAAAAGCCAAAGGGCTGGGGGGAAGTGAGAAAGCCTGCTATATTGAACCAGTGTGCAAGTATGAGAAATGCAAAAGTTTGCTAATCGTGATTGAAGTAAAAGAAACTGGGGTTACCTTGATGTGGTTGGAAGGCTTTTCATTCATGTGATCACAGTAATGTATACTAAAACCCCTGTTTTTAAAGTATGCCAGTGTGCAGATAATATGATATTGTATGGGGCCTAGAAATGTGCATTGATTAGCTTTTCTATGTTTCTAAGAAGGGTAGTGCACCTGTCTTACAATATTCATATATACAGTGCATATTAGACATCATTCAACATGCAAGTGGCAATTAAAAGAACCTGCAGTGCCACAAATATTGAAAATTATGTCAAAGAAAGGGTACTAAAGGGCACCAGGATGGTAAAACAAAGCAGTGAATGAAGCTGATGATATAATATACAAGTTTGTAACAAAACAGTGATGATGGTGTGATAAGGAAAGCAATGAGAAAAAGGGAGAAATAAATAAGTTAATTATTTGGAAAGACTATTGTGGAAAAAAGCAGAAAAAGTGCAGATAAGGAATAACAAATGGTCCTGTTCTGTATCTACATTTTGGTAACGCATGTTTTCACCATTTTTGGTGCGTTAAGGCATGCGTTGCCATAACGGAAAACGGCAAAACGCATGTGCAAACAAAAAACGTATAAGAATCGCGATTGAGTGCGTTGTAGTGGGGCCATAGCCTGAAGAGTTGGGTACACACAGTTAAGATTTATAGGCGGACAAGACAAGTTTCCTTGGCTAAGAAAAAGATATACTTCCTGGGTCTATATAAGGCTTTTTTAATGATACATTGTAATAAAGTTTTTGTCTGAAGAAGGTACGCTGTACCGAAACGTCACTTTGATGTACCTGTGTATGATACAATAAAGTACACAGGATACTCAAGTCTGGTGTGCATGGCTTTTTACATTTCCTATAACTTGTGACTATCTTGCCTCAGTCGGCCATTTGGCACCCAGCACATTGTTCACCAAACAGAATTTAGGTGTGTGCAGGATTACTCTCTGTGGATTACGTTGGCTAAGAAAAAGACTACACACATTCCCAGAGCTTTCCCTGTACTTTTGTATAGGGAGATTGTTTGGGTGGGCAGCAAACGCTATTGGCTCCCTATGCTAAACACGGTAGTATTTTGGCCAGGGGATCGGCTGTGTTTCGGAAGGCTGATGCCATCGGATCTGATGGAATCGTCCTTTTATCAGTACAATATGTACCTAGCTTAAAGGGCATGTCCACCCCAAAAAATACAATTTTCCCTACTTCTGGCCCACTGTATAGTGTTGAAAAATCCTTACTTTAAATCTCTGCTCCAAATGGTTGTCCTGCAGTGACTAGTCCCAAGAAGTGAAGAGCAGGAGCCTGTCTGTGTGTAAAAATGTTTCTGCCCCTTTTCCTCTGAGATGTTTCTGGCATGCATAGTGGAGTCCTATTCACCACGCCCTCCCTCTGGACCCCCCTTTGCTGCCCAGTGCCCTACCTTAAAACATTTTTGCTGTTGTGTAGGGGACTCTAGCCCACCCCTAAGTGCTGTGATCGTTTGCAAAAAAAATCATCAAGAATAAGCTTACATCGCTTTGTTTGCCCAGCGTACTGCATTGCTGGCAGCTGCATCTGCCTGCCAGCGTTCTGCACTACCTGTCGGCCAATCATAGACGGTGCTGCCCTGCTTGCAATTTCCAGCAAGCAGAGGGCCATATCAGAATGCTGGGGGAATAAAGCTCTGTAAGTACATTCCTGAGTATTTTAGCAAACAAATATGGCGGTTGGGGGTGGGCTAGGGTCCCTTAGACTACAAAAAAAGTTTATACTGAAGGTGGAGATACCCTTTCAGGAATGTCTGTTTCTCTACTACCTCTTAAAGGAAAGAGGTGAGAAAACAACCGTAGAGCTGTACAAGATTGATTTTGGGGGCTCTTGGATTTTTTTTAAAAATAATTGTTTGACCTAAACTCTGCAATTGTTTCATATGTTGCATAAAAGGGGGGAAAGGTCTGTAATGTAGGGAATAGCATATCACCTCTACACATCCCTCCCCTCTTCTTTTCTTAAGCTTCGTACACACGTGTGATTACTCATGGGGCCAATCTGAAGTGTACAATTGTGTTCCAAGTGGCTGTTTTGGCCAACTATAATTTAATGTATTGGTGCTCAGTTGTGCCTCCTGGCAGATCATCAACACCACCCGAACTAGTGCCCATATATAATAAGATACCGTCACCCAAAACAGCTGTACAGATCACAAACCTGCGTTGCAGGTTGGCACACCTTTGTATAGTCCTTTGCAAAGGTCAGTCTGTTTGTCTATATATACCTAGCTCATTATTATTTATTACTGGTAGTGTCATGCAGAATAGAGCTTTCCTCTCACTACTGTTTTGGGGAATTTACTGAGCATGTGTGACAGACACTATAGCTACCTGCTCACTGTCATCCTTGGAAGAGCAATTTTAGGTGATATGTATAGTTAATTACGTGTGTAGGGTTTCTTTAACCCTTTCACTGCCAGGAGAATTTCATTTTTTTTTGCGTTAACTGCCAGAAGAATTTTCAAGATTTTGCCCTTAATCGCTTTAGACTAATTTTACAGTAGGAAACCTTGCAGTAAATCAGGAATATTATACATTGTTTTTTTCAGCACAAAGTGTACTTTAACATGGTAACAAAATTTTGTAACTTTTCTGGAAATTTTACTGGGATTATGGGTAAAATATGTAAAAAAAATGAAAAATTTGCAAATTTTCATGGATTTTTCCCATTTTTACTTATACCGTATATACTTGAGTATAAACCGACCTGAGTATAATCCGAGGTACCCATTTCTACCTAAAAAAACAGTAAAAATGATTGACTCGAGTATAAACCGAGAAAATATAGAAAATATGAACACTAAAGCAAACCTGTAATTAATAAAAATGATTAGAAAATCAAAATTAATAAACAGGAGGTCGAGTAAAGTATTTATTTTAAATAAAAACAACTTGTTCAGTATACGGTAACTTTAAAAGTTTAAAAATAACTTTAAAATCCTTCAAAATCGGATTCCTCGTCTTCGGTTTCTCCAAACAGTGCCTCAAATTGAGCTGGTGTAATGTCATCTGCATAGACATTATCATCACCATAATCAACATCTCCATCATTTTCATCACTGCTGCTGTGCTGAAACAAAATATCGTCTTCGCTACCATCCATGGCATTACTTATACCGCATTTCAGAAAAGCACACTTGATGATGTCTTCTGGAATGTCCTCCCATGCATCTCGTACCCACTTTGCTACTATTTCTATGTCAGGCTTCATAAGATTTCCACCTTTTGTCAATTTGGCTTGACCTGACGACATCCATTCGTGCCACATTTTTCGCACACGGTCTTTAAAAGGTTTGTTTATAGACACATCCAGAGGCTGTAAAACAGATGTTAGCCCACCTGGAATAACAGCCAAAGTGGTTTGAAATGACTTAGCCATTGTTTTGACATCTTCACAAATATGGGCTCTAAACATATCCCAAACTAGCAGTGAGGGTTTTTTTTTTTAAAGCTACTCCTGGTCGTCCATTCCATATCTCTTCTAGCCATTTTTTTGTTCCTTGTTCATCCATCCAGCCTTTAACATGTGGACGGACAGTGATTCGTGGGGGGAATTTGGCATTTTTTGGCACGGTCTTCCTTTTAAATATAATAACAGGCCGCAGCTTGACTCCATTGGCCAAACATGCTAGAACCACGGTGAAATTATTTTTTTCATTCCCGGTTGTTCGAAGAAAAATAGTTTTTTCTCCCAAGGATGCCACGGTCCTGTTGCTTGGAAGATCAAAAGTCATTGCTGTCTTATCCATATTGCCAATACTTCCGAGGTCATAATTATAAAGCTTTCTTTGTTTTATAATGAATTGATGGAATGACATGATCTTTTCTTCAAGATTCTGTGGCAGCTTTTGTGATATCTTCATTCTCTGGCGCAAGCAAAGTCCAAACTGATTCATGAAGCGGGTACACCATCCAGCTGATGCAACGAAGTTCTCAATGCATTTTAGGGATATCCAAAGAGCACTGCTGCTGACTAATGCTGTTGTGCGTCACCCCTTTCTAGGTGGTGCTCCTAGTGTAATACTTGTATAAACATCACTCAAAAATCGGACACTAGGTCCAGAAAGTACACTACGCAGGGCACAAGCACCGTTTAACAGCCAATCTGAATTTATTGATCACCATATGCAATACACCGTGCAAACTACAATATAAATATCTAAAATACCTAAATTACACCAGATACAAATCGATACAAAATACAAAACACGGGGCGTCCCCCGTACATTAAAATAACTCCTACAGCGATCTGGGATCCCCCTCCCCACACTACCCCTTTATTCGTATCGGCCAGAGTCTTTCCTGTGGCCCATTATACAGCTGAAAATTCCACCATCAACTCAGTTCCGAGGTCTAGCATAAACTTGTAATATACTACTCACGTCCCCCGGGTTTACGGCAGTGCTGGTCGGGGCTTCCTTGTTATCGGGCGCTCGAGGTCCGCTTGTACCACGCTTCCTCTGATTTACACCTGCTGATTTCCTCCAGACGGTCTTCACCCGTCCGCACTGCCTGTCCCGCACAGGGGTTCAATTACCTATTTAGTCTCTTCAGTTCCGCTAGACCTCCATGTCAGCCTTCCAGTAGTGTTTAGGATGATCCCACTCCACCTACGCGCGTTTCTCCCTCGTGGTTTCCCTACCGGGCTTCCTCAGGGTGTTACGTCACTGCCTGTCCTTAGTCCTTTTAAACCTGCCTCTTAAAGATACAATGTTGCACATTTGTTTAGTTGTATCCTTTCTTAGTTTCAGAGGCCATACCACTTATATCTCTTTGTATCTACTCCATGTTTTGAACGTGGCCATATTTTCCACATGCCATCCATAACTTGATATACAATCAATTTTCAAAAAACTTTTTTACACAATATTCAGACCCTTCTGGACTGGGATTTCTCAGACTACTATTATTACTGGATCTAACCCATTTCCCATATGTTATTGTTACAGATATGGAGCGAATGATAATTCCTCATTCATCCCAAATGGGGTTACCGTATTCATGTTAAAAATCCACCTGGATTCGGTTTGGGGTAACTTCCTCTCCACATCCCCCCCCCCTTATTCCAAGTTTTACCATTTGAAGTCCCATAAACTTCACTCTAGGGGTTGTACTTTTATGGGCTTCCATCATATGTTTAGCTATACTGCTACGTTGGGTGTCCCCATTTTTTATCGCACGAATATGTTCACCAATTCGCACACCCAACTTTCTGCGTGTTTTTCCAATGTACCTGGACCCACACTCACAGGTGACCAAATATATTACCTGTTGAGATTGACAGGTGATCAGTTCCCTTATTTTGTACTCAATCCCATTTGGGTATGTTATACTATCTCTCTTGTCATCCATATAAATACAACATGCACATTTTCCACATTTCCTGTTACCATTTATGCGGGTCCGATTTAACCAAATTTCCTTTCTTGCTGAAGGTTCCACATAATGACTCCTTGATAACCTATCTCTAAGATTACGGGATCGTTTGGCTGTTAACGAGGGGTACTTCCCCACTCTCTCGCCTATTTCCATATCCTCCGCCAATAGGTACCAGTGTTTGTTAAGAATTTTTTTAATCATTTCCCATTCTTGATTATAGGGGGATATTAATCTAATCTTATTAGTTTCCACGTTTTCCCGTGGTTTGTTTTTACTGAATAACAATTTTTCTTGAGTAGTTTGTTTGGCTCGATTGAGTCCCCTTTGCAAATCCCTCTGGCTGTACCCTCTCTGTTTTAGCCGGGCCTCTAGGTCCTTGGCCTGCATCACAAAGTCACCCTCCTCCGAACAATTTCTCCTTGTTCGCAGGAATTGTCCCACTGGAACCCCTTTTATGGTGCTTTTTGGGTGGTGACTGCTTGCATGTAACAGGGAGTTTACTGCCGTGGGTTTACGAAAAGTTGACGTTATCAGTCTCTCCCCCACCTTCTGTATCTGCAGGTCTAGGAATGTAATTCCACAGGTGCTCGCCTCATAAGTTAGTTTTATGTTCCTATTATTATCATTGAGGTTCCCAACTAAAGTCTCCAATTCCAACCGAGACCCGTTCCATAGCAACAGCACGTCGTCTATGAAACGTACCCACATCAAAATGTGGTGTTCAACTCCCATCTTGGAAGCTATGTCTGGCACCTCCAGATGCTCCCATAGTCCCAAGTGGAGGCAGGCATATGAGGGCGCGCAAGCCGCCCCCATAGCCGTGCCTCTCACCTGCCTATAATATTTGTTATTAAAGACAAACACGTTGTTTTCCAATATGAACCTCAATAGATTCGTAACAAATTCATTCTGGCGAGCACTCTGTTTACCTGCAGACTCCAGGAAGTGTTGGGTGGCCGATATTCCTATTTCATGGGGTATCGAGGGGTAAAGCCCCTCTACATCTAGGGCCACCAACCACGTCTGCTCCTCTACCCTTATGTCACTTATTCTCCTTAATACATCAGAAGAGTCTAATACAAACGAACTCAGATTTTGGACAAAGGGTTGTAATACTGAGTCCACAAATCGGCTGATATTTTCAGTTGGGCCCCCCAGTCCCGACACTATCGGGCGTCCCGGGGGGAACCGTTTCTGTTTGTGGACTTTGGGTATGGTATAGAACGTAGGGAGTTTTGCATTTTGGACATACATATAGTCCCTTTCATCCTTACTTATTATACCATCCCCAAAAGCTTTAGATAGAATATTCCACAGATCTTTTTGTATTTCATTCAACGGGTTATGGGGGAGAACTTCATATTGTTCCCTTTGCATTAGTTGGCATAATGCTTCACATTTGAATTGCTCCTTAGTCATAACCACTACATTACCTCCCTTATCAGCAATATGTATAATGAGGTCATCTCTTGCCTCCAATTTCCTTAACGCCCTGCTCTCCGCTTTCGTTAAATTTCCCTCTATTATACATCTTTCCGTGAGGGATTTCACTTCTTGTGTGACCAATTTTTGAAACAACGCAATATTGGGGGCCATCTGGTACGATGGGTACCAGCGTGATTTGTTTTTAAACTTTTTAGGCCAAATGCCCATTTCTTGATCCTCCCCTTGCTCTCCCTGCTCTTCATTTAGAAGGGCTTCCAAATCCCTCAGGGCTCTCCTGTCCCTTGCCTCCCCCAGGTATGTCCCCCCTTGATCCCTTTCTTTTCTTAACATTATCTTGGACATGATTAGTTTTCGAGTGAACAAATTAAGATCTTTGATGAAATCAAATTTATTTAACTTACTTGTGGGTACAAATGTCAGCCCTTTACTTAAAACTGAAATAGTCGGCTTATCCAACTCCACATTACTATAATTTACCACTCTCAAACTATCACTTCTTTCTGGGGTAATTACTTCCTGGGGTACGTGCCCTTCCTCCTGTCCCGCAATCTGAGGGGAGAGGTCCTTCCATATTCTGTTTTTTTTCTTTCTTTTCCCCCTTCTAACCCATTTCCTCCCTTTTTTCCTAAAGGGGCTCTTTTCTCCACCCCCTCCTCATCTGAGGTAAGATCTTGTGACTTCCTCCTTGTCCATCTATATATCTCCCCTTTTCTATAATCCTCACTGTCCCTTTGAAACTTTCTCTTCTTTCTCATTTTAATTTCATTTTGCATTTTATTTATCTCATTTTTCAAACTTGTATTGAAATCTGCAAATGTTTTCTCCTCCTGGAATCTTTCTAATTGTGACTTAAGCTCTTTTACTTTTACATCCAGTTCAGCCATTACCCTTCTATCCTCCTCTAGGATTAGGGTCATTAATTTAAATGATAATTCAGATAGGGCCTCTTCCCATTTGCCCTTGAATCCCTCTCTCTGGGCTAAATTTGAATTAGGGGGGACTTTCATTCTTAACCCTCTGGGGATCATTTTGTTCTTAAGGTACATCTCTAAACTAGATAACTCCCATTTTACCTTGAGCTGTTGAACCAATGTTTTTTTATACACCTTTTTGGATGTCCCAAATTCATTCTCATTGTCCATAACTTCTGACGTCCCTGATACATTAAACACATCTGATAAGTCTGAATCCCAGTCCATATCATTGATAGCAAAAGCCATCTTGTATTGCATATGGTGAACTCTTGTATCCAGCAGTATAAATACTTGATTTATGCAGCGTGCTTACTTTGGAAAGAAACAAAGAAAAGAAAAAACCATACTACATGCATTTTAGGGATATCCAAAGAGCACTGCTGCTGACTAATGCTGTTGTGCGTCACCCCTTTCTAGGTGGTGCTCCTAGTGTAATACTTGTATAAACATCACTCAAAAATCGGACACTAGGTCCAGAAAGTACACTACGCAGGGCACAAGCACCGTTTAACAGCCAATCTGAATTTATTGATCACCATATGCAATACACCTTCTGTTTGTGGACTTTGGGTATGGTATAAAACGTGGGAAGTTTTGCATTTTGGACATACATATAGTCCCTTTCATCCTTACCTATTATACCATCCCCAAAAGCTTTAGATAGAATATTCCACAGATCTTTTTGTATTTCATTCAACGGGTTATGGGGTTATAGGCAGGTGAGAGGCACGGCTATGGGGGCGGCTTGCGCGCCCTCATATGCCCGCCTCCACTTGGGACTATGGGAGCATTTGGAGGTGCCAGACATAGCTTCCAAGATGGGAGTTCTGTAGGAGTTATTTTAATGTACGGGGGACGCCCCGTGTTTTGTATTTTGTATTGATTTGTATCTGGTGTAGTTTAGGCATTTTAGATATTTATATTGCAGTTTGCATGGTGTATTGCATATGGTGATCAATAAATTCAGATTGGCTGTTAAACGGTGCTTGTGCCCTGCGTAGTGTACTTTTTGGACCTAGAGTCCGATTTTTGAGTGATGTCTTTAGACAAACACTCCTAGCCTGAAATCCTACTTAATCTTCACCTATTATAAATAGTTGTGGGTCTCTTACCATCCAACAGGACATGTCAGACACGTTCATCCCCCCAAACAGATTTTCCCTCTTTGTAGGTTAATGGGTCACCAGCCTTGCTTTGTAAAATTCTACCCCTAAATATTTACTATATAAAGTCCTAGAGCCTCTTTTATTAAAGAAAGAAAAAGTCAAGTTTCTGGTGCAAACTGTACCAATGACAATTCTCTGAGTGGTGTTGGAAGATTTTTGGGGGAAATGTAATTAGCTGCAGGGTCCCAATGCAGGGGACAGTCTTAGTTAATGACTTTTCCTGAAATCTGCCAATGTCTATATGGACCACTGATATACACGTTATAGCTCTATCTAAAGTTATTAGAACTTTATTACAAATACTTTCTCTAACCTTCAGCCACTGCATTGTTGTTCCTCTGTCTCTTCTTCATTTCTTCATTGCCACCTTCTTCCCTGATCCTCTTCGTCTTCTTGGGCATCTTCTTCTCCATGGATATACAGTAGATGGATATAGTCTTCTTTATTCACTAACCTTTCCTGATGTTTTATTTCTTCTTTCCTGAAAATAAAATCTCACACCAACACACAAATCGCTCTCTCTCTCTCTCTATCTCACAATGTTTCTCTCTCCTTTTATCACAATAAAATCTCACATGCACAAACAAATCTCTCTCTCTGTCTGGCAACGTTTCTCTCTCCTATCAAAAGTAATGCCGTTCTAGGGTGCATGTTGTATGAAAAATCAGCGATTTATCTTGTTGTGTGAACGAGCAAAAGTGCCTTAGATTTTTTTACTTTTTAGCGATACCATGCCTTTAACTATTAGTTTAATGATCGTTAAACTGATATTTAATTTACGATCATTATCGTAAATTACCGATATTGATCATAAATCATCATAACGTGATCCCTATAGAATATTATTGGGGTAGTTTTACTATCGCATGGTATTCTACAACTGAACATTTGTTAATTAACAAATGTTTGGCATAAATGAATGACGGCTGCGGTGGTACATAGCGATAACGTGCGGTATGGCTAACTTGTGTCTTACCAACCGTTCCTCAATAAAACAAAAAAGCAGGCAGGGGGAAGTAAGAGTACTTACCCATGATCACACTTCAATATCGCTATCCAGCTAGTTAATACGAATTCAGTATTTCTCCCATATATACAGAATCCAGGGTTAACAAGTTATGTAAACCTACCATATACAGAATCAAGGGCTCACGATAGTTTCCACAAATCCGATAAACCGTGAAAATTGAATCCTGAATTCGAACATCCTTGACCGTTCATTCGAGAATCATTGAAAAAAATTCAGTGACTTCAGTGATAAATCTGAAAAATCCGAGTCCATTTGGATCTGTAAAATCCAATTCGGTATCCATGTTTAAATATTTGTGCTTCTCACTGGCGGGCAGACTGTGGCATTTTGCATTGTTGACATCACGATTATGTTTCTGTACCTGTGTCATTACTGTGCCATTTGCTGCACCAGTATCATTAATGGGCCAGTTGCTAAACCAGTGCACATTGCTGTACCTTTTTCATTCAATCTATTCACCAATAATAAGCCATTCATCATTTTAATACCGGTTTACTATATCAAGAAGTGAACTTGCGATCACTTCCTATACCAGATCACCAGGGCTAGTGTTGTGTGTTGGACTGAACTGTTTGGGCCCACCAGGAAGAGTTTAGGGGCCCACCTAACACTTCATATCTCTATTATCACTCATTTGCATATCATTCTTCTACTGACTCCTATTGTTTGTTAAAATACATTTCTTACTGTCCCTTGTATTTAAATTCAATCAGTTTTCTGTTTTCTTAGGTGAATAGGGTGTAATCCTGTGGGTAAAGGTTCGTACACACGTGCGATCGCCGACCCACGACACACGATCTGTATGAACACCCATTTTAGCTGATAATCAGCCCGGCTTTATCGGCCGAAGTGACCGTTCGTTCAGAGATCCTTGCTCCGAACAAGCGCACCCATCACACACTTTTTTTATGTACCAGGTTTTTTTCTATAATTTTCCTGCCACCTTTCCCTTTCTTCCAGAGGCGCTCCCAGAGACCAGTGTCTCACTCTGCTTCATTAGAAAAGGGCCCTTGATCCTAGGCATCTCACAAGCAGAGTCTGCAAAGTTGCAAAGTTGAAGTCTGTGATCAGACAACTGGTTAGCAGAGGACAATCAGGGTCAGGGCCATAGGTGATGTCAGATATATAGTTTATTCACAGGACCCTGACAACCCTTTGCCCACTATAGAGATTATGCCCATTTCCAGATTTTATGCCAACACCTATTGTCCATTACCTATCGGGTATAATTGCCCCTCAGATAGGACAATCAATTAAAAAAAATCAATTCCCCATAACAGTAAGGATGTGTCTTTATTTTCTTCAAATGTTCTAGTTAAATATCAGTGGACTGTGTACCTCAGTAAAAACAGATACATTTACTATATATGATGCACTTCCAGACAAATCCCGTTCTGATTAGAGATGGCCGAACTTCCTAACGTTTGCTTCGTTTTAGAACTATAGAACTTAAAAGTTCTATTGTTCGAAAACAGACCCATTAAAGTCAATGGGGAGAAATAGTTTGAAAAGTTCTGATAAAATATATATAAATATAAAATATAGTTCCTTTTGAACAGAAACTCTTCAGTTTCCTGGACTTTGGAAAAGCACTGCAAAGGAGCAGAGATGTAAAGATTTTTTTTAAACTTTACAGTGGGGCCTGCACTGGGGCTAATTTTAGTTTTGGTGGCGGACATGCCCTTTATATCCTAACTTTCCTTACGATACCGAGATCAATCGCCACATTCAAGGGTTATCACCGAATAAGATGGCTAAAAAATGCTACATTCGAGGGTTAATGATATATTGGAGGGTTATCGAAATCGATTGCCACATTCGAGAGTTATCACCAAATTAGATGGCTATCGAATGCTACATTTGAGGGTTACCAAAATTGCCACATTCGATGGTTATGGCTGAATCAGAGGGTGAGCGATGTAAAACTCATGCTACCTGATGTACTATAGGGTTAGTCTGTGTTTAACACTGACTTTGCGGTGACTCATTATTTTTAACGCAGCACACCTGATGCAGAAACATTTAAGTTTTACACTACCTAGTATCGATAGTATTGCTATTGAAACCTACCTGCACTTGTTCCAGCAATGTATTAACCAGTTTACGACCATTGATACATCGCAAAAATGCTAGTGGTAATTTGCGGGGCTTTAAAGACACAATTGAAAAGGAATTCAAAAACCATCACAAAAGTTATTGCATCACTTGCACTGCAAAAAATAGAAAATACAATTGCAAAATGGCACAGGCAATGCAAATTCATTAACCTGATATTACATTGGTTAGCATGGGTTTTGCACATATTTTCCTGTTAGCGTGGGATATTGCAATTTCTGTATATGTCTATGTCTAAAGCATCACCTGATTGTGATCCCAACAATGTGCTAAATCTTGTGAGGTGTTTTGTACATCGTGGGATCTCGGCCAGGTATCCCCCATTAATGTGCTACGTATTACCCCAGATTAACACTGTACATACACTATACTACAATAAAATAATCTTTTTTGTAATCATATGCACCTAAAAAGCTAGGGTGCCTATGTTAAAGGGCATGTCCACCCCCTAAACTATAATTCCCCCCACTACTGGCCCCACTGTGTAGTGTAATAAAATCCTTACCTTACATCCCTGCTCCAAATGGTTTTCCTGTAATCCCCCCCAAAGTCCAAAAATGGGACCACCAGTAGGATAGCAGAGTCCATATAGGACTCTGCCTCCTTTGTCTCCTCCGGGAGAATTTTGGCATGCACAGTTCAGCCCTCCCCCCCTCCCTCTCCCTTCTGTTTTGGTCTCCCTCCCTCTAGCTCCAAACCCTTTTAGTACATTATAGTGCTTGTTTCCCCAGCCCCAACCACTATAATGTTATTGCCAGAAATGCCCCAATAGTTACTTACCTTGCCTCTCTCCTTCGCCATTGTGAACTGCCGGGAGCCGCGTCCGTGATGGGTTGCCTCTCAGCCCATCACAGACGCGGCTGCTGGTCCGGCCCCATGCTTGCAGTTCCGTGCAAGCAGACAGTCGGGGATAGTGCGGCGAAGGATAGAGGGAAGGTAAGTAACTATCGGGGCACTTTCTGGCATTAACATTATAGCAGTTGGGGCTGGGGAACAACCACTATAATATACCAAAAGTTTTATTAAAGTGTGGACATTCCCTTTAACTCAGGGTGCCCAGTGTTCTCCCTACCATTTCCCTGACAGTTTTTACAGATCTGTGTTAGATCTGCTCTCCTTGTTCTACTGTAATTTGTAACATTGTAGTGAGTAGAGAGCCTGAACTCAGATCCCTGTACTTGGATACAATGTTACAAATGAACTGAAGGTGAAGGAAGGAGGGGGGAGGATGAGCTCAGCTAATAGTACTGAGGGGAACAGTTCTAAAATGCCAGGTAAAAGCTGCTGCAGAATTTATAACAGTGGTCCCTGAGACTAACAGCCATGAGATCCCTATCCCGGGCCTACACAATGAGAACAGACTTTACCTAACAAGGAGGAATGGGTGAGAAACTTGACTAACAGGACCCTGACCCAGCCAGAAATGGAAGTCCTGGCTATGGGCTTGAACTTTGCCATCATTCATAAAGCCATCCCTGTGGTGGCTATTATAGCAGCCACAGAAACCTCAATTCACAATAATAAGGTACAAAAGAGTGAGGCAGAACAACTTCGCCTTAAGGTATCTGCAGCTTTAGCCAGTGCTCAACCACCATCATCAAACCTGACCACAAGGGAAAGAAGATGCACAGTGGTACTCAACACCTCGGACTAATATGCTACAATGAACACACTCATGAGGTTTTAGCAAGGGATCCCTTAAGCCGCTACAAGAAAAAAGGTCATAGACTTACTACAACAGCTTCAAAAGGAATAAAGCCATTGAGGATTGAGTAGTCCTATAGTCAGCAGAATGATCAGCATCAACTCATACAAGGTGGCAAAATATCTAGCCAACACTAGGGCCTTTGGTTGGGAAGTATCACATCACATCCAGAACTCCCAGGATTTCAATAACAAGATTCAAGATATAGTACTCGGTGCAGAAAAAAAACATGGTATCCCATAATATAGAAATTAAACATCTGAGATGAGCCCTTAAAACTTGTGGACTGGACCTTTTTTTCAATAAACAGTGTATCCCTGTCTGCTTTAAACCAAACAAAACACTGAGGCAGCAACTGGTGCATTCAAAAGACCCAAGAAGAGCGACATAATACACACAGTGCAATTCAGTAAAGAGTGCTCTGATTTGTATGTGGAGGAGACCAAACAGCAGCTGCACCAACATATGGCCCAGCACAGAAGAGACAATTCCTCGGGTCAGGACTCAGTCGTGTACCTTAAGGAAAAAGGACATACCTTTGAAGATTGTAATGTCATCTTGGCAAAGGAACAGTAATGGTTCAAGAAAGGTGTCAAGGAGGCCATTTATGTGGAAATAAAGAAACCAAGCCTGAATAGAGGTGGGGGTGTATCGACACCAACTGTCTGCCATGTACAATGCAGTTTTAACGACTTACCCTGGGCAGTTTTGATAACACCTGTTAGTCACAATGCAATCACACCTTGCATTCAGAAGGTCCCTAACACCTGGCAGTTATATGCTATTTGGGACTTTCCAGGGTACTTATTGCCAACAGATTCTTCTGTATCTTTGCCAAGATTTTCCTAGCTGAATCTAGAGCTGACATGCTCTACTTATTATGCTACCATCCAAAAATATAAAGTTACCAATCCTCTACAATAAAAACTTTTATATCACAAAAGCTAACAGATTTTTAAGCTAATATCTATATTTTAGAAAACATCTTTCTAACAGATAGATATTAACTTAAAAATCTGTAAGCTTTTCTGATATAAAAGTTTTTATTGTAGAGGATTAGTAACTTTATATTTTTGGATGGTAGCATATTAAGTAGAGCATGTCAGCTCTAGATTCAGCTAGGCCCTCTTCTTTTATATTGTTTTATACACTTCAAAATGTTAAGCACTTTATATATGCACTTTAGCACATGCACTTTGTGTTTTAACACTTTTTATGAATAGATCAAAAGATTTTTTAGATATTAATATGTAATTTGCACATCATTAATAGTATTGTTTGCACACAGATGAAGGTCCACCATTTGATTCCAGTTAATAGGGAGTGTTCTTAACTATAGCTCACAGAGTGTGATGTGTATTTTAGCTTGATAAAGGTCTTAGAACCAGACCGAAACGTTGCTGATTGCACTATTGTTTGCACTTTTTTGATGCACTAATAAACCGTGAAAAGGACCCTTGAGTGCACCCATTATTACTGCTTGTTGATACTTTCTTAGGAGTTGCACCAGGGCAAGTATTGATTGGAGGAGTGAGTGCCCATACTACTACCTGTGTGTAATATATATTATATATATATATAATATATATATATATAATATACACACACACAACTGTGTATAGAAGTAATAGGCGTGGTTAACCTTTTTCTTACAGGCTCATTATAAGTCAGGGGGTGCGGATAACCCCATAGATATATTTAGTAGGTCCTTCCCCTATTTTTAGGAAGGTGGTGGCAGCGAGTATATAGATGTTGAGAAATATTGTGTGATATATCAGCTTTGTTCACTAACCCCCTCCTGCTCCATTCTGTTTTATTCACCTGTCGGTTACTTGGAGTGCGTTTTCCGGTAACTGATAGGTGGGTAAGCGTCGTGGAGAGGAGGGTTTGTGACAGTCATTACCTAATTTTAAATAATAAAAGGATACCAAACATGACATATATTGGCGTTTGTAGGATTAAAAAGAATTATATCTTAAGTTTCCAAAGGATATCATCTTCTACAAGGTTTCTAAAGATGTGCAGTATAAACTGAGAGTATATGTGAAAATATTACATAATTCTTTATCCTGAATTATTAATATGAATTGCCTTTGAACTGACATTTTTAGCTCTGTTCTAAACCAGCAGAACTCCTGCTGTTATCATGCCTACCCGTCTGTAGAGAGAGGTCTTTGCATTGTATAGTGACTTCACACCTTGCCCCTTTGAACTAGACAGTGAACAAATATCAAGTTGATATTTGAACAAACAACAAATGGAGCTAGGGGAAGAAAGCTCAGAGTTTTTACAAATGGTCAGGCAGAGGTTTTGTTAACCCTTTGACTGCCTGACAATGGGCTAATTGGGAGTTGCCATACTGCTTGACACTGCTAGTAAAGTGGAATAATTTAAAAATGAATGCTGCCATCATACATCCTATGAGAGTTTACATACCTGTGGGAGTTTACATGGCAGTTTACATGGCACTCACGTGACAATTCTGAATTGTGAAGACAGTTGGATGACTAGTGAAACATCTTTAAGAACTAAACTTCAAGGCCAGTTGATCTAACTGAATACAACAAATATTTAATATGTTGTATAGTGTTATTTATGCCACCCCGAGAAATACTTGTGTCTTTGCTGCAATTAGCATATGAAGCACCCAAGGTACTCTTCTTTATAAAGTCATATTTAGACTGCCAATCGGGATTAAATTTACATAAGCATAAAGGGATCTTTTTTGTGCCTTGCACTGATGTTTGAATCTCCAGCAGCAGACATTTGTTCCTCCTCAACTGTATCAGGCTCCGATGATATCTCTTCATATACTGTACAGTTGCACTATTTTGCTCACTAGGGTGCAATTCACTTGTAAGCAGCTTTACACAGCCTGGGAGCATCTTTGTTACACGTAAATTAAACGAAATCCATCTTTTGTGGGGGAGTACTATATACTGAATTTTTGAAAGAGGGGGCGGACATGCCCTTTAAAACTGCATCAGTGTGGCCTAGCCCTTAGTAAGGTTTTATTAGGCAAATGCTGAAATGTGTATGACAGATCACTGTAATGTTTAAACAAACTGATAAAATGTCCATATAAAAAGTTCTCACATTCTATATACAAAAAATGAATTTATTTCCAATTGCATTGTATACAGCAATTCTACAGTAACATAAATCACAGCTGAGCTCAACTCACAGTGACTGACTGTCTCAAAGTGACTGACTGTCCCACAGTGACTGTCTCAAAGTGACTGACTGTCCCACAGTGACTGTCTCAAAGTGACTGACTGTCCCACAGTGACAGTCTGTCTCAGAGTGACTGACTGTCTGTCCCACAGTGACTGACTGACTGGCCCACAGTGACTGTCTCAAAGTGACTGACTGTCCCACAGTGACTGACTGACTGTCCCACAGTGACAGTCTGTCTCAGAGTGACTGTCTGTCCCACAGTGACTGACTGAGTGGCCCACAGTGACTGACTGACCGTCTGTCTTACAATGACTCGGTCTCTCTCAGATACGCGCAGCCGCTGTGAGGCCTCTCTCGGCTCAGTAATTTCCTGTACCCCTCCCCCTGCGTGCGTGCAGGGACGTGGTGCCGCACATAGAGGACCTGAAGCTTCGAAGACTTGCAGAGACTGTGATCTAGCGCCAGGTTACGGCCGCGATACCGGCGCCGCACAGGATCAATTCATTTTAAAGGTACAGTGTTCCGGTTCGGCCCAGACCTCGGGACTTTTCCTGGGAATTCAGGATAGCGGGTCTGTTTTCTAACCCGGGGCTGTTGGCAACTTTATCTGCACTGCTCATTTGGCCTAATTACATGTTACATTGATTTAAATGTTGTACTTAATACATCCCAGCATGTGAGTGAATGGGATAAGTATTGAATGAATGTAGGACACTGTTCTGTCCGCTAATAGAGCTGCACTGACTGTAACTGGTTACTTTACGTTGGGTCAGTACCCCGGTTACTTTAAGTTGGGTCAGTACCCCGGTTACTTTAAGTTGGGTCAGTACCCCGGTTACTTTAAGTTGGGTCAGTACCCCGGTTACTTTAAGTTGGGTCAGTACCCTGGTTACTTTACGTTGGGTCAGTACCCCGGTTACTTTACGTTGGGTCAGTACCCCGGTTACTTTACGTTGGGTCAGTACCCGTTTACATTACATTGGGTCAGTATCCCGGTTAGGAAGTTATTTACATGGGAAGGTTAATAGTGTTGATACATATCAAATCGCCATGTCATTCTATCAGTAATACACAATAGACACCGAGTATTGTTTTATTTCCAGTGTTGTTGGTGTTGTAGAAAGAATATCCAGGGTTATTCAAAAAAAAGTTCTTAATATACAAATGGTGCTAATTTTGCCCCAACGAATCAGATGTTCACTTTCAAAGTTAAAAAAGATCTGATCGGTTGGGCAAAGTTAGCACCATTTACGATAAGTACTTTACTGAATTCTCCCAGATCATGTTATAAAAGCTAAAGCTTTGAACACATATATCATCTTTGCACCGACGAACGATCCCCGAGTGGTGCACACACATGACGAACAGCCTTTTCAGACAATAATCGCACACGCTTCCGTGGGCGTCGTTCATTGATCCGTCTGGGTCATTGCAAGATCGTACCTGTGCACGATTCCTTAAAGGGCATGTCCACCCCATTTATAATTTTTTGCTGTAGTGTAGGGCTCCCAGCCCCATCCGCTATAGTAATTTTTACAGAAACTCCCCCGAATTACCTTACCTCTCTCCTCTGACGTTCTGTCCCAGCCCTCTGCTTGCATGGAACTGCAAGCAGGGGGCTGTACCGGCAGCCGCGTCCATGATTGGCTGAGAGGCAGAGCGTCCAGAATGTCGGAGGAGATAGGTAGGTAGAGTTCGGGGAGTTTCTGCAAAAATTACTAAGCGGTTGGGGCTGGGGGAGGGAGCTTACACTACGAAATGGGATTTTGTGCTAGGGGAGGAAGAGTCCTATATGGACTCTGCCAGGCCTGGTGGTCACTTTTGGAGCTGTGGAGGGGCATTACAGGAGAACCATTTGGAGCAGGGATGTGAGGTAAGGATTTTACTACACTACACAGTGGGGCCAGTAGTGGGTTAAATTCTAGTTTTGGGGGTGGACATGCCCTTTAATCAGGATGAGGTTGTCTACACAGCTGGGCTTCTAGGTTACTAACTAGAATGGGGATGTCAAACTCCAGATGTTTGAAAACACAACTCCTAATATTCTGCAGTCAGGGAAACCTGGGGTTGTAGTTTTCAAACATCTGGAGGGCTGCAAGTTTGACGTTTTTAATGTAGAATATACAAACTAAAAATGGTTGTATATACTTTTGTTATATTATTTCTAATATAATATTTGTAATTGTGTAACAAAGTAAAGCTATAAAGGTACGTTTAATACATTGTTGTGAAAGAATGCAGGTTAATCTATACCTATCAATAACTGCCATTCTTTAACACAAAGACAGATATTGAGGAGCAATGAAAAAAACTATCAGTGGATTAGGATGATTTCCAGATACAAAAGGAAACCAGTTTCACAGGTTCTGCAAATGTAAGTCCTATTTCTAATGTTAGTGCTAATTCTGAAATGCTCATTAAATGTGAACGTATCCTAGTTAAAATAAGGGGCCACTTATTTATTCTTTATTTATTGGGCATTTGCATTATCTGGTTTTGTTCATGTGCCTCTTTGCACTTATGTAAAATAACCACAGTTTTGCATGTGAACCTCTGTATTTGCTATTAAAATATTGTTTTCAGGGTGGACATACCCTTTAAACACATCTCTTGGTACTATAGGTTATCCCTTGTGTTTGTGTTGATGCTTTGTTTTTAATTTTAGCAATCAGAACATCACAGAAAATCATCCACTGCCTGAAAAAGTAGATGCACAATCAAATCCTCCTTGTGGGGATCAATATAGAACCAATTTACACTCTAAAAGGTAGCGTGTGCTTAACATGTATTTAGAAATCTAGTTGCTTGTTTGATGTTAAGATCATTTTGATATTAAAAGACATTATTTTATGGATGGAATGGTGACCGCCTAGAATAATTTAGATGCACTTTTTTTTAATTTCCAAAACGTGTTATGTTTATTTCAAGCTTCTCAGCTTCAGGTTGCTTAGTTTATTTTACAACCAAAATAGAACCAAATAGGCTTTTTGGTATTTAAATGAACTTTAACTGATACATTTTAAAGGGCTTTTCCATTATAACTGTAGGTTTGAGAGAAAGCAGTATAGCATGTTAAATAATGTTCATATATTTAGCAACATAGAGAAATAATATTAATGGCACACTGGTTTTGAATGCAATTCCTTTAAAGGGGGACTAAAGTCTTCCAGGCAACATTTTTTCATTAGACAGAGCACTTTCACATGGATACACACAGCTATGTCTCGCCTCTATCTTTGCTGTGGCTGCTGGGTGATTTATGAAATTAACCTGTGGGTACTAGGGTCAGCTCCCATAATCCACCTTAGCTGGGTGACAGCCAGTTAACTGTAAGCAGAAAAGCTGCAGCCTTCCTTCCTAGGAGCTGATAGCCAATCTTGTTACAGATTAAATACAGTACATGTCTGGTAAATAAACTACAGGGTAACACGCAGCTTTCAAAGTCTTATCAGATACATCCATATTGGTGTGGACACATGACTGTACTTGCAACAACATGGAAACCTTAGTTACCAAATCTATTTCTTAGGTGTAATTAAATACAACTTACTAAAGAATCTTTAGAATGTATAGGTGTTCTGGGGAGAAGAGTTATTTTGTAAGTTTAGTTCTCCTTTAATCATAAAGGGGAAATTCATTAAAATATCATAGAAATCCATATATGTACTACAAAATTTAATCTAATTCAGGCCCCTCCCCCCTCTGTGGCAGAGGCCTCTATCTGTTGGTCTCCGTGCCTCTGTGTGTTTCTTAAGTTTCTCCCTCTAGTGGTAAATCTATTGAAACTGCAGGGAATCTCAATCTAGTGGTGAGTCCATAGGAACTGCAGCGGACCCGGAAGCAGCAGTTAGGATTTTATTATATATGACTAGCAGTTGTACCTGGCGTTGCCCGTGTACACGTGTGTATATTATTTTTTACGTGCAGGTGTGTGTTTGGCTTAGATGGAAGAGACGGGGGGAAAAGATGTGCACAGTTGGTAATGTACGTCATGTATTTAATAGTTATGAGTCGAGGAGGTGACATTGCTTGAGGGACGTTTAGCACATGTTTATAGCAAAACTTTTATATACGACGTTATCAGTTTTTCCACTTGGAGCATAAATATACAAATGTTGTGATGAACCTGCTACATGGAATTTACATGGAAGTTGTTGATTGCAACTGAATACCACAGCACTTGAGTGACTGACGGGCGCCAGTGTCTCTGAAACATGTGACGTGCGGCTCTTTATCTGTGTTGTTAAAGTCGGGCTTCATTCTGTCTGAGCTCTATATGTTTTTATTAAGCATGCTTTATTTTTTGCACATTAGTTAGCAGTATATCACTTTGTTTGCACTTTAACACTTTATACTTGCTCAAGGACCACTTTATATTGACTATTAGATCCCAATTAATAAAGTTACTTTCTGGTCCTAATTGAAAATGCCATGCTGTGTTTGTTCTTTTAGTTGTAACTATCTGTGAAGTATCTGTTGTATTCAATTAGATCAACTGGACTTGAAATGTAGTTCTTGAAGACGTTTCGCTAGTCATCCGACTGGCTTTCCAATTCAGAATGAATTTCTGAATTGAGAATTGAGAAAGCCAGTCGGATGACTAGCGAAACGTCTTCAAGAACTACATTTCAAGTCCAGTTGATCAATTGAAACAACAGATATACCATGACCTGGATGAATGAGAACCTTCACAAGCATATCTGTGAAGTGTGTGACGTGGGCAGTGTGTGCCTGGTGCTTAAGTCTAGGTAATGCAGGTAATTCCCATGTAGTCCATGCCCCCAACCGTCCCGGTTTGAGTAGGTGGATGGGGCATGTCTGCAATGTTGCGGTGGGTGGGGGCACGGCATTCTAGGGTGTGGACTGTCTGGGGGCGCTTCTTTGATGTTGTGGTGTCCAGGAGGCTTGCACGTGACATTTGGTTGTGGCAATATTTGGGGGCTTGGCCACGCTGTTTCAAAGTGTGGGCATGGCCATGCCATTTAGTCATTGGTAAAATGTTTTGGGGCATGGGTTTCAAGTTTGGGTGTGTAGTGTTTGGAAGTGTGGATAAGAAACAAAGTCCATATGCACACTGACCCCAGACGGGTGCAAACAGTCCAAAATCCCTACTTCAAAGGGAACGAATAGCTAGAAAATATCACGGTAGACTTGCACTCCAAACGGTGAATAGTTTATTAACAGCCAACATCAGCAATCAACAACGTTTCGGGGTAACACCCCTTCATCAGGTGATGTGAACAGCAACACAGTGTGGGCTTAAATAGCCTAGTGCTAATTAAAAAGGTACTGCCCCTGGTGGATGTGTGCAAGAGCACTACCAATGGGATCATTGATAAAACAATAATAAATACTATCATATAATATATGATATAAAAGTGATGTGTATAACAATAATGTGTAGGGAACAATAAAAAGTCACAAAGGACTAATAAATATAAAGTGTCTAGTGCTATAAATAAAGTGACTAGAGCTAGACATATGTCATATGAAGGCCGGTATGCCCCACATGGAAGAAATCCCTGTGTGTAGATAAGTAAAAACCAGTGTAATAATTGAAAGTGCCCAATGGTGCAATCGATAAAAGTAATAAAATATACAGAATGTAACAATACATAGAATGAGTCTATTCTCTAAACATTGAATGAATCTATTCTCTGAAATTGTATCCAGCATAGGGAAATCTCTTTAGTAACATTGTTTCAGGTCTGGGATTCCAACATCCGAAAAAATAATTATTCAGGAAAGTCTGTCTTAAGGTCCATGGTAGTGCCAAAAAGGTCCACTAGATGTGTGGTGTGTGTAGACTATAGGGGAAACAATGAAAAAGCAACTGTGTAGCTGGACCACATAAAGATAAAAACATTTACAAATATTGCACAAGATAACCAGATAAAAAAGTCAAGGCATAATTACATAGCAGTGTTTACAAGAAGGCAGACCAATTCATATCTTCATTAAGACCAAAGGGGATGAGGTGTGTAATTTATCCGTCCAAAAACATTCCTTTGTAGTAATTTAACATCATGGTTCCCACCCCTAAGTTCTTTACTTACTACCTCTAGTACAAGCCATCTCAGTTGTGAGGCTCTATGTCTATTAGTGTGGAAATGTTTACTCACTGATGTTTCATACCTCTTTTTTTCTTCTGAGCCATCATAATTTGTGATGTCCCTTTGTGTTCCCCAATCCTGAGCCGTATTTCTCGTTTAGTTTTACCCACATATGCTTTGCACATGGGCACTTAAGGAGATAAACAACGCTACTGGTCCTAATGTAGCATAGTCCCTAAGTTTGATTTCATTCCCTTTGAGGGGATGTGAGATACTTTTACCGGATGATGGCATTACACGCATGACAGTTACGACAGGGATACGTGCCTATTTGGGGACTGCCTATAAATGATTGGGTGCTCGTTTTAGGGAGCAATACTATCAGTGTCTTTGGTGTAAAGGTCTGTAACCAATTTGTCACACTAAAAAGGGTGACAAATTGGTTACAGACCTTTACACCAAAGACACTGATAGAAATAACATGCTCTTGGCGTCTAGCCACCATGCCAAAAATGTGATTAAGGGACTACCATTCAGCCAATTTTTGAGAATTCGCAGAATAGTACAGGAGGATGAATGGTGTAAACTAAGAATGGAAGAGATTAAACAGAAATTTCTAGCACGAGGTTATGATGAAATACAATTATCCAGTGATCTAGCTAGGGCTCTAGCATCCGATAGGGATTCCCTATTACAGAAAGAAAAGGAGCATTCTGATACAGACAGAATTCCTTTTGTATCTACCTACCACACTTTATCTGATAGTATTCAGAAGATCATTAGGGATAATTGGCGGATCATGCAATCCGATCCCGAATATGGATCCCTATTCAAAAATCCCCCCTGTTCTCCTACAAGAGAGCTAGAACTATTGGGAATGTACTCACACGCACCGATTTATTGCTCCCTAAAACGAGCACCCAATCATTTATAGGCAGTCCCCAAATAGGCACGTATCCCTGTCGTAACTGTCATGCGTGTAATGCCATCATAACCGGTAAAAGTATCTCACATCCCCTCAAAGGGAATGAAATCAAACTTAGGGACTATGCTACATGTAGGACCAGTAGCGTTGTTTATCTCCTTAAGTGCCCATGTGGCAAAGCATATGTGGGTAAAACTAAACGAGAAATACGGCTCAGGATTGGGGAACACAAACGGGACATCACAAATTATGATGGCTCAGAAGAAAAAAAGAGGTATGAAACATCAGTGAGTAAACATTTCCACATTAATAGACATAGAGCCTCACAACTGAGATGGCTTGTACTAGAGGTAGTAAGTAAAGAACTTAGGGGGGGGAACCATGATGTTAAATTACTACAAAGGGAATGTTTTTGGACGGATAAATTACACACTCTATCCCCCTTTGGTCTTAATGAAGATATGAATTGGTCTGCCTTCTTGTAAACACTGCTATGTAATTATGCCTTGCCCTATTTTTATCTGGTTATCTTGTGCAATATTTGTAAATGTTTTATCTTTATGTAGTCCAGCTACACAGTGTCTTTTTCATTGTTTCCCCTATAGTCTACACACTCACGCCATCTAGTGGACCTTTTTGGCACTACCATGGACCTTAAAGGGTATGTCCACCTGAAAAATTAACATTGCCTAAAGTAAAAGAGCCCATTTAAATATGCATGATACCTTTTATGGATTTTGTCTGTGTGCCCTTGTTTGTCCGATGTATGTGCTGTAAGATCCGCTTGGCACATTGAATATTCATGTTGCTGCCTTCCCAATAGCAGGCAGTCCGACGTGCGCGCCACCCCGCACATGCGCAGATCCACCCATGCTGCGTCGGACTCGTCGACCCTGCCCGGCTGAGGGATTAAAACAGAACATCCCGTTCCGGAATGGATTTGTAGGTCTCGGGTCCACACACACACACACTCACTCACTCACTCACTCTCACACACACTCACTCTCACACACACTCACTCTCACACACACTCACTCACACACACTCACTCTCACACACACTCACTCTCACACACACTCACTCTCACACACACTCACTCTCACACACACACCACACACACACACACACACACACACACTCTTCCCCCAGCCACAGGAATGGCAGACTTTATGTATGAACTCTTACGTCTGGATTGGATATTTAGATATTGGGTCTATCTACACACACTCTCCCTGCTTCCCCCAGCCACAGAAATGGCACACTTTATGTATGAACTCTCTCCTTTGTCTCTGCCAGCATTGTCTGTTTTACTACAGTTCTGACAATGCAGGAGAGGATCTGTTTACATAAAAGCACAGGGTCAAGTGGGCGGGACCAAAACGCATGGTAATAGCCTCATTTAGTAATCAGCTCACTTCCTTATCCAGCACAGCTAAGGCCACACCCCCAAAAACGAATAGAACTTCTAGAGACTGCTGCAAAGGTAGGGAATGGAATTTTTTCAAAAGAAAGGCAGGAAAAGGCTTCTGGGGATGGGTACTACCTTATAATGAAAAAAAAAAAATTTTTGATTTTGGTGAATAGACATACCCTTTAAGACTGAGACTTTCCTGAATAATTCTTTTTTCGATGTTTGGAATCCTCCAGACCTGAAACAATGTTACTAAAGAGATTCCCCTATGCTGGATACAATGTTCAGAGAATAGATTCATTCAATGTTTAGAGAATAGACTCATTCTATGTCGATTGTTACATTCTGTATATTTTATTACTTTTATCGATTGCACCATTGGGCACTTTCAATTATTACACTGGTTTTTACTTATCTACACACAGGGATTTCTTTCCATGTGGGGCATACCGTGCCTTCATATGACATGTGTCTAGCTCTAGTCACTTTATTTATTAGCACTAGACACTTTATATTTATTAGTCCTTTGTGACTTTTTTATTGTTCCCTACACATTATTGTTATACACATCACTTTTATATCATATATTTATATGTATAGTATTTATTATTGTTTTATCAATGATCCCATTGGTAGTGCTCTTGCACACATCCACCAGGGGCAGTACCTTTTTAATTAGCACTAGGCTATTTAAGCCCACACTGTGTTGCTGTTCACATCACCTGATGAAGGGGTTGTTACCCCGAAACGTTGTTTGATTTGCTGATGTTTGGCTGTTAATAAACTATTCACCGTTTGGAGTGCAAGTCTACAGTGTTTGGAAGTGTGCCTGTGATGTTTGGAGGCATGGACAGGATGTTTGCGGATGTGGGCATGATTTTGGCATGTACCTGTAGTGTTTGGGGGCGTAGCCATGATGTATAGTGGCGGATCATAATGGTTTGGGTTTTTTTTGTGTGTGGGGATAACCATAATGTCTGGTAGCGTGCTCACAACATTTGAGGGCATGGTTGTGATGTTTGGGGGCATGGCAGTTATCTTTGGGGCGTGGCCTTCATGGTTGGGGTATGAGCGTAACCGTGATTTTTGGTGGTGTACCCGTGATAGCAATATCTGGGGGCATGGTCACATTCCAGGAGGATCTGCTTTAAATTTCTTAGCATGACAATAACCGCAAATGTGGTTCATATCGCCAATAGTAACATAGTCTTTCCAGGGGTTATATTTGTATATAAATGTGGTTCATATCGCCAATAGTAACATAGTCTTTCCAGGGTTTATATCTGTATATAAATGTCATTCATATCACCAATAGTAACACAGTCTTTCCATGGTTTATATTTAAAACCTTCCAGGAGCAAATTGCAATGTCTTACAGACCTTAAGGGAAATGTCTGGTTCCTTCTGTTATAGATGCTGTTGTTCTGTGTGTGTAGCTCTCTGAGTTGTGTAGCCGTACATTACACTGTTGTATCGCTGAAGTGGACTCTGTGTTGTTGAAGTCGGGCAGCACACAGAGCCCAGGCCCTTCATCTGAGTTGCTGAATTGGAGCATCATGCTCTGCAAGTAACGTGCAGGCTTTTTATTGGTCAAACTGGGCTTCACGGGCATCGGCCCATTCAGAGGGCGTCGCCCTCATGTGGGTGCATTCAGGGGTGTGGCTGTGAGGTGAAAACATACATACATACATACATACATACATACATACATACATACATACATACATACAAGATTTCTAATTTATATAGTAGATAGTGCTAGCAATTACTGTATATATTTAGGTAATTTGTTCTAAATTCAAGTGAGCATATAAAAAAACACAGAATACAGCAGTGTACATAGAAGGAACAGAGGCAATGTTCCAAGATTTAGCACTTGCTTGCACAATGTATATAAATGTTGGCCATGTATGTAACTAGATAATATTAAATTTCTACCAATTCTACCTTATTAATCTATTTGTACATTGATTATATATATTAAGATTTGGCTTATGAATTGACACCTAATGTAGATTGATTAAACTTGTATGGAATTTAGCAGTATATTATGAATTATATAAGAACAGAGGTCAATATTTCCAATGTTTTAATGAATTTCCCTATATGATTAAAGGAATTTTATTCAAAATCAGTGTTCCATGGGTACTATTTCTCTCTGTTGCTTAATAACTGTCTTACCCATGACTAACAGTTGCTATCTGGAAGAACCAGAAGGCAGAAAGAGAGGCAACATGACATTGTGCAGCATTTCAGGTTTGACTTATATCTTTTAACTATAACTATTGCAGTTATGGGGTTTAGGAGGTGATTCACCTATATATGAATTTTCCTTTGAGGGATGAACTTGCCCTTAAAGGGTAACTGTGGTCCAAAAATGACTTTAGGTAAATTGACAGGAATTGCTTTCCTGAGGATTTTTGCAATTTACTTTCATTATTTATTTTACATAGATATTTACATTTATATGTGTGATATGGTTGCAGCATTACCAGATCCCCTACACTTTCTGCTTCCTGCACTGAAACCATGTGACCCCTCCCCTTGCAGTCCCTTGGGCATTTCCCTTGCAGCCTCCTGTGGCCCCTCCCACTCATGGCTCTAGGGCCCCTCCCACTCATGGTTCTGGGGTCCCTCACACTCATGGCTCTGGGGCCCCACCCACATGTGGGCCCTGGGGCCCCTCCCACTTGCAGACCCCAGGGCCCCTTCCTCTTGCAGGCCCCTCCCACTCGGGGGCCCTGGGGCAAGTGGGGGAGGGGCCACAGGACCCATGAGTGTGCAGAGCCACAGATTCTGTGGGAGGGCCACAGGGGCTGCAAGGGGAGGGGACTCAGGGCCCACGATTGGGAAGGGCCAGCAAGTGGGAGGCATTAAAAAAAGCAGTGCTGTGGGCTGTGCTGTTTTCCCCATCCCCCTCCTACCCTTCAGTCATGCACTGAGCATGTGCCAACCGCACATTAGTGGAGGAAATAGTATTTCTGACCTTCCACCCTTGTGGCTTGTTCTAAAGGTATGAACCTGGCCTTTCATTTAAAATAAACTTGTTTGGAGACCACAGTTCCCCTTTAATGGTCATTGGTACATTAACTGCATGGTGGGAAATTTCCTCTAACCAATGATGCCTCATAGGGATTAGCAAGCATGCTTGCCCTCACAAAGAGTCAGATAGTCTGGCAGGGGGTTGGGGAACTGATCTTGAGCAAAATAAGTACTATATTGAAGTCATGCAGCAACACAAACACATAAGAGTAAGTTCTGCTTACATGTATTCTTTTTTATAGATTGAAATGAGGCATATTCATTTTTTCAGTGTACAACTTTAATATGTGTACAACCTTTAACTGAAATTGGACTTGTTATTGAGTCCTTACCATTCATAGTTGTTGCTGCTTTCTTTATAGTCTCATGCTGTTGAGAAAGCCTCGTCTAGGGGCGAAAAGCGTTTGGCATTCACTCCAATGGCCACCTGTCCGTTCTCTGGGTTCTCCTGATCTTTATGCTACAGTGTACCCATTGGGGATAACTGATTTGATCCTAACTGCAGACAGATAAGTGTACTGATAACTAGGGTATATGGGTTAACATTGATCATAGAGACTGGTACTAACTAGCTTACTACCCAGTGGGGATTTTTTTGGTATTATATGATGATTTTAAATTTTTTTTCAAGTTTATCTATCATGGTTCTTACTCCATATTTTTATCTAATAAAGGGTATGTATACACTATTTGCTGGGGCTTATCATGAATAACTTTTAGTATATTAAAGGGCATGTCCAGCCAAAACTTTTTAGCCTCCTAAGGCTGGTACACACTGAAGGACTATTTGTCCCGAGCGAGCGCTCGGCCGGGACAAATGTCCGTCCCATAGGGAATTGGAATTTACTGACATGTCCGATCGTTCATTCGCCCGATCTGGACAAACGAACGAGGTCGGTCGCGGACGGCTGCCCCACACCAGCAGATACTTTCGGCCGACCGACTAAAAGTGCCATGAATCGGTGGGTTGGCCGAAAATATCTGCTGGTGTGTACCCAGCCTTATTTCCTGAGGATTTTTGCAATTTACTTTCATTATTTATTTTACATAGTTTTGAAGATATTTACATTTATATGTGTAATATGGTTGCAGCATCACCAGATCCCCAGCATTTCCTGCTTCCTGCACTGAAACCATGTGACAGTTCCTCTACCGTGTTTCCTCCTCCTCGTGGGCCCCTATGGCCCCTCCCCTTGAGCCCCTTGGGCCTTTTCCTTGCAGCCTCCCGTGGCCCCTCTCACTCATGTGCTCTTTGGCCTCTCTCACTCATGGTTCTGGGGCCCCCTCCCTCTTGTGGGCCACAGGACCCACGAGTGTGCGGAGCCACAGAGTCCGTGAGTGGAAGGGGGCTGCAAGGGGAGGGGACACAGGGCCCACGATTGGGAAGGGCCAGCAAGTGGGAGGCATTAAAAAAAGCAGTTCTGTGGGCTGTGCTGTTCTCCCCACCCCCCTCCTAACCTTCAGTCATGCACTGAGCATGTGTCAACCACAGATTAGAGGAGGAAATAGTATTTCTGACCGCAGATTCAGAACCTCCCACCCCCTAACTTTCTGATCAGTGATTTCTTCCTATTTTGGGCTGTGCAGCATGTAGAGAGGTGGTTGATGGCTCGTTTTAAAGGTATGATCCTGGCCTTTCATTTAAAATAAACTTGTTTGGAGACCACTGTTCCCCTTTAAAAGCTTTACCAACTGTACACTACTGTAAGTGGAGGCAATGCCAGTAAAGTGCAAAGTAAGACTTTATTAAAGTGTAACTGTGGTTTTGAAGATATTTACATTTTTGTGTGTAATATGGCAGCAGCATCACCAGGTCCCCTGCACTTCCTGCTTCCTCCTCTGAAACCATGTCAGTGGATGACAGTCAATTTGCCCTGTGTCCCCTCCTCCCCTTGCAGACCCCCCCCCCCAGATCCCTCCCAATCATGGACCCCATGGCCCCTCCATTTGCAGGCCCCCCTTGGCCCTTCCCTTACAGACCCATGTGACCCCGCCCAGTCATGGTGCCGTGGCCCACTCAGACCCCCCCCCCCTACGGAAAAAGTGTGAAAACAGCCTTTTCAGGCAGAGTGAGGACTCTTCCTGTCTCCCTCACACACTTAAGTCTGAAGCTGTGCTCGCCGGGTGGAGGAGCAGCCTTAGGAATGTCACATGTCAGCCTCCCACCCATTAAAGGGGAATCGTGGTCCTCCATTTTGTATGTGTCTTACTCTTATGGAGGCTGCCATTGATTCCTCTCCTAAAGTGGGCAGATCCAAGGCCATTATGTATGCAGCCTATGTAGATGTTCACCAATCAGAATGGTTCTGCATAATAACCTACCCATGTGGAAAGTTTTTCTGACTTTCCAAGATTTTTGCCACATGGCAAAAAAAAGATCTTTGTCCATTTATAGTTTAGTATCAGTTAACAAGCAGAAATATGATTTCACATTAACCCTTTCCCCTTTTGCAGCCATATCTGGTTTAATGTGTTATGTGAGCTGGGTTTGTATAAGTAGCGTATTTATCTAGAAAAATTCACATCAGCTAGAATATATCAGCTGATGTACCATGACCTGCTTGAATTGTTAGGAAAAAAATATATTATCTAGTGGTTTCAGAACACATGGGGAATATTTAAAAACCCACGGTTTCACAAAATTAGATACCGCAGGTTATTGTTAAAGTACGATTGCGTTTGTAAATGTACAAACGTTCGTGATTACCATACCATGTGGTACCAAAATACCTCAATGGCATTGTATGGGCCAGTATAAATCTACGATTGTGGCAATGAGCATTAAAGGCTCAGTATCACTAAATAACAACACTGCGTCTTTAGAAATATGGCCCGCAGTATTATAAGGAGGGATGCACTTATCATACATGGGTTGCTTTTTCTCTGTAGGTATTCTGACTTAGCTTTGCTGCATGTGTTTCTAATGCTGCCTTTCATTACACTGTTGTTGTCTCTATAACATTGTTTCAGAAAAAAATTCTGGAAATAGATTCCAATTGTTTCTTTGATAGTATAATAAAGATTAGGTGTTTAGATGGATGGAGATAATCTTACATTTCAGGAGTGGGGTGTGGTAGTTCTTTCCTTTCTTACAGGCAACCAAAATCTGTGCATTGAATTAGAAGCCACCAGAACTTGAAGGTTGTATATTCAACCAACCTAGCCAAAAGCAGGCTTCCTTCTCAGCACAAGCCTGAGCAAAAAACATTCCAGACCAAATTCTAACTGAAACTAGCACTCCCTAACATTCACTATTTGTAGTGTATCCTAACCCCACCCATAAATCTGATTGGTCAAATACCCAAGTTCCAATCAGATTTTGAAGTTGTGTTTGGGAAACACTTTTCCAGGGTCCATCCTTTTAGCAGGCTGTGGGACTTGGCAAATGCCACATGGTTTTTCAGTTGTCTTTTGTTTAGTGCTGGTTTATGGGCACTGATTCTACCATGGAGGCCATTTCGAGACAGAATCCGGCAAACTATTCTGGCACAGGGATTTCAGGTGACCAGGTCACCTGGAATTCTGCAGTTGAAAATGTGCTTGCCTTGCATTTTCGAGCCAACAAACGGGCCTCTCGAGCAATTGTCTTGCGGGGTCTGCCTGACCTGGGCTTGTCAAAAACTTCTCCAGTCTCTTCAAATCTTTTCTTAATCCTCTGAACTTGATGCTGAGAGACATTGAAGGTGTGTGCCACATCAGCAGTGGATTTGGTCTTCAGACTCTTGATAATCAACACTTTAGTCTCCGGTGTATCTTAGGCATGTTTGCAGAGGTCTATTTGCAGTTGATGTGAAGGTCTAGTGTACTGGGGTTCTTTTTATACACACCTGGCACCTAATTGATCCATTGTTAGTCACAAGTAAAGCCCATATGACAAGGCGACAACACTTATGTCTTTGCAAACATTGACTCAATGGGCTTTACCAAGCTGTGAATATTAGAATACTTTTTGTTAGTTTTGTTTTGCATTGAAACATTATTACAAAAGCTGTTTGGGGTAAAATGAACCATTTCTTGAAACAAAATCTGCATTAGAATTATTGTTAAGCGGCACTTCAGGTCTATTTGTACACAAGCGACAAGACTTTTGTCAGAAACTGTATTTCCTGGTTGTGACTGCCAGTTCGGTGTGACATCATGACCAATTGCCTGACATCCGCGACCAGGCAGTAGTTTGGCTGTCAGCACAGAGGCCCTCTGCTCCTGTTTTTGCTCTAAACGGGAGCAGGGAGCATGCCCAGGCTTAGGTAAGTCACTTATGGGGCATCTTTGGCAGGGATGGATGGTTTGGGGGGTGGTGAACCTTTCTATGCAAAGTTTATTTTAGGCTGGACATTCCCTTTAAAGGGGAACTGTGGTCCCAAAACAAGTTGAGTTTGAATAAAAGGTTAGGCTAGTTTCCTACCTTTAAAACAAGCCATCAACCACCTCTCTGCGTACTCCACAGCCCAAGATACACAGAAATGACTGACCAGAAAGTTAATGGGTGGGAAGCTGACATGTGACATTCCTGAGGCTTCTCCTGCACAATGCCGCCGGGGAGCACAGCCTCAGACTCCCTCAGTGTGTGAGGGAGACAGGAAGTCCCTCCTCCTCTCTGCTGTGTGAAGGACCTGCAGCTGCAGTGAAGGTAAAAACAGCCTTTTCAGGCAGAGTTCTCACTCCACAGAGTTTTGGCGGGGTGTCAGAGTGGCCCACAGCACCTGGGGGGGACTTAGGGCCAAGAGGGGCCTGCAACTGGAGGGACCATGGGGTCCATGAGTGGGAGGGACCAGGGGGGCTGCAAAGGGGAGGAGACATGGCAGATTGACTGACATGGTTCAGCAGGAAGTGCAGGGGACCTGGTGATGCTGCTGCCATATCACACACAAAAATGTAAATATCTTAAAAACTAAAAAAAAACAAACAATGGAAATAAATTGCAAAAACTCTCAGGAGAACAATTCCTATCAATTTACCTAAAGTCATTTTTGGACCACAGTTCCTCTTTAATCATTCAACACCAAGGATTTCTGCAGTGATTAGATGGTCAATCTCACTGATATAAAATATGATTTAACCACTATTGCAGCAAGAAATATGTCCCTGACCCAGATGACAGTGGTGCCAAAATACATTTTTTATCATGGCTATTGGGGTAACCATTGGTTGGTTGGTGAATCAGCTAATTTTTGCATGTAGAGAGTTTACATTGTAGAGAGTTTACATTGTATTGAGAGAAGAGTAATATAAAAAATGAAAACACAACATATACGTTCCAAGCTAATTCCTCTTTACTTTTAGTGAGCTGGATATATCTGAAACTTTAAGCACCTCAAGAAAGAACAAAAGTGAATCTTGGTCTGCATCCCAGAGCTATACAGGACTGCTAACAGATAACAGTTCTGAGGTATCTTGGGGCTTTGATGTAAGTATTTTTATTTTTGCTTTTATGTGTTTTGTTTCTCTAAGTTTAAAGGGCATGTCCACCCCTAAAACTAAAATATAACCTACTACTGACCTCACTGTGTAGTGTTCAAAAATCCTCACCTTAGTTTCTCCTGTAATGTCTGTTCAAAGTCCCAGAAATAAAGAGTAGGAGCCATTTCTGGTGTAATTTGTTTCTGCCTCTAACTATTCCTTGTAGAGGTTTCTATGAGGGCAAGCATGCCCAGTAATCACTATGAGGCAGTATTGAAAGAGGGAATTTCCCGTCATGCAATTCACATGATTTGCATGAACACTGTCTCCATTCTAGTTATAGCAAAACTGCACCTAGCAAAAGATATTTCAGATTGGATATCTAAAGATAACTATTTTTTTCAGTATTGATGTCCTTTTATACCTGTTACCTTAAAGGAAATGTGCAGAAAGTGATTGCAATAAACTTTCGGGTTTTTTTGCAACATTTGAAAGGACTTTTTACTTATGTGCGTTCTGCTGCGTGAATGGCGGCATTCTATTTTACATAACATAGTAACTCTTTAGTTGCAGCCATTCCAGTAGATTACCCAACCATTCACTTTCTGTGTAATGAGGTATCCAATTTGGTTTTTCCTGGCTATGCATTGCTCTGGGGCAATAGAGAAATAATTTCCCTGCTCAGCACAGGAATAAACTGTGATTTTGCATTTGTAAGAATATTTTTATTTTATAATAAGCTTATATTGCAAGTGGATATATATTTAGTGATCAGATCATCTGATTATTGGGGATGCTTATAGTAAATGTAAGTAGCAGGGCTGCAATCATTACAACCTGGTTGTATTTACAGTACACTGCATGTTTTCAATATACAACCCTTATACTATACATTACCTATCTGCCCTTTGCTGTTTGAGAGTGCTTGTCAGGGAATGGTGAAACTAGTAGTGCAACTACATAGGCACTTAGGTTAGTCACTATTTTGCAGGCTATTTGGCCAAGGAAAGCAATTTCAGGCTCTGTAATCAAAACACTATTATTATCATGTATCTGTTATATCAACATTTATGTGCCATAGGTATGAAACCCAGGAGCTAAAAAATATTCATTTTGGCAGTCCAACTAAACAACCAGCCATCTACTTGCAAATCTCTAACCTAAATACAAAGGCAAGACCTGCTAGTTTGACTGCTGATTAGAAACTGAACTTCTCTGAAGATTTCATGCTGTTTTATAGTGTCTCATAAACCCCCCCCCCCCCCCCCAAAAAATCTGATTGGTCTAGATACAATCTTAAATCTGCTTGGATCTTGGACCAATCAGATATTGGGGGTGGGTTTAGGAGTCCCTACAAATAGTGAATGTTCAGTAAGGAGAGCTAGTTTCAGTTTTGCATTTCATCTGAGATGTTATAGCTTTGTTCTGAGGCATGTGCTGGAATATAAGCTTATTGAGTGATTCTGGCTGGGTAGCTTGAATAGGCAGCCCTTAGTTTAGATGGCTCTCAATTTAGTTCTCAGTATTTGGCTTTCTGTATCTAAGATAAAAAAAAGTTTGGTTTGCTGTCCCAACTAAATATTGAACAGGAGATCTGAGTAACAGAGCAATTGATGTATTGGAATATCTGGTTCCACAATTTCACCAGAAATAATCTCCAGTAATAGAACATAGTGAGATGATTGCAAACCAGTCTAGAGAGCAACATGGTAATCAAAGGGATATCAGAAGCACATGCAGCAAAGCTGAGCGTGAATAATTGCAGTGTAAAAGTCACCAGTCTGTAATAAATGCAGTAAAAAGATAATAAAAAAAAGAGGACAGAAAAACAAAGAACAGAAACAGCCAGAAAAAACAGCAGAAAGGTCAAGCTAGGTAGTACAAAGGCACAGAACCCAAGAGCACTCCAACTGCATATAAATACCATCCAATAATATACAAAAAACGGAGGGCTAATATGCACCTCATCAATAAATAACAGTCTGGAGGTGGACACCACACTATATATTAAAAATATCAAATATTTTTTATTGTAATTTCCCCCCTATCCATTTAAATGCACAAATGCACATTAAATATGTAATAAATGCAGCCGTGCTTGTAACAACTGTTGTGTCTTACTTTAGAGCAAACAGCAGCGATCAGCAGGTGGCACTTGCAAATCAGTTGCTCAGATTCTGCATGTTTAAAGGGCAACTATAGCGAAAAAAAAACTTTGTCTGTATACAATGTATAGATCACTTAGTATAAGCTGCCTTACTTTCATGTTTCTGTGTGGCTTCGTTTCTTCACACTGGCAGAAGTTTGTACCAAGCTGTGTAGTCCCCCTCCCCTCTCTGTCTACTCCCCCTCAAGCAGTGACGGGCTGTATACAGAGTCCGAGCATTGTCAGTTGAAAGGACTTTAAATGAAGTGCTGACATCCTGTTGACCCCTCCCTTCCAGAGCTAGACTGCAAGCAATCAAAGTGTGGAATAAAGTAGCAATATGCTGAAGGGAGGGGCAGAGGGGGAGAGAGGAGGACATGTGGTGCTGAGATTCTTTACAAGTAAGTTACTGTACTCTGCCTGTTCTCTAACTTTGCTAATTGTTATTTACTTTTTACCTAAAGTTCATATCTCTCCCCCTGCTTAGCTGAGATCATAATCACTGAAGAGAGAGTCAGTGTAACAGCAGCTTGTAGTGAGACCTTCACAAACACAGTGACACTGCTTGTTGTCCTGTTACATTTCAGTTGCTTTAGTCTATATATTTCATACATTGCACTTGCACATTGTGTGTCTTGTTTGGTATATAGTCTGTATTACTGTATTATATATACTGTATTAGTGTTCCATTTGAGTCACTGGTTTTGTATGTATATAAGATATTTTTTTTGGGGGGAGGGGCTGTTTTATAGTGTGTTATGCTCATATTGCTGGGTTAATGGTTTATTGATTGTGTTTAGCACTACAGCATTTGACTATATGTTGCACATGGTACATATAGTGTGGGTGAGAGAGTGTGTGACAGTACTGCAGGGGAGCTTTGGATTGTGTGGGTGTGTGCCTTTGAGTGACAGATGAGGTGTAGCAGCTCCTACAAATCACAGCATATTCAAAGGCTTATATCTCGGGGACTATCTAGAATTTAAAGAAACTAAAGGTACCCTGGTGGATTGGATGACTTATAGGATACATTAGAAGAAATTAAAAAAAAACAATTTTCTCACTATAATTGCCCTTTAATTAATAAATGGAGAAAGGGCTATTTTAACCATTATGCAAACCCCTTCTGATTGGTGGACATATCTCCATAGACTACAAGCACACTGCCCACTCTAGGAGGAGTAAAATTAATTGCTACACCCATAAGAAACACAAAAAGTAAATACTTGGACTAAATCATATTTTTACCTAACTTACAATACAGAAACTACAAACAATTAATGCAATACATTTAAAGGTTAAAAGTATACAAGTAACTGGTGTACAAAGAAGTACAAACAAAAAATATATATCGATATCTCAAAACGCCAAGTTGGATGAATGACCCTGTATGTTTTATTTGTTCTCTCTAGGAATTTGACCAAGCTGCTACACGTCAAGTACAGAAGATCTTCAGTCAGATTGATGAGTGGTTATTTGAACATAAAGTTAATACCCTTGCAAGTGGGCTGCAGGAAGAGTGTCAACAATGGTCATCCTGCTTTCCACACCTCCGGTATGTGAGTTTATTGTGTATTGGTTATGATTTTGTTTCCAAACAGAAATGATTGGTAATATTTATCTTTCATGTAATTCTACATATTTTAAATAACCGATTATTAATCATTAATGTACACCCCTGAATATGAGCTCTCTTCATTTTTAAAAAAGCTACAGAATTTACACCTCTATCCCTTAGAATGATGGATTAGTGCATTTATTTTTATTTTCTAACCGAAGAGCTGCCTGTGTGAAAATACCTAAAATTGTTCACTAGAGGGAGCCCCTGCAGTTAGTTTAATGTCTCTTTTCCTTCCTTTTAGCACAGTAAGCACAAGGAGGTATTAAAGTGGCCATGCACTAGTAAGATGTTACGAATTAACTGTAGCATCTACTGCCCCAGCTGTTCTTACCTGACGGCATTCCCTGGCGAGAATGTCACAAAAACTTAAGATTGCCCTTGCACTGCACTGAATTGGGGTTGTTAAATAATAATTGTGCTTGTGTTTTTTGTTTCTTTTAATATTGCAGAGTAAAAGGCAAACAGATTGCGTCTCCTTTGGATGATGGCTATAGCTGGCATTCCGGGTGTCCCAATGAAGAAACTGATGCCCTAACACTCAGCACTGCCAATACCAGCGAGTAAGTTTTTCTACAGGTTTCATTGAGTTTATTTTTTCATTGCTTTGGAACATTTCTCTCTTCCATGTTCTCATTTATTCATGAAGTCAGTCAGGTTATGACTGGCCCTTAAAACATCAGAAGGTGGTAGATTTACATTCTTTATTCAGTGCCCACATTTAAAATGGTCAAACACAAAAATTACAATTTATGTCTAGGATTGCTTCTGTGCTGTTCTGCACACAGTAATAATGTTGGACACATACTTTGTTACAGCAATTAAATTTAATACAATGCCACCATTCTAAACTGTTTTTACAGATATTTTGATCTTAACCAAATTTTATGGCTTTATCTCTTCCTTTTACCCTAACCCATGCCCCTTGGTGGTATCTTATGTGAATGTAGAGGACAGGGTAATGTATAAATATTAAGATTTTTCACATCTTTAATATTGTATATATCAAGTTATTGATTTAAGGGGAAATAAACTTTACTGTACCACTAAACATTACTGTAATGTTTACTGTTGTCTTTTAAGATCCTCAATTGGTTCAGCTTTAGTTTTCTGAAATAAGGTCTTTTAATATCCTTTAGGACAATGAGGAATTCATTTTAAGGTACTATGATGTGAGCTTTACAGGTCATAATGCAGCATATCACATAGATCTAATTTGTGCAGCCTCAATGCAGTCACTAGCAGTTGTTTAAAATCTCCTCTATTTGAAGATGATCTTTTGGATGTCCAGTTGCTTGGTGAACTTTTTAAATTCCTTATAAGGCTCACAGAAAGTACTTTTGCAGTCTATACATGGCAATGCAACCTAAATGTTTTGGGTATATATGATACCTTATTCTAATCATTTACACATATTCTAAATTGTGGTTTTAAAGAGCATGTCCACCCCATCATTACAAACTATAATTACCTTGCCCACCTCCCCAAAACCTGAGATTGTTATATTTATCTCCCCATAATCCCTGAAGCTTCTAATACCTACTTCTCTGCACCATGGGTTTTCCTGGTCACGGCCAAAGTGGTAATGCCCAATGACCTACAGCTACATACTGGCATGCCTCCTATCCAGCTGTGTGAGCTCTGTAAGTGGAGACAAGCCAGGAGACCTGCAACGTTGAATATAAGTAGGTATAATGGAGCAGAGAGGTAAGTATAACAATCTCGGTAAAGGTATAGATTTAAGTGATGGAGTGGACATGGAGTGGATAATTAGTGATAATTGTAGAGATATAAATTTTTCATGGAAAATGTGCATTTCTGTTGAAATTGGATCAAATCCCTGTATACAGAAATATGTTCAAAATGACAGAATTCCATGGATATACCTTTCACAAGGCTGAAATGTTGAGCAATAGAAAAATGTTAGTGTATATGGAATAAAAGTTAAAGATTATCTATTTCATCAAATTCAGTTGATCAAGTCATCATTTCTGTTTATAAAATAAATATAATAAAAATAAATCCAGCCTGAGACAATCGATTAATATTAAGATTTTTGGGGTACAGGTCTAGTATTGGGGGAGGGGCAGTCAGGGGCAGCCAACAAGCCCCATGTCATCCCCAGGCTTTACTTTGCCCATGTCTGGTATAAGTGAAACATCTATTACATAAGTGTGGACTGGATACGTTTTTTAAATTAAAAAATGTTGAGAATTCTTGGTATTGATACTAGTTCTAGTTTTTCTTCCGATTGCGTTTTTTGTGTCCAGAAGGATTTCTTCCCCCCCCCCCCCTTGTCAGTGTTTTTTTCACCCCTATCTCTGGATCAACTATTGGGTAGAGTTCATAAGTAGGCTATAAAGGTTGGACTGGATGGATGTACGTGGCAGAATCTGCTAGATATAGCGGGACATTATAAAGGACATTAACAGTCTGCAGTAACACTGGTTGTTAAGCATTCCACTAACTGTCATTTTCATATGTTGTTTTCTGCACAGTGCATTAGATTTCTCTAATTTCTTTTTCAGATTGGGTGTTTATGGTATTAAATGCCCTTTTTCCATTTTAAGTGATCCAAATGCTCAAGTTTCCTTTTCATTGGGTGCAAATAAAGAAGAGGGAGAAGATGAATTTGGAGTGATTGCATCAGATGGTATAATTGAGGAATATCTGGCATTTGACAGCAAAGAAAAGTGAGAGGTTATTTTTGGAAATGTTAAACATCTGTTGATATATAAGAATACAAAATACGTTTTAATCAGTTCAATTAAAAATAACAAAATGCATATGTGAGCCTTGTTATCATTTACAGAACAGATTGCTAATGAATGCTTTCATACCAAATATTCTAATTTCATTTCATCATCTGTGGGGGAAAAAAATAAGACTTTCTTTATTAATTTCTATGACTCCCGCCAGTTTCCCTATAAAAGTTCTTCAAACAATGCTTGTGAACTTGTTTCATTTTTTTTGGAAAAAATACAGTCCTTACCGTAATATGTTTAGTATACCAGGGTCCTCTGATTGACAAGGGGAAAAAGGATAGTGTGTAGGAGGGTCAGATCATAGCTGCACACGAGGAAGGGGAAAGTGCCCCTAAAAATTGTGTCAAGTAAATTTTACTGTGGGTGCGTTCACCTATGAAAAACTTTAAAAGATACACAAATTGCCAGACTGCAACACTCTAATATCAAATGGAAAAATAAAAAATCCTTTATTTTAACACTGGGATATTTTAAAAACATTTAAAATCCTCTCTACATTCCAACCCAAAGCTATACACAGAATACAGTCAAAATGTATAATAAACCACAGTCAGATGGTCCTAAAAGGGTATATCTATATCGTATCTGGGATAGTTTGCTTTAGCTCCCGATATGTAGGTGAAGTGAAATGTGTCCTTCTTGACTGCTGTTTTATTTGCCTGTAACTGCTCTTTACAAGGACTACTGTTACTGACTATCCCAGATACGGTATAGGTATACCCTCTTGTGACCAACTGACTGGGATTTATTAACATATTGACTTTTTTCTGTGTATAGTTGTGGGTTGGGATGGTAGAGAGGATTTTAAATATTTTTAATAAATCCCAGTGTTCTAATAAAAGTTTTTTTTAATTGATATTAAAGTGTGGCAATTTTTGTATCTTCTGTTGAATTTGATTAGCCTAGACTAATCAAATACAGCCAACATCTAGCCCAAAACTCACCGAAACCTGACTACTATGGGGAGGAAAAACACCCGAAGCCAACTAGCGCACAGACATCCAGCCAGCCACCAGATCTCAACCAATATTTTAAAAAGACACCGGCGCCTAGTACGCAACATGCGCCATGAGACCCAAATGCAAGAACTCCACCAAATGAAAACCATTCACCGTCTGAGTCAACAGATGAATCGGAAGGCGAGGGACACACTAAGGACATAAAAACATACCTAAAATCCCTACCGACCAAAACTGACTTTGAGACTTTGGTAAACCGGGTCATACGCACCTACAAAACAGAAATAGCCACATTGCGCCACAACATACAAGAAATAGCAGGCCGCATGACGGACATAGAGGAGAGACAGGACACACAAGAAACTGCAATACAAGCCATCTTTCAGGCCCTCACCTCACAATCCCACACCATCCGGGCCACTATAAACCAACTGGACGACCTGGAAAATAGGTCGAGGCACAACAACCTAAGGGTCAGAGGCCTACCTGAATCTGTAGAAGGCCCTGACCTCAAATCAAATACGATATGTAGAATCTTTAACCAAATTCTACAACGTGCTGAAGATAAAAGATACCCCAATCCTGATTGAGAGCGTTCATAGGGCACTAAGACGCAGAACCACAGAGGAATTCTCCCCAAGAGACATAATATAGTGAATAATGTACCCCCTACTGTAAATTATAAGGATATTAGAAGTCACCGAGGAGTTCCGTGACCATATAAAAGCACGAGGCCGCAGGCCGAGTGTCTTTTATACAGGGCACGGAACTCCGAGGTGAGTCTAATATCCAAATAATTTAAAGTAGGGGGTACATTATTCAATATAATCCACCCTTTTCTTTTACAGTTTTTCCAGGTATTACCTGCCTGCAGCCCCACAGTGCTCTATGAAATACATTTCAGATAGGGATCCCCCCCCCCATTGCTTTAACAAATTTCAAATCATAAACACATACACTAGTCTCCACATAACACCCCCCCCCAATCAGGTCACCATGCTTACCCCCCCAGCCCTCCTTCCCTGGGACACATTCCATGCAGGGCTTTTAGTCTGGCTCTCCCTGCTCACAATTCCACCCCCTTCTCCTTTGATGCAGTATTACAGCTGTCAACTCCAAACCTTATCTCGAGGCAATTTCCTTTTACTCCTCCGGTTCGATTCTGTGTTTCACTACAGCCCGGCAATCCGTGTGGACTCGCCCCTCTGCTCTCCTCCTCCTTTTGTGCATCCTGTACACAGCGTAACCCTGCGTGCTCCTGACTGCTTAGAGAAACACTGGCCAGGCACAATGAGTAAAGGGGAGCAACTTCCGGGTTATTATCGGCGCGCTACTACGTAGTAGCGTGCCGATTATAGGAATATTATTTACAGAATGGCCCCATTGACATTGATGGAAGGGGTGGATTATATGTCGAATACATGACTACAAAACCAAAGAACAAATTCTGATGAAACTGAGAGACCATGGGGACCTCGCTTTCAATGAAACCTCAATTTCCATATTCCCTGATCTCTCCAAAAGAATCCTTCAACAACCCAGGGCACTAAAACCCCTGCTAAACAAACTAAGAGAGCTCAACATTCAATATAAATGGCTTTTCCCTTTTGGCCTACATACCAAACACAACGGAATCACCGCAACTTTAAGGGAACCGGAACACCTTCTCTTGTTCATCTCAAAACTGAATCACCCACACATGGAGCTGCCTGATTGGGTTCTCCCAAACAGTTCTATAATTCCCACCCCACAAACACCTTGGCAAAAGGTTCAGGGGACCCGTGATCACCCCAAGAAACGATATTCTAATCAACAAGTTCCTAATTCGAGATGACAGAGGCGGCTGAGTATATAACCATAAACTTTCCTTTTTTCTCTCTCTACTTTTTACTATATCTTTCAATGTAAGAAACTACACTATCTCCCCACACTTACTATGGGATAACCTTACTATCACTTAACCTACTGAAATTTAAAATTGGCGGGACAGCAGTCCAAAAGTCTTCTCTGTGTGGGCAAAAAGGCAAAAAAAACCCAGGGACGATACTTCTACCTAGGGCTTGGTAGAAAACCTTATGGTTAACCATAATGTGTTATCAAATGTCTAAAAGTTATAATGTTACGCTTTATCATACTAACGATAAGAAAATCTGCTTATACCAACAAAAGACAATGTTATAAAGACAATGTTATAATAATGCATTCATTTGTCTAACCCTCTTTCTTCCCCACCCCAGCTTTGCCTTACCCACCTACCCCTCTTGCCCCCCCCCCCTTCCTCCCCTCCAAACCAGATCTGAGATACACTGTTTTTTACCTAAAATGTAAACAATCCAAATGGAGACGCGGCTAAGGATCTGCACACTTAATGTAAAAGGATTTAACAATCCACGTCACAGGTTTCAAATATTACAAATGATTCAGAAGACTCATTTCCGCACCAACGCTGCTCCACACATTAAACATAAACGCTACCCCACCTGGTACTACAGCAATAATCCAGAATCCAAATCAAAAGGTGTAGCTATTGCACTACATAACACCCTTCCAGTACAATACATAGACCACATAACAGACAAACAAGGAAGATACATCTTTCTCAAAATATCTCTACACGGATAAACCTTTACCATAGCAAACATATACCTTCCAAACTCCAATCAAACACACGCCTGCCAAACATACCTTCAAAATCTCAGGACCTTCCAGGAAGGTAAAATCATATTTGGAGGAGACTTTAATCTCCCATTAAATTTGCAAATAGATACCACATCAGGACTTTCACACATCTCACACAAAACAACTTAACAGACCAAAACATGAACTACACACACTGCAACTAGTACTGTAGATATCTGGCGAACTATGCACCCCAACAAAAAATACTTCTCTTTCTTTTCTCCTGTACATGGTACAGCAGAATAGACCTACTGCTCACCGCACATCAGTTATTGTCCTGGAAACATAAATGCCATTATGGCTTATCCCTATGGTCATAGATCTCATCAAAAAGACAATAAAAGAATTCACGGAAATTCATGCTAATGATGATACGGCTAACGCCACCAAATGGGAAACTCTGCATTGTCATCTGTGGCCTTTTAATACAATTTGGATCAAAACCCAAACAAGCACGACAACAGCACACAACCACACTCCAAAACACTATACACACACTAGAAACATCCCACAAACACAAGACCAAACAGCATACAAAGAGCTACTTCAAGTCCCAAAAAGAGGGTTCCCCGAATAAAGTATACTTTAATGGAGCACAACACTGTAAAGCAGTTCAAATTTAATTTTATTAGCCTTAAAACCAAACCTCACAAACCATTAAAAGTAAATCCCTTACTCTCCCCTCCCCCACACTCCTCTAAAAGCGGGGCGTCCCCCGTGAGTGACTATATTACCCCACAGAGCACAACAAATTACCACAGTCAAGGTGAAAGTAGCCAGATGTAACTAAATACAATGTACTGGCACCCTGAGGAAGCCCACATGTGTAAATAATCACATGGGTGAAACGCGCGTCGGTGACCCTCTTAGCACTATCTTGGTTTGAATTAACACTACCGCAGGAGATTATATATGCCCAACTTTACATATCTGGTTTGCACCAGCTCCATCCTTTTGATATAACAGCACTCCAAGCGCCCCTGTGCGGGACCATCTACTCTGGCGGGTGAAGTTGGCGTTGATGTAGATGCCAGGAGAAGGACACTTTACAAGTGGGGAGAGCTGGTGAAGTCCGTATTTCGATATCATTAACACAGGCCATTCTACTCTCAATACTTCCAGGATCCCCAGAATACCACAAAACCACATGCCCACCCAATAAATCCTGGATTACAAAACTCAACCACATAAAACGGGTGGAGGAATTAACACTATCCCAAAAAAACAAAACCCGTAACTTTACAACTGTCTGGAATGTTTGGATACTTTTCATGGAAAAAGAGAACTATAAAAATCGATTTGATAACCTAACCAAACCCTCTCAAAATACAGATAAAATAATGCAAACTATTTGAAAATTGTGTATTTACTAAATGTTTTTCTCATTTCTGGTCCCCCTTCCTCTTCCCCCTCCCCCTTTTTTCTCCTAAAATCTACCCCACATGTATTAGAATACTATCTGCTAATTCATACATACAATAAGAAAAGTTTGTATAATATCTACTTTTTATGAAAACAATAAAAAGAATTAAAAAAAAAAAAAGTTAAATTCAATCATAAAGCTTGGGTTTCTTTTTCTTCTTAGGGAGGATGAACTCTGTGAATGGACGAGAGTTATGTCTTTGGACAGTTTGAAGATGGGTTACCCTCCTGTTTCACCAAAATACTGTAAGAAGGAGGCAGTCATAGCTTGCCTGTTCGATGATGTTTGGAGAGAAGTGGTGGGTTGTTTGGAGGACCTAATTTGCCATCATTGGGAAGAATCTATTTCAGGTAGATCCATTTTTGTTTTTTATTTCTGTAAAAATTATAAAGTAGACTGAACTGAATTTCTTAATTTTGGCTCTAATTTGCAAACTAGAAAGGGAAATGTTAAATATAAATTTTAAATTTGGCTTGAAATGCTGCATTTTGGAAGGAAATGTGTGTGTCTGTGCTGCAGATTTTAAAACTCTATAATGGTAATGATGATGATGATGTTTCTTTTTTACTATAATTACCATAAGTACGGCTGCTATGGAAATGGAAGGATAGGTCAGTAGGTGTGTGTACCTGTGTCAGGTTGAAGGGGTAAAATAGTATCTTTTTTGATGATTGGTTAAAATTAGTTTTTTTGACTATACTTACTTTTTAAATATGGCTGCCACATGAATGAAAGGGTAGGTCAGTTGGTGTGTGTACTTGTGTCAGGTTGGGAGGTTAAAAAATAACTTGATGATTGGTTAAAATTTGTTTAAAGTATATTTAATCTTTAAATATGGCTGCCATATGAATGTATGGGTAGGTCAGTTTGTTTATGTACCTGTGTCAGGTTGGGAGGTAAAAAAATAACCTTTTTGATAATTGGTTTAAAAAAATTGACTATGGTTACCCTTTAAATATGGATGCCATGTGAATGGAGGGTAGATCAGTTGGTGTGTGTGTGTAACTGTGTCAGGTTGGGGGGGGGGTAAAAAATTTTGGCAAAAATGTGTTTTTTTATTATAGTTACGCTTTAAATATAACAGCCATGTGAATGAATGGGGTAAGTTGGTGTGTGTAACTGGTGTGGGGGGAAACAATTTTTTTGATAATTTGTCAAAATTGTTTTTTTAGGCTTTAGTTACCCTTTAAATATGGCTGGCACCTAATTGAAAGGGTAGGTCAGTTGGTGTGTGTACCTGTGTCACAGTGGAAGGTAAAAACTAAATTTTTGATGATTGGTAAAAATTTGTTTTTGACTATAGTTAGACTATATGGAGGGATGGGTCAGTAGGTATGTGTACCTGTTTCAGCTTGAGTGTTATGTGTTTTTGGGTTTATGACCATAACTTTTTTTTGATGATTGATCAAAAAAAATTTTTGGCTATAGTTACTCTTTAAAGTGTATCTATATGTCCAAAAATCGCATTTTCAAAAACCATACCTTTAGATAGTGTAATGGTCCACTACACATTTTTCAGATTTGAAATCCGAGCTGTAGATTCTCAGAAATCTTCATTTTTATTAACAGCATGTACAGGGAAAGACTTGTCACTCAAACCAGGTATGCTAATTGGTGTCCCTCCAGTGACCTCTTACTAGGATCTCCCAAAACATGTCAAAACATTTTTTAATACAACCCCAAATATGAGTGATTAATCATATTGGTCTCCTGTATGCCTGTCTGTCTATCTGTCTGTTTAATATATCTGTCTGTCTGATCTATCAATCTGTCTGTCTGTATCTATGTGTCTGCCTGTCTATCTATCTGTCTCAATCTGTTTCTATCTGTCTGTCTGTCTGTCTGTCTGCCTGCCTGCCTGCCTGTCTACCAATCGATCGGAGTGTGTTACAGATGGTCACTTACAGGAACCCCCCTCCCAGGTATGTCTGCTTGCTTGTGTGAGAAGTGTCTCACACAGCAGCAGCCCCTCCCCACCCATTATCAACAGCATGTACTTGCCTGAGAAAGAAAGTGTTTCGTGTCTCTAGCTTAAAAACTGTGGGAGGAGATACAATCCAAAATAGCCAAAGAATATAACAGGAGAAGAAATAGAAATAACAAAAATTTGGCTCTTCAAGCCAAGTTAATTAAAACTTTAGTTTAAGTTGTCCTAATTGATCTATATATATTTTATGTGAACAAATTGAATAGTCATTGTATAGTGCAGTAAAGTTAATTGGGGGTTTATTAAAGTGCATGTCCACCCCCAAAACTATTTTTTGCTGTAGTGTAGAGATCGCTATCCTGTGTACTTTTGCAATATACTTTAATTATTTTTTTGAAACAGTTATCATGTTATTTTCATTTTTGTGTTTCTTATGGGTGTAGCAATTGATTTGACTCCTCCTATAGTGGGCAGTGTGCTTGTAGTCTATGGAGATATGTCCACCAATCAGAAGGGGTTTGCATAATGGTTAAAATAGCCCTTTCTCCATTTATTAATTAAACATGCAGAATCTGAGCAACTGTTTGCAAGTGCCACCTGGGATTCTGGGATTTTACATTAACCCATTCCCTTCTTCTATAGTCATCAGAACTACATGATCTGATATTGTTGTGTGCAAGTAGCATGTTGATAGATATATATGTTGATAGTATATATATATATATATATATATATATATATATATATAGTAAGATTCCAGGTGTCCGAACAAGAAAAAGACCCGCGAGTGCTCTATTACCGATAGACAGTTGTTACAAGCAGGTCTGCATTTATTATAGACTGGTTGCTTTTACACTGCAATTATTCACACTCAGCTTTGCTGCATGTGTTTGTGATATCCCTTTGATGACCATATTGCTCTCTAGACTGGTTTGCAATCATCTCCCTCTGTTCTATTACTGGAGATTATTTCTGGTGAAATATTGGAACCAGATATTCCAATACATCAATAGCTCTGTTATTCAGATCTCCTGTTGAATGTTTAGTTGGGACAGCAAACCAAACTTTTGCTGGAATTTTTTTTTATCTTAGATACAGAAAGCCAAATACTGAGAACTAAATTGAGAGACATCTGAACTAAGAGCTGCCCATTCAAGCTACCCAGCCAGAATCCCTCAATAAGCTTATATCCCAGCACATGCATCAGAACAAAGCTATAACATCTCAGATGAAATGCAAAACTGAAACTAGCTCTCCTTACTGAACATTCACTATTTGTAATGACTCCTAAACCCACCCCCAATATCTGATTGGTCCAAGATCCAATCAGATTTAAGAATGTATCTAGACGAATCAGATTTTTTTAGGGGGGGGGGGGGGTTGAGACACTATAAAACAGCATGACATCTTCAGAGAAGCTCAGTTTCTAATCAGCAGTCAAATTAGCAGGTCTTGCCGTTGTACTCAGGCTAGAGATTTTGAAAGTAGATGGCTGGTTGTTTAGTTGGACTGCCAAAATGAATATGTTTTAGCTCCTGGATTTCATACCTATGGCACATAAATGTCGATATAACAGATACATGATAATAATAGTGTTTTGATTATAGAGCCTGAAATTGCTTTCCTTTGGTCAAATAGCCTGCAAAATAGTGACTAACTTAAGTGCCTATGTAGTTGCACTACTAGTTTCACCATTCCCTGACAAGCACTCTCAAACAGCAAAGGGCAGATAGGTAATGTATAGGATAGGGGTTGTATATTGAAAACATGCAGTGTACTGTAAGTACAACCAGATTGTAATGAATGCAGCCCTGCTACTTACTATAAGCATCCCCAAATAATGAGATGATCTGATCACTAAATATATATCCCCTTACAATATAAGCGTATTATCAAATAGAAATATGCTTACAAATGCAAAATCACAGTTTATTCCTGTGCTGAGCAGGGAAATTATTTCTCTATTGCCCCAGAGCACTGCATAGCCAGGAAAAACCAACTTGGATACCTCATTACACAGAAAGTGAATGGTTGGGTAATCCACTGGAATGGTGGCAACTAAAATTACTTGTTATGTAACATAGTAACTCTTTAGTTGCCGCCATTCACGTGGCAGAACGCACATAAGTAAAAAGACCTTTCAAATGTTGCAACAAAAATGAAAGTTTATTGCAAGCACTTTCTGCACATTTCCTTTAAGGTAACAGGTATAAAAGGACATCAATACTGAAAAAAATAATTATCTATATGTATCCAATCTGAAATATCTTCTGCTAGGTGCAGTTTTGCTATAACTAGAATGGAGACTGTTTATGCAAATCATGTGAATTGCATGATTGGAAATTCCCTCTTTCAATGCAGCCTCATAGTGATTACTGAGCATGCTTGCCCTCATAGAAACCTCTACAAGGAATAGTTAGAGGCGGAAACAAATTACACCAGAAATGGCTCCTACTCTTTAATTTCTGGGACTTTGAACAGACATTACAGTAGAACTGTTTGGAGCAGAGGGGTAAGGTGAGGATTTTTGAACACTACACAGTGAGGCCATTAATAGATTAAATTTTAGTTTTGGGGGTGGACATGCCCTTTATCTAAATGGCACATTTTTAAACTCTTTTGATCATGAAATAAGATATCAGGTACTCTGGTACATAGTTACTAAACTGCTGGAGATCTAAAGTGTCCAGACAACATTGTCCCAATAGACAGAGCACATTCAGAAACATACAACAAGCTGTGCCTCACCTCTCCCTTTGCTGTGGCCATTGGGTGATTTATGAAAACAACCTGTGAGTACTAGGGGTCTGCTCACACAATCCACCTTAGCTGGGTAAACCCCCAGTATTGACCTTCTGAATTGTGTATTTTTAAACCTGGTGCCTTACCCAGTGCGCCACCACTAAACAAGCCCAAGTACCCAGCTTTATTTTTTGCTAAACAAATCATAAAAATAAATGGAATGTGGAAGTCCCTGATAAGACTTTGAAAGCTGCTTGTTACCCTGCAGCAATTCACACTGAATGGTTAATACATTATGGTAACAATCAGCTTTCAAAGTCTTTTCAGGGACTTCCATATGGGTGTATAGAAAACACTTTGTGCATGGAGACAGTGAATATTGGGGTCAGGGGGCGTGGTTCTTTGATGACTTCATGGGCTGTGGGCTGTACTAGCAACAACATGGAAACTTTCTTATTTACAGAATCTATTACTTATATACTAAATGCAACTTACTAGAGAAGATTCTTACAATGTATAGGTGTTCTGAGGAGAAAAACTTTCACATTCGGTTTTAAAAATTTTAAGTTTAGTTCTCCTTTAAAGCCTCATACACACGTCCAATTTTGATACAGACCCACGCCCCCCAAGCACATCCACGGTGGCAACGAATGACCATTCTGGTCGATAATGGCACAGGGATGTGTCATGGTAATGGGTCTGTGTCAAAAGCGTATGTGTGTATGAAGCTTTCGTGCCATTTACTTCTTTTGTCTTGAGTGAGATGTGTTATATGATTTTTTTGTGTGTACTATGTTAATGAAAATTTTACTGCATCTATAAACATTAGGGAAACAGAAAAATTCAACAGGGGCCTTTCTGTTTCTTCATTGTTGTTTAGATGATGACAAGCAGGATATTGTGATTAAAACTACTAGAGAGGAACCTCTTAATCCTTATGCACCACATCGTCTTCCCCTTGTGTTACCACCAGTTCCTCATTACAAGATTCCTTCTGTATCCCCTGGCCTGGTGAGTCCTATACAGCTGCCCATAAACCTACAGTGATATTCTATGTTGAATAGATCAATTCCTGCTTATAGAAAGCTTGTAAAAAGGTAATAATAGAAAGCATTTATTTAGGAAAACAAATATCAAAATAACAAATGAAAAAAGGTCCCAGTAGAAGTCTGAGAGACTGTCTGGTCTGTACTATTTAAAAGCCCACCCCTTACTTGCCAGAATGTCACCATACAGATTTCCTATATACCGGATATGGATACTGTGACTATTGTTAGAGAATAGGCATTTCAATACTAGATCACTAGGTAGAACAGAGCTCTTCTCTGCCATTTATTGTTTGATAATTTATTTAAATTATTTTGTGAACTGCACTGATAGTGGAGGGGTTTTTAACTAACTTTAATTTATATTCCTTGCTGGCCATTTTTAATTGTTTGCCCTCTATATTAATGGCCCCCCTATATTGACTATTTAATAAAAGTTTTTTAAACTGTATGGTTGTTGCTCCACCCCCTTTTTGGTCCAGGGCCTAACCAATGGGAATACAGGTTTTGCAATCCAACTTCCCGTTGGATGGATTTTAAACTAAGATGGGTGTGGGGCTTAGACAGTACAGTTGTCCTTTAATATTACCCTGTTGAACTGCTTTTGGTGGTGAGATTTAATGGATCTTTTTTCCTTTTATTATTTTAAAAGCATGGACATTTTAATGTATTATTTTATTCTAATGATTACCACATTATAGTCTACTCATCTCTTTAACAGACATTAATTAAATGGTATGTCCACCCCCAAAACTAAAATTTGCCCCAGTGTTGGCCCCATTGTGTAGTGTTCAAAAATCCTTACCTTACTCCTCAGCTCCTTATGGTTCTCCTGCAGTGCCTGTTCAAAGAAAAGTCAAGAGTAGGAGATGTCTGTGTGTAATGCGGTTCCTGCTACTTCCTTGTCCTCAGTAAGGACTCTGGCATGAACAGGGTAGCTCGCTCCCTCCCTTCCACCATCCAGATCCCTTTTAGCTGCCATCATGCTTTACCAATAAAATATTTTATGTAGTGTAGGGCACCCCCCTGCAACCCTAACCACCAGGTTTATATGTTTAAAAAAAGCCCAGAAATTGACCTTTATTCCCTCGGCCTGTGATAGGCTGACTCTCTGCCAATTACAGACGCAGTTGCCGTTGTTCCTTACCTTAAATCTCTGCTCCAAATGGTTTTTCTGCTATGCCCCTCCAAAGTCCAGGAAACTGTTGTGTAGAAGCTCTCAGTGAGTCATCCTGTGGCTGTCTGTGCCTCAACCTCATCAAGGTCTGAGGCATGCACAGCGGGAGCCCTCCCGTCCCCTCCCTCCCACCATCCTGATCCATCCTCTAAGGCCGTGGCACCTAGCGTGAAATCTTCTTTATGGGAGGTAAGTAAGAGCTCCCCAACCCTAACCGCCATAATATTTTTGGAAAAAACTGCCCCGATAGTTACTTACGGACCTTTCTCTCCCGCGGCGTCTTCGATGACAATCACAGACGCGGATGGCGGACCAGCCCCTGCTTGCAACTTCTGCAAGCAGGGAGCTGGATAGGAGGTGGCACGGGAGAGAATGGGCTGTAAGTAAACATCTGGGCATTTTTTAAAAAATATATTATAGCGGTTGGGGGTGGGCAGCTGCTACCTACGTTATATAAAAAGTTTAATTTCATGGTGGACATGCCCTTTAACATATGGTAGGGCACCTAGCCCACCCCAAACCATTGAGTCAGTTTGTTAAAAAGAAGCTGCAAAACTCTCCTTACAATCCTTCCTCCCCCTGGCGTTTTGTATTGCAGCAGCTGCGTCTCTGATAGGCTGCCAGTCCAGCCCCCTGCTTGCAGTTTCAGCAAGCAGAGGGCCAAGATCAGAGCACCAGGGGATCGAAGGATTGTAAGTAGAGTTCTGCACACTTTTTTGACAAACAAAACTAGCGGTTGGGGTTGGGCTAGGGTCCTCTACCATATGTTAAGTTTATTTTGCAGGTGGACATACCCTTTAATTATTATTTTTCTGTGTGTATCCTCTCAATATTGTTTGCTTCTTTATATGCTTCTTGCTTCAAGTTCTGTAACTTCTCTTCTTTCCTACCTTTGGCTTCCTTAACTCTGCTAGAGTACAAAACGTAACCGTACCTCCAAAACTAAAAAGCGTGGAAGACAGACTCATGTACGTATATATTAAATATATAGGGTAAAATTGATTCACAAGCAGCTTTAAGGGTGTTTCAAAGGGGAAGGCTTGTCTATAGTTGATGGATTGAACCTTTATCACTGTAGTAGCAGAATCCATACATTGTGTATGGTGCATAAATATAATAGAAAATACACTGTTGTGTTAAATTTAAAGTATTGCAATGATACCTTTTTAGTGTTTTGTTTTAAGTGAATATACCCCAACAATATGGATGAGTTTGGTGGTAATAGCACAGAATTAATAGGGTAAACCCTTATCACTAAAACTGTAACATATACGCAGATTTAACTGCTAAGAATGAATGGAATGAAGATGAAAAAAAACATTACTTTTAAAATAACCATCAATTAAGCACAGACACATTATTATGTTTTATATAGGGATACTTTGTCCCTTACAGTGTAATATAAGGATATTATGCAATTAAGGAGTTCCCTGACCATATAAAAGCATGAGGCCACAGACATGTCTGCTTCTGTGCCTTACACTGCACAGCCCTGTTCCTGCAGTCTCTGTACTCCCAACGTGCTGGTATCTGTTATGAACATAATGAATGGTAGACCTTTGTTCTTTTAAAGTTTCTTACTCTCTGTGTTTCTTAGAACATTTCCATAGCCATTTTCAAGTTAGGTAGTTTAGGCAGGAAGAGGCAGGAGATTACAATGGGAGCAACAGTGGAATATATTCTTATAAAAATCACTCTGCTACATAGATTTTTAGAAGGATATATTTCACTTTTGCTCCTATTCTAATTGCATAGACATATGTTTTATATTAATATTATTGTATTTTGAGTGCATTTTATATACCCCTCTTTAACTGCACTGTCACTTAAAGGACAACAATATCAAAAAAATAACATCACCCCCATTAAATGTCTACAGTTCCAGCTGCTGAAATCACTTTTTACATTTACCCTCCCTTAGATATCACACAGCAAAGATGAGTACTAAAAGCCAGCCTCCTACCTGTCCCAGGTCCATGGTTAACATAGCACTTGTTATTGGCTGGTGGGAATGTCTGTTACAACCTCTCTCCTCCTCCTCTGCCAGTCAGACAAACTTGAAATGTTCTGTTGCTAGGATACAGCCAACAGAATCAAGCTGATCAAGGGTGGGTGGAGGAGTGTTTTCTCGCATGGCAGTTTGAGTGACAGAAGCAGACAGAATTGTTACGCCCCCTTTACAGCATGGCTAATTGAAGGCAGAGAGGCTCGAAATCAGGAAAAAAATGTATGGGGAGGGCTGCATACCTTTACTCTTTTTAAAGCAATTTAAAAAAAAATACATTGAGGCAATACATACAATTATCCTTTGAAATACAGAGACTAAGGTTTAGTATTGTTGAAGGTAGTACTCAACTAGTAGAGAGCATATTTCCCACTGTTACTACATGGATATGTAATGATATATTCTATAGTGCTGCACTCAGATTGCCTTGTTTCTCTCGCTTTCCTTCTCCTGCTCTATATTTTTATTTGCCAATTAAAAAATATAGACAAGTCGCATGCATACTGTATGGACTGTGCTATCATAGCCCTATTTTTTACTCTATTTTTATGTAGCATCCAGCTGCCTTTTAGAGGCCATTGGTTTACCAATAGTGTTATTTAGTTCCTGGTGAATATTTGTGTCTGTATAGTATAGTGTGAAATTGCAGGTGTGAAATATCTGTTGTATTCAGTTAGTTCAACTGGACTTAAAGTTTGTTTTTTTTAGACTGTTTATTAACATAAAATAAAAGTAACGAAATAAAACAAATATGAATTTTCATCAGTATATCAGTAGTTCAGTTATATTGACATAATATAGCCGCAATGTGTCTTAATAAAACAATTACATATATCATTTATACAGATGATGTAACCGGAGTAGCATAACATAAGATAACATTGTGCATGGCTATGTTATATAAAGAGAGGGGACATAGTTTCTGGATAAATGTTTAGCAACAGTTACTGCTCTTGGGCTATCCGGGTATTCATATATCTATAATTGTAATAAGGTAAGTTATAATACTGCGTATAAATATTGTTTAAAGGGACAGTTCAGTGGAAATTATCAATATTTTTTAAATTGTTAGTTTGTGTAATGCCTTCTTAGTTATTCTACATATTCTCTCCCATTTTGAAAAATTAGTTGATTTCATGCCCTTTGCTGTTGACATTAGTGAGCTGACATTTCATTTTCGAATAGTCCTTCTTCCCAGGATGCACCACATCCTTGAAATGTTCCTAACAGTTATTTCTACTGATTGGCTGTTGGATGGGTCAAACATGCTCAGATCTCTACTGAGCAACTGAATCAACTCAGGCGCTGGGTCAAGGGCAAGACCATAACGCTCTCTACTAGGGGGTCCTGCAAACAGGAAGTCAGTATTTTGGTTGCATTTATTTATACACAATGCTGAATGGGCAGATTAAGGTCATTGGGATGGAAAAATACTGCTCTTTTTTCTGAAAAGCATATATATTTTCACTGAACTTCCTCTTTAAGGGATATGTAGGTAGGCAGGGTTCATAGTGGGGGGTTTTCCCCCTGGCATCCCCGGTCTCAACAAATCCATCTCCATAATTGTTTGTTTTAATTTGTCCCATCTACCATATAGACCAAATGGAATTAAATTTGTTTATAGTTCCTCTTTTAATATATGAGTCGAAGCATTGGTAGCATCTTGTCTATCATAGTCCTTCATGTTTTGATCTTAGGAGGATCTGGGGATATCCAGGATAGTACTATGGTACGTCTCGCATAAAACGGAATCTCCCTGAGAAAAGTGAGTTGATGTCTGTTCCAATTGTCTATTGCATAGTGATTTTAGTCCAAAAACGCTGTATTTTGCAACATGACCATATTAGATGCCAAAAATCAGCATCCATGTTATGGCACTTGAGGCATTCTGAGCTATAGAATGGGGACATGCATGATTTCCATACAGGTGTGATGCATGCCTGGTGTATTAGGTAAAATTGACGCTTTACCGGTATATTGGCTGATTGAAACTCTAATATAAGACAGCATCTAATCTGGAGATATCGGAAAAGATATGCATCTGTTAAGTTAAAGGCTTGTTTAAAATCCTTGAATGGTATTAGTTGTTGGTTATGTATGATTTGAGAAAAAGTGGTGATTTCCTGTTGTTCTAGTATATGTGCATCTGGAAAGAATGCTAGGTTGGGGATTTTAGTATTGTGCCAGAGGGGCGATTCTTCGGGAATGTCAGTGTATTTTAGGAGTTTATCTTTTTCCAAATTTTGAATTGCTGTATATGTAGGGGTGTACCTCCTCCTGGGATATCTATACTACATTGTTCTTGAAATGTAATGGGGTATGATGGTAGATATGCATATATGAGTACAGCATTGTACATAGTGAAGGGAGTGTCTGTGGGGGTGTCAGGGGGAAGGGGAGCCAGGGCTTAAAGTATTTGAATTGGCTTGCTAGATACTAAAGATGGAAATTTGGCATTGCAAGTCCAGCTAGTAGTTTAGGTCTTTGCAGGGTTTTAAGGCGAACTCTGCTTCTGCCTTATTTCCAGAGAAAGGGTATGAATATACTGTGAAGTGTTTGAAAGAAGGGGTCTGGGATATAGCTTAGACTGTGTTGGAATATGTATAGTAGCTTGGAGAGTATGATCATTTTTATTAGATTGATACAATATACAAGATTAATAGGCAGATTTTGCCATATTTTAATTTTAGCTGTGACTAATTCTAGGAGAGGGGCTATATTAAGATCCTAAAATTGGGATGGGGGTGCGTGTTATGTGGATTCCTAGGTATTTGAATAAATTGGTTATTGGTACTAGGTGTTTCGCGAATGGAGGGAATGTGATATTTTGGTTGACCACGAATAAGCAGGATTTGTTCCAGTTTATGTATATGTCTAATTGGGGTCCAAATTGTGAAATTATATTATATACGGTGCAAAGGAAGCGGTCTGGGTCAGCAAAATATACAATCATATCGTCCGCATGTAAACTCAATAGTGAGGTGTGTTGTCCAAGTGTCAAACCGGAGATATCTGGGTGTGAATGTAATCTTATAGCTAGTGGTTCTATCGCCAGGGCGAACAGATATAGGGGGAGTGGGCAGCCCTGCTGGGTGCCTCTAGGTAATGGGAAGGGTTCCAACAAAGCACCGTTAATTTTAATTGAGGCTGTGGGGCATTTAGATAGTAGCTGTATCCATTTAAGGATTTTGGGGCCAAAGCCGTATCGGGTTAAGCAGGACCATAGGACTTAAAGTTTTGTTCTTGAAGACATTTCGCTAGACATCCGACTGGCTTTCTCAATTCAGAATGACTTGTACAAGAATCTGTTGGCAATTATGTACCCTGAAAAGTCCCAATTAGCATATCACAGCCAGGTGTAAAGGATCTTCTGAATGCAAGGCGTGATTGCATTGTGGCTAAGAGGTGTAATAGGAACGCCCAGGGTAAGGTGTCAAAACATCATTGTACATGGCAGACAGTTGGTGTCGAACCCCCCCACCTCTATTAAGGCTTGGTTTCTTTATTTTCGCATAAATGGCTTCTTTGACACCTCTCTTGAACCAGTAACGTTCCTTTTCCAATATGTTAACATTACAATCTTCAAACGTATGCCCCTTTTCCTTAAGATGCAGGTACATGACTGAGTCCTGACACAATGTAATCATGCCTTGCATTCAAAAGGTCCTTAACACCTGGCTGTGATATGCAAATTGGGACTTTCCTGGGTACATAATTGCCAACAGATTCTTGTACAAGTCATTCTGAATTGAGAAAGCCAGTCTGATGACTAGCAAAACGTCTTCAAGAACTAAACTTTAAGTCCAGTTGATCTAACTGAATACAACAGATATACCATGACCTGGATGAATGAGAATCTTCACAAGCATAATGCAGGTGTGATCGTTTCAGGTTAACATCTCTAAATCCAGAAAATATGTTAATGCTAATGAGCTTCAGTACACATTGAGACCTTGATGGGCCCCAAAATCTAAATCCCTTTGCCAATGGATGTACCTGAAGAGACGTTTACAATCTGAATAATGATCCCTTCAGGTATTTGTTCCATTGGCAGTTTTTGGAACTTAGTGTCAGGCAATAGGAAATTAGCAGAATTTCAGAGTTACTATAACGGTAACCTCTACTTATGGTTAAAAGTTTATCATTTGCAATACTGCAAAGTAACACAGGACAATGCTTAACAATCATTATATCTTTAGGGAAATCGTCCACAAGGAACCAGCATGAGTTCAAGGAATCTCAACGACCTAATGGTTATTCATGGAATTCTGTTACAGCAAAGAAACCTTCTTGTGGAAAAAATGTTGTAAGTCGTGTTTATACTTTTTATGGATTTGTCTGTTTGTCCAGCCATTAAGTTTTCTGATCTTTTGGTTAGTTATTTGGCAAAAGAAATACTTTTTTTTGCTAATTATTTATAGTCTGTTTGGGGTATTTTCATTCTATTGACTATACAAAGTTTTTAATCTTTTGGTTTTGAAGAGATTCTGATGAAAAGTTATCAGCAAGACCAACATCTGCTGCCTTGATCTCTGCCAAACAACGTGCAGGATGCCCATTGGAGCACAGCTGCTCATCTCTGTCTCATAATGTTCCATCTGCAAGAAGGCGCAACCCACCTCGCACCTTACATCCTATCAACAACAATCTGTCTAGGGCTGGAACTCCAAAAATAGAAGAGCTCATCAAAGGGAAACGTCTGTACGTTAATAACTTTTACAGTGTATTTGCTTTTGTTTTGTATTTAGAAATGGAGTACTATAGATAACTAAGCGTCCATTAAATACCACTGTGCCAAGTGTCTAAAGTTATAAGAATTTATTTAAAGAAATCATTTTTTTATGTGCTTTCTGGTGCTTTGGAAGCACACAAGTGGCAGTGGCCCATGGTTCACATATGATATAGTAGACTTTTCCATTTAGATTGGTGCACGTGGGTGGGAGGGCGCCTAGGGCACTAAGATGGCTAGAAAGAGCCCTGTGTGATAGTAAGCTCTGATTGTTTCAGTAGATGTCAAAAGTTCTTTTTGTCATGTTTGGTGGTTTAGCCCAGTGGCTCAGTTGATCCAAGCTAGAATTTGTGAAATAGCTTCCAACTCCGACCTACCCCTTCCACCAAAAGGTGTTTAGGAGAGAAAACCCCAGAGTTAACAAGACAAGGAATAAGTTAGTCATATACATAATAAAATACATACAGATGCACAATGGAGGAGATAGAATAAACACAGTAATTAATTTATGAGAAATTGTTCCATATTATTCTTTGGCCGTTTTTTATGAAAAACCTGGTCTATATGGATACGTAGTACATACGGAATGCATGAGAGATTGAGCCACAGATATAATTATTTATTAATTTTGTACCTTTTAGAAAGTATTTCAATCCTATTTATATACTGATGGCATTATTGCTCTTTATCTTTCTGTTGGAGTTTTGATCAAACGGCCCTTAGAAGGTTTAATGTATTTGGATCTATTGGTGTATATTGGCATCAGCTTGTCTTACTTGCTCAGGATTTGCACCTGGTAGAAGCTTTTTCTTTCTTTATAACTGTATGTTACTTTGTTGAACTGGGGCAGTGGCCGGCCATTTAGACCTGATTATTGTAATTTTTCTAGAAAGAAAAGTAAAGTTGTAAATAAAATATGAGGAGATATATGTCATGTTTCTTATTCACAAAAATAATTAATAATAATGTATTGAACAACAAACCTGTGTGTTAGAAATGGCCTTACTGGAGGCAATGTACCTTTTCATGTACAGTATGTCTTCAAAGTAATGCTTCCTGAAATAAATGTTTGTCTTTCTTGCCTGACCTCTCTAGAGTGTAACAGGGCCCATACATATAATAATACCAATTGAATGATCCCAGTATTGTACAATGCATATTGGTCTGATAAAAATGTGTAAAATAGAGGGGGGAAATCATCAAATCGACAGCCAACTAGCCACACTGGATTAGGATAGTTTTGTGTATATACATTACATTGTGTTCACCAAAGGAATCTCCATAGTCCCCAAATAGATTTGACTGGTGTGCTATGATCTATCAAGAGTGCATCTACTGAGGAAAGCACTATGACTTTCCCCATTGATTAATTAGAAATGTGACAGTGGCTAATATCCTATGCCTGCAATACATTTTCTTTAAATATTTTGTTATGGAAATAAAGGAAAATAAGCTTAACTTAAGACTTCCAATTCCTCCGATCACCCATTAGTCCAATTCAGGTGATCAAACGATTGAGGGCTGCCGCAAAAGCATGTAATTTTTCTTGCCCGATCGACTGATACACTGAAATATCGCTCAATCGGCCTGAAAAAATTGCATGGTTTGTACAGTCTAAGCCATACAATGGCCAATGGTAGATGTATAGCTATGTTCTTTACATTGTCGGTGTTAAACAACATTGGAAATTGAAATAGGAGGTGTGAAATTAATTGCTCCATCAATCTCCATAATAATTGTCTGGTCTTTTTAGGTGTCTGCCACCTGAAAAGGAATAGAATGAGCTTTTTGTTTTAGTGAAATTTTACCTTTAGTTCTTGGTTTGTGTCTTTTAGTTGTGAGAGATTCCATATTTCTTTCTTATAATACTGGAGCTTGAATTTTAGATTTACTTTTTTTTTTAAAACTTTCTCTAAATCAATAGGCCAAATGCAAGTGATCAGTTGTCATGTTCACCTGTACCATTCACCCGAAACAATCTACTGCCACCTATTGGTGTATGGGACCCAGACCATCATAACACAGCTGAGTCACAGAGACAAACGGTAATGGTCTAAATGAATGTTTATCAATATTAATAGCCAGTGTTAAATGATATTCACATTCCTAGTTCATGAGGAGGAAAATCATATAAAAGAACATATAGTTTCAGGAACAAGCACACACTATTGAAATCACAAAGTGATATTTCATGGCCAACAGCAGTATGTTTTTGGCAGTGGGATCAATGGGAACTAAAGGCAAAATAGTAAACTTATACTGCCTTATTCTTATTTTAGGATAGATGCAGCTTCAAGGTTTCTAAAAGCTCTAGAAAGCCGACATCCCCATTGGCATGTATGTGACCCCACCAGTGATTGGGAAAGCAGCAAAGGCAACTGTTGTGTGCCCCAAACACCTGAAAGAGGCACCAGGTGATGCCAACTCCAATCCCTGTTGGCATTTGTAGAGCAGCATATATCTTATACCCTTCTCATTTTCTGACACTACAAATGTGTTGGGAATTGGTTTATAAAGTGGCCAGATTATTTATGCTCACTATGTGTCAAGGTTGCATTTACTGGGTCCTTACATACAACAAAATAGTTGCACTGTACATATCTTATATTGGGGCTTAGCTCATAAAGCAAACTTGCAGTGTGATAGCTAGGCTTATATTATATACCAATTATGTTAGAGGTAAACAATACTACTTACAATAAATTGATCAATTATTTTTCCATCTAAATAAAATATTTCTTGGGTGCTCGAGAAACTCTGTAAGCAAAAGTATTTTAGGGGGGCTGATTTTGGCACACTTCACAGTAGCTGATTCTATGAATAATTCTTTATGCAACCCTAAATCTCTTGCATGCATGTAATTAATAGCCATTAGACAAATTGCTTACCAAGTCATTTAACTAAATGTTGTTTTGGTATGGTTTAATGTAGCCTAAAATTAGTCTCTATATCCTGAAGATAAAGTACCTTTTTACTGGCAGTGATATAGTAGAATAAACGTATATGCAGTAATCTCACCTTTTTAAGCAAGAGATATATTGAATGTGCTTTACTGTATGTCCATCAGCCAGATACCTCATTGGGACGATCCCTCACAGCATATGATCCTATAAATCCACTTCAAAGTAGAAGAGGATCTGCTGGAACAGGTAAGATTTTCATTAATATTTTCACTCAATGTATAATATATACTTTGTGTTACAAATACAGCATGAATTAAGCATATAACACATTATATATTGAATGTTTGCATGTTATTGCAACGTAACTCTCACACCTTTACTCTGATTGAAGGGTTGTAGGACAGCTGAACAACAAAGGATATTTTAGCAATTCGGGCACTAGACATTAGATACGTTTACATTGATTTTGTGATGCAAAAAAAAATGTTATTTTAATTATCAGCAGTTGAATTCTAAATGAGAAATTAAGTTAAAATGTAACTGAGCCTGAATGGACTCTATGATTTCTGACTAATTGATTACCGTATCTATCATAAATATACAAAAACAAGGAGTCCAAAATGACTCCTAAAGTACCATCATTATACCACTTCCCCAAACCACGCTGTAATAATATGGTCTAAAGTACAATGAATAGAGAGTCACAGTGAGAAACCGGTGACTACCCAAAACCGAGCACCACGCTCACCTCCAACTCAGGTAAGCAATACCGAGCAGGGGACCCCTGTGTTGACCGCCATCCAACCAGACACCCCACTACACCATGTCTATACTGGCTACCCAAGTTACAAAAGGATTCCAAGAAATCCCCCGGCCACCCAATCATCTTGGGAGTAGGAGGTCCCACCAAAATGATTTTGAGATATGTAGACAAATTGTTGAGACCTTTCTTGGTGACTTTGGCCTCCTATTTAAAGGATACCTGAGGAGATATGAAACAATCCAGGTACATTTTTTGTAGCATTGGATGTGGAGGTCCTTAACACCCCCATTCCTCACTCAAAGAGAATGAAGGTAATTGAAAAATATTTGTCAAGGGGCAACAAATATAAGTTAAACTCACTATTTATTATGGAATTATTGGAAAAAATATTGAAAAAGTTGTTTTTTACCTTTGATAACAGCTATTGTCATCAACAATTAAGCACAGCGATAGGTACGGCTTGTGCTCCTACTTATAGGGGAACTGTGGTCCAAAAATGACTTTAGGTAAATTGATAGGAATTGCTCCCATGAGAATTTTTGTAATTTATTTCCATTGTTTATTTTGCATAGTTTTGAAGATATTTACATTTTTGTGTGTGATATGGCAGCAGCATCACCAGGTCCCCTGCACTTCCTGCTTCCTGCTCTGAAACGGTCAGTCAATCTGTACTGTGTCTCCTCCTCCCTTTTGCAGCCCCCATTCCATTGGGTCAATACCTACGGGCACATAGGAACTGTACAACACTGAAAGACTTTGAAATGGCAGTTGATGAGTTAACTGTCAGATTCACTCAAAGGGGATACCCAAGCACTTGTTTAAAAAAGGCATACAAGCAGGCTAAATTCTCTAAAAGGGATGATTTTATATTGAAAGAAAGTACAAAATGATGGGCAACCCTTGCAGATAATAACCGATTATAATAATGACTGGCACTTTATAAGATCTGTGCTAAATAAATACTGGCATTTTTTAAAGGGGATGAGAACCTCAAAGCGTTTATACCCATGAAACCATTGGTAACAGTCCGTAGGCCTTCAACCATTGGTGCACAGCTTGTAAAAAAAAATTTCAACAAACACAAACCCCAACATGGTTGTAGGAAAATAAGGATATGTTAAATGTGGGAGGAGTAAGGCTTGTCCCTTTATATTTAACAGAAAGACAACCTTTTCAAATGGTGATCAAATTTTTCACATAAAAGGTTTCATCAATTGCAAAACCAAGGGTGTAGTCTATGTGTTGACATGTGGCTGTGAAAAATTGTATATAGGAAAAACGATAAGATCCCCCTTTGAAACACGTCCTCGATATTTGCAATGTGAATCCTCAAAGCTTGGTACCCAGTTATTTGGATGAATATCATCAAAACAATCCTGGAAGTCTACAAGTGTGGGGTAGTGAGACCCAAAAGGGGTGGGAATTGGGACAGATTAATCCTCCAAAAGGAGGCAAGATGGATCTACAAGATGAAATCCTGATCACCCCATGGTCTCAATGAAGAATTGATATTCAATATGGTCTTGTGATAAGCCATGTTTCCAATCATTTGATTGTACATAATAACAATTTAAAGGGATACATATTTCCATAGATCAGAACACAGTTATAAAGTTGAACCAATATTGTGATGTGTGTTTCCCTGGTGGTCCTAAATGTGCATCTCTTAAGGATAATGGGTATTTAAGCAAGGGTTGAGCACTAGTCACTTGACCCGGAAGAAGGGGGGATATGGCCCCAAACGTAAGTCGGTTTGTGCACAGCTAGCCTATCTACATTCACAAAACTTACAGTGTATATCAGTAGATATTGCTTTCCTGGACTTGTTCTTTCACCCCGATTATTGGTGCCATTATTTTCTTAACTTTATTATGTGACTATATTAAGTATTTGCCTCCAGCCCTTTACTTATCTTATTCTAGAGGATAACACCTCTCTACACTACAGGGCCGTATTTATATGCCAAAACAACACAATGAAATAAGGATTCCTGATAGGACTTTCTGTAATTCTGTCTCATTGGTTTTGCAGAAGTAGATTACCTATCAACTGTATGAATACCTCATAGTCTGTTTAAATCTGTTTCTAACAAGGATTCCTTTCTACATCTAATCCCCTCTTCCTGTGGGATAGAAGTATACAAGCTTTGCACATCTATTCCTGCCAATAGCATTTTTTGCCTTGGTAGTGTTAATTCCTAACCCATTATAATAAATGGGTTGTATTCTTCAGGCATGTCAATATTTTATTACCTAAGGACTGTAGAAAAGTCTACATATTTGGATAATGGTTCACCCTGGGGGTTTGGTTAACGTTTTGTGCACTTTTGGTAGAAGGCCAATAGGAAGATACGCTCTGCAAGGAGGCGTGTCTTCCAATTGGCTGCCTCGCGACTGTCACTGACAGTAGAAGAGAGGTGGAACAGTGTGGATCGGCGAAGCAGATTTGCGGTAAGTAGTGCAGGAGTTAGGGAAAGTACCCAGGGTGAGGACTTAGCGATTTTAGGTCCTCACCCTGGGTACTATGCTGCAGTGGATCGGGGAAAAGGTGAGTATAATTGTCCTTTAAGTTCTGCTAGGGGGAGTGGGGCTAGAGAACTGGCTAATCATGTGCAACTATGTTTCTAGATCTGTGATCCACTCTATTAAAGCTAAAAACCTTCAGAATTAAACATCTGTTTAACTCCACAATTGAAGTGATGGATACAGTGATATGTTTATAAGGAAAAAGAAAGGAAAGCTATATCTTTAAAAAGAAATTTACAGCATTCCACAAGCTAAATGCAAAACCAGAACACCAACTGCAGACCGGTAGTGTTTGTAATTCTAAAATTCAGTCAGGGTCATTTTTATTTTTGCTTTAGTTCTCCTTTATGCAGACTAATACTTATTTATTGACAATCTCATTATTCTTGGCACAGAAGATGCCTTATTTGTGTGTTATGCTGTACTTAGGGATCGCATAACCACTTGTATGTGTATGGAACACATTTGGCCAAGGTAGCAATACATTGACAAAATAAATACATAAAAAGCCTTTGGTGCACTTCAAATTTATACTTAGTTTAACTGCTGTTAAACTAATTATACTGTTTAGTTTAACTTTTGCATATCTGATCAGCAGCTGATAAAAGCTTAAACCTTCAGTCATGCCCAATCCCCATATTTTTGTGGCATTATCACAGACCTGATCACACCGACCAACCTATATTAAATATTCTTTTAAAATGCTTTAAAACAAGATGTTAGCTCACTGTCTCTGGGTAAATGAAACTGATTACGTCTGAAAGGCTAGTAGCTGTAATACTCCAATTTGTAAATGTTTTATTACTATGTTTGATGTATCCACAGATTCTATTACTATTGGTGTAACTGGTACCAATTTAGGAATAACTAGTTCTTCAACAAGTTCAATTCGATGGGGCCAGTCAACCAGCAGAACGGATGAAGATCATGCTTCAGGTAAGAAATAGCCTAATCTTAAACAATCAGTACAGAAATATACTTTACCAATGAATGATTTGGAGTTTTGCATGCATCAATTTTTTACTGAGGTTTTTGCCATCGTAAGATGCATTTACCAAAATGGGGTCAACATTCTTATGTACAGTAATACCCATCTCAATGTCAATAGTGAAGAAGCGACTACAGAATGCTGGCCCCTTTAGGCAGTTTCAATATAAGACCTATCTCTGTTTGTTTGACATCGGGTCCTGCCCCGAAGAGCTTAAAATCTAAGCACATTTATTTAAACATACAACCTATCAGTATGTCCTTATGATTGTGGGGGAAACCAGAGTGCCGGAGGAAACCTACGCAAGCACGGGAAGAACATACAAACTCCTTGCAGATGTGTTACAGGGTGGAATCGAATTCAGGACTTCAGCACTGCAAGGCATCAGTGTTAATGTTTTTTACCTTTTACCTTACCTTTTGGCTAACAGAGATACTATATACATTTCTGGTACATGTAGAATCTTTTACTACATAGTGGAAACAAAAAATAAAGGTAAGCCTGGGGATTAGAACTTGTGACCTTCTGAACTGTGTGTTTCTAAAACTGGCGTCTTACCAGGTGAGCCACCAGTGAATAAGCAGGTTTTATATATCATAATAGAAACAAACAAAAAAAATGTAAGTCTGATGTATTGAACTTGTCACCTTCTGAACTTTGTATTTTCAAACCTGGTGCCTTACCTGGTGCGCCAACACTGCCCCAATAATAATTTTAAAAAATGGAATATGGAAGACTGATGAATATGATAAGACTTTGAAAGTTGCTTGTTACCCTGCAGTATATTTACCATCAACTCACACTGACTGGAAAATAAATTTCAGGGTAACAAGCAGCTTTCAAAGTCTTATCAGGGACTTCGCTATTGGTGTATAAAAAACACTGTGCATAGAAACAGTGAATACTGGGGTCAGGGAGCGTGATTCTTTGATGACTTCATGGGATGTGGGTTGTACTGGCAACGACATGGAAACCTTCTTAGTTACAGAATATATTACTCACATGTACTAAATGAAACTTGCTAGAAAAGAATGATTGCAATGTATATGTGTTCTGGGGAGAAACACTTTCACATTAGGTTTTTAAAAAAGTAGTTCTCCTTTAATACCGAGAACAAATATACAGAAGAATCAGGGAAAATAAATGGTATTACCAGCTCTGCTGCCACCAATTTGTACCAGATAATTGTTTATGGAATGATTATGGGTTGCATGGCACACTGGGTTACTCTGGTGGTCTGGTAAAAAGCAGACGGTGTACTTACTTTCTTTAAACAAGATAAACTAGTTTTACAATTATATTTAACAGTAAGTATTGAAATGATTAACAAAACAAAGTTTCCCCACATAACATATGCAGTAATGGAGTAGTCCCTGCCTATGGTGCACAACTTTGAATATTGACCACCCCTGTATATTGTGTGTCCTAGTAGGTTGGTGTACAATTATCTGTTGCCTCAGAGTTTGTATCCAATAAGGTAAATTGTCCAATAATCTGCCCTCCCAACAGGTGGTAACAGGCTCTTATACACAGGATCTTGTGTTGCATTCAATCAGGACATCACACTGTACAAGGAATTACACAAAACAGATCAGTCTCATCAGGAGCACACACCACACACTTCTACTTTCACCTTCTCTCCTCCTAGCCATAGAAAGCAGGCATGTCTGGTATTTTATTACTCACTGATACCACCTGCAGGCTGGAGGTGGTATATAAGGAGCCTTGGAGTATATGTCCATTATAATACACATCAAGTCCTATGTAGCATACAGAAACTTTTTTTTGGATTGGCTATAACTGCCACATGTTTTAAAAACACCACATCATTGGATGTTATACTGACAGTATCGCTTTCTTTCATTATTCACATTGAGACCCCTTAGCAGTCACAGGGGTGTGGTTTAACCTTCCATTTTGACTATCCCATATTAAAATAGGAATCTCAGCTCTGTAAGTAAGTTTATGTATTTTGTGTAGTTGTAAATTTAGTGTTGTACCTAATAGAAGTCAGTGCTATACTTTATATACATTTATTGATTATCGTGAGATAGTTGTACATACATATACACTTTTCCTATATGTAATATCATATACCCCCCACCTCATTGGTAGCTCTTAAAACTCAATGCAATCTCCTATGAAAATATAAATATATTTATATAATATAAAGGATATATATAAAGATATATGACAACAAAATAGTAACAATCCGGTAAGTAAAATAGCAATAATATATTAAGATCTAGTCTCCATTTTATATCTCCAAATCAATAGCTTAAATTAATCGGAAAGAGGGTCCTTAATAATCCAGGACTCAATGATAAATAATTAGTAAAAGGGTATATGTGTGTAATAAAGGTAAATCCAAAATATTATGCCTTACAAGCAATATCAAAGGATATCAAAAGATGTTATACTATGCTGAAATCTGAATAATGCGTCCAAACGATAGCAAATATTTATCCTGTCCGTGGCCAAGACTCTTGGGTTCCGTCCAAACTGTGCTAAGGTATCGTGGACTAATTCAATAAAGATATATATATTTTTGCATAGTTGAGAGTGCCATGATTTTTCTCTTGTGTATTTATTTGCCTTGACTCTTGGGATCCACACCAAATTCAGTTTCTGAAGTGATGAATCTCAGGTTCATGATGTGTGAAAGTTTCTACCAAACTCTAAAGACAGCAAGGGGATTGTCAAGATACTGGTGTTGGGTGAGCAGGAACATAAAAATACACTAAACTAAAAAGATAACCGGGAACAAGTGCTAAAGTGAAATGAGACTAATTTAAAATAAAACAAAGACAAATGTTCCATTGATGTAGAAGTAACTGGTAGTCCCTATGATTTTATGGCACATTTCTATAAATAATGATTTTCTCTTTTTTCTTCCAAGGTATCCCTCTGCATTTACCTCTCAAGCACCACAGTCACGGAGGACATATTACACAAACTAAAAATTGAATTTAGAAACCTTCTGTTTATTACAGAATATCCAAGAATCCTAAAACAAAAGCCAACTGCTATCAAGTGCACCACAGGATTTACAAAAGTGCATTAACGGCAGGAGTGGATGTGCCCAGATTCCACATAATCTAAAATGTGGGGTATTCACAATTGCCAAAAAAGCCTGGAATTTTTTGTATTGAATCTACTTCTTTTATTTACTCATCTTAGGGCAGACAGAGCATATGTTGGTTACGGTAAATACATTCAATGACTAATCATAAAGGGCCATTAAATCCCAAAATTAACTATTTATCCCCCAAAGTATTCCCGCCTCCTAGTTTGCTGTCATTAAAAAGTTAGATTTTAACTGCAATTTTTTACTCTACCTGCCTTACTTATATATTATTATAACAATGTTGCAGAGTCGGGGATACTAGCTCCTACCTCCAATGCACTTATAGATTTAGGAGGAAAAAGTTAATTTTTGGGTTCAGTGGTTCACAAACTAATACACGACCTTAAAGGGATAGTTGACTGCAAAAGCGAACTATTCCTTTAATGTATTGATTGAAGAGCAGGAGGTTAAGGAGCTATGCCTTACCTTCCATTCTTCACAACAAAAAGCAGTACCTTCCACACTGTGGCGATGTGTTCCTTGGTCCTCTATGCATCCATCCAAATGCAGGTAAGTACATACTATATCAAAAAAAGAGTAGGAGAAAGGAACCAGGCAAAGGCTGGAATTGCTGCAAACTTGGCTTGTTTTTTTTAGACACATGTTTCGGGTTCAAGACCCTTTATAAATGGTCTTGAACCTGAAACGTGTGTCTAAAAAAAACAAGCCAAGTTTGCAGCAATTCCTGCCTTATGGACCCCTCCATTTGCAGGACACCCACCCCTACAGAAAACTGAAAACAGCCTTTTCAGGCAGAGTGAGAACAGAGGGTGAACAGAGTGAGAACTCTGCCTGAAAAGGCTGTTTTCACATAGTGGGAGGATAGAGCTGTAGGGATTCCCTTACCTTCTCTGCGGGGATCTTCACAGGGAGGGGGAGGGACTTCCTGACTCCCTCTCCCTCTAAGGCTGTGTTCGCCAGCGGCAAGATGGAGGAGCAGCCCCAGGAATGCCACATGTCACCCTCCCACCCATTAACTTTCTGGTCTGTAATTTTTTTATATCTTGGGCTGTGGTGCACAGACAGGTGGTTAATGACTCATTTAAAATCAACTTGTATGGACACCACAGTTACCCTTTAATATCATAGGTTTGGTTGCTTTTCTGCATTAATTTTAGTATTTTAGATTACCAGTTTTAAAGGGCATGTCCACCCCATCCACAAATAGACATACTTACCTTCCCCACGCTGTAAACCATGACCTCTGTTTTGATTTACTTGGCTGGCGGAGCAGAAGACAGATACAGTGGGTTAATAAGCATGCCCTATTAAGAGTCCCATTTATAATGCTGCTATATAACACCTAAAAGTAGATTTTTGGGAATTGTTCAGCAACAACAAAATCCGAATACAAATGTTAAATTATTATGTTCGGAAAAACTACTGCTCATAGTTTTTCCGATAGCGAAAGTGCATTGCTGGCACGGTATAAATGGCCGGCTGTTTTTTTTTTATACTGCCCGGTATTGTCCCCTTCAATGCGAAGATACTGGGCAGGATTGAACTATCCACCGGTATCCACTCCATGCCTGCAACTGCCACTCATCTGTCACTGATTCGAGCAGTTGTTTTTCTGATTGTAAACAACTTTGCCGATAAGAAATCTTTATAAATACAGTCCTGTTTTTGGTGCAGTATTATGTGAAAATTGGAATCCTGCTGAAATGCCACACCGAAAAATAGTAAATGTTGGCTGGCAGATTCCAAGTCTGATATACTGCACTATGCTTCAAAAAATCACTGGTATATGGCATCTATATGGAAAACAATGCATATTAATTTTATTATTGCTGAATAATTATACTGGACATCATTTTTTATTGCAAAAATTACTTTTAAAATATGTGCTACTGTTTCTCACTCTAAATTTTTGTGGCATCAAATAATATTGAATAGATAAACCTACAATGACTTGGGTAACTAATATTACAGTTTTGATGATGCAGCATGGATTTCATTAAGAAAAAATTCCAAGACCAATATTGTAGCATGCCACAATTGCTTGTTTACTTTTAATGTAGTCATTTAAAGGAGATATTACATTACAGAATGCTTTTTGTAATTAACTTTTATAATTTATACTGAAACAATTTTTTTTATTAGTAACAAATAAAATATTTTGTAAAGTATTACTGAGCCTCTTTGATAAAAATAATAGTTAAATATCTAGATATTTAAATATCTATTTCCTGCCCTAATGTCAAAAGTTCTAATGAGGAATATATATGCACAATTCCTCTTAAAGCATATCTTAAAGGGGAACTTAAGTCTCCAGACAACATTGTGCCAATAGAAAGAGCACATTAACAAACGCACAACAAACTGTGTCTCACCTCTCTCTTTGCTGTGGCTGCTGGAAATAAGTCTGGAATATGAAACATCATTTATTCTGTCTTGCTAAAAGCAGAGCTTTAACCCCTAACCCAACAGACATACTGTGTGAAACATTTCTTCATGTACACTCTTCATTTTGCTAAGAACATAATGGAAACAAAAAAATAAAAGTGAATCTGGGGATTTGAACCCGTGCTTAAACAGATGAGCCACCACAGCACATGCATGGAATACTTGTACATTTAGAAGCTTTATATTTTGCTAGGAACCACTAAATATTTTGTATTGCCCCAGGAAGGCTATGTGCAATTCAAACTTATCAGGAATTTCAAACTTATCAGGAATTTCCATATTGGTGTGGGAATGTCTGTATAAAAAACACTGTGCATAGAGACTGGTGTCAGAGGGCATGGCAATAGGTGCACATGCTCACAAGGCTCTTTGAATCGGTATCGTAAATTTACTATTGTTAAACCGATAGGAGATTAACAATCGGATTAACGATCATAAATTTACTATACAGATTGTACATTTACGATACCAATCGTAAATCTATGATAATGAAATTGTAGATTTACGATCCCCATAGAATACCATTGCGGTCGTTTACTACAGGGTGGGGTGGAGCCTGACTGAGCTACATGAAGGACGCGTTTGAAGGAGCTTCATGCTGGGGGATAAAAAAAAACTTCTACATTTCAGCATTAAAAACCTCTCAAAGACACTTTTGGCTCCTGGACATTAACTAAAATTGGTCCCACAAAATGTCAGACAGAATTGAAGGGGGGCTTAACTGCATTTTCCCCAAAACCGAATGGTCTGTCAGAAGGCGCTTCACAGGCGAAGAAGGCCTCCGCCGAGACATCACCTTCCCAGCTAGTAATCACTAGGAAAGACCTGGATAAAAACGGCACATCAAAACACAGAGCTTAAAGTTAAACAAAAGTCGCAGCATTGGGAGAAAAAGTAACAGAACTGGAGACTACTCACAAACACATGGCTTACTACTGCTCTCAAACTTCAACATATCTGAACTTCGATCCCATCTTTATTATGCCAGGTCATATTATGTATTACGTTGTATATATTTTTTCACAACGGTATGTGGGGCCATCGGTTGCAGACGGTTGTTGGTCCAACAACTTCATGGTTACAGGTAGGTGCCGTTCTCTCTATAATTCTGCTTATAGTGAGTGGATGCGCTATTGTGCATGCGCGATTAGGCCAGAGTGTTCTTTTACTCCTTATTGGCACTAATGATATGCACGCATGCCCGACTTGGCGGACGTCGCTATGCATATGGACGTAACTGCGTAGCTATGTGAGTACGTGCTGGGCGTGTTTTGCACTTAGGCCTATATATTTGTATTAGATGGACCCCACCAGCGTGTACCTTTTGAGAAAGCCCGGGGTACCGGGCGAAACCCACCGTTTCTGATCTAGTAGCTCTCATTGCTATATAGAGATACACATGCCTGCACCTCCAGGGATTGCCTGTACTTCTAAATGTTGAGCCATACATAGGGACAGACAAGTATATATGCTACATACGCTGTTAATACTAAGATTTCCCTCTATATACTCTTGTAAATCGTCACTGTGTAGGATTTACCATAGTATGGCACTGTGCACTTTACATTTCATCCTTGGTTACTTTAATTACTGTATATGAGATGCTGCTATTTGTATATTATAAATTTTAATGGTTTTTAATTATTTTGTTTGCACACGATCTAGTCCCATAACGTATGTGTGTACATACTTCAATAAAGGAATGTAAATATTTTTTTCACCGATATTAAGTGAGTGCTGCAGACTTTCTTTCTCTCCTTTGTTTTGAATATTCAGTCAGCCCTATCTGGAGCACCTCTTCTACACATTAGTTCCTACACTGACAACAGAGAAGATTAAGCTGGATAGGGCACAACACTCACTACGCCCGCCTATAGGCCCAAACCAACCACCAAGAGACATCATTATGCAATGTTGTTCCAGGACAACTCTACGACCCCTGCTGGATGTACTTACCAAGCAAGGGATCCATTATAGGTGCGGGTTCCCCTTTTGACTACTCATCAGGCATAATAGGAAAACACTATCCCTCTCAGATCTAGAAGAAGGCCCAGAACTACTCCTCTTTCTGGGTAAACTAGATCCTTCCTCCCCAGGCTCAATGGTCCCACACTCCAAACAATACCCCAAAGGATTCAACGTGATTCTAATTACATCATATTGGATTTTATATGATCTACTCCACAAGATAATCTGAACCTAGCTACCCGACAACCAAGAAAGTAATCTAGCAGGTATCTTTATTACCCTTAGTTTTACCCCCATCCATCTGACTCTATCTAGAATGCTATAGTTTTACAATGAGTAATGTCTCATTGTCCAATGACATTGTCACTTCCAAGAAGGGGTCCTTGGCCTCAATATTCTATAAACTTCTTTCTTAACTTAAAGGTCATGTCCACCCCCAAAACTAAAATATAACCCACTACTGGCCCCACTGTGTAGTGTAATAAAATCCTTACCTTACATCCCAGCTCCAAATGGTTCTCCTGTAATGTCCCCCCAAAGTTAAAAAAACTGGCCACCAGTGAAAATTGTTTCTGCCTCTGAGCTGTCAGAGGTTTTTGGCTTGTTTAGAGCAGCCCTTCACTCTCCCCCTCCCTCTCCCACCCGTTTTACTCTCCCTCCCCTAGTGTAAATCCCCTTGTACATATATTAGGGATAGTAAAAATATTTATAAGAAAGTCCCCCTATCTTTACTTACCTTCCCTCTCTTCTCAGGCGTTCTGAACTGCCGGCAGCTGCGTCTGTGATTGGCTGCCTCTCAGCCAATCACAGACGTGGCTGCCGGTCCGGCCCCCTGCTTGTAGTTCTGTGCAAGCAGAAGGCAGGTAACGAATGGGGGACTTTCTTACAAATATAATATAGCGGTTGGGGCTGGGGGAACTAGCCCTACAACATATAATTAGGGTTTTCATTCCTAATGTGTCATGCTTGTTGCACTTATATCAATCTATACATAATTTATTTATATGCTTTCTTAACTGATGTATGAAATTGTATTTAATTTTTATCAATCTGTATAATTGCTTGCACTTATCCCCCTGTTTGTATACTCTGTATTTTTTAATGTACAGCGCTGCGTACCCAAGTGGCACTTTATAAATAAAATTATACATACATACATATACTTTGCAACATATGCAGCTGAGAAGAGATTATGCTCCCCCCACCCCACCCCCTTAACCTTTTTTCTACTCCCCCAAGGTGAAATGCTGTGAAACTGCATACATCCACATTCTGAACCTGGATAAAACCAAAATGTTCACTAATAGCTAATTAATCACATTAGTGAACTCCCTTGCCATTGGAGAACGGGAGGTTAAACCTTAGAACAATAGAACTGCAGCAAAAGTGTAACTGGATATCTGTTGAGCCACTCAGGTCCACAATCTTTAAGCCATAACCACAATATAAGCCACAGAAACAATTGTTTTTTGATTACCAGACTAAAATACTTCCTAAAAGTAAACATATGCATGCTAGCATTGTGATGGGAGGAGGGATGGGATACGGTATGGGACACTTACTTTGTGTAAGTGTTCTTTCAAACATACAGGGACAGCATACATGGATATAACTATTTATAACTATGTAACTGCCCGATCCCTTCCCCAAACCTCCTCCCCTTTTTTTTCTTCTCTAAGAAGAATAACTGCTAACAGAACATGTCAATGACCTCTTTTGTCATTGGGGATCTAAAGGGTGGGACCCTAGAGGCATCATAGATCAATAGATAACATCACTACAATATGGGTGAAATTCGGTTTGCTGAAATGATTGTTTCATGATTGACAGATCTCAACATTTCCTAACAGTATGCTTTTATATGAGAATTGTAATGGAAAAGGGGCAAGGGATATTTTACATTGTGTATAACAGTTTTCTTACAAACGCACAGTGGCAACATCATGTAACCTCACATCTGTTAACCCAAAACTATCATCTTTACAGCTAGTAACACATAACGTAAAAGGTTTAAATGCACCAGTGAAACACAGAATTACTATCCAGCTATACGAAAAAGAAGGATCTGGGATATTGTGCCTCCAAAAAACACACTTTATTAAAGAGAAGGGACCCAGGTACTGGGGTAAGCAGTACTCACATCCCATTACTTTGCTTCATGCCCTACCAAAAAAAGCAGTAGTTGTAATTTCAATACATAAGACAATATCCTTCAAACTGGATTCCTGGACCAGGAACAAAAAAGGTGATTTCATAATCCGGACAGGATATTTAGCAAATGTAAAGTTCACACTAGTGAATATCTACCTCCCTACTAAGCAACAGAAACATTTCTTTAAAACAGTAGAGGAAATGCTCTTGGCCATGGACACTGGAAGGCTTATTGATTTGGGTGATTTTAATGCCACTATAAATGGAAAAAAAAAATCATCCAAGGTCTCTCCCAACTCCTCCACAAAACCTATTAAAGCTTTCAGGCAAACATTCAATCTATAGGATGTGTGGAGACTCTGCTGTCCTAGACAAAGAAAATATACCTTTTTTTCACACCCACACCAAGTCAATACAAGGGTAGATTATATTTTTTTACTGCACAATATGTTCGATTGATAGCGAAGGCTGATATATCACCAATCACCTGGTCAGATGATGCTCATGTCGCTGTCAAACTTAAAGGCCTACTAACAACCAAACCAAATTATTCCTGGCGTCTCAACTTGAAGAGTATTTCACGTTAAAGGATATGTCCATCGTAATTTTAAGTTTCTTTTTAACTGTTTTACTCTTACCTCCCGTTCTTCAGTAAATCTTGCAGGAGACACTTACCCACATCGTTCCAGCGCTGCAAGAGACGCGGCTGAAAACCCCCAATGCATCTCTAGTCCTTCGCACTGTGCGTGCAAAGGAGGGTGGATGCATCGGAGACTGTCAGAGAAGCCGGCGCGATTCGCAGGTAAGTTTCTACTGCAAGATTTACTGAAGAACGGGAGATACTGTTTTTCAGTAAAAATTTTAAAAAGAAACTTAAAATTACGATGGACATACCCTTTAAATTCCACTCCAGATATATCTTACAGCACACTATGGGCAGCCCATAAAACTGTCATCAGGGGGTTATTAAATCAGACTTGCTGCCAATTGAAAGAAAAATAAACAAGCTAGACTACATACTGTCACGAACCCTCCGGGCCGCGATGTCCATCCACCTATCAGCTACCGGAAAACGCACTCCAAGCAACCGACAGGTGGATGAAACAGAACAGACCCGGTGGGGTTGGTGAACAAACGATATACTACACAATTAATATTACTTAATATCAATATACTCGCTGCCACCACATTCCGAGAAAAAACAGCGGAATGACCTGTTACATATATCTATGGGGTTATCCGCACCCCTACTTCTAACAACCTGTAAGAAAATTAGTTATTCACCCCTAATATTCTATACACAGTTTTATATATATATATATATATATATATATATATATATATATATATATATATATATACCTAAACAATACTTTTTTATAGTAGCGTACTTCGAAGACACAGGTTTGTTTTGGGATATACTCAGAATAGGACGATAGCCTATAAATGATTTTATATCATTTATTAAAAGTTGACAAAAATAGCGCATAAAAAATATAAAGAAAAACTAAAGTAATTCACCTAAACCTAAAACAACCAGGTTTGGAGAAAGTTTGTTTCTGTATAGGAAAGGTTTCAGTAGTAACTAGCATAGATCGTAAGCTCCTACCCTTTCTAAAGACCTGTTTAACCCCATTTTGGGTAAAGGGCAAGTGGGCATCCAAAGAGATTATATGCCAATATCTCTCTATGCCTTGTTTCACCAATTTACTTTTGGGGGTAAAGTTTGTAAGAAAATTCACACTCGTATTGTCTGTTCCTAGCCTTTTAGGCTTGGAACAGAGAGAGGGTCTGTTCTGTAATGTGATTGGAGGTCACCTTCTAGGAAGTAAGGTTGCAACTTCCTTGTTTTGATCTGTTGTGCTCTACAAAGCATGTGCCTGTATGCAGACACTTAGCTGGGGGTTTACCCAGCTAAGGTGGATTGTGGGAGCTGATCACTAGTACCCACAGGTTATTTTCATAAATCACCCAATTGCCACAGCAAAGCGAGAGGTGAGACACAGCTTGTTGTATGTTTGTGAATGTGCTCTGTCTTTAGTTCTCCTTTAAACTTGCAGGCCTGTAATTACCCGGCTGTGAACGACTACCCTTTTTGAATATTGGAATTACATCAGATTTTTCCAATCCAGAGGCACACTTCTGGACATTAGGGAATCTGCAAAAATAAACAATGACCTAGAATCCAGAAAAAACTGAACTTAGCTCCCCCTAAGGACCCGAGGGAGATTTTTATCTGGTCATGGGGATTTATTAAAAGGTATCTCCACTGGAGAGAAGATTCTGAAGTTACCCGATCTTTCGCACCTCCGCCATGTCCTCTTGACAGGTCCCGACGGACTTTGTAGACTATGCGCATGAGTCGGGACCTGCCATTCTGCTGTCCATTTTATTTATCTAGATCAGCTTGCAGCAATTGCACATCATTTGAAGTTTCTGAAGCTTTGCATAGTTTAGTGTAATCAGCACTTCATAAAAAACAAGTAAATTAATCTGCCACAATCTATTTCTCATAAATCCATGCTGACTACTGCTAATAAGATCAGTTCTGGAAACAAAGTCAAGGATTTGATCCCTTTAAAGTTTCCAGCAACTTCCCTACCATTGATGTTAGGCTTACAGGTCAATAGTAGAGATGGCTGAGCTTTCGAAAGTTCGGTCCGTTTTCGAACTATCGAACTATATGGAAAGTTCGAAAACGGGCCCATTAAAGTCAATGGGAGTCAAATAGTTCAAAAAGTTCTAATGAAATACAATTAAAATATCAATGGTAACTTAATGTAAATGGCTGTGGGACCTGGGAAATGGTCTGGGAACATGTTTGAATATCCAGGACTTTCGAAAACTCGATTTCTTTCGAGCTCTCGCGTTCGAATATTTGATGCTCGTGTATATGGACATTTTACTCGTGGATTTGATGCTCGCGTATAGGTTATAATGGACATTTTACTTGTGGATTCGATGCTCCCGCCTAGGTATAATGGACATTTTACTTGCAGATTCGATGCTCGCTCGCGTTTAGGTATAAGACATTTTACTCACATATTCGATTTCCTCAAACGGTCAAACATTCGATAATTATCTAAAGACCGGAAAATATCGAAAATCCGGGTCCGGGATAGTCGAGAAGAGAAGTTTGTTCAAACTCGAATAGTTTGGCTCGAACTTGGGTTCGAGTTCTAGTCCATCTCTAGTCTATAGTTACCAGGCTGGGAACAACTACTTTTGAATATTGGTATTACATCAGCATTTCCCAATTCAGCGGCACATCACCAGAAAAAAGTGAATCTGAAAAGATAAGAAACAGTGGTCTAGATAAAACTGGACTAAGATCTTAAGATCCGAGGATGTATTTCATCCACTCCTGGCACTATATCGATATTAACTTTGTCTAATTGATTCTGTAACATTTGTCAGCCAGAGTGAATATTCCTCATTTATACCCTTCATATTATTGCAGTCCCTGCTATAAAAGACATAAAGGGAAATTCAATAAAAGTTCTTATTGTTTAAAATGGTGCTAATTTTGCCCCAACCAATCAGATCTTATTTAACATTTGAAAGTTAACATCTGATTGGTTGGAGCAAAATTAGCACCATTTTAAACAATAAGAACGTTTATTGAATAACCCTGTAAGATACTCTATAGTGAATAGCGAGGGGTAAAAATGGTTTAGCACATTAGTCTTTTCGACATCCTCTGTAACCAGCTCAGCCCCATTATTTAAAGGATAAGTACACTGTAAAAACAAGTTAAGTGTAAGAAGCAGCTTTAACTAATCACCCCCGGAATGTGCTTTTTAGGACTTTAGAATGAGAAAAAGCAGGAAATCACGGAGGGCGGAGCTAAGGAGAATAGACTGTAGATCCAAGATATCAGGAACTTTCCTTCAGCACAGGTAGGCTCAGGAGGGACCTAGGGGAAAAAAAAGGGGGGGGGGGAATGATTACTAAAGCTGCTTCTTCCACTTTTCACATTCTCTGTCCTCATCTTTTTACTATTAATATACCTAAAACCATTCCAACACTAGAAGACGCAGACTGGGATGAGATTGCACAGTCCCACATTCAGACTACTCCATCTGCCAACCATAAAGTTACACAGTTCTATATCCTACACCAGGTGTACCTCTCCCCACGGAGGCTATCGCATATGTCCCCCAATAATATATCAATATGCCCGAAGTGCTCTGAACCACAAGCAGACTTCTGGCATCTGCTGTGGACCTGCCCTAGAATTGGGAATTTCTGGTGCAAGTTAACCAAAATTCTATCACAAATAATTCAAATACCAGTAACACCAGAGCCAAGGTTGTGTGTACTGGGAGCAGCAAGAGAGGGGGAGTGGACAGCCAGGCAACTAAAAGCACGGGCTGGAAAGATATGAACACAACCGATCTCCCTATACTAAGACCTATATATATGGAAAGGGGTACAATAGACAAATTTAATAAAATGTGGGCACCTTGGTACGAATACATGGGTATTGATACAATACAAATTTAGGACCATATAAAAACTAACGCGATATATCTTGCAAGAGACCGTGAAAGTTACTAGACGGGTCTACAACCTACAAAAAATATGTACACTAATCAATAGAGAGAGTCCCTTCTCCCTTCCCTTTCTACCCCCCCCCACCCCTCACCCATCCAAGTTAACTGATTTATTCCCTCCCTATATTATGCACCCTCTAGGTCTCACAATACTGTCTAAAATGAGAGGCAAACTAAAGTTGACCGCTATATATATTTGCATAAACAAGAATTATATTTATCTGAGCAAAATACGATTTAGCTATGTAGATTTATTGAATGAACTGAATATCGGTTGAACAGTGACAGGCCTCCCCCCCCCCCCCTCTCTCCCCCTGTTGTAAGTTTTTCTTCTTCCCTTCCCCTCTTTTCTAAATAATCTAATAAATGCTCAGGTTCATGAATGTATATTATATTGCTCAATTTAACTATATGTATGTCAATGTACTATTGATATGTACTGAATTGAGATATGTCCTTGACCTGTTCTTTTTCTAAATAAAATATGTTTTAAAAATATATATATATATACCTAAAAACACTTAAACTTGTTTAAGTGTTTTAGGTATATATATATATTTTTTTAAATATATATATACTGGGTTAAACTTGCTTTATTCTGCTATCCATATTTCATTTTCTATTTTAGCTACTTTAATTGCTCTCTTGCACTTATTACATCTTTTATACTCTCTGTAAGCTTGTTCTGTTCCCTCTGATTTCAACATTTTTTAAAGCCTTTTTCTTTTTCCCCCATTTCCTTTAACCTGAGCATTAAGCCAGGCAGGAGAGGAGCTAATTTTAAGGTATACATTTAGAAATGTTATAGTTTAATACCCCTTTAAAAGCAGCCCACTTCTGCTCAATTTGCTTTTCTAAAGTTAAAGGGCATGTCCACCCCCAAAACTATAATCCCCCCCACTCATGGCCCCATTGTATAGTGTATGTTTAATCCTTACCTTACATCCCAGTTCCATATTGTTCTTCTGCTATCCCCCCCCAAAGTCCAAAAAAACGCCCACCAGGAGTACTGCAGAGTCCATATAGGACTCTGCCTCCTGTCTCCCCTCCGGGAGAAGTTTGGCATGCCCACTGCAGCTCTTCTCCCCCTCCCTTCCCCTCCCTCCCGATTTAGATTTCCTCCCCCTAGCGTAAAAACCTTTTCATAGAATAGTCTCCCTGTTCCCCCAGCCCCAACCGCTATAATTTTAATATCAGAAAGTGCCCCAAACTTTACTTACCTTTCCTCTTTCCTCCGCCGCACTGAACTCCCGGCAGCCGCATCCATGATTGGCTCCCGCTTAGCCAATCACAGATGCAATTGCCGGTCCCGACCCTCCGCTTGCATTTTTACGCAAGCAGAGGGCCTGGCAGTGCGGCGGAGGAACGAGGGAAGGTAAGTAATATTTGGGGCACTTTCTGATATTAAAACTATAGCGGTTGGGGCTGGGGGAGCAGGGAGACTATTATATGACATTTTTTTAAGAAGGGTGGACATGCCCTTTAAAAGTTTTTATTAACCCAGTGCACTATATCATGATCACTATTCCCTAAGCTTCCCTTTACCTTCATGGTTATTAGATGTTACCAGATCCAGTAATGCATCCTGTCTAGTAGGAAGTTCTACCATCTGTCAAAGAAAATGCTCATATAGAAGATTTAAGAACTTGATACCTTTTGAGGTGCTGACAGTTCCCTTACTCTATGTCAGGGTAATTGAGAACCCCCATAACCAAAACATACCCCATATCAGCAGCCATTAAATGGAGATTCATTTCCACATCCTCACTGGCATTTGGCGGCTTATAAAAAAAAATTAAATTAATTTATCCACCTTCTTGCTTCCTGTACACATCTCCACCCAAATTGTTTCTGCCTTATTATTTATACCCCCATCCATCTCATCTTTTAAATTTTGCTTAAATTCTTGCTTAACATACATACATAGTCCCCCTCCTTTCTTATTAACTCTGACTAAATAAGGAACATCCTTCAATATTTACTGTCATGTCATGTAAATCATTTAGCCATGTTTCTGCTATACCAATCACATCATACTTTTCCTTTAAAGCGATTAGTTCTAGTTCTCTAGTTTTTCCAGCCAGACATCTTGCATTTATAAACATACATTTCAGTTTATCATTCAATTTACTTCCATACTTATACTTATCCTTTATGCTGCCCCTCCCCCATCACCTCCTCTCCATTATCTTATTAGCCCCCTGATCCCTAACCCCTCTATCTACCCCTGTGTAGTCCAACGTACCCTCCCCCCAATACCTAGTTTAAAATGTCCTCCAACCCTCTAGCCATCTTCTCCCCCAAAACAGCTGCACCATCATCATTGAGGTGCAGTCCATCTCTACTAAAGAGCCTATAGCCAACAGAAAAGGCAGCCCAGTTCTCTCCTTACAAGCTTATAATGCATCAGAAAAGTATTATCTGATGACCATCTTGCAACCTTGAATGTGATTTGCAAGGGTACCCTAGCCTCGACTGCCCATGAAGTAGAAACAGCCTTTGTTGAGTGGGCTTTCAGACCTAAAGGGATCTGTTTTCCTCGCAAGCTGTAAGCCTTCGTGATGCACTGGATTACCCAACTGCAGATTGTTTTATTTGTTGGGGTGCAACCTATTCTTGCACCACCAGGAATTACAAATAAATGATTTGTCTTATACCAGCCTTTATTTCTCCTCAGATATATGGATATCACTCTTACCAGATTCAGTGTATGTCATCTCTCTTCCTCATTTGATGTTGGATTGGCAAAGAAGGAAGGTAGAACAACTTCTAATCCTAAAACTTGGACAACACTTTTGTCAAAAATTTGAAATCTGGACGTAAATATACTCTATCTTCGTAGATAACTGTATTTGGCTCCTTGCAAGTAAGGGCTGCCATCTCCCCCACTCTGCATGCTGACGTGACAGCCACCATTCAGCGATAGTCTCCAAAGCTTAAAAAGGTGCCTCCATAAGGACATCCAGGACCATGAAAGGTCCCACGGAACCATCCTCTCTGGCTTTCATCACAAATTAGTGTTTTTTTCACCCAACTCACTACAGTATAGTATTTGTGGTTGAATAAAGACATACGTCCATCCAGTCCAACCCATCTAGCAATATCCTCATTTCCTGCCTAACTGTTCATCCAGAGGAAGGCAAAAAAAAACAACAAATTTATGAAGGGGGAAAAAATTCCTTCCTGACCAGTGTTCTCCCTAGGGTCTTTTAGCTGGGCGGCCCACCTGGCTACTTTTTCATGCCACCCGGCTGGAAAAAAATTCTTGAGAGAACACTTGTGATTTAAAAGAATTTAGAAATAGGTTTAATGGGTGTGCCAATAGGTCAGTAAAAACCTCCAGCCAAAACTGCTCAGTCCAGACCCCTTTTTTACACCTGCAAGATTATTTTAGCACATTAACTAGCTTTTCCAAGATCTCCAAGGCCACAAAAGGGTGTCACGTGCTTGTGCTACTATGTTACATGGGTTACCTGCAGATGTTGATGAACTACAACCATGGAATGCTGGGAGTTATAGTTTTGAAACATCTAGTGGGACGAAAGTTAGACATCCCTGACCTATATAATGAGCATGATGCAGTGCACATTTTCCCTTACCACCAAATTTTCCCGTCCTACCCCACCCGGCTACTTTTTCATGCCACCCGGCAGGAAAAAAATTCTGGGGAGAACACTGCTGACTCCAAGTGGCAATCGGAAATTTCCCTGGATCAACTCTACTTTATATATCAATACCAGTAACTTGCAACATCCTTGTTTGCAGAAACTCATCCAGCTTTTTTTTGAAACTGACCAATGAACCTGCCGTCCAATGGAAGACCATTCCATAGCTTTACCGTTCTCACAGTGAAAAACTCTTCCCGAGCTCGCCAAAACATGCCCCCCCCAAACACGTTTCACAGAGGTCCTTCTGGAAACCGGCATACAAAAACAGACGCACCATAACCTGTGGATGCATCTGTCACCATGCATAGACCATCTACTTCCTCTAAAGATCTTCCTCTCTCTAGGTTTTCTTGAGATCACCACCAACAAAGCTTTCTCTTTATCCAATTGGGAATGGTGAGTCTTACTGCTAGATGATCTGAAGGGACCTACCTTAACTATGCTCAACTCACCCACTTTATACACCATCTACAAAAAAAATCCTTCCTGGTCTAATGAACTGACACCTTTTGACAAACTGCTCAGATTAAGCACCATACCTTTCCACACAATTTCACAAATTTATTCCATCTTAACAACACAACAAACTAAAGAACTTGCTTCAATCACCAAAAAATGGGAACTGGAATTACAAACAAACTTCACACAAGAACAATGGGAATCTTGTTTCGCCCTATCACACAAACTCTCAATGGCCTGTAAAGCACAAGAGAAAATTATAAAATTCTTACCCGATGGTACATATGTCCGGATATCCTCCAAAAACTATTCCCCACCATCTCAGACAGATGCTGGAGATGCGGACTGGACAAAGGAACCATGACACACATATGGTACAGTTGTACCATTATCCAACCCTTTTGGAACTCCATAACCCAAACCTAAAATCAAATCACTGCTCAATCGATATCACTAACGCCACAGGCCATTCTACTCTCAATACTTCCAGGATCTCCAGAATACCACAAGAAAAATATACTCAGACACTTCCTAACAGCAGGAAGAATGGTATTGCAACGCTACTGGAAAACAACCACATGTCCACCCAATGAATCCTGGATTACAGAACTCAACCATATAAAACAGATGGAGGAATTAACACTATCCCAAAAAAACAAAACCCAGAACTTTATAACTGTCTGGAATGTTTGGATACTTTTCATGGAAACAGAGAACTATAAAAATCTATGGATAACCTAACCAAACCCCCTTAAAATACAGATAACATAATTCAAACTATTTGAAAATTGTATACTTACTAAATGTTTCGCTCAGATCTGGTCCCCCCTCCCTTCCCCCCCCTCCCCCCCCCCCCCCCCCCATTTTCCTAAAATCTACTCCACTCATCATCCCCTCTTATTACATATGTATTAAAATGCTACCTGCTAATTCATGCATACAATAAGAAAAGTTTTTATAATGTTTATATAATATCTACTTTTTATGAAAACATTAAAAAGAGAATTTACAACCCCCCCCCCAGGTAACTGGGACAGTCCAAACGGGAGACACGTCTTCTTCCACACTGAACCTAAAGTATTTTCTGTGCTAAAATTGGAACGTGAAGGTAAGCATCCTGTAGATCGATGCTGGCTAGCCAACACCCCTTCTTCACTGTTCTTATGATCGTCAGCAGGGATTCCATCTTGAACTTCTTTTGCATTAAATAAGTGTTGAAGCCTCTAAAATCCAGAACTGGCCTCCAGGCCCCTAAAGCCTTCTTTACCAGAAATAGCTTCGAAAAATAACCTAGGTTTCTTTCCTTTCAAGGAACTTCTTCTATTGCAGCTTTGCTTGCTAACTGAAAAACAATGTCTCACCAGACTCTTCTTGTGTTCTAGGAGGTTTGACTTCGGTTTGACTTCACAAAATGGTCTTTTCGTGGTATTTTGCAGAATTCTATCCGAAATCCTGTCTCGAGAACTCAGGAATCCCGCACAGACCCAGGAAAAATCCTTCAGTCTTCCTCCTACTTTTACGGTCTGGACTGGCTGCCAGCTATTGTGACTGTGTAGGCTGTCCTGAAAAGGACGATGTTCTTCTACCTCCAGTCTGCACACGTATGCCTGCCTTCCACTTCTGTTATCGGAAGGTCTCCTTCCCAGGTCTGTACGCTCCTGCTGCACCTCTGCTGAACCTCTGCCTTTTTGCTCTTCTCTCCTGCGGCAAATAGCAACTCTTCCCGCCCGGAAACCTTGGAGATAATATTTGTGACAGTGTCGCCAAACAACATCTCTCCTTCAAATGCCAACTGGCATAAGTTGTTCTTTGAGGGCGTTTACGCACTCCAAGATCTCAGCCATAATTAATGCCCTTCTCGCTGCTACCGAGAGAGCCATGGACATCTATGGAAGCTTCGGGAAAAAAATTGGCTGCCAGCCTGACTTCCCTCATCATCTTCAGCAAACTGGATCTCGTCACATTTCCTTGAATGGCATCCTCTAAATCTTGTAGCCAAAGCTTCATTGCTCTTGACACTGAGGTCAAAGCCACCGCCGACATGCTGCCCCTGCAGCCAAGTATGACTTCTTCAAAGTAAATTCCATTAGTTTTCCATTGGATCATGGAATATGGCGGCGTCATCTACAGGCAGCGTGGTCTGGCGAGCCAATCTAACCACTTGTGCATCCATCTTGGGGGGACCATCCCAAAACATTGGGGTATTTCTTAAGAAATATACCCGCCGTGGAAAACCTCTTATTTGTCTTCCTCCATTCCGCAGCCATAATTTCTGACACTGAGCTATGCACTAAGAACGTGAGACCCTTCTTATTAACAGATGGAAATAGCCTATCGGCTATAGAGGTCTTCAGTTCCTCCTCTACCAACGACACTGAATTCCTGACTACCCTAATAAGGGGATCAATTGTTGTCAGGTCAAAGGATGATTTGCTCTCCAGCTCCATTTCCTCTGTCTCCGACAGCACCGAGAAAACCTCAGAGGCTGACACATCTTCCTCAGAAGCTTCCAATTCTGAGTCCTCCCTCTCTCTAGTGTTCTGTCTCTTCTTAGGCAATCTTTCATCCAATGTCTGTACTACCACCTCTTTAATCAAATTGACTAATGTCACTTTTCCACATCAGCTGCCTCCTGCTTAGAGGAACCTGCGAGCTTTGAGGCTTTCCCCAAGCTAGAGGCTGAAAACAAGAAAAGAGAGATACATACCCATTAGGGGACTGTCTAAGGCCTGGCTATAAAGATGCATGGCTTACCTAGATCCCTTAAGACACCTCACGGTCTGAGCTAACAAGACTTGCCTCCTTTGCGTGCTTGTTTTTTTCTGATGAACGACTTTTCGCTTTAGTCTGGCCTTTTCTGGAGGACCCATGGGTCTTCCCCCCTGACCTGAACTCTTCAGAAGATGCCATCTTAGTCAGGACCGTTTTCTACACCAGCACCACACACTGTACCAACTGAAAACAGCCAAAGGCTCCCCCTCACATACTCACTTAAGTAGCCACCAGCTCCTCCCCCTCTAATTACCTGCCGCCCTGCTGCCAGATTCTTCAATCCCTTCCACACTACTTAGAAGTAGCGCATAGGTGTAAGCAAACCACAAAGGTGGCGGACAAACCCCTGCAGCTTTCTCCCGGCTCTCCTGCTTCCATCCGCTCCTGGAAACGGTAAAATCTTCCTTTAAAATCTTTTCTTTACTCTGTACATCAAAGGTATCTCCTTCCTGGGCTCAGACAAGAAATTAAAGACAAGGAGGCAGAGGGGAGGAGTCCTTTTAAAGCTTGCAATATTTCCTGTCCATGGGCCCAGGAGGGAGGTTAACCTTTGGTGACTGTTGCCATTAGCACCAGGGAAACTCCCAACCCGCAACAATCATCTGTCTATTATCCACCACGTCGAATCCTAGCACCTGGCAGGCAACACAGTTCAGTATGCAGGGTGTCGGTGGCAGATTACCCTATCTACCTTTTAAATAATTGAGTCCCCTACTACTACCGCCTGCTTATCCTTCCTAGCCCCCTGTTCTCCCTCCCTTGTATTAGAGATGGCGGTCTGTTGAATCCAGTATAAAGGGTTAATCAGTATTGTAAAGAGTTAACCAAAGCTTGTTATGTATGCACAACTGTCTTGCTCACTCACAAAGTAGTAGAAGTTATTTTGGAAAATGAAGTTCATCAGTAACATAAGTTGTGACCATTCATGGAACTTTTAGAGTGTAACTTAAGCCACCAGAGATGTATATAACTGGTCAGGATTCACACACTGGGAGTGTGGGAGTGGGAGGTAGGAGTTGGAGGTTGACGTTAGTAGGAGGAGGAGGTAAGCAGACATACACATACACTCTTTACACACACACACACACACACACACACACACACACACACACACACCATAATAGACTAATTATGCTTAAAGTATATAGTTATAATTTGTAGGCTGTCTCTAATATACTTGACTGGCTTTTTACTTACTGCATAATTTGTAATTACTCCATACAATAAATCCTTATTTGATATATCACCTTGGTGAGTGTTATTATTAACCATAAGATAACTTACACGGAACTAAAGAAGTAAAATACACATATGTTTATATTAGAGATCTGTAGAGCTTCTCTGTATAAGTATCACTTATCAGATCAATAAAGTATGATTTTTTTTACATTGGCGCACAACAGCCTGTTATATAGACACCTTGGACACTAGGCATTACACAAACATATACCCACTCTGTCAGCTTCAAGAGGGGGAGCAGGATGTGTTCTGTGATTGAAGCCTCCAGAGGTCTGTATGAGTTAAAGAACCTAGAATCATTGGTGTAAGTATCACGATATCAAATCAGTGGGCGCAGAGGGAATATTCTGCTTTCCGGATTTCATTTGGATTTCATTCGATCTTTGGATTGGTAAAGTATGGAGTTTATTAATAGTCTTGCAAGTGAAAGTAATTTAACGTTTATTCTTCCATTAGATGGTAATGTGTCTAAATCATGGAAGGAAATGTATAGTAAATGTACATTAGAAAATGTAAAGATTGATAAAAAGAACTCATTTTCAAAGTTGAAAAAGAAAATTAACAATGTAATGCTAATGGTTAAAGTGTTTAATGAGTTGATGAGTTTAGATAAAATTGACAGTTATAAGGAGACTAACTGTGATTGTGAGAAAATTGAGGAAAATACTAGAAGTTCCAATAGTGTTGAAGAGCAGATAGAAAAGGACAGTCTTAGACTCACAGAGATTGAATTGGGTCTGCAACAGCAGGAAGTTACGCAGGTTTCTGTTGTTACTAAAGAACAGAAACACTCCCATTTAATTCCAGACATTAGAGATGAAGAAATAGAATATGAAACAGCAATGTTACAGTTAGAGATAAATGAACAGTTACTTGAAATTGCTAAAAGTATTCCTGTATTGGATGAAAAGAAAAATGCTATATGTAACATTGATATATTTGAAGCCCACACTGATCTGTATAATTTGAATGAAAACCAAAAAAATGAAGTGTTTAAATTTTGGTTACCAAGTCATATGAGCCAAAGATTAACATCTCCAGTCAGTGTTCCATACATAGACATACATGGGAACCAGATATATGGCAATAGCATTGATAGGCTAAGACAGTTATTTCCTTTAATAAGTGTTAAAGAATTTCCTACAATAGAGGTAATCACTAATCTTTCTACCTCCATTGATGAATGTCCATTTACATTCATGTCTCGATATAAACTAGCATACAGATTTGTTATGGGAAGTGAAGATGAAGTTTCTAAAAGGATGGTGCAAGGGTTTGTAAAGAAGTTTACCTTTTTAGATCCTGGATATTTGATATATGTTTGTGAATCATCTGAAACTCTAGAGAGAGCAGCAGATTTGGTTGACAAGTATAGACGCCAAATACTAGCATCACAAAAAACAGAGTCCCATAATAAAGAAATAGGAAGTCTATCTAGAGATAAAGGAAATCAGGAAGAATTATCAAAGGTTAAGCCTCATACATTTTCGCAATGTTTCTTTTGTTTCAAATGGGGACATCATTTAAGAAAATGTTATAAATTAAGGAAACTAAAACAGAAGTTTTGTTGTACAGAGGAAGGTAGAAAAATAGACAGAGAGGCTCAGGTTTCTAAAATGTCCAAAGTTGTGGATTCTAACACAGAGAAAGACAACTGGTTTAAATCTGTAGTGACTAGGAAAAGAGAATTCCAGAGACAGAGGTCTAATATTGAAAAAAGGACTTACTCCTTGTTAAGGAAAGCAATGTTACTACAAGCTTAGTAATAAAGTTATTTGGTGTTGTGTTCATTAAAGGCTTATAAAATATTGTTTATTGACAAATGTTGTGGCATAGGATAGATTGTTAATACATGGAAATATGTAATTTTGATATTTAATATATTTTATATATTAGTTTATACAATTTATATGGCAGGATATGTGATATCAAGAAAATGTGCATATGTATAAACATAGACACTTGGAGGGGGAGATAGATATTTATGGTTATTAATAATAGGTTATTTAAGTTGTAGGACATGTGCAAGAATTATGTCCTTTGATAAAGCAGCTAAGATTTTTATAGGCATTTGTTTTGAAGATGCAATGTTTTCCTTCACTAGTGTTGAGGTCAGGTTTGACATATTATAAGTGGATAGATTTGATTTTTCAGATATATGTTATGCATTATATAAGGTTATGTTTGATGCAGTTATCATATGTGCTATAGATTGGTAGGTTATCAAACAATAGTAAATTACATTAATCCTATTTGTACTATTGACAAGATCTAGAATGGCTATTAAAATGGAATATCTTTGCCATAGAATTAAATATATAAAAAGTAGTTTATATGCTTAAATTATGATTAACTAGATCTAATGTGATCTGATAAATCATGTTATTGCTTACAAATCAGTATACATTTATTTTACTTTCCATGTATTTCCTGATCTATATTAAAATTAATACATGTATATATAGTTTTGTTAGCCTTTAGTGAATAAAGTAGATACAACGTGTAAATTAATCTCTGTAGAGAAACTTGTAAGGAAATACATGGCTAGTCAGTGTTTTTATAAATAGACAATTGAGATAGAAACAGAAGGTTCAAAGGTCTAACGTGTTTGGTGCTACATGGGAGGGGGAATATTCTTTTAAAGTATTTTTACTATGTGATATTTGAATTAAGTTATTTTTGTTGAACTTGCTTTAATATATATTCTTATTTTAAGGAGATTTTGTTTCTTTAGGTGAAAGAAAAGCAAGATGCATAAAATAAGTATATGGGTCTACTATTTGTAGAAGAGTTAAATTAATGAGTAAAAGTATTGCATGTGAAATTATAGATGCATGGGTTTATTATCAGCCTGTTTAGAAGTAATTGTAATAGGTATAATTAATAACATTAACCTAAGATAGTCATGACACATGATTGACAAGGGCATGTGTGCATGGAAAGGATATGGATGTGTTCTAACATAGGGTACGAGTTTGTCCTCTACTTGTTATTATTAACAATTATAATTGTTGTTTGATTAAATATGATCTGAAGGTGCACATTATTCCAGACACTGCGCAGATATACTGAATTGGTAATTTTTCCAAATTTATAAGTTATTTTGGATTATATATTTTTAAAGGAGTACTCCGAGTCAATATTCATCTTGGGAAACCCTGACAATTGTGTTTTGAGATTTATCGGATAATCTGGCCAATTATGCGATAAAATGTTTTGAAATTGTCAAGGAGGTACTGTAAGATGTATATGATGGAGATACATATTTTTAGAACGTTCATGGATCCAATATTTTTTATATTTTTTTTGTACATATATATTCTTGGTAAGAATGTACATTTCATTGAGTGTCACAGTAGCATAATGTTATTGATCTATAGACAGCAGCTGTTCCTCAAAGTTATGTGGACTAAGAACTCGAACATGAAGCTATTTTAGACAATGGTTTGTATTTCACAAGCAGTGAATACATGGATTTGTTCTCCAGGAGAGATGAACAGGACAGCAAGTTGTCTGTGAACTATTTCAAACTTAAATTCTGAGTTCTGAAGAAGTTGTGGAGTTATAACATTATTATTAACTACTACTAGGCTGAATTATTGTCCTAGTTTAATACTAAGAGTTGAGTTTTAAACTGAGTTTAAAGAAATTAAATTTAAGACCCTGAATACAGATATTGGAAAAGTTTGACTTTTGAAAAAGTAAGAAGAGAACAAAGCAATAGATTTAGAATAAATCAAATTGGTGTTATTCAGTTTCTTTTATACATTAAATCACACAGAAGAGTACTGTAGTAGTGTATCTTGAAGATGAAAAACATGCAGTAGAATTTTGCAAGTATTCGTCAATTTAGATTAACCCAGGAACAGATCATGATAATTTATTATATGAAAAGGGCAACCTTTTGGATAATAGAATTATTAGATGATAACATGATAAAATATTACCCTAATTTATACAGTTAAATGGAACAAGATAAATATATTGTGGTATACAAAATCTTGATTTGATTTGATGCACTTGTATCAGAGTTTTATAATATTGTCAACTAAATTTCATAAGAAGTTTTAAATAATATCACAAGGTTGGTATATAAGGGATATTACTTTTTAATAATAAGAGTTACAATGATTCAGTATAACTGAATTATCAGTTACAGAAATGTGTTTACAGGTGCTTATGAATTATTATGAACTTAAAAGTTTTTAACAGTATATAACAGTATACAAGGATAAATTAATGTGTTAAGTATAATACTATATACAATAATAATATGGAATATTAAAAGATAGTAACACTAGCTGTGTAAACAAACTCTATTATTGGCCAAAGGTGTACATCACAGGGATGGGGTACCAGTAAAATGAGTAAGAGTTTAAATTGGTTGGTTAAAAACAATTGTGGGCATAAATTAATCCAGAATAAAAAGTAATACATTTATATGAATCAGATTTATAGGTAATAAAAGGATAATTAATACTTGGTTATAAACTAAATCAAAATATTTATATTTTGGGTTGTATATCTATTCATCTGTAAAGCTGTAAGGTCAAAACAGTTAAATAACATGGTTAAATCAATGTTTAAATTGGTCACTAGTTTCGATATTTGAAAATTATTGATAAGTGATACTTGTATACCTAGGTATTGTATAAATGTTTAATGTAAACATATGTTAGGAGTTTTAATATTGTTAGATGTCAAGTTCATGTGTTTGTAGTTATAAAGTTGACTGTTGTACCTGTTCTCCTAAAGTTTAAAAGTATCCACTATTTGTTTTTTTTCTCTATAGTTCTTGAAACCATATTATAAAGTAATATTTTTCAATATTTATAATGTGATATATGTGATTTGATTCCAATTTTCACAAATTACTATTTGGTTTACACTCTAAATAATTATATTTAAAATTTGTCTAGGAAACAACATTCATTCTTGTAATGATATGGTAATATAGTGATGGGTTTATATATTATAACACTGATTTCAGTGTAGTTTAGAGTTAGTGGACGTCGGGTCAAGATCTATCTACATCAGGATTGAGAAAGTGACAACGCTAAGAGTCGGAGAAGCATAATAAAGCTATAACAGAGACTATAACAGAATAAGTTCATGCCAAGGAGTAGCTAAGACCAGCTGATGATATTGCCTACATGAAAAAAAAAGTTTTTTCGAACTGTAAGGACTACTTACAAGTTATAAGTTGGTTTGTGAATTTTGTTTATTTCCAGTTCAACTTCGGAGGATTATGTGACTGAGGCTTGGTAAAAAGCAAACCACAAATCCAGAGTTATAAAGGTACATGAACTATTTACCTGCTCTAAAAATATATTATAGAGGTCCGGCCTGTCTGGGTACAGACTGCAAAAAGTCTTGGGCCTTAAAAGGGCACCAGTGAATACCTGTACTATTACTGATTCCTATTTCTCTAAAATTTCTTATGAGTCAAATTGTGGAAGACAACATCCATTTCTACAGGATAAAAAGAGTTATCTGGCAACCATATACAGAGTAAAGATTTGAGTGTTATCCTGTTCGTAATCTTGGACAGTTTTTAAGATTACAAGCCATACATAAAGACAAAAGACTCCCATGATGATGGATATTGTAAAAAGACTAAATTTCAATCAAATAATTGGAAAAAGACTGAAAAGAAGAACTAAGCTGTGAATGGAACTTGAAAGAAGGTGTTGAGAGTTCCAGTTCTACTTTAGTTAGTTTAGTTCCTATATACTATCACTTTTTACCATTACATTGCATAAGAATGATATAATACTACTTTATGGACAATGTTTAAACTTTCTAAAGACTGTTTAAGAAGATCTATGGACTTTCCTGATGGACTTTCATTATAACTATGTTCCAGATATCGTTGTTTGCAAAACAGTGTGCAGAGGGGGACTTGTTGAATCCAGTATAAAGGGTTAATCAGTATTGTAAAGAGTTAACCAAAGCTTGTTATGTATGCACAACTGTCTTGCTCACTCACAAAGTAGTAGAAGTTATTTTGGAAAATGAAGTTCATCAGTAACATAAGTTGTGACCATTCATGGAACTTTTAGAGTGTAACTTAAGCCACCAGAGATGTATATAACTGGTCAGGATTCACACACTGGGAGTGTGGGAGTGGGAGGTAGGAGTTGGAGGTTGACGTTAGTAGCAGAATCTCCAGAGGAGAAGGACAACCAACATCATTCTCTACTCCAAGACTTCAAAAACTTTGGCAAGAGACATCATATAAGAGACTTGTATTCTGAAATACTTCTTGCAGGTTATGTATTATGCTATCTATATTGAATTTATGAATAAAAACACTCTTCTTCCTTCAAGAGATCTGACTTTGTGGCCTATATTAAAGAATCAGTCAGGAAAAAGATTCTTTCACGGTCCCCCTTGGGTGCTCAAGGGAATGGCCTACTCCATACATGCTACCTCTTAGCAGTTGTCCTCCACATCTTCACCTAAAACAGCAAATCTGTTTTGATCGACTAGCTGGGAAGAAATGACCCTACCCTTTTGTCTACTACTTCCCCTTGTGAGCCTTACAAATCTGTCTTCCTTTACCACCTTATGTTCTCCATTTCTACCCTCCAGTTTACTGGCTCCTGCCAGTACCTGCATTTCTCCCAGTTTTGGAAAACCCTGCAATGCTGCAAGTTTCCCCTTTAGATTCTGCACCTCAGTTTATAAATTGGCAACCCACTCATATCTGACACATACATAGGTCCCTTAGAGTGGCTGCTCCAAGATCCCATACATGGGTCCATACAAAACAGCAATGCACAACAACAAAAACAGCAATTTTGTTCTCAAACCCTTTCTTGTTCGGGTGCATGTCCAAGATGGCGACGGAGTACGCACACCAGCATAGCTCCGCTCCCTATATCATCCGGACATAGGGAGCTGCGGGGAACTCTATACCCCCTAATCTTACCTCCCAAATGAGAGCAGACATGACCAAGCCCAAAGACAAGGACAAAAAGCGGCCACAGCGGCCACGGCAGAAATGCTCCTGCAGTTTGCACGAGATCAGACCCAAGATGGCGCCAGCCCTGCAAGCCACATGGCAGCATCAGCTAAATAGGACAAGGAAGCGAACCTCACTGTGGGGCAGGAAAATACGGAGGAACCTACAACCAGTTCTCCCACACTGCAAGAGGTACAATCCTTTATAGTCTCAGCTATAAAAGAAGGTAATGCCTCTATTATAACAGAACTGGAACAACTTAGGACAGAGGTGGGCCTGGTAAGGCAAGATATACAGAAGCTCAGGAATAGAGTGGGAGAGGTAGAAAATAGAGTCTCAACATTGAAAAATACTACCCATCATATACCCGCTGAAATTGCGCAACTTAAGGCCCAACTACTACAGCAACAGCAGAAATATGACAATCTGGAAAACAGATCCAGGCACCAAAATCTGCGATTTATAAGCTTCCCTGAAGGAGCAGAGCGGAGAACCCCAGAACTCTTCCTAGAATCCTGGATAAAAAAAAAAAAACTATTTGGAGACTCTAAACTCTCTACCAATTTTACTATAGAAAGAGCTCACCGTGTCCCAGCAACACCACCGCTAGCAGGTGCCAGGCCCAGACCGCTAATCACACTCTTGCTTAAAGGAGAATTAAACCCAATTTTTTATACTCCAGAATCTGAAAACAACCCCCCTAAAAACACCAATAAGCTATAAAATGGCAATTTAGTAAACTGTTAAAGTAAATCAAAGCCTGTTAAGAACTGGATGAAGTGTGTGTATGTGCAGTGTCAGACCACACCTCCTGACCTCAGTCACATGCTTCCTTGCTTTATCTGTCCTGTAAAAGGATTGGCTAGAGATTATTAATGGGTGTGACCAACTGTAACAAGTTTGTGCCATAGCTAAGGACTGAGCATGTGCAGAACATAATAGTCGTTGACCAAACTGTGTGATACGAGAATGCTGAGAAGTAAAGCACAAACCATATGTTATTTAGGTAAATTTCCCAGTGCATGTATCAAAATGAGAGGTAAGACACAGATTATTGGTTTTATATCAAGGTGTTCTGCCTTCTGGTTCAGTGTTGTTATGTGGCTTTAGTTGCCCTTTAACTGCAGGGACCGCAACAACATTTTACTTATGGCTCGCTTACAAGGGGAACTAAAATGTGAAAATACCATTATTATGATCTTTCTGGATTTTTCTATAAATTTACAAAGGAAAAGAGCAACTTTCCTGGAGGTTAAAAGGCAACTGCGCCAAAAAGCTATCAAGTATGCCATGTTATATCCAGCTAAGTTGAGAATTATGCAGGGGCGAGAGGCCAAATTCTTTGAAACGCCAACGGAAGCCCTAAATTGGCTGGAATCCAATCCCAACAGATCGCCCCCGAGATAAACAAGGTAAACTAAATACACATAAAACCTTGCAATGTAAACTCTGACTGAACTATATATGTAAGGGACTCATCTATTCACCCCTGGGTCAAAACAGCACTCTAACCTATGGCATTCTGAGCCCACCAGACACATATCACAAACTTGAAATACTTCAACCACATTACCGGACAAACGGAACTATATACTCCTTTCACTATGCCAACATACAACTTAAAAGGAAATATTTTACACTATACTCGTTTTGGGACTAACACTACGTATCCAACAGAGGTTTTATCCTTGATTAAGGGAGCGGGGGCAGCAAGGGCTCTGCCTCTCTACCGCCACACTTGGTAAATAGAGCACAGATAGTGTTCTCCTCAAGTTGTTATTGTTAATATTTGATTTTTGTTGTGTTATTGTTACTGGGTTGTTAAGGGAGTCTAAGATGCAGTTTCAAGCATCAGGGGGGGGGGGGGGGGGGAAAGGGTAGGGAAAAGGAAGAGAAACAGCATTGGAAATACAAGAAAGGTAACAACTACAAACTTATGTTTATTTGGAAATGTTATTTTGCTAAAACCAAAGGTGAAACCTGCATATAAGATATATATATGGTTGCCATTAGCAGTATACCAAATGTTAAGCTGAAATGTCTAGTTTATCCTTTATGACATGGAACACTCGTGGCTTGAATGATGCTGTTAAGCGCACTTTGGTGTTCAACTTCATACAAAAATTCTCTCCTGATATAGTGGGACTTATTGAAACCCATTTATTACCAGATAGAACTAGCCTACTCCAAAAACGATGGGTAGGCTGGGCAATACATAGTTGTCATTCTAACTACTCTAGAGGAGTTTCGCTGCTTATACGCAACACAGTGCACTGTAGGGTACTCAAGACCAAACGAGACGACAAAGGAAGATATGTAGGGGTTACACTAGAAATTGATAACAAAATGTATACTCTGATGGTGATTTATAACCCTCCCCCAGCTACTATGGAGTTACTCTATGGCATAATACCATTCCTTGCAGAATTCCCAGATGCTAAAATTATCTGCATGGGAGATTTATCTGGTTCTAAACCAAGTTCTAGGCAGATTATCTCCAGCACAACAGGGACACCAACACCTTATACCACTTTTCCGACAATTTATACATGATATGAGGTGGGTGAATGCCTGGCGACACCTACACCCACAAATTAAAGCTTTTACCTGCTACTCAGCCACCCATCAATCTCATTCTAGAATAGACCTAGTATTCGTACAAAGGTCCATAGCTCCAGATATCCTGCAAATTGAACACTTGCCCCGGGGAATTTCTGACCAATCTCCAGTACTACTCAAACTAAAACACATAGATGAAATCAATATGTTTTGGGAGACACACTCACAGAATGACAATACCCCAATGCAAATAACATGGGACAGCTTCAAAGCATATTTACGTGGATGCCTCCATTCCACAATATCTTACATTAAAAAATGTGCCAGGGAAGATGAAGATAGTTTAGCTACTAAAGTTCAAGAGACGGAACGCCAATATATACTAAATAACTCTAGTGAACTCAGAGAAAGTTGGTTAATCCTTTTGAGACAATATACAACTATGTTGCATGAAAAGAGCTCACGCAAACAATTCTTTCAAAGACAAACCTTCTTTGAGAGTGGTAACCAGTCGGCCAAACTATTAGTAGCTCTAACTCGCAACACCATCCAGTCGCAATCAATTATAGCAATTACAGACACCATTAAAAGAACGGTCACTGACACCACGAGTACCCTTGATTGCTTCCGCTCCTTCTATAGCCAACTGTAAAAAACCCAAACTCCATACAGTGAACATGAAATGTTTGATTATTTGGCGGATGTTGCTTTCCCAACCCTATCACCAATGCAACACGCAAATCTGGACATCAAGATATAGCAAGGGATGAGGTAATAAAAGCAATAGCACAGCTCCAATCAGGGAAAGCACCAGGCACAGACGGCCTCCCTATTGATGTATACAAGACATATCAACCCAAATTAATAGACCATCAACTGGAAGTCTATAGGGAGGCAATGAATGAAGGTAGTCTTCCAGACTCCTTCTACGAGGCAAACATTATAGTCTTACATAAGCTAGGAAAAGACCCCACGAAATGCTCCTCCTATAGACCTATCTCACTGCTTAACAGAGACTACAATATTCTTGCTAAAATCTTATCATCCGGACTGCAAAAAGTTATTACCTGCATTATTCATCCAAATCAAATGGGCTTTATGCCAGGCAAATCAACGTTGCTTAATATTAGAAATGCTCTTATTCAAACTCAAATAAATCACGATAATGGATGGAGGAGAGTGATTGTGTTCGCTAGATGCCCAAAAGGCATTCGATTCTATTGAATGGAAGTTTCTGTGGGGCTGTCTATATAGATTTGGCTTTGGCCAAACGTTCATTAACTGGATAAAAATCATATATAAAAAGCCAATAGCACATGTCACTGTTACAAGAAGATCTCCACAGATTTTTGGCTAACGAGGGGAACTAAGCAAGGTTGTCCACTATCCCCCTTACTATTTGCTATAGCAGCTCTACAAATCAGAGCAGAACCTGATATCAGGGTCTTCAAACTGGGGCCATACAGAGACCCTAGCCCTGTATGCTGATGACATGTTGATATATTTGGAAAGTCCAAAAAAACCATTATGCACCCTAGTAGATCTTATTAATACTTTTGGGCCATATGCAGGACTCTAAATGAATTGGGAGAAGTCCTCTATATATTGTATAGACGATATCCAAACAACATCTGTGGCCCCCCCATGCCCATTACAGATAGTTGCTTACTTCAAGTACCTGGGCATAAATATAACTAAAGACCCAATAAAATTTTATGACCTAAATATACGCCCTATAATTGATCTAGTCCAGTCTAAAACAACCCAATGGAAAAATCTCCCCCTTAATCTTCAGAGTAACATTAACCTAATAAAGATTGTACTGTAACAAATTGTTATACATATTGTCACATTCAATGGTCTATCTTCCTAAAACCCTTTTTAAGTACCTGAACAGTTTATTTGTGTCATTCATATGGGACTCAGGTAGAGCCAGGCTTAAACTTTCCTCTTTAGAATGCCAAAAAGACCAAGCGGGCCTAGCATTTCCAAATTTTAGTATGTATTATATTGCTGGGCAATTGAGATATAATGAATTCTGGGTGAAACAGGACTCCGAACCACCGATTGCAGAATTGATGTCACATTATCTTAAAACTGATTTTTTTTTTTACATATCTATGTTACCCAGAAAGCCATATATGGGTAAATGGAACATGTCTTCACAAACAAGCAGTTAAGGTGTGGGCAGAAGCGAATTCCCACTTACACTATGTAGATACCCCCGATACTGTATCCCTATGGGACAACAATATGTTCCCACAATTTAAACATTTGACTTCAGCTAGAGAGTGGAAACACAAAGGTATCAGCAGACTAGAACAAGTCATCAAGGAAAACTAGAGACTCCCCTTTGAAATACTTCAGGATAAATTCCAACTCCCTAGAATTTTCTTCTATAAATATCTACAGCTAAAGCACTGTTTAAATTCCGAACTAAAGGGCAGGGAAATTACGATATCAACGCATCCCATAATTGGTATATTACGTACACAGGGTATCCAAGGTTTAACATCCCGTCTGTTCTCCAGACTAATCCATACTAAAGTGGAAGCACAAAAGCAAACCCTTTTGAATAGGTGGCATAAATATCTTCCCGGTTTGGCTCAGGAAGACTGGGATCATATGGCCATATCCCATACTCTAGTGTCTCCCGCAGCCAATAATCGTATAATACAGCTATTCATTCTGCACCAAGCTTACCTTAGCCCAAATAGAATGAAGCATATTGCAAAGAAAACGCAAGTACTATGTAACATAGTAACATAGTAATTTAAGGTTGAATAAAGACATACGTCCATCTATTCACTTTTTTTTTTTTTTTAACCCAACTTACAGTTGATCCAGAGAAAGGCAAAAAAACCCAGCTAAAAAGGGGGAAAAAATTCCTTCCTGACTCCAAACGGCAATCGGAAAGTATCCCTGGATCAACCAGATCTATATGCATTAATACCAGTAATTCTCAATATTCTTTAGTTTTAGAAACTTATCCAGGCCTTTTTTAAAGTTATTCAATGAACTTGCCATTACCACATCTGCTGGAAGACAGTTCCAGTTTCACCGTTCTCACTGTAAAGAAACCTCTCCTAACCTGAAGATGAAACTTCTTTTCTTCCAACCTTAAAGGATGTCCACGTGTCCTCTGATATGACCTATTAGTGAACAATGCACCAGAGAGCTCATTGTATGGGCCATTAATATATTTGTACAAGGTTATCATGTCCCCACGCAACCGCCGCTTCTCCAATGTAAACAGCCCTAACTTGTCTAATCTGCCTGCATATTCAAGCCCCTCCATTCTCCTTATTAATTTAGTTGCCCTTCTCTGAACTGCCTCAATTTCCAAGATGTCCCTTTTGTATATGGGATTCCAAAACTGCACCGCATATTCCAAATGAGGCCTTACCAGTGCCTTGTAAAGAGGGAGAATAATATTTTTCGCTCTTGAATCTATTCCCCTTTTTATACAAGACAATATCTTGCTAGCTCTAGCTGTTGCTACCTGGCATTGTTTGCTACAGCTAAGTCTGTTATCTACCAGAACCCCCAAATCTTTTTCCATTACAGATGAACTTAACACAGTTATTTATGGTGTAGATGGCACAGGGATTATTAAATCCCAAATGCATCACCTTACATTTATCTACATTGAATCTCATCTGCCATTCTGCTGCCCATTTTGATAATCTATCTAGGTCTGCTTGCAGCACTTGCACATCATTGGAAGTTTCCAAAGCTCTGCATAATTTAGTGTCATCAGCAAACACAGAGACCTTGCTCTCAATGCCCCCTTCTAAGTCATTTATAAACAGATTAAACATAAGCGACCCAGTACAGAACCCTGAGGCACTCCGCTTAGAACTTTAGCCCACATAGATGTAGCTTCATTAACCACCACTCTCTGTTTGCGATCCAATAACCAGTTCTCTATCCATGAACAAATGTTTTCTTCAAGGCCAACAGTCCTCAGTTTATACATTAGTCGCCTATGTGGCACAGTATCAAAAGCTTTTGCAAAATCCAAATATACCACATCCACTGCTGTGCCTGAGTCCAACTTCTTACTCCTTCATAAAAACCAATTAAATTTGTCTGGCGAGATCTATTTCTCATAAATCCATGCTGACTACTACTAATAAGATGATCTCTGAAGTCAAGGATATGATCCCTTAAAGTTTCCATCACCTTCCTACCACTGATGTTAGGCTTACAGGTCTATAGTTACCAGCTGTGAACGACTACCTTTTTTGAATATTGGTATTACATTGGCTTTTTTCCAATCCAGCGGCACATCCCCAGACAAAAGCGAATCTGAAAATATGAGAAACAGTGGTCTAGCTAGAACTGAACTAAGCTCTTTTAAAATCCTAGGATGCAATCCATCTGGTCCTGGCGCTTTATTGATATTAACTTTGTCTAATTGTTTCCATACCATATCCTCCGTTATCCAATGTGAAAACTCTTCATTTCTTCCCTGCATATTGCTACAATCCCTACCGTAAGGACAAGGATTACTATGCCCCAATTGTAAAAAACCAAACGTCCATTTTTGGCATTTAATGTGGGAATGCCCCACTATACAACTATACTGGGGAAAGGTGACTCGGATGTTAGCAAATATTGTACAACCATCCGTTCCATACAAAGGAGAAACATGTATATTGGGTATACTCGATTCTGAAACCTGGAGCAAATATCACTTGATTTTCCTACGCGAAGTGCACTTCTTTACGTGCAAAGTGATTATACTGAAATGGATGGCTCCAACTCCCCCAGATCTTGGCAGCTGGATTGCGATAATAAACAACACTATACCCTATGAAAAAGTCCTATACCAACACAGGGCATGCCCCAAGAAATTTATCAAAAAATGGGGTAATTGGTGTGAATCACCCCTAACTACCAGCTAATTCAGAGGATAGAACATTATACACTGCAACAGTAACTACCTATGAGTTAAAATAATACACACACCACATCAAGGTTAACCAAGAAATTTTATTATGTATATAACATTGCTTGTTAAATGATAGCAAATTTCTCTCCCTGTTTTATGTCCTTCTCGCTCTTGTTACTCTGTAACTTATATGTATAACTAAAGCTATATATAATGTGACAACCGTAAATACGGAATCTTTTTATCTATTTAGATGTAAGTAATAGCAAATCTGTATAACAAAATTTGTATGCTAATCATATGTTGTCACTCAATAAAACGAATTAAAAAAAAAACTTTGTTCTAAACGCTTTTGTTTCTTAATGCGACCCTTAAAAACAGACCAACGTGCACTTGCATATTTTACACTATTATTACTACTATACTCTATGCTATCTGTACTTAGATCCTCTATAGTATATACAGTGGGGAAAAAATTGTTCAAAGCATTTGCTTTATCGCCATATTCCGTTAACTAACTTATCTCCATTAATAAATGGTGCCACATTTTCAGTCTTCATCTTCTTACTATTAATGTACTTAAAAAATGGATTAGGGTTAGTGATTTTTAAAATCTTAAAGATAAAGTGACATTGGATTTATTTAATAAGTCTATGATCCACATGTAAGTTTTTTTAGTATATACTTGAGTATAAACAGAGTTTTTCAGGCGGTAAAATCAGCCTGAAAAACCGACCTCTGTTTATGCTTGAGTCCGTAAACTTACTTGCGCGCCAGTATAGAGAGCGTGGGAGCGATCAAGTGGCTGCCTGATTTTTATGTACTGTAGAAGGATGCCCACAGAAGTACCATATTCCAGGATGCCACACAAGGTACCCACTGAACTGGGTGGGAGAGTGAGGGTGGAAACTACAACTTCCAGCTAACAAAGCATGCTGAGAGTTGTAGTTTCCAAATATCTGGAGTGCCAAGGCTTTAGTTGTCTTTTAAATGGACAGCAGAATTCTCATACAGCAATAGCCATCCAGTATGGCTATTACTGTATGGGAAATCTGCTGTCCATTTAAAGGGAAACTAAAGCCTGAAAACTACAAAATCAGAAGGAGAATGGTGTCTATTGTTGCCTTCTGATTCTGTATTGTTTTTTTATAGTTGCCCTATAAATGGACAGCAGAATTCCCATACATTAGCCCCATACAGTAATAGCCATACTGGATTTGGCTATTACTGTATGGGAATTCTGCTGTCCATTTAAAGGGCAACTAAAGCCTCAAAACATCACAGAATTAGAAGTAGTGGTCATAATTTCTACCCTCAACTTATACTGGAGTCAATCACTTTTATTATTTTTTCCTGGTAAAATTAGGTACCTCGGATTATACTTTGGTTGGTTTATATAGTATTTTTCCTTATAATGAAACTGCCAAAAGGTGGGGAACAGTTTCCTTATCATTCCTTATAAAGGGTTTGTTGTTATATATATATAAAAAAAAAAAGATAATTTCAAATGAAAATATTTATTGGAAATTACTGTACAAACTACATTTTAAAAATAAGTGCTTATCCCAGAGAGAGAGCGTATTAACACAGCTACAAAACAACAAAAAATATTTACAACTACACACAAACAATATGTGTTTAAGGAAGATCAGCCCACTTTGCAGTATACAAATTAAAAATCCTAGGTATTGGTTTGTGGACGCTTCTGTAAAGTGTTTGTGAAATGATACGATATTACAATAACCATCAACTGATTGACACGCGTCACATGGAAACTGCAAACCACTTCCGCATTAACCCAGTGAGCATAATTTTCTCACTGTTAAATGTTTGCCAACCGAACGAACATGGAAAATTACATTGTTTTTATATAAAAAACATAGCAGCTGTATTGGATCTGTGTCATTTTACACACATTGTAAAAAACAGCTTTCAATCTTTAGGAGAACCATGTGGGTAAATTCTTCCTGATCAATTTTACATTTCAATGTAGGTTTATGGCTTCTAACAACAGATTTTCCCTTATAATAAAACCATAAACAAAATTCACTTATTCCCTTTTTTTGGTGCTTTGGCTTTACTTCCTCCTTTTTTTGAATTGCTGCAATATTTTGCTTCCAGCTGGTCAAAGAAACTGTCCATTCCCTTTTTTCTGTCATTCTGCCTTCTCTGTGATGAAGAAAAAATATATATAAAGGCATAAATAAATAATCTTACTACTTTACTATACTTAGAGGATATACCTACACAGAAATATAATGAATGATTGATACATTCATTGAGGGTGAGGCCACACTGCAACGCACAGGAATCGCGCACCAAATCGCGAGTGTTATCGCACGCGATTGTGTGTGTTTCGCGTTTGCGTTCTGTGCATTTTCGCCTTTTTGCGTTATGGAAACGCATGCGTTACCGCACCAAAAATGGTGAACGCATGCGTTACCAAAACGCGAACGGACGTGCAATCACATACGCATCAGAAATCGCGGGAATTTTCGCGTTCCCGCGATTTCCATTTTAGCGAAAATCGCAGGCACAAATGTGCGAAAAACGCGCTAGTGTGGCCTAGCCATGAATATACAAGATTTGATTTTCGTTTCCCGGGGGGAGTTGTTACTTTTCAGTCCATCAGGGAATTATGCTGTAATTTAACACACTTCACAATGTTCATTCTAATTCTATTTCAATATAAGTGGCATAGTGTACTCTATTGAAATGTTTTCACTCTAGGTTTGGCAGGTGAAAATGTTTCCTCTAAATAAATTCAGTGCACACGGCTGGGGTTCCAGAGGACCGGGGCAGAAGGGTTTGTTAAGGCATCAGAACAAGAATGGAACATGCTTAATTGCTAGATTAAGGCTAGAAATCTTTTATTCAATGGATTATGTTGTATTACCTTTTTATTTTTAGATTTTCCCTCAAATGGACAATTATGATCACCTTCTCCAGCTCATTTTCTGTAACCAGGGACCTAAACTAGAAGGTCCTCACCCCTGGTTTCTTGTTAGTTAAGAATCATTACTTACCTACACTTTGTTGCTCTGGCCTTATTATTGGCCTTGTTGCCAAGGAAGGACAGGAGCAGCTAAGGAAAGTTTAGGTAAGTAACACTGCTCAACTAAGAAGAACCTAGGTGAGGACCTAGCACATGGATGCCCAACCCCAGCCCATGGGTCTTGGCAGGGTTGGGGCATGTTCTGAGGTGAAGCTAAATGAGCAGCCCAGTTTCCTTCCACCCCCCGTCTGTCCCAGGCTCCCCATACCTAGCTGTTTAGGTCCTCACACCGTTCGATGAGGATGGATGGACTCTTACAATGATTGTGTGGAAAGGGTAAAGTTTGGGGTGAGTATAGTTCTCCTTTAAAAGTACATTTTGTGACAGTAACTTCATTATGGAAGCCTATTTGCTACTTTACCTACACAGCTTTATGGATTAGGCCATTAACAGAAATGCGTTACATAGTTCGGTTTAATATGTTGTGGATCTTCTTTATAAAAAAAACAAAACAAAAACTGCAACAATTAAAACTGCAATGAACTTCCTAAATAGAAGCTTCAGCAAAGACTATATAAATATATCTACATATTACTTCTTTGCTCCTTGCCCTCTAAAGCGTGTATTTCCCCCCTGCAGTAAAAGGTTCTGCGCATTTGCGGTCTTGAAATTAAAGGCATTGTATGTGCAGAAATTTCCACTACAGAAAAAAATTACAGAGGACCCAGAAAACGTTAGCTAGGGTGATCCCATCTTTATTACCAAATGCTAAATGTGCAGAGAAACAAAATACAAAGACCCCATCTAACATCTTCTAGATCCTCTACTATTTTTACTGTTGCTGTACACAAACTAGGACGCAGAGGTGGCTGGTGTACAGGGTTTTAGTCCCATACCACATATTCTTTGGATACTCAGTAATTGTCATTGCAAGGGAAATACAGGGAACCATGAAAAGCAACTGGTTCGTACCAGGTATGGGGCGCACAGAGCAAATGGATAATAAAAAAAAGAAGAGGTAGGAATTTTTGATTAAAGGGCATGTACTGTGTGAATCAAAGTAATGTGGACAGCAAAGTCCTTTAAAATCAAAATCACTTTACTCTTCTTTTGCAAATACATTACGAAAGCTTACTTTTTACCTGTTTTAGTGCTGCCCCTTGGTCCTCCATTGTGTTCACATTGATGGCACTGCTTCCGTCTTGCACTACAAAATTCTCCTTCAGTCAGCCATAAGGGAGCACAGATGTCATTGCATGTGGTCGTTATCATGGCCATTTGTGCACGTATATGGCTGACTGATGGACTGAATGAGAATCATACTGTACATGCCTTTTAAATTCAAAATAATTTTTAGTTCGCTTTTAAGGCAAGCAGCTATAACTTTTGTCTGTTTATTTTGCTCCATTTTTTTTTTTTAATTTTGCCACATTTAGAAAAATAAAATTTACCTCAATCATTGCTTTAAGATCAGCTTTTCCTTCACCAAGACCCATTTCCTCTCTCATTTCTTCAGCTTCTTTAGCTTCTTCATGAGCCTAAAACATATTTCATTAAAACATTAATTACTTGCAATATGGGAGTTACAATATACAGTGTAAAGTAAAATGGTAACTAATATGGAAGGATTTAATACTGCATACAGACATCTTAGATACTGCATGCTATGCATATATGCAGTTTACATGCTGAATAAATTGCCTGACTGCATCACAGTAAGCATTGGATACTTACTACATGCATTACTTTGAACTTTATTGCGGATTTTGTCGTTTTTTATTTTGAATCACTGCAAAAATATTAGATTTAAACTGGTATTAAAGGAATAGTTTACTGAAAAAGTGAACTATTCATTCTAAAGGGTATCGCTATTGGTTAAAACCACTTTTTGCTATTCACTTTTATTGCCGAACGGAAGATAAAGGAGCTGTGTCTTACCTCCCGTTCTTCAATAAATTGTTCAGCAGCCGGGAATGAAGTTAAGCAACTGAACCGGTACTCACTCCACCAACGCGGTGACAGGTCCCCGACACACTTAGTACTCTTTGTACACCGGACAGGTCCCAACAAATGCAGTACTCTTTGTGCATTCGCATAGCATACAGACCTTGTCAGAGGACGTGGTGGAGGATCGAGAGACTGGGTAAGTTGCTTAACTTCATTCCTGGCTTCTGAACCTTCTGAAGTCACAGCTCCTTTACCTTCCGTTCTTCAATAAAAGGGAATAGCAAAAAGTGGTTTTAACCACTGGAGATACCCTTTATAGAATTGATTGAAGAACAGGAGGAAACGCACATATTGCTCACCTTCGTTCCAGGCTCCTGCACAACTGATTGAAGAAAGGAAGGTAAGGCACAGGTTCCTTTACCTCCGGTTCTTCAATCAATGCATTAAAGGAATAGTTCACTTTTTTAGGGAGTTATTCCTTTAGAAGTAACACTATATTTTATACTCTCTTTTTGGGTTTTATGGTTAGAGGAAGAAATCGCAATTCCAAAGATACACATTTCGCTCAAAACTATAACCTGATTGTCAAATTGGAAATAAGGATTAGTGAGAACTGCTTTCACAAAACTATCGACTTCTGATTATTTAGCCACCTCCTACCAGCACCCTACCCATTGGAGCACGTATATCTCCGTCTATTATCAGCCATGGAGATTTTTGCAGACCTCAGTGATTTAACTACACAACGAGCATCCTTATTCACCTATACAGAGGAAGATGCCGCAAATATTTTGTTTACCAGTGAATTGACCAGTGCTTTTGGAAAGAACACTATAAAGGATGTGGTCTTGGAATTAAAATGCCTTAAGACTAAACAAATTGAGTTCCAACTACATGGACTTACCTTGTCCGAATATTTTCGAATCAAGAGGATACCAAGAGGCTTTCGCATTAAAAATCAACCTACTATTGGTAGGAACAACAAACAATTCTGTGAAAAGTGGTGTGCCATCCTCAATAAATGTTCTATGGACTTGATTCTGCTTGTAATAGAGGAAACAAGGAAGCAGCTGACCAGAATTGAAACAGAGATATCTAAAATGGAGGAAAAGCTAACCCTGCAAACAAAGCCAGAGAGGGATAGCATGCTTATTGAACTGCAGGAACAAATTGCTAAGTTTGGCAGTGATCTTCGCAATTACAAGCGAGTGGTGTGTACAGACTATATGGAAGGATTGGTATATCCGGCATACTGAGACGCTGCTCCAAGTCTCCATGGAGACCACGTCATGTGCGCCCGACCACGTATAAAGACAGACGCGGACGGATGACAACATCAATGGCGACTGACACGGATGTCTGCACGGAAGACTCGGCTGGGTCTGATCTGGATAGCGGGGCATCCACGAGTCAAAAGTTGACCAGCAATTCTACATATACCCAGGGGAAACTACCTATTGGGAATAAAGTGTCTTTTTTTAGGAAATGGAGACGAACGAGACGGGGGAGGAGGAGCCATCAAAAGCAGACAAAGCAGGAGGAACAAGCAGTGATTAACATATCATCACATCAGCTCACGGTGAGTGAAATTTCCCTTCTGTCTAAAGGTCTTAATTTTCAACCTGTTAAGCATTTTAATGCTTGGGACTTTGAAATTGATTTATTCAAGTTTGAGAGAAAGCTTGTTGAAGGAAATGTTTAAAAATAACAATGAGCCTGCTGAAATTTATCCCTTCAGAGCTAGAAGCTCGTTTATGCCTAATGGTATATATCCCAGCATTGATTTGTTTGTTAAACACCTTAAGACAGAGGTATTACAATCCACTCACAAAGAACATAAACCTAATCTGACTAAAATGGAAAAACAAGCATTGATACAATTGAAAAATAACAATGGGATCATTATTAAGCCAGCTGATAAGGGTGGGGCAATTGTTCTCACGGATTACCATTGTTACCAACAGAGCATGCTGAGCCACCTGAATACTGAAGCATATACCCCACTTGCAAGAGACCCTACCGTGAGTATACTCACTAAGATTAAAAAGCTATGTGAATTGGGTTTAAACAGTGATTGGCTGAATGATAAAATGTGTGATTTTTTGATAAAAGAATTTCCTAAAATGCCAGTAATATATGGTTTACCCAAAATCCATAAGGAGGTAAATAATCCTCCATTCAGACCAATCGTATCTGCTATTGACTCTGTATTACAACCATTGGCCCAATTTACTGACTTCTTTCTAAATCCCATTGTTAGACGATTGCCATCGTATATCAAGGATACCCAAGATTTTTTATACCAACTGAGAAACATGGAACCATGGGATTCCAATTGGATTATATTGACATTGGACATTTCCTCTTTATATACCTGCATCTCACATGATTTAGGACTTGAAGCAGTTCGACACTTTTTAACACTTGAACACTTTGGTATACCACCCAGTGAGTTTATTATTGAATGTTTATCATTGATATTGCATAATAACTACTTTAAATTTGAAAGTCAATATTTCCTGCAATGTGTCGGGACTGCCATGGGCAGTCCGGTGGCGCCGTTGTACGCCAATTTGTATGTTGGCTTACTTGAAAGTAAGCACATATACCCCAGTAAATTATACAAAAAACACTGCAGAAAATATATGCGGTACATAGATGATTTGTTTGTTGTTTGGGATGGCACAGAGGAACAAGCCTATGAGTTTGTAACTCTTCTTAAAGGGTATCTCCACTCGTATTTTCAAGATTTGGGAATCCAGTTCTATTGAAGAACGGGAGGTAAAGGAGCTGTGCCTTACCTTCTGTTCTTCAATAGAACAAACAGGAGCCAGGAGAGAAGGTAAGAAACTTACCCGCTCGCTCGCTCCCACGGCGCTTAATCTGACAGGTCCCGATGGACCTTGTCTTCTATGCGTACAGATCGCGCATGCGCATAGAAGACAAGGTCTGTCGGGACCTGTCAGACTACACGCCGGGGGAGCGAGCAAGCGGGTAAGTTTCTTACCTTCTCTCCTGGCTCCTGTTTGTTCTATTGAAGAACGGAAGGTAAGGCACATCTCCTTTACCTCTCATTCTTCAATAGAACTGGATTCCCAAATCTTGAAAATACGAGTGGAGATACCCTATAACTCTATGGATAAAAACTTAATTTTTAGTGTTACTATGTCACGAAAAAGTTCACACTATTTAGATGTATGCATTGAAGTAAAAGATACTGGGCTGTACACCACACTGTATACCAAACAAACTGATAGGAACACGCTTTTGAGAGCTGACAGTTTCCATCCTAGACATATCATTGCCAGTTTACCTAAAACACAATTTCTCAGAATACATAGAATCTGCAATGAAGTAAATGAAAAAGAAATACAACCCAATAAAATGAGTGACAAATTTCTTGAGAGGGTATGATCCGTTTGATATACAGAGGGCCAAAATAGAAGCAGCCACACATGTTGCTATTAAGAAGGAACAAACCCATGGATTACCCTTTATACAGCAATACACATCTGCATCTGGCATGATTAAAGAGGCCACTAGAAAATATTGGCCTATAATACAAGGGGATAAAGATCTCAATAAGGAGATAAAAAACCGACCCATGTTAACCTACAAAAGGGGTAATTCATTATATAGCCAGCTAGTTCAAGCTGATCCTGTCTCTAAATATCTGAAACCAATAACGAAGTTATTAAACAATACTGGGTGTTACAAGTGTTTTAATTGTAATGTGTGTAATTCATTGATTACAGGACAGACCTTTACACATCCACTGCATGGAAATACTTATAAGATTAAGGAATTTTATACATGCAACACTGAATATTGCGTGTATCTGTTGAAGTGTCCTTGTTCTAAAACATATGTAGGCAAAACAATAGGGCCTTTTAAAAAACGTTTTCAAAAACATAAGAGTGATATTAGATTAGCCTGTGATAGGACTAACAACAAAATTGAAATTTCACCTGTGGCAGCCCACTTTTTGGAACTCAAACATTCAGTCTGTGATTTAAAGGGGATGGTTATAGATCATATCCCAATGCTAAGAAGAGGCGGGAATAGGGATAATGCCCTACTAAGAAAAGAATCTTTTTGGATTTATAAGCTTAATACTTTACAGCCTCATGGTCTTAATACCTACTTAGGCCTCAAATGTTATTTGAATAACAAATAATCCGGACACCATATAGCTATTTATTTTGTATATGTTTTAATACTATTTATATATCCTCATACTGTATGATAAAGGATGCCGTTGTTGAATATCTGATGCCATCATGTTTTTAATTACTAGTTTTATTATAAGATTTTCACTATTATACATGCATAGATATTTTTATACTTTTATCACAGAAATACGATTTTTAACATCTGATATATTTATTGTGATATAGCACTTTATACACTATGCACTTTAATATATGAAGCACTTTTATGATTATGATATATTGCAGCATGTCATATGAATTTTGTACACTAGAGGTCACTTTGTTTTTTACTTGCTTTTGATTTGATCAGCTTGTTTATGCTCTTCATGCTATAAAATCTTACACTTTTTTGTCATATGTTATACGTCTGAGGAAGGTGTCGCACGGACACCGAAACGTCACGTGTTTAATAAATTGATCTGAATACTCAAGACAGGAGTGCGCTCTGAATTGCTTCTGTTTGGCTGCTTTCACAAAACAACACATACTTGTATTTAATTGGCTTGGTAATGCGCAATAAACTGATATTTTAGAGAATTTACATTCAAGTCCAAAGTTGCTATGCAGACTGACTACACAAACAGTCAAAACCTTAACCTGTGTCACTGCAAATAAAGTGGGTATATTTTGAGTGTAAATATCTGGTTTAAACAAACAAACAATATATATTACTGATAAAAAGGGGGGAGTTATGCTGCAGGGGGAGGGGAGAGTTCGGTGGTGGTGTGCCAAATCGGTGGGGTGGGGGTTGTGCCATGTGTACCCAGCTTTTAAAACTGCCAGCCAGTAGAGTGAGGAATATTCTGTGTACCAGACCACAGTACAATAAATGTTTCCGAAAGGCTCACCCCAGGACAAGACATTTCTACATTTAAGCCCAGGTAAATGGTGCTTTATATTGCTTACCCTTTTCTTTCGTTGCTCCCGTTTCTTTTTGGGTTCTTTAACAAAAGCATCATAGGATGGAATTTCTTTAGCTTTAATAGCTTTCTGTATGATCTGCCTAATCCTTGGCTCATCCTCAAAACTAGCACATGGCACAGACTCCATTATACTTTCCATATCTCCCTCAAAGTCCAGGTAAGCCTGTTTTATATCTTTGTTTTCGTCTTCTGACCCTTTATACTTTTCTTCATATGCCTTTATATCTTCCACAGTTATCTTAAGAAAGAAAGAAAAAATTATTTGCATATGCATATATCTACACTACAGAAAATTTAAGTTTGTGGGGTGGAGATACCCTTAAGAGTTTAATCACTAATCCATGCATTATAGTAAACATTAAATAATCATACCTTTTTAAACAGCAGACGCCAATATTCTTCCCAGTTCCGATCTTGGCTCAGAGTGTCTGTTTCTTCATCAACAATTCCCTGCTCATTATACAAGGCTCTCTGCTCCTTATCACTAAGAACTGTGTACACTTTGCTAAGTATCTATAGGAAAGGAAATACTCTTTGTATTAATCACTGTAACTATAGTAGTACACAGTATTGTTCCTAAACTAGCAAGGTCCCAAGAACCTATTCAGCAGACACCACAAATTGATAAAAAAAAATTTAAGAGTACAGTAATGTCACACATAGTACTGTTCACAGTGGATATGGGAGCTCTGAGAATTGGAATGCAGTTCATCTGTACAGACATTAACAAGGAATGTTATTTTGCTACTTCAGCTCTCCTTTAAAGGAACAGCTAACTCAAAAATTGTACTACTCATTTTTTGCATTAACTAAAGAATGGGAGGATAAGGAGCTATGTGTTACTCCCAGTCCTTCAATTAAACTAACAAAAGCTAGTAGGAAAATTTGAAAACTTACCTTGCGCTCCCTCGCAGACTCATCTGACAAGTCCCGGCTACTTCCGGCCTATACCATACTATAGCGAGCATCTCTGTAAAAAGTGAATATTTTGTCACTCACTGGAGAGCTTATTTTCTATGAGAAGCCCACTAATGTGGATCAACTAGTAAAGACATTGGTTACATTACTAAACACAGTGGCAAATGTGGCCAAGTGGTAGCTAGGATAGATGCTGTAGCTTACAGTAGAATATTTTACTTTGGAGAGGTGTGTGTTTGAGCATTATAACAGCAGTGATATCCAAACTTGGCCCTCCAGATGTTTAGAAACTACAGCTCCCAGCATGCCAAACATCTGGAGTGGACCCGACTGCATTACAACTTGCTAGAAAGGCATGGGATATATTGTTTCAGTAAGTGGTTAAATGGAAAACAAGTTTTGTCCTGTAACAATCCACATTTTCACAAGTGGATAGACCCATAGGGATGGAAACAGGAAGATGCCCATTGGATCTGGTATAATTCAGATGATAGAGGAGCCAGGTGGGTATTGCCATTTAGTACATAATAAACCTTTCAATACATCTCCCCCTCTGTGTGCATTCCCCTCCAGGCATAGCCTGTCCTCACAATGCACTGGGACACTCAGAGGGAAATGAACCTTTCCATACATCTCCTCTACTGTGTACATTCCCCTCCAGACATAGCCTGTCCCAAAATGCACTGGGACACTCAGCTCCACACACCTGGAATTTGATGGTAGCTGTCTCTTTGTCTTCATGCTGAACCCTGTCTGGGTGAACCTGGAGAGAAACCCTGTGATAACCGCGCCGGATCTCCCCGTCTCCTGCTTCCTTCCGTACCCCTAACACCCTGTACAGGTCTGTCGTGCTAAAATAGCGCTCGCAGCTCTCCAGAAGACCCGCCATAGTGAACTCGTAAAGCAACTGGATCGTTCGTCTGCACCTAGTCTCAAATCAATATCTCGGGCTCCTCCAGCTATCGCTCAGTATCGAGCTGCCTGGCGGGAAAAGTCAAGTTAGAGCGAATCCGATTGGATCAATGGATGATGAGTTTCCGGCACCATTTTTTTTTGTTACAACTTTATTGCTCTTTGAATGTGAGCGGAAATGGAGAAAAACCTTTCCACACCTTGCAGATCTTACTAATAAAATCAATGACTTGGATTTCTCTTGAAACCCACTCCTAATAACTCACTGGGCTGCAGACTGTGGTGATGGATAGTCCAACCTCCCAACAATATTATTCTCAATGAAATCTATATTTTAAATTAAAGGGGAAGTTCGGTGCAAATACATATGCTTTTCAGAAAAAAGCAGTATTTTTCCATCCCAATGACCTTAATCTGCCAATTCAGCATTTTATCTGTGTATAAATAAATGCAACCAAAATACTGACTTTCTGTTTACAGGACCCCTAGTAATGACCGTTATATTCTTGCTCAGCCCCTGGGTTCATTCAGTTGCTCATAGAGATCTGAGCATCTTTGACCCATCCAACAGCCAATCAGTAGAAATAACTGTTAGGAACATTCCAAGGAAGAAGGACTGTTAGAACCTGAAATGTCATCTTACTAATGTCAACAGCAGGGAACAGCAAAGGGTATGAAATCAACTGATTTTTCAAAATGAAAGAGAATATGTAGAATAACTAAGTATGCATTACACAAACTAACAATTTAACAAATATAGATCATTTCCACTGAACTGTCCCTTTAAATGTTTTGCCACAGTTGGAATTCTCCAAAATGATCTAGAATACAATAAAGGGGTTCTGTAGAAGGATTCTGTAATTGCATATAAACCAAATTTATTGCACAAAATTCCACGTTTCGGACATGTAATGCTCCGCAATACCCAAGTATTGCTTCAGCAGAGATACCTCAGTCTTCACTATTCTCTTTATCTGTACTCTATAGGCAAGGCCCAGTTTGCATGTCACTCCTAGGACTTAGAATTCAAGGAATTTGTGCTGAGCCCAAGGATACTGAATTAGAACGGAGCAAACTTAGAGCAAAGGGTCATTCACATGAAGTCAGTCAGCCAAATGAGGAACCAGGGATGAAGAGAGCCGTAGTCCAGAAATAGGCAGAGTTCAAGGAGGCCAGCAAAGTCAAGGGGTCAGGATTCAGCAACAAGAAATCAGTTTAAAAAAATAAACTAAGAACAAGAGGCAAATCAGAAGCTATAACTGGCATTAAGAAAAAGGAAGCAGGAACTTAAAATGGCTAAAAGGAAAATTAGAGAAAGAGAGACAAAATGGACTAAGAAGATTAAAATCTGCTGCCAAAATACAAATGACCAATAAGACACGGCTGAGAGACAAGAACAGCCAAAAATGCAAGGCAGAGTTCTGGAAATTGCCACAGTGGTGAAAGTGCAGAGCCGAAAGAATCAGAAAAGTCAGATGGAAGTGACGCAAAGTGCCAGCCAGCAAAGGAGGGACAAGGGAACAGACGGAAGGTAAGGAATACCTGCCAGCTACTTCTAAGAGGACGACTCTAGGTCTTTTCCCGAGGATCAACTTGTTCTGCAGCACCCTACTTAATTCTTCATTGTATTATACATAATAAATTGTTTGGGGAAGAACACTGGGGTGTCTCAAAGGCAGATATTGAAGCAGGACCTGGTATACTGTAGATAGATGTATTTTAACCAGTGAAACTATGTACTGGACATAAATATGTTAACATAATATTCTGCTTCTCTTGAAATCAAAAAATAAACTGAATAAAAAAAAATTACTAGCACAGTGCGTAGGTCACATGTAATGTAAAAATAAAACAAGTAACTATCATTGTGTACATTGCTCAAAATTAAATGCTTTGAATTATTTTGCTGTAAAACACAATGATTCACTCTGTATCCATTTTTATTTAAAAGCTTATGTCATATTCTAGGGAGTTGTAATTTGAAAACATACATTGTGCTACACATATATTTGTTGTTGTGCTTTTATTTTATAACTTTTAGGACTTTTATTTTAAAATTGGGTGTGTTTGTGAGAGACACACAGTGTCAGTTGAAGCTTAGAACCCAGGTGCATTTCATTAAAGGGGAACTTTGGTGAGAAAAATTTAAAGGATATGTACACTGGGTAATTTGTTTTTCAAATACTGTGAACAATAATTCTTCCCAACTATCACTGCACCATTTTTTTTGTTTGGACCTAACAAAAGTGGAACGTGTATAAAGTCCCTTGCCCTAAAGGACCTTGATCTCAAGGACATAGAAAAAGAAGGGCATTTAATCATTTGATGGTTAGTTTGAAATAAGTTTGAAAATAAAGATTGTTTGTGCTGCGTTAAGGACTGTGTGTGCAGTAAGCAAATTAATCTTTCTTCCAGTTAAAGGGGTGCACTGGGCTTCTATATTCTAGTATTGCACCTATTGTAATTGCAAACAGGTTGTGAAGGGGTTAATACGTGTTTTTTTTCCCTCTCTTCCTGGCTCTTGCACTAATTGGTGTGGGGGCTGGGGCCTATTAGTTAAATAGGATTCACATTGGTTGGACCTGTGGTTTGGACCTAACAAAAGGAAGTTTCCTGTGAGTGAAACGTCCCTTGTTCTCAAGGACCTTGATCTCAAGGACATAGAAAAAGAAGGGCATTGAAACAAGAAGGGCAATTTAAACAAAGTTTGTGCTTCACTGTGCTGGTGTTTGTATTAGAAGGGACATTTTTTTTGGTACCATACAATGTGCATCCTGTCACATGTATAGGAACCTGGAGCAGACATTCCAGGGGACCTATGGAAGGGGCAGCTTGCAGCATTGCAGGGATTGGCAAATCTGGAGGGACAGCAGGCACTGGCTGGGGGCCAGTATAGAGGTGGGTGGAAGTGGGACAGGGAAGGTTGAGGGGGGAGGTAGTTTTGTTAGGGTTACTAGGGGAAGTGGGGGACGGAAGGGTAGGGTGGCTTCTTCCCAGATTGCCCATCCCAACAGATTTGTCGCCTTAGGTGATGAAGTGGAGGAGGATAGATTGGAATTAGCATGTATGGAGGGGGCTAGTCCCTTGAGCACCCAGGAGACTGCCATCTCTGATACAAGGGAGGAGGAACTCAGGATCAGGAATGCTAGGTAGGTGGTAATGGTAGGGGACTCCATTATAAGAAAGGTAGATAGGGTAATCTGCCGCCAAGACCCTACATGCCAAACTGTGTGTTATCTGCCTGGTGCTAGGGTTCGGCATGTGGTGGATTGTGTAGACAGATTATTGGTTGGGGCCGGGATGACCGATGGTCTTGGTTCACATTAATGCCAATGACAAAGTTAGAGGAGGAGGTGAGGTCTTTAAACATGATTTCCGAGAGCTAGGGGCCAAGCTAAAAGCAAGGACCTCAAGGGTAGTGTTTTCAGAAATTCTACCGCAGCCACGTGCTACCTGGCATTGTTTGCTACAGAACCCCAAAATCTTTTTCCATTTCCATTACAGATGCACTTAACACAGAGTTATTTATGGTGTAGGTGGCATAGGGATTATTAAATCCCAAATGCATCACCTTACATTTATCAACATTGAATTTCATCTGCCATTCTGCTGCCCATTTTGCTAATCTATCTAGGTCTGCTTGCAGCACTTACACTTGAAGTTTTCAAAGCTCTGCATAGTTTAGTGTCATCAGCAAACACAGAGATCCTGCTCTCAATGCCCCCTTCTAAGTCATTTATAAACAGATTAAACAGAAGCGGCCCCAGTACAGAACCCTGAGGCACGCCACTTATTACTTTAGCCCACATAGATGTAGCTCCATTTACCACCACTCTCTACTTGTGATCCAATAACCAATTCTCTATCCATGCACAAGTGTTTTCTTCAAGGCCAACAGTCCTCAGTTTATACATTAGTCGCCTATGTGGCACAGTATCAAAAGCTTACCACATCCACTGCTGTGCCTGAATCCAAATTCTTACTCACTTCTTCATAAAAACCAATTAAATTTGTTTGGCATGATCTATTTCTCATAAATCCATGCTGACTACTACTAATAAGATGATCTCTGGAGAAAAAGTCAAGGATATGATCCCGTAACAAAGTTTCCATCACCTTCCCTACCACTGATGTTAGACTTACAGGTCTCATAGTTACCAGGCTGTGAACAACTACCTTTTTTGAATATTGGTATAACATTGGCTTTTTTCCAATCCAGCGGCACATCCCCAGACCAAAGTGAATCTGAAAAGATGAGAAACAGTGGTCTAGATAGAACTGAACTAAGCTCTTTTAAAATCCGAGGGTGTATTCCATCTGGTCCTGGGGCTTTATTGATATTAATTGTTTCTGTACCATATCCTCCTTCAGCCAATATGAATACTCCTCATTTCTCCCCTGTGTATTATTACAATCACTGCTGTATGGACTAGGATTCTCAACAGTGAAATGTAAAAAAACAGTTTAGCAGATTAGCCTTTTTGGCATCCTCTCAGGGGTGTTCCTAGGGTTTTTGACACCTGAAACAACTTTTAAATACCACCTATTGGCAGATGGGGTCGACACATGAAGCAGGGCATGGCTTCATCAGGGAACATAGGTGTGGCTTGTGGAGGTTTGTATGGTGGGCTGACTCAACAATGATTGGCGGACTGGTGCTGAAATGCGGTATTGTAGGGAGCAGGATTTTTTTAATTGCTGCCTTTCAAGTTGACCGCAGGGGCGCGCCCTGAGCAAATGTTTCAGCTTGCTTCATGGTAGGGGCACCCCTGCATCCTCTACAACTATCTCAGCCCCATTATTTAATGGTCCCACATTCTCAGTCCTCATCTTTTTACCATTTATATACTTAAAAAACATTTTGGGGTTGGACTTGCTTTGTTCGGCAATCCGTATTTCATTTTCTATTTTAGCCAATTTAATTGCTTTCTTGCACTCTTTATTACAGCTTTTATACTCCCTGTAAGACTGTTCTGTTCCCTCTGATTTCAAAATTTTAAAAGCCTTTTTCTTTTTTTCCATTTCCCTTTTTACCTGAGCATTAATCCATGCAGGAGAGGACCTACTTTTTTACACTTGTTCCCTAAAGGTACAAATTTAGAAATTTAATAGTTTAATATCCCTTTAAAAGTGGTCCACATCTGCTCAGTATCTTTACCTAGAAACAATTCCTTTAACTGCACAAAATTAGCTTTCCTAAAGTTAGAAATTAAGTTAGAAATTAAGTTAACCCAGTGCACTTTATTTTTTTGCAACCTATATTAAAGGACACTATACCATGGTCACTGTTCCCTAAGCTTCCCATTACCTTCATTTCCAAAATGAGCTCAGGAATGAAAATTATGATGTAATAGGTATAGCAGAAACGTGGTTGAACAGTTCTCACGACTGGGCTGTAAATTTAGAAGGATACGCCTTGTTTAGGCAGGACAGAGGAAAAAAGGAAAGTGTGAGGAGTATGTGTTTATGTTAAAAAAGAATTGAAGCCAAATTTAAAAGAAGAGCTAACTGATGATATGGATATTAAAGTGGAGGCAATATGGGTGGAATTAGGCAACAGGAAAGGAGGTAATATCATTGTTGGGGGTCTGCTATAAGCCGCCAAATGCTAGCAGAGAGGAAGTGAGTCAGCTTCATATGCAGTTAGCAAGGGCTGCAAGTTTGGGGAGTGTGCTTATTATGGGGGAATTTAATTACCCTGACATTGATTGGTGTAGTGGAACTGCCATCACAGAAAAAGTCAATGAGTTCCTGAATTTGCTGCAGGATAATTTTCTCTCACAGGTGGTTGAAGTCCCTACGAGAAAAGGAGCTCTGTTGGATCTGGTAATATCTAACATCATGGAGCGCATTTTAGATACAAAGGTAACTGGAGGCTTAGGGAATAGTGACCATGAAATAGTGTCGTTTGGACTATGTTAACGAAAGGAAAAGTGCGCTGGGTTAACAAAGAATTTTAATTTTCCCAGGTTAAAAGTAGCTCTTCAGAATCTCAACTGGGATAATGTATTATCAGGTAAAGGTGGACTGTGTTTAAGGGGATTTTAAGCCAGTTCACATCTAAATTTATACCCTTGGGAAATAAATGTAAAAAAAATAAATCCATGCCCATGTGGCTAAATTCTGCTGTAAAGAGGCAAATGGAAAGGAAGAAAAAGGCATTTAAAACCTTTAAGTTAGAGGGAACGGAAATGGCCTTTAGGGGTTATAAAAACTGTAACAAGGAGTGTAAAAATCAAACTCGCTAAAATTTATAATGAAGTTAGGATAGCTGAACAAAGCATAACTAAGCATAAAAAATTTTTTTAAAGAGGAACTGTGGTCCAAAAATGACTTTAGGTAAATTGATAGTAATTGCTCTCCTGAGAGTTTTTGCAATTTATTTCCATTGTTTATTTTATATATAGTTTTGAAGATATTTACATTTTTGTGTGTGATATCGCAGCAGCATCACCAGGTCCCCTGCACTTCCTGCTCTGAAACCTGTCAGTCAATCTGCCCTGTGTCTCCTCCCCTTTGCAGCTCCCCTGGTCCCTCCCACTCATGAACCCCATGGTCCCTCCAGTTGCAGGCCCCCCTTGGCCCATTCCCTTACAGCCCCATGTGGCCCTGCCCACTAGCGGGTGCCATGGCCCCGCCCACTCGCGGGTACCGTGGCCCTGCCCACTCGTGGGTGCCTAAGCCCCGCCCACTCACGGGTGCCTAAGCCCCACCAGCTCACAGGTGCTGTGAGCCACTCTGACAGTGGTGGGGATGTTACTGGAAAGTTTAATAAGGGAACGTGTTCTAGAGTATGTTTCAAGGACTGACATTATAAGTAGTAACCAGCATGGATTTAGGAGGAATAGATCTTGTCAAACTAACCTGCTTGGCTTTTATGAGGAAGTGAGTAGAAATTTAGACTCTGGCATAGCAGTAGATGTAGTTTACTTGGATTTTGCAAAGGCTTTTGATACAGTCCCCCATAGGCGACTAATGTATAAGCTAAAGTCTGTTGGTCTGGGGAGGCACATTTGTACATGGATAGAAAATTGGTTAATGAATAGGATGCAGAGAGTAGTTGTTAATGGGGCTTCATCATTATGGACTAAAGTGCTACGTGGGGTGCCACAGGGTTCTGTGTTGGGGCTGCTTCTATTTAATCTATTTATTAATGATTTGGAAGTGGTTATTGTCAGCAAGGTTTCTGTGTTTGCTGACGACACAAAACTTTGTCAACCATTAAAAACTTCAGAGGATGTGCAATCGTTGCAGGGCGATCTAGATAAATTGTCACATTGGGCTGCTAAGTGGCAGATGAGATTCAATGTTTATAAATGTAAGGTGATGCATTTTGGACTTCATACTGCTTATACTATAAATGGCTCTGTGTTAAGTGAATCCCTGTTGGGAAGGGATCCTGGAGTTTTAGTGGATAACAAACTTAAAGGAAGCAAGCAGTGCCAGGCAGCAACAGCCAGAGAGGTATGGATTCAAGGGAGGAAAGTGTTATTCTCCCTCTTTACAAAGCATTGGTAAGGCCTCATTTGAAATATGCAGGGCAGTTTTGGAATCCTGTGCACAAAAAGGACATCTTTAAAATGGAAAGGGTTCAGAGAAGGGCAACTAAATTAATAAGGGGATTGTGGGAGCTTGAATATGAAGAGACACTGGAAAAGTTACAATTATGTATGCTGGAGAAAAAGCGCTTGCGTGGGGACAAGATTACCGTGTATAAATACATTAACGGGCCATACAATAAACTATCTGGGGCATTGTTCACCAATAGAGCATGTCAGAGGACACATGGACATCCCTTAAAGGGCATGTCCACCCTTAAAAATAACTTTTGATATGCTGCTCCCCCCTTTCCCTGTAGCCCAACCGCATGGTTAGTATTTGCAAAAGCCCCCCAAACTCTTACTTACCTCCCCTCATTCCTCCGCTGCACTGCCGGCCCTCTGCTTGCGAGAATGCAAGCAGAGGGGCGGGACCAGCAGTCGCGTCTGTGATTGGCTGAGCGGCAGCCAATCATGGACGCGGCTGCTGGTCATTCATTGCAGCGGAGGAAAGAGAGAGGTAAGTAAGAGTTTGGGGAGCTTTTACAAAATACTAACCATGCGTTTGGGCTACCAACATGGGGGAGCAGCATATTAAAGGATTTTACCTAGGGGGAGGGAGAGTAGAACGGGAGGGAGAGGGAGGGAGAGGGAGGGGGAGGAGGGGGAGAAGGGGCAGTACGCATGACAAATATCTACCAGGCAGGTAGCAGGCAGAGCCCTGCTACCTCCTGGTGGACTGTTTTTGGGACTTTAGGGGGGGTCTACAGGAGAACCCTATGGAGCTGGGATGTGAGGTAAGGATTACACTACACTACATGGTGGGGCCATTACTGGGGGGATTATAGTTTTGGGGGTGGACATGCCCTTTAAGACTTGAAGAAAAATTTCAGGGTTTAAGCTCGGAAAGGGTTTTTCACTGTGAGAACGGTAAAGCTATGGAACAGTCTTTCAGTGGACGTGTTATGGCAGGTTCATTGGTCAATTAAAAAAAAAAAGCTGGATGAGTTTCTGCAAACAAGGAATGTTGCAAGTTACTGGTATTGATACATAAAGTAGAGTTGATCCAGGGAAATTTCTGATTTTTTTCCCCTTCATAAATTTGGTGGTTTTTTTTTGCCTTCTTCTGGATCAACAGTTACGCAGGAAATGAGGATATTGCTAGATGGGTTGGACTGGATGGACGTATGTCTTTATTCAACCTCAAATACTATACTATCTGTTGAATAGGGACGGCTCTCATTCCTTTCCAGTGAGTTATAGGATTGGGCGGTCCCTGTTCACTGTACTGGACAGACTCTGGAACTTCAAAGGTTAGAAAAGTACTTCGGATTTCTACTTTATCTCTTACTTATATGAAAACGGCTGGGCTGTCAGTTATGTCTCTAACATTTAAAAGTGCGTACAGGCAATGTGGAGTGGTTAATAGCAATAGGGAGGAGCAGTGGGATATATTCTTATAAAAACCTCTTAGCTACATAGCTTAAAAGTTTTTATAGGAATTTATTCCACTGCATCTCTCCATTCAAAGGTCAGAGCCATATGTATTGGTTGAATAAAAACATACATCCATTAAGTCCAACCTTCTCGGCAATACCCATATTTCCAGTCTAAATGTTGATCCAGAGTAAGGCAAAAAAAAAAAACACTAGAATTATTAAATTTCTTCCTAACTCCAAGTGGCAATCAGATATATCCCTCGATCAACTCTACTTTATGTATCAATACCAGTAACATGCAACATTCCTTGTTTATAGAAACTCCTCCAGCTATTTTTTTTAAAACTATCCAATGAACCTGTCATAACAACATCCAATGAAGGACAGTTCCATAATTTGACTGTTCTTACAGAGAAAAACTCTCTCTGAACTTGAAGACTAAACTTCTTTTCTTCAAGTCTTAAGGGATGTCCGCAGGTCCATAGACATGTTCTATTGGTGATCAATATCCACACACTTTTATTGTACGGCCCATTAATGTTTTACACAGTAATCATATCCCCACACAAGCGCCTAGTGTACATAATTGTAACTTATCCAATCTGTCTTCATATTCTAGCTCCCCCATTCCCTTTATTGTTTTAGTTGCCCTTCTCTGAACCCTTTCCATTTCCAAGATGTCCTTTTTGTACACAGGATTCCAAAACTGCACATTCCAAATCGGGCCTTACCAATGATTGTAAAGCTGTGGCCACACTAGGGTGCACGGAAGGTCTGCGCAATCACTAGCGTGGTCGGATAGCAAAACACGTTCTGAATTGCGCTAATGTGGCCTAGACCTTATGAGGTAGAATAACATTTTTCTCCCTTGAATCCATACCTCTCTTTATACATGACAATTTCTTGCTGTTTCTAGCTGTTGCTGCCTGGCACTGCTTGCTACCCTTAAAAGTTTGTTATCCACCAAACCTCCAAGATCCTTTTCCAACAGGGAGTCACTTAACACAGAGCCGTTTATAGTTTAAGCAGCACAAGGATTTTTAAGTACAAAATATATCACCTTACATTTATCAACATTTAATCACATCTGCCACTTAGCAGCCCAATGTGACAATCTATCTAAATCTACCTGCAGCGATTGCACATCCTTGGAAGCTTTTAAAGGGTAACTGTGATCCAAAAATGACTTTAGGTAAATTGACAGGAATTGCTTTCCTGAGGATTTTTGCAATTTACTTTCATTATTTATTTTACATAGATATTTACATTTATATGTGTGATATGGTTGCAGCATTACCAGATCCCCTACACTTTCTGCTTCCTGCACTGAAACCATGTGACCCTCCCCTTGCAGTCCCTTGGGCATTTCCCTTGCAGCCTCCTGTGGCCCCTCCCACTCATGGCTCTAGGGCCCCTCCCACTCATGGTTCTGGGGTCCCTCACACTCATGGCTCTGGGGCCCCACCCACATGTGGGCCCTGGGGCCCCTCCCACTTGCAACCCCAGGGCCCCTTCCTCTTGCGGCCCCTCCCACTCGGGCCCCTGGGCAAGTGGGGGAGGGCCACGGACCCATGAGTGTGCAGAGCCACAGATTCGTGGGAGGGCCACGGGCTGCAAGGGGAGGGGACTCAGGGCCCACGATTGGGAAGGGCCAGCAAGTGGGAGGCATTAAAAAAAGCATTGCTGTGGGCTTTGCTGTTTTCCCCATCCCCCTCCTACCCTTCAGTCATGCACTGAGCATGTGCCAACCGCACATTAGTGGAGGAAATAGTATTTCTGACCTTCCACCCTTGTGCTTGTTCTAAAGGTATGAACCTGCCTTTCATTTAAAATAAACTTGTTTGGAGACCACAGTTCCCCTTTAATGGTCATTGGTACATTAACTGCATGGTGGGAAATTTCCTCTAACCAATGATGCCTCTGGGATTAGCAAGCATGCTTGCCCTCACAAAGAGTCATAGTCTGGCAGGGGGTTGGGGAACTATCTTGAGCAAAATAAGTACTATATTGAAGTCATGCAGCAACACACACACTAAGAGTAATGCTGCTTACATGTATTCTTTTTTATAGATTGAAATGAGGCATATTCATTTTTTCAGTGTACAACTTTAATAGTGTACAACCTTTAACTGAAATTGGACTTGTTATTGAGTCCTTACTCAAGTTGTTGCTGCTTTCTTTATAGTCTCATGCTGTTGAGAAAGCCTCGTCTAGGGGCGAAAGCGTTTGGCATTCACTCCAATGGCCACCTGTCCGTTCTCTGGTTCTCCTGATCTTTATGCTACAGTGTACCCATTGGGGATAACTGATTTGATCCTAACTGCAGACAGATAAGTGTACTGATAACTAGGGTATATGGGTTAACATTGATCATAGAGACTGGTACAACTAGCTTACTACCCAGTGGGGATTTTTTTGGTATTATATGAGATTTTAAATTTTTTTTCAAGTTTATCTATCATGGTTCTTACTCCATATTTTTATCTAATAAAGGGTATGTATACACTATTTTGGGGCTTATCATGAATAACTTTTAGTATATTAAAGGGCATGTCCAGCCAAACTTTTTAGCCTCCTAAGGCTGGTACACACTGAAGGACTATTTGTCCCGAGCGAGCGCTCGGCCGGGACAAATGTCCGTCCCATGGAATTGGAATTTACGGACATGTCCGATCGTTCATTCGCCCGATCTGGACAAACGAACGAGGTCGGTCGCGGACGGCTGCCCCACACCAGCAGATACTTTCGGCCGACCGACTAAAAGTGCCATGAATCGGTGGGTTGGCCGAAAATATCTGCTGGTGTGTACCCAGCCTTACCCTCCAAAATCTAAGATGCTTTTTAATCTTACCTTTATCTAATGCTATGCTGAGCTATACTTACTTTTACCTCAGATCACTTGACGGAAGTCCCGCCTCCAGCTTTCTGTTGCGAGCCAGTTACAAGCATGCAGGAGCAGAGTCCACTTGTAACTGGCTCTTCTGGGTATGGACTATCAGACATTGGCCATGACGGTGAACATACCCGGAAGAAGGAAAGACAGGTAAAAGTGAGTATATCTCAGCGTGGGAGCATCGGATTAAGGTAAGATTAAAACGCATCTTAGGCTTTTGGGGGATAAGGAGCCTAAAATCACTTAGCTATTTTTTTTGCTGGACATGGCCTTTAATATAAATAGGACAGGAATAAATAGTGGTAGATATGCAGTGGTACATATGCAAACAGTATTGAAATCAATAAGTTTATTGATAAACCCTGAAACATGTTAGGCAACAATTTCACTTTTAGGTCCACATTCCTGTGAGGCAATGTTTTTTGGAATGCTACAACATAAGGATTGCCAGCTGTGATCCAAATCTCTATTCAGAATTCTGAGTGAATTTCAGCTGACCGACCAAAAGTGCCGTAAATCGGTGGGTTGGCCGAAAATATCTGCTGGTGTGTACCCAGCCTTACCCCCCAAAATCTAAGATGCTTTTTAATCTTACCTTTATCTAATGCTATGTTGAGCTATATTTGTACCTTTTACTGTACCATTTCTTTGTTGATCTGCCCCCAATATTCAATCTGAAACATTTTACATTTCAGCAATCAAGTGCCTTATCATAAACCTCACTTCTGTTTTGTGCACTTATAGGTAACAGTTTGTATGTGTGAAATGCATCTTGGGAAATTCCCTCTCCCAGTGCTGGTTCATAGATCAGCAAATCGTACAATCATCCAATATACTGCCTGCTGCTGCATTTTATTGCTGCAATGGCATTTTACATTGCATATCAAACACCATACGTGCCTCAAAATATACCTTGCTAGAATATTGCAGTTAAACTAATACTGATCAGTGATGCGTGTCCATCCGTGGCATTATTTACCAATACAATTGTTACTAAAGTAAGAAAGTATGTTCTTATTTCAAATTCCCTTAAATAGAGAAGGCTTGAATTTCAATGGTGTTTTCGAATAGTTCTTTTGTTTATGTTTGGCCATAGTAAACCTGTAATTACCCTTTAAGAGAAAGCAAAAAAATAAATAAAGCCTAACAATGGGGCTGGTGAAATACTTTCTGTATCCCTGCATGATTATTTTGTCCCTTCTTAAGGCTCGTACACACATGCGATACGAATGTTTCGGCCGATAATCAGCCCGTGTGTAGGCTTTTTATTGGCCGAAACGGTCGTTCATTCATGGATCGTTGAACAACCGTCTTGGCGGATCTACACACGGGCCGATAATCAGCTAAAACGTTTGTTCACATCGTGCGCCGTGGGTTCGGGACCCGCGATCGCACGTGTGTACGAGCATTTAGTCAATGACTTAATCAGCATACAATCTCTATACTGTAAGGTCTTTGGGCAGGGTCCTCTTTCCTATTGTATCACAGTTATTGCTGTAAATAACTCATCACTGTTTACTTATAATGTATGCTTTAACTTTGTATGTAATATATATGTATGACTGTATAATATATATTACCCTCATATGTAAGGTATGATTGTTATTGTAAAATTACACAGAATATGTTGGCACTATATAAATCCATAATAATAAGGGCTGTGCACTGTTTTAGCACAGCACTCAACAAACACCAATAGAATTGGATAAGGATGGCTCCACTATCCCTGCAGTGCTAACTCTTTTCACGACACATGCGATCACCATTTTTGGTGCACATTGCATTGCTGTAATAGGGTTACATCAAAGGAAATGCAGTGCATGCACACAAATTTTGCAACATTGCGATTGTGCAATTAATGTGCGCTGCATAGTGGCGCCTTGCCCTAATACTGCTCTAGCTTGTAAATTTAAAACAATCAATGCAAAGTACATGGCTGATCAGACTAGCAATATCTCCCACAAAAACTCCTGCATACATGGGAATTCCAATCTCCATTGTGGCAGATTTGTATGTTAATGTTGGACACTTATGTAGTTACACCGGTTTGCATAATGTAATAGAATTTAATCAATGTACAGGTAACCTACATTTTCTGTATTTAAATGTTTTATAATTAAACATGCTTGTGAAGGTTCTCATTCATCCAGGTCATGGTATATCTGTTGTATTCAACTGGACTTGAAGTTTAGTTCTTGAAGACGTTTCACTAGTCATCCGACTGGCTTTCTCAATTCAGAATGACTTCTACAAGAATCTGTGGCAATTATGTACCCTGGAAAATCCCAATCTCAGGATTTCACCAACAAGATTGAAGATATAGTACTTGGTGCAGAAGAAACTATGGTGTCCTATGATGCGATATCTCTCTTCACCTGTATACCCACCAAGGAGGCTGTTGATATGGTGAGAAAACGGCTAGGCCAAGACAGCACTCTTACCAGCAGAACTGATCTCTACCCAGAACAGGTGTGTTCCTTGCTGGACTTGTGCCTGAATACCACCTATTTCAAATACAGGGATAAGTTCTATAAGCAAAAACACAGATGTGCTATGGGCTCTCCAGTTTCACCCATTGTGGCCAACCTTTACATGGAGGAGGTAGAAAAACAGGCGCTTAATACCTTTAAGGGCATAGCACCCAGCCACTGGTTCAGATATGTGGATGACACCTGGGTTAAAATCCACCAGAAGGAAGTACAAGCTTTCACAGAACACATTAATGTGGTAGACCAAAACATCAATTTCACAAGGGAAGAGGTACAAAACAACAAACTGGCTTTCTTGGACTGCTTGGTAGAAGTTATAAAAAATGGTAAACTGGAAGTAGAGGTTTACAGAAAACCAACACACACAGATCAGTATTTGATGTTTGACTCCCACCACCCTTTAGATCACAAGCTGGGTGTCATCAGAACCCTGCAACACAGAGCTGAGAACATCCCCACTAGCATAGAGGCAAAGGCTAAAGAAATGAAACATCTCAGAGGAGTCCTTAAAACTTGTGGATATGCAGACTGGGCCTTTGTCAAAAGAAGTAGAAGGGAAAAAAAAGAACACGAATACCAATAGTGAAGAGGAAAAGCAAGACAGGAGGAAGAACATGGTCATCCCATATGTAGCAGGGGTCTCCGAGAAATTAAGAAGAATTTTCAAAAAACACCGTATCCCTGTCTGCTTTAAACCGAACAACACACTGAGGCAGCAATTGGTACATCCGAAAGACCCAATACCGAAACGCAGTGCAGTGAAGAATGCTCTGATTTGTATGTGGGGGGAGACCAAACAGCAACTTCATCAATGTATGGCCCAGCACAGAAGAGCCAATACCTCGGATCAGGACTCAGCCGTGTACCTGCATCTTAAGGATAAAGGACATACCTTTGAAGATTGTAATGTTAACATATTGGCAAAGGAACGTGACTGGTTCAAGAGAGGTGTTAAGGAGGCCATTTATGTGAAAATAAAGAAACCAAGCCTAAATAGAGGTGGGGGGGTTCGACACCAACTGCCTGCCATGTACAATGCTGTTTTGACACCTTACTCTGGGCGTTCCTAGAACACCTCTTAGCCACTATCCAATCACACCCTTAACACCTGGCTGTGATATGCTAATTGGGATTTTCCAGGGTACATAATTGCCACAGATTCTTGTACAAGTCATTCTGAATTGAGAAAGCCAGTCGGATAACTAGCGAAACGTCTTCAAGAACTCAACTTCAAGTCCAGTTGATCTAATTGAATACAACAGATATAAACATAAAAAAATAAAAATTGGTTGTCAAAATATTTTTTTCTATTAATAGTGGCACAACGCTTGCTATGTTATGGTGCTTTCTGCTCCAAAATACTATGGTATACAATAGTATATATTAATAGTGGCCCTCCGACCTAGAAAAAACATCTAAACTAGTTAGTTTAGAGGTGTGCTGTTTATGGTTCTGTTATTAAAATATGTACTATATATGTGGCCGCAAAAAACTTTGCATGTGAGTTTTAAAACCTGTTCATGTAACACAGGCAATCAAGACAGGTACTAAGCACTGATTAGGACTACTTACATCTAAAGGCAATTGAGAGGCACCTGATCACACCGGATTAGTTAAGCAGCAGCGCAGTGTTCTCCCCAGAAATTTTTTCCAGATGGGTGGCATGAAAAAGTAGCCGGCATTCCGTGGTTGTAGAATGCAGGGAGTTGTAGTTTGTCAACATCTGCAGGGAGTTGCAGTTCCACAACATCTGAAGGTAACCCATGTAATATGGCAGCACAAGCACATGTGCCACCCTTTTGGGGCCTTGGAAAAGCTATTTAACATGTGCTAAAATAATCTTACAAGTGTAAAAAATGGGTCTGGACTGGGCAGTGTTGGCAGGAGTTTTTACTGACCTATTGGCACCTATTAAACCTACATCTAAATTCTTTTAAATGTTCTCTCAAGGAATTTTTTCCAGCCGGGTGGCATGAAAAAGTAGCCGGGTGGGCTGCCCGGCTAAAAGACCCTAGGGAGAACACTGCAGCTGATCAGCACTCGTTAGGTTTGCTCACAGGTAAAGGAGGAAGCTATATAAAAACATGCTGCATGTAGGAAGACCCTGACGCGTTTCAGGACGTTCGATTTGTCACTTCATCATAGGGGTTGACGATGTGCTGAATCGAACGTTACGAAACGCGCCAGGGTCTTCCTCCATGCAGCATGTTTTTAATGGTCAGCAATAAAGGCTTTTTTATGTTTTCACGGGATTGAGTCCTGGTCCATCTTTTCCTTATAGTGTGCTTTAATTTTGTGGATCGTTCTGGACTTTCCTGGGCCGACTAATGCAACTACTCAGTGGCAGGAACAGAGGTAACCCACACATATTGACTGTCAAAGGAGGCAGCTAAATCAGTGCTGATTAGGTTTGCTCACAGATGATGCAATCAAGAGGCAGGAGTCTATTGTGCCTGTGACACACATCCATTGCAGTTTATGTGTAAAAAAGCCTGTAAATTCACTGGTAACTATGAAACTATTTCTTACCTAGAAAAAAAGATATATATATATATATATATATATATATATATGGAAGAAGAAACAGGGATTTGTCTCTTTCAAGCCAAATGAATAAGATAGTCCCAGTTATAAATCTTACCATGACTGTGATAATAGTTAAAAAAGCAAAGTATCTTCTGGTATAAGGTTACCCAACAGTTAAATTTACTATATAACATTTATATAATTTATTAAAATCCAAATAGGAGTGAATACATTGCATCCATATCACGTTAATGCAAACAAAACATTTGAGGCGTGACAAATGCATGGACATATGACAGACTTGAATTATTATAATTTAGCTATACCTTTACAAGAATTAAATTAAGAACAGTTCCTCTCTTTTCAAGGGTTGTCAAGAAACCAGCCCATGCCATTAAGTTAAAAAATGACAGCACGAGAAACTAGGTGTAAATAGGGCAAACTGCATAAGAAATAACTTTTTAAAAAAAATCTACAGCAAAGGCAGTGCTGACCTGGTATTCCCTGCAAAAAGATCTAATATATGTGATCTACTGTGGTAATACATTTTTGATATAAATGCAAGGACAATGGTATTTTTCTTTTACCTGTTTTTGTTATGGTTTCATTATTTTATGCTATTTTAAGAATACAAAGAGACAAATTGGGACTACAAAAATTGTACAATTAGTTCTTGCATTGAAAAAAAATTTAAACTTGACAAAAGTGATAAATACCAGTGGCGTGTTACAAAATATATGTATTTTTGTTATCTAAAGCAGTTTAATTTAGTGCATTTTAACAACTAATTAACCTTTTAAAGTTACATAGCCCATATGGCACAAAACCAGGCAGCATACAGTCATATGTCACTATGCTTTCCCTGGGAAAAGATTTAGCTGTAATGTCACATTACACTAATATTAGACTGTTAGGCATAGATAGAAGAAATACAGAACAGTGGTTCATGAAGAGAAGCCAGAATAACTGATCTACTGCACTAAAATGAGGTTAGTATGCTTTTTATAGTTGGTGGATGGATATAAAAAGGTTAAATTAGATATCAATCCAGCAGAATTCCTTTCAAAAGCCTCTAGCTGAACTGGGAAATGGACATTACCCAGCTTATTTTGTTTTCTCACAATGCTGGACTGTGACAAGCAGTAAGGGCAAATGCAGACTAGTGTGCAGGAATTTATCCTCCATTTCTACTGGCCTGTGTGAAACCAGTGAATCAGTGAAATCTTTTTCAAAAGGATTTGAAAAATGAAATGTACAAATAAAACATTAGCAGAAGTTTATGATTACGGTAGGTTTTTTTGCCTTTGTCTTTTAAGAAATTAAAACTGTAGCAAAATTCCATTAAAAAATAAAGGCCAAATAATACCACTGTTTTGCAATGACTATCGCTAATTGCCTTACGAGTATCTCCCACTGATAAATGGCACTTGGCAGATCAAGGAACACAGAATTTACCCAGCGCTGGCTTCTATGACAGTTCCTGGAGCTGTGACAAAAGAGCTTGAGCATGATCACTGGAAAGTGTGTACCCTGCCTGTTTAATTGAAGAACAGGAGGTAAGACATAGGTCCTTTTACCGGAGCAATTTTCAGATTGTTTCATAATAAATGAACAAGGTGAAGAGAAGACTAATATTTTTGCTATTGTTAAGATTTTATGTTAAGTACTGTATCATTTGAAGATTGTTAACCAACATAAAATTGCACTATAAAATGGATCTATTTTTAAAAATAAAGCATGGTGTTATTTTTGTTCAAGTGCTTCTATGTAAATTTGGAAATTACCTAGAAGTCTCCCCTACTTTTATTTGAAAATGAGAAAGGGAGCTCTAGCCTGAACGGTCCCAAACATACTTGATTACTTCGGGAGGTCCTTTTAAAAACCCTTGCAGCAGCCTAAAATAAAGTTGTAAATAAACTGACGTAAATTATAACAGTTCATGTATTATAGGCAGAATATACAAACTATTTCACCTCTACAGAAAAACACCTAAATTGCAAACATAGGCATCTGTAAAGCACTGATTTTATAAAGTACAAAAATGGTTGGGTAACTGAGGTTTTTTGTATTGTAATTGTATTCTAATTAGGTCTTTAAAAGAAATCAATAAAACATTGCATAAAGCAGCAAAATAAATAATTCTGGGTTTCTATCAGAAGGTGTGGTAATAGCCAATTAAGTGCTAAAAAAATGTTTAGTTCATTTACAAAACAATATTCCTGAATAACCGACATCACACAATCAGTCACAAGAAGCTGGTTTAAATCTTAGGATAAACTTTGTTTCCACTAGTAGCACATGGAATAAGACATTCTCTGTATTGCCTAGGTAAGTGTCGTTCAATTAATATATTAAGAGGCATCACATCAGTCACATGGCCTTGTCTTCTCATCAGAAGCTCAATGTCAGAGCGTGTGATTGTCTTTCTATTGGCATGAGAGGCGTATGCTGTTAAATCGCCACACACTTGTTCATAGTACAGATTCAATAAGGTTTCGATCTCCTTATATGCATCTTTTGATACTTTCATCTGAGCATACTGCCCAACAATCTGTTTTACAAATCTACCAGTCAATGCTTTCTCCTTTCTAGTTTCTTTGCTTCTCTTTTCTGGGATTACTTTACTAGCAAGACATTTTGGGGGGAATTTATATTGTAGTTTTTTAACACTAGCAGGAGTGTCAACTGGTGGATAAAGCATGTGTTGCAAATTAGTATTTCTCCGATTTACAACAACAGACAGTTCTTCAATCCTTGATTCTTCTTCATCACTTATTATCCTTTCCTCCTGTGTATTTTCAGGGTCTCCTATTGTTATTGCTTTATGATTTGGTCTACTTGCCAGATAATGTACATTCTCTGTTGTAGAAGACACATTAGAAAGCAGGCTTGAAAAGGGTTTTTTGGAATTCTCAATTTTACTATACAAATAATTTTTTGGGCTTAAGCTCTCTCCCCTGTCAGTTTCTATATTCTTATACGGAGATTCTGTCTGTTCAATAATAGAGGTACCTGCTTTCCAATTTACATTGTTATTTTTCATAGTAGGTGCTTCTCTATGGCCCCATTCATTATTTTTTCTTACACTTAATTGTGAATTAGATAGGTGTTCCTGTTCAAGGACAAGCTGTCCGTCATAACTAGCTATTTTGCTTTCATTGTCCAAGCACTCATTTATGGATTCTTGGTCTACAGAAGTATTAGATTTGTGATTGTTCTGATTGTCTCTTAAAGAGTTTTTGCTTGACTGAAGTAGACTGATCATTTCTTTGTTCGATGAATTTCTATGAGAAATATGTTCTTCCTGCATCACTTTTTCTGAATCAGGTTGAGATGGGCTTTGCAGCAATGGCTGAGCATACAACTCTGTATTCATATGAGCAGTTTTATTTTGTAAAGTATTAACGGTGTCCTCTGCTGTGGATTCTACAAAGCACTCTTGAGAGCCCTTTAAGAGATGGTAGTTTTCATGCACTCCTTGTTCAAAGTCTTCCACTGAAACAAAGTGATATTTTTTAGGTCTGCGGACTAAACCTCTTTTTTGGATATAGTCTAAGTCAACAGAACCAAAGTCATCCAAATTATTTTGTAATAAACTTGCGGTGGCAGATTCATATGATTCAAGTCTACTTTGTTGGGTTAATGGAGCCACAGAGCTTTCTTCAGTTTGTGGTATTCGTTGCACAGCTCCTTGTTCAAATGTTGTAATGCTCATACGTGTTTTCCTTTTAGTCTTTCTAAGAGCCTTTATGTGCTGGTCTTTCTGCTGCTCTTGCAAGCTCAATGAATGAACTTCGCTTTGTTGCATCAGATGACTCACCATGGCCTCTTCTGCCTGTGTCAGTCTTTGTTCTACTCCTCGTTCAAACTGAGTAACACTTGTCCTTTTCTTTTTCTTTGCATTTCCAAACTCATTCGTTTGCAAATCTCCAAACAACTCTGGAACGCTCATTTCCAGGTCCCCCACAATATCGGACGGGTCGTCAATCTCATGGCCCTGGTCAGTATTTAGGGTCACAGCAGCTACAGATTTCTGAGAAACAACCAGCGAGACCTCTGGTTCATGTTGTATGATTCTCCTTAGAAGGGTCCTTGGGGTGATCCCATCTAAATCCTCCACTCCCTTGGCAGGTTTCCTTCTCCCCCTCAGGTCCATTAGGCTGTCTCCCCTCTGGTTCATTAGGTTGTCTCCCCTCAGGTCCATTAGACTGTCTCCCCTCAGGTCTCTTGCCGACCTTCTGCGCAGGGACCGTCTCACCGTCTCCTTCATTTTACTCTGCACCGTTTGTAAAGGGGAAGAGATGCAGTCATTTTCCTTCCGAGAAGCCCTGGACCTCCGGTGGGCGGGAGACTGGGAATTCCTTTTTCTCAAATTATATCTCACGGCCGAGCGAGTGGGCTCTGTGGCCAAGATCTGTTTGAGTAAGGACCGTGTGGTGAGGTTCTCTTGGGAAGAGTCTGTCGCCATTTTTCCCCCCTTTCTATATCAAACCATAAACTTTCCCCCCGAATCCTACAAACACAGAAAACCGCTCTGACTTTTATACCCGCGCGAAGTTTGCGCGTATAAATCTCGCGATATGTTGTGATCCTCACAACGGAAGTTACCAGGTGCATTTCGGTCTACGTAGTTTTTTTGTATTAAGCTTGCGTGGATCGCACAGGAAATCGATGATGCTTCCCGGTGTTACTGCGGCCCTGGTACTTCCTGTTTCCGCCATACGATAGACTTTCCCTGTGAGTAATTATCTGGGTGGTATCCCATTTGTGTTAGAACTAACAGTGACCATGTTCGCTACGCTATATCACTACCATGGCCGGACAGCTTCTGTTAGAAGCCTGGGGCAGGCTGCATTCATTGGCCACATGGGTAATAAATTGGTGTGTATGTACATTTCATTCACTAATGACACACTATGGGCATTGCAGGCACCCAGCAAATCACTAGTCTAGTCACACTAATGTGCACTTTTTAACGCGTGTCCTGCACTCCTCACAAGGAAACCTTCTCTATAAGCTCTAAATGACCTATTGTGCCCTAACCCTTATCCTATATTCTTGATCCCTTTACCAGGATACCAATTACAATAAACACTCCCAACAACTTCTTGTTTGGAAAAAATTACAAGACATAGTCTTGCGTTTTTATTAACTTAGTTCAAACCAGAGAAAAAAGTCCCCTCACACCAAGGGAATGTGACATAGAAATCATAATTACGGCCACCCTCATGTGGCCGCAAAAGAGTGTCCGCGGAGGAGGGCAGGGACCCCAACCTGCCCTCCCCAGGCTTCTCTCTTCTACCGCGCCCCCACCGTGGGCCGTACCCCGAGTTTCCGCAGGGGCGACCGTACGATCATACACCCTTAGCTCGAGGCACAGCCCCCGTACTCTGGCGCTTCCTTCTCTCCCTGACGCATTCCCCCGCCAACACAAAAGAGAGGGGACTCATCTCACTCGTCCTTCTCCTGGCTCTCTTTTGTTCCCACCAATTCCTTAATTACTGCTTCAATGCCACCTTGAATATCAGTGTTAAATATATCCAAACCGATGTCAGATAGGTGTACCCCGTCGCTTCTGTACAAGCCACAGCAGCCGAATGTGATATCTGGGCGTTTTACCACTGCCATCCCAATGGATGTCGCAAATTTCTTTATCTCCCGGTTAACATTTTTCCTCACGTTATTGACCGCAACTTGTGAAACCGCTCCTCTCCAAGCTCTTCTGGGGATAATGTCCGACCATATAATCCTCAGTGCCGGCCACATCACCAGCCACCTGGTCATTTCCACTCTGATGTCGTAGGCCAAATCCAAAGCTTTGGTGCTTGGGATGTCGTTACCGCCTGCGTGTATGACTGCGTGTTCACCCCAACTGCGCGACGCCTTTTTAATTCTGGAAATTCCTGCCACTGCAGTCCCCGCTTGCCTAGCCATCTTATATCCGCGATGCCGTGAGGAATCCCGAGCTGTGTCCCGTACGGTCTTACCAACGCTCTCTTGAAAGCCCAATACACAAATGCGTGGCCAAGAATCCACACTTGGATTCTTTTACCTATATAAAAACAGAAAAACACACCTCAACCGAGAAAGATAAAGCCGAACCATAGTCAACGATTCAAATTAAACAAAAACACACTAATTATCCATTCCATTGCCACCCTTTGGTCTAATATATCTTTTGTAACTCTGTAAAGCCCATCTACCCAATGCTTTAATTTGACCCACTGATTCGCCTCTTTCCGCCGCCGAAGTTGCTGCCCATATTCTAAATGAATGAGTGCCAATAAATTTCGGATCTAAACCCGCCTTTTTACTTACAGATTTTAAGACTGCATGAAATTGGTATCTAGATAGGGATTTTCCATCCTGGTGCATCAAGAAAGGCCCTTTCAGGTCGCTCCTTAACTTGGAGAATTCCCTAACTGTTTTTAAGGGGCATGAATCTGACTTGTCTTCCTTAATAATAATCCATTTACCTTTTCCTTGCATGTCAGTTTTAGACCTGCGAATTAGAACCATTAATCCCTTATCACTGATCTGAATATCTTCTAGTTGTAATCTAGTACTTTTATCAAATTTGGATTTCCCGACTAACTCGCTAACCCTCAGGGCACCCCAAAAAGCTAAGGTAAAGGCTGCTTTGAACATCTGTTCTTCATATTTATCTTTTGCTTATCTTTTGCTATAACCTCTCCTCTGTAATTGGTTCCCTCGTGTCGGCCCCGCTCTTAGTTTCCCTACCCCACCCTTTCATTATTTGTTTAACTATACAGTTATGAGTGTGTGTCACGAACGCCAGTTCACTGGGCACGTGATCTGACTAATTAATTGGTATTCTTTCTTTCAGACAGGAAGTTCTTACATGTCCCGTCTGGTTACATATAAAACATCTGCGTGGATCTCCATGGTTTACGCTCACACTGGGCCTTTCAGACAAATTCTCACCCGCCTTGACATTCTGCGGTGCTGCTTCCCTGTGGTGACGATCCTTCCAGCTTGTTGATTTTTGTAGAGTTGTACCTTTTGGATGTGTTGGCACCCTGTTGGCTGCATAGGTGTCTGCGACTTCTGCTGCTTTTTGCGCTGTTTTTGGCTCCCGATCCAATACAAACTGTTGCACATCTCCAGGACAGATATTAAGGAACTGATCCATTACCATAAGATCCTCCAGCTCCTCAAATTTGGTAACCGACAGTCCTTTAATCCACTGGCAAAAACTGGTTCTCAGATTACTCACAACATCTGAGTAGCTGTCAGTGGGACCTCTCTGCAATGCTCGAAACTTTTTGCGATAAACCTCTGGCGTGAGGTTAAACTTCTTAATCAGAGCCTGTTTCAAAGCATCATAGTCCCCATCAAGCTCTGGTGGTAGTTCAACAAAGGCATCTAAGGCTTTGCCTTTTAATCCAGGTGTCAAGTATCTTGCCCACTGCTCCTGTGGCAACTGATACTGTCTGCAGCACTTCTCAAAACTTAACAAAAAAGTGTCCAAATTGCTATCATTGTCAATGACAGGAAACTTGGGTGAACCATGCAAAGCAAACGGACCCTCTCTGGACTCACTGGACTGTGGAGACTGGGTCTGGTGCTGGAGCTTTGCCAACTCCAGTTGAAATGCACGGTCTGCTTGTCTTTCGGCTGCTTCTATTTCCCTTTGCGCCTTCCGTTCAGCTGCTGCGGCTTCCATTTCACGCTGGGCTTGCCGTTCAACTGCTTCTGCTTCCCGCTGGGCTTGCCGTTCAGCTCTCTCAGCTGCTGCTGCGGCTGCCTCCCTCTCCTGATGCTGCAAGATCAATTGAAGACGTAGCTGGGGGTCATCTGAACCCAACAATTGTAAATCCTTTTGCAGGGAAGAATTACCGTCTTCCTGCACTGTGGTATTCTCATGCTGAGAAAATCCAAGGTTAACAGTCCTCTCTGGGATAGCTAAATCCACATCGCTTCCCGACTCAGTTGTGTAGTTCTGCTGCTCCTGGTCACTCTCCAACAATGCCCTTATCAGCAGCTCCTTGAACTTGTCCAGGACATCAATACCTCTTTCCTCACAGAGATTGATCAGGACCTCCTTGGTTTGTCTCTTGTAAACGGTTGCCATCCTCAGCTAACCTTGCCAAATAAAATATAGAAAAGAAAAACAGAGAAGGAAGGGAAAAACTGTTTGTACGTATGTCTTTAAAAATAAACGCACTGAGTTTGTCTTTGAAGACTGATACCCTCGCAAGGATACAGTTCTTTAGTACAAGGGTTAAACAACTTAATCCAGGCACTAATGCTCTAATAAAAAATAATTTATCCCACACGCTGCCAGCCAATTTGTCACCAACGCCAGTTCACTGGGCACGTGATCTGACTAATTAATTGGTATTCGCTGCCACCACTTTAAGTTACGGCCTTAAAGACGCCCCAAAAACCCACTCTTGACTCTCACTGACTATGCACACCCCTGTCCTGGCAGCTAAATGGTTAACACTACACCATTCACTCCAGCAACCAACTGGTTAATTAGCATCAGTCCTTCACAAGCAGTCACAGAGTTAATTAGCATTTACACTGCACACTCCATTCAACCACATATAAACTTATCAGAGGCTAACTGAGTTCTTTTAGAGCATCAAAGACAAAACTTATTAAATTTTAGATTTAATATTCCAAAAGGCGGACAGTGCATATAATACAAAAATAAAAGAAAATGGTGTTACAATAAAATGACATACAATAAGTACAACAGTTATATAAAATAAAAAGGATAAAAATATTCACAGACCCTACTCGCTAGAAGAAGTCCTGTATCCTGGGGCAGGAAGAAACATTGGGTCCATACACACGTTTTTAGCATGTCCCCAAAGTATGAACAACATTATTTTGGACTACATGGACTTTTAAACTATTTGTTGAACTACGCCCTCCACATGAGGTGGGAGTGTCCAGGAATGTCCAAATTTACGACTAGCCAAAATCATTCATTCCCCCTCATTTAGGCAGACTCCATATAAATGTAGATATGTACATTGTATTGGGATATTGATCACATATTCCTCTCCTTTATTAATTATCAATTCCTCCAATACCAAACATGACCTGTGTGTTATCCATATTTCCCCAGATATTAATATCTCACCTTGGCAAGGGAATAAGGGCTCCATGTTGGGTATCCTATTAATGGGCATATTATTATATTTACAAATATAACATTGGTTTCTGTCTTACACATTCCAATACCGAAATACAATTATTTTACATGTATGACTTGTCCTTAAAATGACCTCTTAGTACCCACCAGACCGCTAGCTGAAGAGAATTCCAGATGCACGGTTCGGCTCCACATTGTCTAGAAAAGGAGACCTGGTTCCATGCTTGACTAATCGTAATATAAACAATAGGACTGTTCCAGGGTGGAATGGTATTTTTATTGGTCCTAAGAACGAATACCAATAGTTAACCCATTCTTGCAAAGTCACTATACACTTTCCTGACAGTGGGGCTACGATGACATTGATGCCACCTGCCATGCTTCCCAAGCTGCTTTATATACCGACCATGTCTTTGGATCCACCGATTTCTTTATTAGCTCCCATGCTCTTGCGTCCCAAGCTTCCACAGCCTCTGAGGAAAAATCACATTCTGTCTTTTTGCATTAGGGGCTAACTTGAAAAAACGCTCAAATTCGAAACGCGATAAAGCATCCGCCAAAACATTGCTGGTTCCCGGGATATGTGCTGCCCGAAATGTTATATTTTTTGACATACAGCATAACACTAAGTGCCTTACCAACGTGATTACTGGAGGAGATGAAGGTGACAGTCTGTTGATAACTTCTACTACACTCATGTTGTCGGACCAGAATGTAATATCCTTATTTGCCAACTGTTCACCCCATATTTCTACTGAAACCACTATTGGAAATAGTTCCAGGAAAGCAAGGTTACTGGTGAGGCCACGCTCCTTCCACTCCTTTTCTGCACACCAAGCTCCCTTAAAGTAAGCGCCAAATCCTACGCCCCCAGCGGCGTCCGTGAAAAGCCTTAGTTTCTGATTGGATTGAGGGGGAGATGACCATATCCTTATCCCATTAAACTCACTTAAGAAAATGTCCCAAACCTTTAAGTCTTCCTTTATTGCTTTCGTAATGCGTATTTTATGGTGACTTTTCTTAATACCCGCTGTTGATCTCTCCATTCTTTTATTAAAAACCCTGCCCATCGGAATTGTCCTGCACGCAAAATTCAGCAAACCTAAGAGCGATTGCATTTCCTGCAGGGTCACTTTGTGTAGATCCATAATATGCCCGACCAGCTTCTTAGCTTTCTCAATTTTATCGGCCGGTAATCTACAGTAACCCTGCATTGAATCAATCTGAATCCCTAGGAATGATAACCTCGTGCAAGGACGCTGTGTTTTTTCCCTAGCTATCGGAACCCCAAAGTCATCTAAGATTACCTCCATTTCATCCAATAAAACTTCACATCTTTTTGAACCACTAGGACCTGCCAACAAGAAATCGTCCAAGTAATGGACTATAGAATTGTCACCAACCTTTTTCTGCACACACCAGTGCAGAAATGTGCTGAACTGCTCAAAGAATGCACACAAAATTGCACACCCCATTGGCAAACAATGGTCAATGTAAAAGGAACCTTCGACGTCCAGTTTTGCCATTAGTGCTCCCTTACCCAAATGTTTTACCATTTCCAATGCTGCGTCAGATGATTGATATTTAACTGAACATACATCTTTATCAATTCCATCATTTACTGATGTACCCTTAGGATAAGATAAATGCTGTATCATCCTAAATTTCCCTTGCTCTTTTTTGGGAACAACCCCTATTGATGAGATTATTAGACCGTCTATAGGAGGGGAATTATAAGGGCCTGACATCCTACCTGCATCCACTTCTTTTTCTATTTTGTTCCTGACTACTTCAGGATACTGATATGCTGACAACAAATTCCTTTAACATTTACCATTATCAACCCTCCCTTGTACTGGGATCTTGAAACCTTCCTGAAAAACCCATTCTTAACAATTCTGCTGCTTCTTGGTTAGGATAATCCTGCAACCAACTAAGCATTCTCTCAATTCTGACCGGGGTTTTTGCCCTTTGCATCAAATTGGGGACGAAAGGAATGATTTGATGCTAATGCCTCCTTTTTCCTATTGCAATCTGCTGGGTGCGATCCCCCACAGCAAGAGCATGCGTGCCTAAACTTACATTTATTACCCCTGTTACACTGTTTCTCGTTAAACGCCCAGCAATTCTTTACTTTTTGATATGAGTTATTACTAGGGTTCTTTACAAATTTATCCTTCCTATCATGTGCCACCCACTGCATCCACAACTCCATATCCTTTTGCCCAAACGAAAGAGCGGGATTATCAACCATCTTTTGCCGAAACTCTTTGTCGTAATTTAACCAAGCATTGCCTCCATACGTAGAATGTGTGTCCAGTACCGTGTGGCAATGCTTAGCCAAATTAACACATTGTTCCGGATATTCAGACGTAAAACAGGCAGAATATATCATAAAACCTTTAACCCAGTCAAGTATGGATTCGCTTCTATGTCTATTTTCTACTTTCTTATCGACACCACTATTTTCCTTCAACAAATCAAATAAATCAACATATCTTCCTTTTAAAATTTTTCTAATAACTCTATTAGGGAGATGCTTATGTAGTGCTGAAATCGCACAGGCATAAGTATCCCCTGCCGATGCCACCTTGCTCTGTTTGGGAGTTCCCTGATCTCGCGGGAACGATCGCGGCCAATGAAAAGTCGATCTCGCGGATTCCCGCGAGATGACCGGCCGGATTCTGGGACATGTGGGCCGAGATCCCGCGAGTTCCCGCGAGACCGGCCGCCATTGCCACCACCGCCGGGAACAAACGGGTGCTTCCTGGCCACGTTCCGGCACATCTACACTGCCTGGAGAGAGAGGGCTACCACCCCGGACCCCATTACCTGATAGACGATGGTCTCTCTGCACCTGCATAAACTCCGGATCCGGACTCTTGTTTCCCGATCTCTGCTGGCAATCCGGCGAGTAGGTAAGCTCTCTTCTGAGCCTCTTTCCTGCACTCCTGCTCCTTCTTCCATCGTTCCTCCTACTCATGGATGTCTTATCAAGATCCCTTTCTTCCCTGCCACTTGTCCTTAGGGGAGATTCGTTCTCTTCGTCCTGCACAATCTGTGAAAATAAAATGGGAGAGGAATTACCTAACTCATCATTATCTTCTCTGATTCTTGCAGGTTTCTTGGTGTTCCTTCTGGGCTGCTTTCTTGAGGTCATCTTTGGCAGTTAACCTGGATAATCAAGACACGAAGCAAACAGAAAAAAGGTTAGTTCTGCCAGACCCTCTTTTCTACCCTTTTTATATCCCTTTAGAACTGTGACTCCTCTCCCTTTATCGCCCGCCTTTCCTGTACATAACGAAAGGAGGGTTATCCTACACCTAGCCTTGCCCCCAGCCCCCACCTGAGCTACCTGGTTCAGAGCACAGCGGCCATTATACCTTATGTGCTTCCATTTTAAGAATTACAGCTGCATCAAACCCCCTAGGAACACTGCAGCCTCCTGCATTAAACCATTCTGTCCTGCTGCTCCCTACCAGACTCACTCACTCTTACTTCAACCTGGTGACATCCTTCAGCTCTATCCTACCTAAATAAAATTATACATACATACTATTATGGCCTAACCGTAATGGAGCATAACATTTTACCAGATCTTGAAGTCGGATGAGTGCTATACAATTAAGAATTTGTTTAATCCAACACCCTATTTTGTTACTCTATGTTACTCTAGGGGAAGTTCAGTGAAAATACTTTAAGAAAAAAAGAGCTGGTCCTTCCAGGCAGTGGTCACTAATGGGATAAGTCCCAGAATGCTTGTATGAACAGGAAATAACGTAAGCAATAAAAGACTCCTCTTCCCACTACCTCCTCAGTCCTTTTTCCTGTCCTCGCTTGGATAAGAGCATAAGCTGTCTCACCCCCTGCCTTCATGTGTAAGTTGGTGCCCTCTTCTCATATGGCCAGGCTGCTCCTATCCTATGCTTGGATTCTGAGCAGTCAATCGGTTGTCCCGCACACTATCCACATCCACTTCAATGTCTTGGTGCTGGGTGCTACTGACTCACCGTAGCCAAGGGCATGGGTATCCAAAAGTGGCAAGATATCAATGCATATTAACATGTGACGTTTCGGTGCCAAAATGGCACCTTCTTCAGATATATGTCTGAATTCGGTGTCATTTTGGCACCGAAATGTCACGTGTTAATAAACACGATTTGCTGTAAAGACTGGTGTGCACTGATATGCTTGGATTCCCACACAGCCCCAAAGTGTGTCCTGGTCCAGCCCTATCCTTGGGTCCTTAAGCAGCTAATGGCTGTTCTGGCAATACTCTTTGCATATTTGTGATACTAACAGATGGATCTTTGAAAATCAATCATCATTTTTGATTTTGGATTGAAGATTTTTTTTTTGATTATAAGTTTATCTTTATTTGGACATAATGAGCTCCAGAGGGCACCGATCTCGTTCAAGGTCCAGGTGTGAGTATGGTGTAGTCTGTGTTTGTTTGTCCACTTCATTTTGTTTTTCTTTTTATATTTTGCAGGGATTCATCTCGCCACAGTGAAAAAGGGAAACATAAAGAGAAATCCAGGCGTGAATGCACTGTTTGTGACAAGCCTGCTATTAGGGGAAAAAGTTTTGTGAAGACTGCCTATCCCAGTTTGGCATTGATAAAGCTAAGCAAAAAGCTGAAGTTACTCAATGGGTCAAGGAGTCTATGTCCTCTATGATAGAGTCCATGGTTGCTCAAGTTTCAGATACTGTTAAGGCTTCGCTACCAACTCCTGCATTTCCTATTGATCCTTTGCCTGACACATCACCTCAGCCTCTGGTGGAGAAAGAACCCATCTCAGATGAGGATGTTGAACAACAATTTCCTCCTGATACTATTCATAATATCATAAAGGCTATGAGGCTACACTATTGTTAGAGTCAACATCCTCAGCACCATCCTTATCCGATAAGATGTTTGCTTAAAAGGATCCTAAACCTACCTTTTATCTCCATCCATTCATAGCAAAAATAATATCAGATGAATGGTAAAACCTTGATAGAAAAGACCAGCGTCAGCTATGTCTTTGGATTAAAGAAGTAAAAGAAGCAGTTTCTAAGGGAACAGACAAGAAAAAAATTGTTAATGCTCTTAAAGACACTCTGGACAGTTTAAGATTTGTGGCTCGTTCATCTTGTCTGGCAGTTCTAGCCAGACGTTCTTTAAGGCTGCGTCAATGGCAGGCCTTCTAATGCAGAAGCAAAGGAACCTTTTGAGGAGGCCAGATGGAAACGTGCAGGTAAGCATACTGAAGATCGATTTTTATTAACCAGTCTGAATCATAACAGATTTTAAGGTTTCCATCTTGAAGGTTCGAACTTCTAGGAATCAATTCAGCCTCTTGGGGTCCAGGATGGCCCTGAATTTTCACAAACGTTTTCTGACTAGAAAGAAACAAGAGTATACTTCCGAACCTATTTGACTTTCTGGAACCCTTTGAATTACTTGTTTTTGTTCCAATTCTGCTAGAATTTCTAGCAAGGCTGAGGAAGCAGAAAGGAGATTTGGGAGAGCGGAAATCAAGAAGTTGTCTGGTGGGATTGACTTGAACTCCAGATGGTATCCTAGAAGAAACGCCTCCTTCACCCATTCGTCTTGAATGTTGTGAGCCCAGACAGGAAAGAAACGAGATAGCCTCCTGCCCACTGGTTCCTGCTGGGCCCTCGCACCTTTATAATGATTTTTTTGGTTTGTGGTTTCGAGTGGATTTCATCTTCCAGGATCGCTGAGCTAGATTCCTACCAAGGCGATATTGGCTTGCCTCTTTCAAGGATATCACATCTCTTTTAGGTGACTGCTTTCTTCTAAACATCTGCCTCTGTCTTGGAAGAAAAGTTCCTTTATCTGCCGCGTTTCTAGAAATGGCTTCTTTTAATTTTTTACCAATTAAAGATCACCTTGAAATGGTAAGTTAAGCAGACTCATTTTAGACGGTATATCCTGTACGTTTGTGCATGCGATTTCTCCTTTTGAGATGTGAAATCGCATGCGATTGTGTATCACAAACGGATGCACGTTCACACTGCACCCGCAAACGCAAAAAAAAACACGCAAGTGTGGCCTAGCCCATAACTATTTGTAGTGTATCCTAACCCCACCCATAAATCTGATTGGTCAAATACCCAAGATCCAATCAGATTTAAGCTTTAAATTAGTCCAATCAGATTTTGAAGGTGTGTTTGGGAAACACTATAAAATGCAAGAGACTTAAATTGAAGCTCAGTGTTGGCTTAGCAGCTATCCTGATAAGTTGGAGTCTTGTATTCAGTTTACAACAGTAAGCTGTTAGTCAAGTATACCTGGCTGAGTAGGCTTAATGTGCTGCCATCAGCTCTGGTGATCCTTAAGGTTCGTACACACGTGGGATCACGGGTTCCGACCCACGATGCACAATGTGTACGGACGTTTCGGCCGATAATCGGCCCGTGTGTTGTCGCTTTATCGCCCGAAACGGTTGTTCGTTTGGAGATCCTCCAAGTCAGTCGTTCAACGATCCCCTAACAAATGACTGTTTAGTCCGATAAAGCGCCCACACACGGGCCGATTATCAGCCGAAACATTTGTTCGTATACATCGTGTGTTGTGGGTCGGGTCCTGCGATCACACGTGTGTACGAGCCTTTAGACTCTCATTATTTGGTGATGAGTATTAAAAAACTTTACTAAGGCTCTAAAACAAAGCATGGTAAAAAGATTTCATTACAACCACTGGCTGTTTGAAAGACTCTTAGGGCCGTATTTATAAAGCTAAAAAGTGATACAGCGACTTTAACGATTGGTATCGTAAATTTATGATTGTTAAACCAATCGGAGATTCACGATCGGTTTAACGATCGTAAATTTACGATACCAATCGTAACTACCGCAATGGTATTCTATGGCGATCGTAAATCTACGATTTCGTTATGGTAGATTTATGATCCCCATAGAATACCATTGCGGTAGTTTACTACCGCATGGTATTCTGCAATCGAACGTTCGTTAAATAATGAATGTTCGGTCGTAAATGTACGATCGCAATCGTAAATTAACCTGCGGTATCGCTAAAAAGCGATACCGCAGGTTTATAAATATGGCCCCAAGAGTGGAATTCTGGTTAGTTCTGTGTTTATGTTATTTTGGAGCAGGCCCTATCAGAGAAATCTTTATATTTTAAATTTTTTAATTACTGAGTCAAATCTGAATTTCAAAAATATTGCATAACAATTTCCTATATTCAATTTGGTTATTCATGTGTTAACAGACAGCTTCTGTACATTTTAGGCTTTGAAAAATAAGATTTACAGGGAGTCAATCGAGTTAGGGAGAGTTTCCCCACAACTTCCTTACTCATTATACAAATAAGAGGAAAACAGACTTCTGGGTAATTATAATGTTAATTTTGCATTTCTGGTATGTTAATTAGAATTTTTCAGCAGTGAAGACAGTAGTGAGCATGCTCCAACCCTAACCTTATGGTCAGTGCGATGATCTGGTGATCAATGGCAGCCTCCATAAGACACATACAAAATGGAGGACCACAGATCCCTTTTAATCTGCCCATTCAGCATTTTGTCTGTGTATAAATGCTTCCAAAATACTGACTTTTTGCAGGACCCCTAATAGAGACCGTTATGGTCTTGCCCTTGACTCAGCTGCTGGGTTGATTTAGTTGCTTAGTAGAGATCTGAGCATGTTTGACCCATCCAACAGCCAATCAGTAGAAATTACTGTTAGGAACATTCCAAGGTAGTGTGCATTCTGGGAAGAAGAAGGAGCATTATAGAACCTAAAATGTCAGCTCACTAATGTCAACAGCAGGTAATAGCAAGGGGCATAAATTCAGCTGAATTTTCAAAATGAAAGTGAATATGTAGAATAACTAGGTATAAATAATATAAGAATTTTAAAAATTACATTTTCCACTGAACTTTCCTTTTAAGGGCAACAATTTTTATTCACCATTTCTATTTTGTAGACCATTATGCCAAACATTAACCAGTTAATTTTTTTAACACTGCAGATGTCCACAACCAAAGTTAAATGTTTTGCCTATGAACATTTCTGCTGCTTTTCTTTTGTAGGAGCAGTTTGGGTTTTTTTTTCTGCATGCAACGGCAATTGGAGGTTGGATAAAGACATACGTCCATCTAGTCCAACCTTTATACCCTACCCATAATGTCTGTATAACAGTTACATAGTAACATAGTATTGGAGGTTGTATAAAGACATAGGTCCATCTAGTCCAACCTTTATACCCTACCCATAATGTCTGTATAACAGTTACATAGTAACATAGTATTGGAGGTTGTATAAAGACATAGGTCCATCTAGTCCAACCTTTATACCCTACCCATAATGTCTGTATAACAGTTACATAGTAACATAGTATTGGAGGTTGTATAAAGACATAGGTCCATCTAGTCCAACCTTTATACCCTACCCATAATGTCTGTATAACAGTTACATAGTAACATAGTATTGGAGGTTGTATAAAGACATACGTCCATCTACTCCAACCTTTATATCCTACCCATAATGTCTGTATAACAGTTACATAGTAACATAGCTTTGGAGGTTGTATAAAGACATACGTCCATCTAGTCCCACCTTTATACCCTACCCATAATGTCTGTAGAAAAGTAACATAGTAACATAGTATTGGAGGTTGTATAAGGGAATACGTCCATCTAGTCCGACCATTATTCCCTACCCATAATGTCTGTATAACAGTTACTTGGGGCCATATTTATAAAGCGCCTTTTTTTAGCGATATCGCGATACCGATCGTAAATCTACGATAACGAAATCGTAGATTTACAATCCCCATAGAATACCATTGTGGTAGTTTATTACCGCATGGTATTCTATGATCGAATGTTCGTTTATTAATGAACGTTCGGTCGTAAATGTCTGATCGTGATCGTAAATTAACCCATGGTATAGCTAAAAATACTGCTGGTTTATAAATATGGCCCATAGTAACATAGTATTGGAGGTTGTATAAAGACATGTGTCCATCTGGTCCAACCTTTATACCCTACCCATAATGTCTGTGTAACAGTCAGGGCCACTTCTACCGTAAGGCAGAGTGAGACATTTGTCTCAGGCGGTACCCCTGCACTGAAGAAGAAAGGTGGCAGACAGGCAGTGGTGGAAAAAATAAATTCCCTTAACCGGTTAAGAAAAAAAAAAAGAATTTTCCTTAGTAACAGATATGATGTTGTTAAAATCATTTTATATGGTTAGGTTAGCTTTAGTTACCATATATACTCAAGTATAAGTCGAATTTTTCAGGCTTTAAAGTTAACCTGAAAACCTAACCTTGACTTATACTCGGGTCAAGTCCTAATTTAGATCCAAATTCTGCAATTGTGGATAGTAACCAGTAGTCCTTTGCACTGTGCACACAGTGCAAGGCAGAGTGGCTGCGTCGGAGAGTGTCAGAGAAGCTGGCGCTGGATTGATTGCAGGAAAGTTCTCCCTCTGCTCATGCAATTCTTACTAAAAAAAACGTGAGGCAAGACATAGCATTTACCTCCTGTTCTTAAGTAAAAAGTAAAGTAAAAAAAAGTTATATAGGTTAGTGTGGGAGAAATAAATTAGAAAAGGTCTATAGATGGTGGAGAAAAAAAAGTTTGTTTTCAGTTCCTACACTTCAATATTTGTTGCATTTGATTCATGCCATAGGCTCCATAATTTTTTTGCAGACAGTACCTATGTTTATTTAGTACCACATGGAAAACCAAGTCCTTGACAACTAGTTGTTCAGAATCCAATTGCTCCAAAACAGATTTCAGGTTGGTAATGCAGAAAGTCCATAAATTCTTTAGTTACCTGCAGTATATTTGAATAATGGGGCATGTGCCAGCTGTCTGCCTCTGGCTTATCACATCTAGGGCTCTTTGCATCTTTTGGGTCAGGTATGCTTGAATTAGGATATAAAATTGAATTAACTTGCTGGAGATTTTAGAAGGGGGTAGAAGAATTTTTTTTTAAGTTTTAAAGAAAGAGCTTGCCACTAACCTAATTTTTTTAAGGTGACCCTATATACTCGAGTATAAACCGAGGTTTTCAGGCTTTAATGTCAATGTTTCAATGTTTCCCCTACCTTGTCCGGCGGCTGCGCGATCCGCATCCGGATGATGTCACTACCCGGCGCCGCAAAGTGAGAGGCGCTGGGTAGTGACATCATCCGGATGCACAGAGGCTGTGGAGCGAGGATGCGGATCGCGCGGATCGCGCGGCCGCCGGACAAGGTAGGAGAAACATTTACCGGTACTTGCACAGTACCGGTAAATGTAAATGTACTCCCAGCATGCTTAATTGGTGGTTGTAGGTTTCAAACATCTTACAGTATGCACAAATAAAGAAGGTTTTACTCTTATTTGTAAGTATTTGCAACTTAAGATGTTTGAAAACTACAACTCCCAGCAATAAAGCATTCTGGGAGTTGTAGTTTCCAAACATCTTTAGTGGCAAATACTACCCCCTCGGTTTATACTCGAGTTAGTGTGGTTTTCCTCCTTTTTTTATCTAAAACTAGGTACCTCGGTTTATACTCGGGACGGTTTATACTCGAGTATATATGGTACATATCTTTAAAGTTCTCATCCCATGCACAAATTTGTAAATTTTGACCAAAATCATAGCAATGATGGAAACCAGTGTCATCACTACGATAAAACATTCATGGCGCATGACCCAGATCTTTGGCCCAGTACCTCAAATGTTAAAACACCATCTTTTTACAGGTGCCCTGAATTGAACCAGTCTACATTATGATTGCTGGTGCTATTGTGTCATGACACATGGTGTGCATAGTGCCACAAGAGGTGTATTTTCTGAGTCTTGCAGCTCCACCAGTTCTAATAAAATGCCACTGCTCATTGGTGACAGTGGCAAGTAATTGAACTGTCAATGTTCTAGTTATTACATTCAGTGGCATAACTAGGAATCATTGGGCCCCCAAGCAAAACTGTGTTCTTATCCCTGCTTCGTCTACAGTTATTTTCTGTGAGGCTAGATTTGTCATAGGAAAAATGAGATTGCTAAACCAGTTTTAGTCACTGTGTTCCCCTGATTAACTGCAGAAAATGAAGATCCAAGTACAGATATCAGAGTATAGTAGAAATAATGGTATAAAAGATTCAAGTGCACTTTGGTTAATCGAGGATATGGTAAAGAAAGAACTAAATAAGGTTAATATTAATAAATCTGGACCGGATAAAATACACCCTCGGGTACTTAGGGAGCTAAGTTCAGTTTTATCTAGGCCGTTGTTTCTTATTTCTGCAGATTGCCTCATGTCCGGAAGTGTGCCTCTGGATTGAAAAAAGGCTGATGTTATTGCAATATTCAAAAAGGGTAGTCGTTCACAGCCGGGTAATTACAGGCCAGTAAGTTTAACTTCAGTGGTGGGGAAGATACTGGAAAGTTTAATAAGGGAACATATTCTAGAGTATGTAGAGTAGTCAGCATGGATTTATGAGAAATAGATCATGCCAGACAAATTTAATTGGTTTTTATGAAAAAGTGAGTAAGAAGTTAGATTCAGGCACAGCAGTGGATGTGGTATATTTGGATTTTGCAAAAGTTTGATACTGTGCCACATAGGCAACTAATGTATAACTGAGGACTGTTGGCCTTGAAGAAAACATTGTTTCATGGATAGAGAACTGGTTATTGGACCGCAAACAGAGAGTGGTGGTTAATGGAGCTACATCTATGTGGGCTAAAGTTCTAAGCGGAGTGCTAGGGTTCTGTACTGGGGCCGCTTCTGTTTAATCTGTTTATAAATGACTTAGAAGGGGGCATTGAGAGCAAGGTCTCGGTGTTGCTGATGACACTAAACTATGCAGAGTTTGGAAACTTCCAATGATGTGCAAGTGCTGCAAGCAGACCTAGATAGATTATCAAAATGGGCAGTAGAATGGCAGATGAGATTCAATGTTGATAAATGTAAGGTGATGCATTTGGGATTTAATAATCCCTGTGCCACTACACCATAAATAACTCTGTGTTAAGTGCATCTGTAATGGAAAAAGATTTGGGGGTTCTGGTAGATAACAGACTTAGCTATAGCAAACAATGCCAGGTAGCAACAGCTAGAGCTAGCAAGATATTGTCTTGTATAAAAAGGGGAATAGATTTAAGAGAGAAAAATATTATTCTCCTCTTTACAGGCGTGGTAAGGCTCCTTGGAATATGCGGTGCAGTTTTGGAATCCCATATACAAAAGGGACACTTGGAAATTGAGGCAGTTCAGAGAAGGGCAACTAAATTAATAAGGGGAATGGAGGGGCTTGACTATGCAGGCAGATTAGACAAGTTAGGGCTGTTTACATTGGAGGAGCGACGTTTGCGTGGGGACATGATAACCTTATACAAATTTATCAATGGCCCATACAATGAACTCTCTGGTGCATTGTTTACTAACAGGTCATATCAGAGGACACGTGGACATCCTTTAAGGTTGGAAGAAAAGAAGTTTCATCTTCAGGTTAGGAAAGGTTTCTTTACAGTGAGAACGATGAAACTGTGGAACGGTCTTCCAGCAGATGTGGTAATGGCAAGTTCATTAAATAGCTTTAAAAAAGGCCTGGATAAGTTTCTAAAACTAAAAAATATTGAGAATTACTGGTATTAATGCATATAGATCTGGTTGATCCAGGGATACTTTCCGATTGCCGTTTGGAGTCAGGAAGGAATTTTTCCCCCCCTTTTTAGCTGTTTTTTTTTTGCCTTTCCTCTGGATCAACTGTTAGGTAGGGTTTAAAAAAAAAAAAAGGGGTGAATAGATTGGACTTGATGGACGTATGTCTTTATTCAACCTTAATTACTATGTTACTATGTTTCAAAGACTGACATTATAAGTAGTAACCAGCATGGATTTAGGAGGAATAGATCTTGTCAAACTAACTTGCTTGGCTTTTATGAAGAAGTAAGTAGACATGTAGACCCTGGCATAGCAATAGATGTATACTTGGATTTTGCAAAGCCTTTTATACAGTCCCCCATAGGCGACTAATGTAGAAGCTGAGGTCTGTTGAGGCACATTTGTACATGGATAGAAAATTGGATAATGAATAGGATGCAGAGAGTAGTTGTTAATGAGGCTTCATCCTTATGGACTAAAGTACTTAGTAGGGTGCCACAGGGTTCTGTGTTGGGGCTGCTTTTATTTATTAATGATTTGGAAGTGGTTATTGTCAGCAAGGTTTCTGTGTTTGCGGACGACACAAAACTTTTTCGACCATTAAAAACTTCAGAGGATGTGCAATCGTTGCAGGGGGATCTAGATAGTCACATTGGGCTGCTAAGTGGCAGATGAGATTCAAAGATGAGAAATGTAAAGTGATACATTTTGGATTTAAAAATCCTTGTGCTGCTTATACTATAAATGGCTCTGTGCTAAGTAAATTCCTGCTGGAAAGGGATCTTGGAGTTTTGGTGGATAACAAACTTAATGGAAGCAAGCAACAGCCAGAGCCAGCATGGTATTGTCTTGTATGAAGAAAGGTATGGATTCAAGGGAGGAAAATGTAATTCTCCCTCTTTACAAAGCATTGGTAAGGCCTCATTTGGAATATGCAGTACAATATTGGAATCCTGTGTACAAAAAGGACATCTTTGAAATATAAAGGGTTCAGAGAAGGACAACTAAATTAATAAGGAGATTTGGGGAGCTTAAATATGAAGAGACACTGGAAAAGTTACAATTATGTACGTTGGAGAAAAGGCGCTTGTGTGGGGATATGATTACCGTGTATAAATACATTAACGGTCCATACAATAAACTATCTGGGGCATTGTTCACCAATAGAGCATGTCAGAGGACATGTGGACATCCCTTAAGAGTTGAAGAAAAAAGGTTTAGGCTTCAAGTTTGGAAAGAGTTTTTCACGGTGAGAACAGTAAAGCTATGGAACAGTCTTCAAAAACACCAGCTACCTCATTCCTTGGCACTCCACATGTTTGGAAACTACAACTCCCAGCATGCTTTAATAGCTGGGAGTTGTAGTTTCCAAACACCTGCTGTGGCAAGCTCCCACACCCTCCCCCCGGTTCAGTGGACACGAGAACTTACCAGTAAGTGGGTATTCCATCCATCTGTGCTTGTATTTCAGTCACTCACTCTGCAAATCCAGCCACCTCTTGCTCCCTGTACTGATCTGCCAGCCGACGTCACTACTTGGCGCCGGGACAGTGACCCCAGCCGGCAGATCAGTACAAGCAGAGAGTGAGCAGCGGCCGTCTTTGCAGGGTGAGGGACGGAGTATAAACTGAGGTCAGGTTTTCAGGCTGATTTTACAGTTTGAAAACCTCCGTTTACACTCGAGTATATATGGTTTATATTTAAATATCTACAAATGTGAGGGTGTAGTATGCACTCTACTCATTCCAAAATTTGGGACTTGCCCTGGTGCTACCAACTTAATCCATAGTCATAGGTATACAGATATTCGTGCACACTGGGTCTTTAAAATTCTTTTATTCATAAAGCGCAGATACTGTGCAAAATTAGCAATGCTTCGTCCTTGTGTGGTCATTCTCAAGCTCAAATAGTGAACAAACCACCTTACTTATATTCAACAGTAGTCCCCACACCCACTCAGTGACAACATGTTAGCCCTTGCAGAATTAACAGTTTTGGGGCGATCTATTGCTCAATATATATTGCATGTTACATACAATGAAAGTAATGGTGCACAAGACAATTTGTGTTAAAAAAAAAAAAAAACCTTAGTGTTTAAAACCACATTATAATTATTCTTTATAAATACACCTGTACTGCATCAATGTTTAATAAAATGGCATATTGTGATAAACACTTTAGCTTGTCCTTTAAAATAGCAATACACAAAAAAACAGGAAATTAAACCAATACATACCGTAATTTCTGTTTCCGGTCACCTTTCCTGGACAGCATTCACCAGACTGGGCCAGGTCCCCGGATGTGAACAGGAAACGCTGAATAAAAGGATCTGCTCCTCCCCTGGCAAACCCTCTTCTTTCTAAAGTCTTATCAAATAAACTCAAAACAATAATGGGAGGGAAGTAAATCTGGTGAATGCTGTCCAGGAAAGGTGACCGGAAACAGAAATTATGGTATATATTGGTTTAATTTCCTGTTTTCCCTGTCACACCTAACCAGTCATTCATCAGACTGGGATATACCGAAGCTAGCCAAAAAATAGGGGAGGGAGTCCAAATCTCATTGCTTAAACAATATTTAATGAACACAAAAAGTAATCAAGATTGAACAACTGCCTCCAAGACCCTCCTTCCGAATCTTGCTTCTTGTGCAGTAGCTACGTCTATGCGGTAATGTCTCAAAAAAAAGTTTTCACCGATGACCATTTTGCCGTGTCACAGATACTCTTTAGAGGCGTCTTGGACTGCAACGCCCTCGATGTCACCAATGCTCTCTTTGAGTTAGCTTCCAACCCTTTTGGTACCATCTCACCTCTGGTCTGATAAGCTTTTACAATGGTTGCCATGATCCAGGCACTTATGGTTCTTTTCGAAGGTGCTAGGCCTCTTCTCTTGCCACTAGGAATGAGAAACAATCTGTCTGATTTTCTCCAGGTAGAAGTTCTCTTCAAATAGTATTTTATTAGACGAACTAAACCCAACGTATGCCATTTCTTTTCAAGGTCAGTCTTTGGATTTTCACAAAATGAGGGAAGATTCACCTCAAGCTCCATATGATATTTAGATAATACTTTGGGTAGAAAATTAAAAGCTGGTTTAAGTCTAACCATATAATGGAATATGACAGTGTCAGGTTCATTAGCCGACAATGCCGATAACTCTCCCAACTCTGCAGGCAGATGGAATTGCCACTAAGAAAACTACTTTTAGTGCTTTTGAATGGGGTTCAAACTGAGACTCTGTTAGAACTTGGAGAAGGAGGGGAAGATCCCATGGTGGCAGTGATGAAGGTATTTTCGGTTTATTTCTTATTAGTGCATTGAAGAATCTAATAACTAGTGGGTCTTTTGACCATATGATTCCAGTCATTGCTGAGAGTGCTGATATTTGTCCTCTTAATGTACTTTCTGTAAGATTCATCTTAAACCCAGAAAAAAAGAAACTTATTATTAAGTTGGTGTCTGGGATCACTGGATCTTTCCTTTTTTCATTTGCAAATCTCACAAACTGCTCCCAGACTCTGTAATACTGTTCCGAAGTCGAATTTTTCCTTGATGCTAGGAGGAAAGTCATCTTCCAAACCCCTAGACTTAAGACTTAGCCTTTCAGTAACCAGGCAATCAGCGAGAGATGATGATCCTCCATCTGTACTGGACCTTGGGACAGCCATCCTGGAAAGGTTTGAATCTCTACTGGACCCTCCTTCACCAACATCTTCAATAGGGGAAACCAGGGTCTGCAAGGCCAGTTGGGAATTACTGCAATGACTGAAGCCTTGGCTCTCTTGATTTTCATCAGTACTCTCCATATAAGTGGAATTGGAGGAAATACATACAGGAGGCCTTCTGTCCAATCTTGGGCCAAGGCATCCGAAGCTAGAGCTTGCAAACACTGGAACCTTGAATAAAAACTCCTGCATTTGCGGTTCTGAAGAGTTGCCATCAGGTCTAGGACTGGATAGCCCCACTTCCTGCACAACTTCTGGAAGATATCCTGATGCAAACTCCATTCCCTTGGAGAAAGTTGGTGTCGGCTTAAGTAGTCTGCCATCACATTCTCTTTCCCTGGAGTGTGAACTGCTGTTAGGCCTTCCAGATGTTTTACTGCCCAACCGAATATCCTGTCTGCCAAGAGACCTAATGTCTTGCTCTTTGTGCCTCCTTGATTTCTTACATAAGCCACTGCTGTTGAATTGTCTGAGATGATTTTTACATAGGTTCCTTCTATATTCTTTTGAAAGCTTTTCAACGCTCTTAAAATAGCTTTTAGCTCTATCACATTCGAGGAAATTTTTTGCCGCTGACCAGGAACCTTGAACTGTCAGAGAGCCTATATGAGCCCCCCAGCCTATTGACGACACGTCCGTAGTGAGGGGAATCCACTCTGGATCTTCTATTGGTTTTCCTACCAACAGATTTTTCAATTCTGTTCACCATGACAACCTTTCCTTCACTCTGAGTTTTAGCCGTAACCTCTGATTCAGGTTGTCTTGTGATTTTCGCACTTGTGACAACAAGCCGAGTTGCAAAGGTCTCATTCGCCACCTTGCCCATAGGTATTGAAGCTGTCATAAGACCTAGGACTCTCAGAACTTGCCTCACTGTCACCCACTTTTCTTTCTGTAACTGTAAAACCTCTGTTCTTAACTTTACAATTTTTTCGTGCGGAAGAAAAATAAGATTTTTTACCGTATTGAATTCTGCTCCTGGAAATGTCATCTTTTGTGCTGGAACGAATATACTCTTCTCCTGATTTATCAGCCATCCATGACGTGAAAGGAAGCGTACCACTCTCTCTAGATTGCTTGTCGCTTCTCTTTCTGATGCTGCGACAATCAGTATGTCGTCCAAGTAATGGTACAGTTGTATTCCTTTGTTTCTTAATTCCGCAATCACAGTGGCTACGACCTTTGTGAAAATTCTCGGAGAGACTGCTGGGCCGAATGGAATCCCAGGGCTCAAAATCTCAGCCATTTCCGATCTTTTCTGTGAATGGGAACATGAAAATAGGCATCCTTTAGATCTAGCTTTACCAGCCATGCGTCTTTGTACACTGCCTTTGTTATTGAAGCTAAGGACTCCATCCTGAATTTTCTGATGCTGATGTATCTGTTGACATTTCTCAGATCTAAAACTGGCCTCCAAGCTCCCGAGGCCTTCCGTACCAGAAATAGATGAGAATAGAACCCTTCGTTCTTCTCCTTTATAGAAATGGTTTCCGCTGCTCCAATCTCCAGCAGCTGTTGAATGTATTGCCGTACCATCAGTTCTTTTTCCCTTGAACTTGGAACACTTGATCGTCGAAAATGGACTCTTGGGGGAAATGCCTTGAACTCCAGGCTATAACCCTGAACTATTATTCTTTTTATCCAAGAATCCGAAATTGTAGAGGCCCAGACCTCCGAAAAGAGGGACAATCTTCCTCCCACTCTTAGAGGTTGGGCTGGCCTCACTTCATTGTTGAAGAGATGATTGACCCGGAAAGGATCCTGACTTCTTCCTAGCGAAGAAGTTCGACTGACGGCCTGCTTTCCAGGCTTGCTGTCTTTGACCCTCTTTCCCCGGACAGTACTGCCTTGCGGAACGAAAAGGCCTTTCCTTTTCTTTTCCAAAGGAGGATTCATATTTTGGTCTTTTAAACACTCTGTCTTGAGGCAGAAAGACACTCTTTCCTCCAGAAGCCCTTTTAATAAGCGCATCAAGCTTCTCTCCAAAAAGCATACCTCCATCAAAGGGTAATTGGCACAGGTTATTTTTGGAAGCCATATCAGCCAACCAAGATCGTAGCCATAAGGCTCTTCTTGTTGCCACTGTCAGGGACATACTTCTGGCTGATAGACGCACCAAGTCCACTGAGGCCTCTGCTACAAATTCCAAAGCTAATTTGCAGTCTTTCAGCATCGTGATAAGTTTTGATCCCTTAACATAATTCTCTACTGCATCCTGGATATTCGTCAGCCATTCCTTTAAAGCTCGAGATACTGCAGTTAGGGCCACTGCAGGGCGAAAGGCCGCACCTGCTGCAATGTATGCTTTCTTTAGATTGAAATCTGCTCGATGATCCATGGGATCCCTAAATCCTGCAGCGTCATCTACTGGAAGAGCTGTCTTCTTGGCCAGTCTAACAATTGCTGCATCCACTTTAGGCGGAGAATCCCAACTTGCAGTTTCAGACTCCTTAAATGGATACTTTTTCTGAAATTTTGTCGCTACCGAAACTTTCTTCTGTTTTTTTCCATTCTCCTACAATAACCTCATGCATGGATGAGTGGATAGGAAATGTTCCATCTTCTTTTTAATGGTAGGGAAGAATTTATCTGCTACCGATGTAGAGGGCTGTTCAGCATTCAGATAGAGTGGATCTGACAGCCTTAATTAAAGGCTCAATAATGGACAAGTCAAACGCCATTTCAATTTCCGAATCTTCATCCTCATCTGGATCAGATAAAATAGCAGAAGATGTTTCAGAAAACAAAGAGGTATCGACATCAGAAACCTCCGATTCCGAAGTCTCTTGCCTTTTTCTGGTTTTCTTTAGGGCTTTCTTGGAAGTTGTAGCTTCCTGTACTCCCTTGGCTATTGCCGTTTTAATGTACTCCATAAAAGAATCCATCTGGCTAACAGACAATGGAGGGTTAGGGGAAGATAAATCTACTTTTTCAACTTTGTCCTCACTCTTAGCATGCTTGTCAGAGGTTGAGACACTAGAAGTTAAACAAAGGGATAATAGCTTTTAGCTATATGTCCCTAACCTCAGCTCTTTTAAGGAAACAATACTTACCTAACGCTTACCTACTACCTTTAGGGTTGTGGCTTTTGCTCACGCTTCCAGAATCCATACTAAAAAGAAAGTAAAGACTGGTAAGCAGTGGCCCAAAAAAAACCAACACAAAAATGTACAAAAGAACAACAGGGAGTGAACTTGCATTATCCTCAGGTACAGAGTACTTGCTACTGCCCAAAAAACTGCTCACTCCACTCAAGACGCCGGTCTCAGAAGTCTGCCAAACTGCCGCATGTGCTGGGAACTACAACTCCCATAATGAATAAAACAGGAAGTCGCACCTCTGACATCATTTCCTGTCACTCGCATGGGCCAGGAAACATGCAGCAAGACAGAGCCCGGCCACAACAGGGTTCCTTCCCCTCGGCACTCGGAGGTGAGACTCGTGGGGGTGCATCGGGATGAAGAGAGCGAGGTAGAACTCCGTCTGGCAAAAGGTAAGCAAACCTGTTCACCTGACAGGAAACGCTGAAAAAGAGGGTTTGCCAGGGGAGGAGCAGATCCTTTTATTCAGCGTTTCCTGTTCACATCTAATGTCTAATGAATGACTGGCCAGGTGTGACAGGGAAACCCAGTGTGCTCATCCTTATGCATATATCATTAAATAATTTTGAAACCGAAATAAGTTATTTACTCTCTGATGTATTGCGGAATACCACTATATAAATCATGTCTGTCTGTATATGTTGGGCACGTGTATGTATGGGGGGGGGGGGGGGGGGGACTGCGTTATCGCTTGTGTACCTAGCTTGAGAAAAGTGTAAATAACCTTTTTTTAAAAAACGTTTCAAAATAATTTACTCTTAAGCTAGGCGCACACTAGCAGTAAAGCCCCAGGGTTTTCTTTTTTTACCCCCTCATACATACACGTGCCCGACATACAGACAGACATGATTTATATAGTGGTATTCCGCAATACATCGAAAAGTAAATAATTTGGTTTCAAAATTATTTAATGATATATGCATAAGGATGAGCACACTGGGTAACACAAATTGTCTTGCGCACCATTACTTTCATTGTATGTAACATGCAATATATATTGAGCAATAGATCGCCCCAAAACTGTTAATTCTGCAAGGGCTAGCATGTTGTCACCGAGTGGGTGTGGGGACTACTGTTGAATATAAGTAAGGTGGTTTGTTCACTGTTTGAGCTTGAGAATGGCCACACAAGGACGAAGCATTGCTAATTTTGCACAGTATCTGCGCTTTATGAATAAAAGAATTTTAAAGACCCAGTGTGCACGAATATCTGTTTACTATGGATTAAGTTGGTAGCACCAGGGCAAGTACTAAATTTTGGAATGAGTAGAGTGCATACTACACCCTCACATTTGTAGATATTTAAATATAAACCATATATACTTGAGTGTAAACGGAGGTTTTCAAACTGTAAAATCAGCTTGAAAACCTGACCTCGGTTTATACTCAGTCCCTCACCCTACAAAGACGGCCGCTGCTCACTCACTGCTTGTACTGATCTGCCGGCTGGGGTCAGTGTCCCGGTGCCAAGTAGTGACGATGGCTGGCAGATCAGTACAGGGAGCAAGTGGAGGCTGGATTTGCAGAGTAAGTGACTGAAATACAAGCACAGATGGATGGAATACCCACTTACTGGTAAGTTCTCCTGTCCACTGAACTGGAGGGGAGAGTGTGGGTGCTTGCCACAGCAGGTGTTTGGAAACTGCAACTCTCAGCATGCTTTAGTAGCTGGGAGTTGTAGTTTCCAAACATCTGGAGTGCCAAGGAATGAGGTTTTAGTTGTGTGTTTTTTCCAAAGACTGTTCCATAGCTTTACCGTTCTCACCGTGAACAACTCTTTCCGAACTTGAAGCCTAAACCTTTTTTCTTCAACTCTTAAGGGATGTCCACGTGTCCTCTGACATACTCTATTTATTGTATGGCCCGTTAATGTATTTATACACTGTAATATCCCCACGCAAGCACCTTTTCTCCAGCATACATAATTGTAACTTTTCCAGTGGGTCCATTTTTAAGCTCCCCCAAATCCCCTTATTAATTTAGTTGCCAGGCATGTGTATGTATAAGGGGGTAAAAAAAAAAAACCCAAAGAAAACCGGTTTACCGCTTGTGTGCGCCTAGCTTGAGTAAATAATTTTGAAATGTTAAAAAAAAAAAAAGCTAGGTACACAAGTGATAACGCAGACTCCTCCCCCCCCCCCATACATGCACATAAAAAAAATGCACACTGGGTTGTGTATTGCTATTTTGAAGGACAAGCTATGGTATTTATCACAGTAGGGTAAAATATGGTATTTTATTAAACATTGGTGTAGAAGAGTATTTATAAGGAATAATTTTAATCTTAAGTGTTATAAAAACCTTTAATGTGGTTTTATCAACACCTTATGCACCATCATTTTCTAGCAAAAGCCAGTAATGAGGTTTGAGCTTGAGAAAGGCCACACACAAAAGGCCGAAAGGTTCCTAATTTTGCACAGTATCTGCACTTTGTTAAATATATATAAAATCTTTTATTCATTCATTATTTTAACTACTGGTATATATAACAGTTAAACATTGAATATTCTTTATTTACATAAAAGCTTCATTGACAAAAATATAAAAAAAAAATTGACCGTGCATATGCAAACTTTCCATAGGAAGATTGCATATGTAAGTTCACAGTAACAAAGTGCAGTAACGTAAGCAGTAAAAGGTTTTAAGTAATCAATAAAACAATTTCAAGTTACAAGCTATCGTTTCTAGAAGGCCTTCTGTTTTTCAGTCATAGAATCAAACTATTCAGGATTTCAAAAAAAATGCAAATTTAAATCCAGGCGTTTATTACACATCTGTTTCAGTGCCATCAACAACTTTGAACACGCTGTGGCTGCATTTTTTTTCTGTAACGTCTTTCATTTGTGCTGGGGAAGAGGGAAAACAACCTTCATTAAAAACTTTGTCCATTGCAATTCAAAAGGTAATACGTATAACAGGGCACAAGTGTTAATGACAAAATTGGTTTAAAGGGTATGTCCACCGTGACTTTAAACTTGTTTCCAGTTTAACTAAAGGACAGGAGGTAAATGCGATACGTCTTACCTCCTTCAGTAAAACTTACAGGAGAGCAGAAGAAACTTACCGCATATCGCGCCGGCTTCACTGACAGTCTCCGCCGCGTCCATGAATGCGCACACAATGCAAAGGGCTGTGGATCAGTCGGGGAATGTCAGTGTAGTTGGAGGCAGTCAGCAGCGCTGGAGCGATACACGGTAAGTTTCTTCTGCTCTCCTGTAAGTTTTACTGAAGGACAGGATGTAAGACATATCGCATTTACACCGTCCTTCAGTTAAACTGGAAACATAAAAGTTTAAAATCACGGTGGACATACCCTGTTTAACTGTAATGACAAATGCAATGCTGTAAAAATAGGAGGACGTTCAGAGTGGAAAGGGAGACCCCGGTGACGTCATGGAGCTTCCTCCTTCACCAGGGTCTTCCCATAGAGAGGTACAATGCAATCTCCATACAGATCACAGTGCAGTACCTGGTATAGTAAAGCTGTCAGTGTGACAGCTTTACTATACTTTTTGTGAATGGAACTCAAAGTTCCATTCACAAAGGATTTTTTGTATGTCTTTGCTACTTAGAAATGAAAAAAAAAATGGGGACAGATCAAAATTTGGTGATTTGGAGGAAATGCACACAAAAAAATCCCCCCCCCCCCTTTTTTTAAACCCTAAAACTATAAATTGGCATAAAATTGTCTTCTCCAAGCTTCCCAATGTCCCCTGTAACATTGGTGACACAGATCATTTGCTCGATTTCAAGGGAAACAGCCTATTTTAGTAGGAAATTTTGCAGAGGTACCAAAAAAAGACCAGATTGAATTTTTAGGATCAGTAAAGTGTGCAAAAACTTGTGACTCTCCGTACCAACCGGATTTCACTAAAATACCACTAAAAGGGGGAGTAGGGGTGGGTTGTGGCGTTTTGATTTTTTTTCTTGTAATTGCGCATGGGTCCCATTTGTGCTTCCGTAGTTGGTGGCCGTGTTTGCACCCACCCATATGGCATACAGTTTGATTCAGGACATGTGGGAGATTGCCATTGTGTTTTTTTTTTTTTTTTTTTACTTGCCAAGTGGGTTTAGGTAGGATTTCAATCATGGAGTCCTCTTTTATTTTTTCACAAAATCTCCTAAAAGCACTGAGTTCTATGAACAGCGTATGGAATTCTTCATATATATACGAAAGCATGACACCGTTGAGTAGCTGAAGGTGTGTAGACTCCAAAAATAGAGTTTGTGGGGGGTACTTCCAATTTGAATAGGTTGTTCAAATTACAGAACACTGGGCATTGCACTTGGGCATGCGTCCCATTTGAGCTAGTTGGCTACGACTATATGCACCCATGCATATGACATACCGTTTGATTCAGGACATGTGGAAGATTGACATTTAGTGTGTTTTTTTGCTTTTCAAGTGGGTTTAGATAGGATTTCAACCTTTGAATCATCTAATTTTAATTTTTCACAAAATCTCCTAAAAACAAAGTTCTTTGGATTACTGTGTCTGGAATTCTCCATGTATGTATGAAAGCTTGTCATCGTAACGTAGCTGAAAGCGTCGATTCCAAAAATATATAGATTGTGGGGGAGGGGGGTATTTCCAAGTTTCGGGGCTGTTTCCTTTGAAAAAGCGTAGGCTGTTCAAATTACAGAACATGGATTTATTCTTATAATTGCACTTGGGCATGCATCCCATTTGAGCTAGTTGTTGGCCACATCTGTAAGAATGACACTGTTGCATAGCTGAAGGCATGTAGATTCCAAGAATATATAGTTTTGGGGGGTATTTCTAATATAGAGGGCATTTAGTCTGACAAATCTGAAAGGTTGCTGTAATTAGGCCACTGTGATTTGGCTCACTTTGTGGCTAGTCGATTCCACGTACGTATGTGTAACCATGAATATGGCCTACTGTTTGATTCAGGACATTTAGAAGATTGATATTTGGTAACTGTTACATTTCATGGAATTTTCGCATGATTTCTACCTTGGAAAGAAAATTTTTGTTCATTTTTTTCAGAAAATCTGCAAAAAGTGCAAACTTCTATGAAGAACTGCGTCCACACCATTGATGGTATGAATGAACAAACGACAGCATTCCGTAGTTGAAAGTGTGTAGATTTGAGGAATATAGTTTGTGGGGGTGTTCTGTGGGGAAAAACTGCACTGTTCAAATTCGGAGTTGCCTGAATATTTTTGCTGTTTTTGAGCAATCATGCATTCCACGTGCACGTGTAACCACGCATATGGCATACCGTTTGATTCTGGACATTTGGGAGATTGATAACTGGTAACTTTTTTTTACATTCCATGAGGTTTTGGCATGATTTCTACCCTTTGAAGTTGTTTTTGGTTACATTTTTCAGAAAAGTGCAAAATTCTAGGAAGAACTGCCCCCACACTATTGATGGTATGAATGAACAAACTACAGTGTTACATAGCAGAAGGTGTGTGGATTTCAAGAATATATAGTTTGTGGGGGTTATTGCGGAGTTGTTTTGTGGAAAAAAACTGAAGACTGTTCAAATTCAGAGTTGCCTGAATATTTTTGCTTTTTTCTGAGCCATCATGCATTGTTTCACTTCATGGCTATTCGCTTCCACGTCCGTGTGTGTAATCACGCATAAGGCATACCGTTTGATTCAGGACATTTGGGAGATTGATATTTAGTAACTATTTTTTACATTCCATGAGGTTTTGGCATGATCATTACCTTTTGAATTGTTTTTTGTTAATTTTTTCAGAAAAGTGCGACCTTCTATGAAGAACTGCGCCCACACCATTGATGGTATGAATAAACATCGTTACATAGCTGAAGGTGTGTAGATTTCAGGAATATATAGTTTGTTGGGGTTATTTCTGATTTACAGGGGTGTTGTGGGAAAAACTGAAGACCGTTCAAATTTGGAGTTGGCTAAATATTTCCCTTTTTCTGAACCATCGTGCATTGTCTCAGTTCGTGGCTCTTCACTTCCACGTCCGCGTGTGTAACCATGCATATGGCATACTGTGATTCAGGACATTTTTTTTTTTTTATATTTACATTTTTGAATGTTTGATTTTTTTTTTTAGAAAATCTGCGAAAGTGTGAACTTCTACGAAGAACTGCACCCACACCATTGGTGGTATGAATGAACAAACTACAGTGTTGCATAGCTGAAGGTGTGTAGACTTCAGGAATATATAGTTTGTGGGGGGTAATTCTGAGTTCGGGGGAAAAACTGCAGACTGTTCAAATGCAAAGCTGGCTAATTTTTTTTTGCTGCTACTGACATTTGGCATTGGTCCCACTCTGGGTTAGTTGGTAGCCATGTTTCTGGGTACACCCATGAATGTGGCATACCGTTTTATTCAGGAGGGGTTAGGCTTTCATATTTGAGATGCGGTTGAACTTTCCCCTGCGATTTTTAGCTGAAAATTCGCATTTGATTTTGTCTCTGATTTTACAGTTGAGGAAAAAAGGGAAAATGTGAGAAAACTTAATTGGACGAAGCGCTGCGCCAAGGTATCTGCATTTTGATCGAAACTTACCTCACTCAAAATCCTGTGGGTGTGTAGTTTCTAAAAATCTCACTTGTGTGGATATTTTAGTTAATTTGAAAGATATTCTATGTTAATGGTCAGAAGTGGTTATACAATTTAATTTGGTGTAATATTCTTGAAGGTGCAGTTTTAGTTTGGGGTACCTACATAAATCTGGTATTGTTGTACTCGGGAGTATCAGGGCTTTTAGAAATAGTAAGATTTGTGTGTAACCTTAAAATAACTAAAAATGGGAAAATCCATGAAAATTTGCAAATTTTACACTTTTGTGCTGAAAAAAAACAATGTATAATATTCCTGATTTACTGCAAGGTTTCCTACTGTAAAATTAGTCTAAAGCGATTAGGGGCAAAATCATGAAAATTATGCTGGCACAACGCAAAAAAAAATGAAATTATGCTGGCACTGAAAGGGTTAAAGGACATATATACTGAAATTTAACATTTTTTATTTTTTTATAAACTGCGCATTACAGAAAAATTCTTCCCAATACCATTTTATTGGATCCATCCCCTATAAAAATAGAGATATCAAATCTGCAACACCTTAATTTCAGCAATCAATCAAGTGCCTTATCATAAAGTTTTGTGCAGTTGCTATAGCCGGAATGGTGACAGTTGCTATGTTTGAATTGCATGATGGGAATTGCAGTGATTATTGAGCATGCTTGAATTCACAGAAAGTTGTGAAAGAAGTTGTCATTTAAGAGAAAGGGGGATACGGAACTTGAGTAAAACCGGTACTGGATGAAGACATACAGCGCTACATATACATGTAGTAATTAATAGATTGAGAGGGAGGCAAAGTCAGTTTTTCAGTATAGCTGCACTTAAATCTCTAAAATAGACGATTCTAATACTTATGCCTGGTATGTGCATGAAACAGCATTGCTAAAAATGAACAACTTTTAATTAATTACATTTGCTAGGAGCATTCCAAACAGCCATGGCAAAATAGTTTCAAACTACTGAAATACAGTTGTGTGAAGTTTATCAGAAGTACAATTAAAATATTTATGTTAATGCCATTTTAACCCTTTGACTGCCACAGATCGTATATTCACGATCTGTGCAGAGAATGCTTTAACTGCCACAGATCGTGAATATACGATCTGTGCTTTCCCCTTTAAAAAAAAAAATCTGCCTGCACTAGGGGCGATCAGGGGGCAGAATTCAACTCCCCCCCCCCCCCCCCCCCCCCAGCCCCCTCAATCCCCCATAAGTTTTGTGCAAAACTGATGTGGGGATCGGAGATAACTTACCTTTTTCTTGCAGGAGCCAGGAGCAGCAGCAGCCGCAGCAGGAGAAGAGCAGGTCTTTTGATAAGGGACACCCGGTGAGATCACATGATTTCCTGCTTCACCAGGGTCTTCCCTTAGGCTTCCCCTGGTCTCCCCCTGGTGGTCTAGTTGAGGTACTGCACTGTGATCTCCAGATCATGCTGCAGTACCTAGTATAGCACAAGCTGTCATGCTGACAGCTTTTACTATACATTTTGTGAATGGAACTCAAAGTTCCATTCACAAATAGGATTTTTTCTAAGTCTTTGCTACTTAGCGAAGACTTAGGAAAAAAATGGGGACAGAGATCAAAATTTGGTGATCACTTCTGATCACCAAATTATTGATCTTTGCCAATGAATGAAAAATCACTTCCTGGAAAATGATTTCCAGTAAGTGATTTTTCCGATCGGATTTCAAATTGGAAAAAAGGGGAAATGCACATAAAAAAAAATCTTAAAGTGATACACACTTTTTTTTTTTACCTAAAACTATAAATTAGCAAAAAACTTTGTCTTCTCCAAGCTTCCCAATGTCCCCGGTTATATCAGTAAAGTAAACGCAGATACTTATTTGTATGATTTCACGGGAAACTAAGCCTATTTTATAAGGAAATTTTGCAGAGGTACCAAAAAAAGACCGGACTAAATTTTTAGGATCAGTAAAGTGTGTGACTCCATACTAACCGGTTTTCACTAAAATACCACTAAAAGGGGGAGAGTGTGTGTGTGTGGGGTGGGTTGTGGTGTTTTTTTCTTGTAACTGCACTTCTAGATGCGTCCCATTTGAGCTAGTTGGTGGCCTCGTCTCTATTTGCACCCATGCAAATGGCACACCGTTTGATTCAGGAGATGTGGGAGATTGCTATTTAGTGGGTTTTTTTGCTTGTCAAGTGGGTTTAGGTAGGATTTCAACCTTTGAACCATCTTATTTTATTTTTCACAAAACCTCTTAAAAACACAGAGTTCTTTGGATCACTGGGTCTGGAATTCTTCATGTATGTATGAAAGCATGGTACCGTAACGTAGCTGAAGGTGCATAAATTCCAAAAATATATAGTTTGTGGGGGGTATTTCCAAGTTTAGGGATGTTTCCTTTGAAAAAGGGTAGGCTGTTCAAAAAAGAGCACTTTGATTTTTTCTTGTAATTGCATTTGTGCATGTGTCCCATTTGAGCTAGTTGGTGGCCACGTCTGTGTGCACCCACACATATAGCATACCGTTTGATGCAGGATATGTGGAAGAGTGCTATTTAGTGGGGTTTTTTGCTTGTCAAGTGGGTTTAGGTAGGATTTCAACCCTTGAATCATCTTATTTTATTTTTCACAAAACCTAAAAACAGTTCTTTGGATCACTGGGTCTGGAATTCTTAATGTATGTATGAAAGCATGGTAACGTAGCTGAAGGTGTGTAGATTCCAAAAATATATAGTTTGTGGGGGAAATTTCCAAGTTTCGGGGCGGGTTCCTTAGAATTAGGGTAGGCTGTTCAAATTACAGAGCACTTTGATTTTTTCTTGTAATTTCATTTGTGCATGTGTCCCATTTGAGGTAGTTGGTGGCCACGTTCCTGTGTGCATCCACGCATATGGCATACCGTTTGATTCAGGGCATTTGGAAGATTGATAATTTACAAGTTTTTTTTTTCCATGACATGGAAATTTGCCATGATTTTTAAGCTTGAATTGTATTTTTATACATTTTTCCTGAAAATCTTGTAAGAAAGCAAATTTGTACACGAAGCTGCGCCCACACCATTGGTGTTATGCATAAAAGAATCAAACCATTGTGTAGCTGAAGGTGTGTAGAGTCCAAGAATATATAGTTTTGGGGGGTATTTCTAATAGAGGGGTGTTTAGTCTGACAAATCTGAAAAGTTTCTGTAATTGGGCCACTGTTCATTGGCTCACTTTGTGGCTAGTTGATTCCACGTCTGCGTGTGTAACCAAACATAGGGCATACCATTTGATTCAGGACATTTGGAAGATTGATATTTGGTAAGTTTTTTTTACATTACTTGGGATTTTGGCATGCTTTCTTCCTTTTGAGAGTGTTTTTCTAATTTTTTAGAAAATCTGCTAAAACTATGAACTTCTACGAAGAACTGCGCCCACACCATTGATGGTACGAATAAACAAACTACAGAATTACGTAGATAAAGGTGTGTAGATTCGAGAAATATATGGTTTGTGGGGGTGGTCTTGTGGGAAAAAAACTGCAGACTGTTCAAATTCGGAATTGGCTAAATATTTTCGCTGTTTCTGAGCCATTGTGCATTGTCTCACTTTGTGGCTTTTCGCTTCCACGTCCGTGTGTGTAACCACACATATGGCATACCGTTTGATTCAGGACGTTTGGGAGATTGATATTTAGTAACCTTTTTTTAGATTCCATGAGGTTTTGGCATGATTTCTACCTTTTGAAGTTGTTTTTTGTTCATTTTTTCAGTCAAATGCGAACTTCTATGAAGAACTGTGCCCACACCATTGATGGTATGAATAAACAAACTACAGTGTTACATAGCTGAAGGTGTGTAGATTTCAGAAATATATAGTTTGTGGGGGGTTATTGCTAAGCTATGGGGGTGTTCTGTGGAAAAAACTGCAGACTGTTCAAATTCAGAGTTGGCTAAATATTTTCGTTTGTGAGCCATTGTGCATTGTCTCACTTCGTGGCTATTCGCTTCCACGTCTGCATGTGTAACCACACATATGGCATACCGTTTGATTCAGGACATTTGGGAGATTGATATTTAGTAACTTTTTTTTTTACATTCCATCAGGTTTTGACATGATTTCTACCTTTTGAAGTTGTTTTTTGTTCATTTTTTCAGACAAATGCGAACTTCTACGAAGAAACTGCGCCCACACCATTGATGGTATGAATGAACAAACTACAGTGTTACATAGCTGAAGGTGTGTAAATTTCAGGAATATATAGTTTGTGGGGGGTATTTCTAAGTTACGGGGGTGTTTTGTTGAAAAAACTGCAGACTGTCCAGATTCGGAGTTGGCTAAATATTTGCCGTTTCTGAGCCATCGTGCATAGTCTCACTTTGTGGCTTTTCGCTTCCACGTCCGTGTGTGTAATCACACATATGGCATACTGTTTGATTCAGGACATTTGGGAGATTGATATTTGGTAACTTTTTTTTACATTCCATGGGGTTTTGGCATGATTTCTACCTTTTTGAATGTTGTTTGATGTTCATTTTGGAAAATCTGGTAAAAGTGCAAACTTCTACGAAGAACTGCGCCCACACCATTGATGGTATGAATGAACAAACTACAGCGTTACATAGCTGAAGGTGTGTAGATTTCAGGAATATATAGTTTGTGGGGGGTATTTCTGAGTTGGGGGGGGCGTTTTGTGGAAAAACTGCAGACTGTTCAAATACAAAACTGGCTAATTTTTTTTTGCTGCTACTGACATTTGGCACTGGTCACGCTCTGGGTTAGTTGGTAGCCATGTCTCCGGGTACACCCATGAATATGGCATACCGTTTTATTCGGGAGGGGTTAGGCTTTCATATTTGAGATGCGTTTGAACTTCCCTCCACAGTTTTTAGATGAAATTCGCATTTGGTTTTGTCTCTGATTTTGCAGTTGAGGAAAAAAAGGAAAATGGGAGAAAATAACTTACAATTGGACGAAGAGCTGCGTCCGGGTATCTGCATTTTGAACGAAACTAACCTCACTCAAAATCCTGTGGGTGTGTAGTTTCTAAAAATATCTCACTTGTGGGGATATTTTAGTTAATTTGGAAGACATTTTATGTTAACCATCAGAAGTGGTTATACATTTTAATTTGGTGTAATATTTTAGGAGGTGCAGTTTTAGTTTGGGGGGGGGTCTCCTGTACAGGAAAAGTCGGGTACCTACATATATCTGGTATCGTTGTACTCAGGAGTATCAGAGCTTTTAGAAACAGTGAGATTTTTGTGTGTAACCTTAAGATAACTATAAGTAAAAATGGGAAAAATCCATGAAAATTTGCAAATTTTCCATTTTTTTTTACATATTTTACCCATAATTCCAGTAAAATTTCCAGAAAAGTTACAAAATTCTGTTACCATGTTAAAGTAGACTTTGTGCTGAAAAAAACAATGTATAATATTCCTGATTTACTGCAAGGTTTCCTACTGTAAAATTAGTCTAAAGCGATTAAGGGCAAAATCCTGAAAATTCTTCTGGCAGTTAACGCAAAAAAAAAGAAGAAAATCTCCTGGCAGTGAAAGGGTTAAATTACTTACCAAGAAGATCAGATCTATCCAGCAACAACTCCAGATCCCCATCACTAATAACCTTTCCAGTTGATCCTTTCACTTCTCTGAAAAATATAAAGGGTAAAAATCCTACTAGCATATTTCCCCAAGATAACTCCAAAACCATATTATACTCCTATTATCCTATGTGCTGATTTTTTTTTTTTTTAACTTTGTCAGTTGAACAGATTTGGTAAATGTTGTTTATACAATAAATAATAGAACTATAAACAGTAAACATGGTCTTTGCAAGATACCTGGAACACATTGTTAAAATTAATTCACGAAATAAAATTGCTTTATATGTGTTGGTAACTTGACAATATATACTACACAAACCACCTGTTCTATTAATACTATGGATATTCAGTGATGTGGAGCATTCAATAACAAACTGCCTTGAATGAATACATTTTTTTTTAAAAAAAGGCTTCTCATGTTCAAAATGTGCCACAACACAAAGCTACAAATATTTGCTTACCTTTCATAATCCCTGGCTTGCAACAACTCCAGAAGTTCTTTTGAATCTAAGCAACTCTTTGAATGACTTATCCCTGCATGCCCTCCCTTAAATTTATCTGCAAAAAATAAATAGTTTTAAGTCGATTAACAATTTGAACAAAATTGAGATTTGCTGCATCACAATCTTATGGCTACCAACATTTGCTGCCACAATTTGTATATTATAACAGAAGCTGGTCTATTTTATGGTCAACAGAAATGAACACCAGACCCACTAGACAGTAATTGTACCAAGTAAGTGCTTAATGCAAAAAAGGATGTGCTGCCTAGTGGTTCACTGTGCCATGGGAAATGTCATTTGCGGTTCAAGTTTTGACGATTTGAAAATTAATATCTATAGCTGCTCACCAAAAAAAGTTTATAAACCTGTACATTAACATTTTTTTTAAAAAGTTCAAACAAAAATTACAAACTTAAATTTTATAAGTATGCAGGATTTTTTGGAATCAAATACAAGACATTTCAACATAGAAGGTTGATTTAATAGGACGAACATATAGGGTTATTCAATAAAAAGTCTTATCGTTTAAAATGGTGCTAATTTTGCCCCAACCAATCGGATGTTAGCTTTCAAATGTTAAATAAGATCTGATTGGTTGGGGCAAAATTAGCACCATTTTAAATCGATAAGAACATTTATTGAAACTCCCTGGTTATTTCTCCAAAAATGTGTTCAGAATGGTCAAGTTACTCTGCGTAACTAATGTGTCCCACTGCACCGAACAGCCTGATTGGAACTATCGACTATTTGGAAATATTTGGTTATTATATAGAAAAGGTGTACTTGGATTTATTTTGAAAAAGTCATTGTAGACCAGTGAAATTTGCAACACGTACTTTTATGAATTACCAACTTCTCCAGTTTTCTTTTTGCTGCAGCTCTCTCTACTATTTTCTGGTCAATTGTGTTTGCCGTGACCAAGCGATAAACTACAACAGGCTTTGTCTGACCAATTCTGTGACATCTGTCCTGAGCTTGCAGGTCGGCCTGGGGATTCTGGCATACAGAAAGTAGAAATATGTATGGTTTATTTAAAGCCTTTAAAAATTACATAAAACACATTTCCTTCTACATTTATCAAGCTCATATGCTTCATTTATCTCAAAGTACTCAGGGGGTTAAGCACAATAAAGCAGCAAACATGATTTGAATCTTCGTTACAGCTTGCAAAAAAGACATTGCACATTAAAAAAAATATTGCTATAATAGATTAAAATTTGTGCATAATTAGTTGTGTTGTAATTTCACACTAATAAAAATAAATAAATAATTATCTTTGAATATGCTTACTACTGCCCCATTAGTTCCCTGTTCTGCATATTTTTTGCCTTGTAAATTTGGCTTTGAACAACATAATATCCAGTGTACAGGCATGATGCTGGCTTTGCTGGGCAATTTGTAAAACAGAGTATTTTCATAAAGCAAAGCAGGCTGCAGCCACTGCTTTACACTTCAAGTCACAGTAGCCCAACAGTTCACCAACCAGTGTAAAGACAGCCGCCCCCCCCAACCCCCACCTCCAAGAAACGGATTAGAATATTTGTTTCAGGTGACAAAAGGTCTAGGAACACCCGTTTCAGGGAATGCATACCAAGTTTGAATTTTGGGGGTGGACATGTTCTTTAAATGTTGTGCAGGCTCATACTTGTATTATCGCATGAAGCAAATGCAAGCTAATGTACAACAAAGCCTTTGTTGTACATAAAGAATTAACCCTTGTAAATATGGCCAGTTAACAACTAATCACTTACCCAGTCACTGTCATATATTATAACAGTATCGGCTGCTGTAAGGTTAATTCCCAACCCTCCAGCCCGGGTGCTGACCAAGAAGATGAAAACATCAGGGTCTGTGTTAAATGTACGCATCTAGTAAAAAACACAGTAATATGGTTATTGCAATCCATTTATGACTCAAGCTACAGAGAAAAAGGGTGTAAAAGATTGGCTTACATTTTCTTCTCTATCTGCATATGCCATGCCACCGTCTAACCGACAGAATTTGAATTGTTTGTAATAGCAGTAATCCATTAATATATCCAACATCATGGTCATTTGGGAAAAGATTAAGACCTAAAAAAAAAAAAAAAAAAAACTGGAATCATTAATAAAAAATGAATTTAAATAAAGTTTTAATTTCTACAGTATCTGCAAAAACAAGTAGAATCACAGCTTCTATCATAGAAAACCAATTGTTCACAATATCCTGTGCTTGTGAAGAATCTGATTAAAGGGATTGGTTATTCTAAGCATGATGGACAACAAGGGAATTTATTTCATGTGACAAATCATACAACTTAAAGTTTTGACTCCAGTTATAAACATAATATTTCAGGAATAGTCTACTGTAAGAGAAAGCCATGTGTATTTCAAGGTTGTTACCACAATGTTATGCCTGTACAAAGGAGAGTTCTCTTATAAAACCTACAGACAGTTGGCAAACACCTCCACATGTTAAACTGTAATCCAACACGTGTACAGGAAACGTCCAAAAACAAGATCTTTACAGGATTGGCTGCCTACTGCCTCAAGAAACTTATTTCAGGGATTTTTATTTTGAGATACAGCTCCCTAATACAGGGATAAAGTCATGTTTAGAGTTAATCTGTTAGTGTGACTAACCCCATGGCTGTGAAGGCAGCAAGAGTGTTGCAAGAGGCACTGGACTATTCACCAGAAACAATTCTCAATGCGCAAGTATTTAACGGCAGCTATCAGTTGCCATTAATACTTATAGGGGAATGAAATCCACCCAAAGACACAGGTTCTTGGTGAATCTCCCCCTAAGGGAACACACTGGGGCACTTTTGCAACCTGCAATGACATTTTATTTATAATATAAATCATGGGAAGAGACCACGCTGTGTGCACTGCAATCCGTTGAGATTTCCTAATGCTTCCAATCACAATTTCACACTTAAAATAAAAGTCTATGGAAGCACATAAAAAAATGCAGACCCAAGCGGACACAAATCAATAGGTCATGCTTTTTTTTTTTTTTTTAAAGATGAATTTTAATTTATAATCCTCAATCCCCTGGAAAACAAAGTACATGTAAAAGCAGACACAAAAGCATAGCAAAAGCGCACATCGCAATTTGTAGTGTGGCCTCAGCCTAAATGTCTTATCTTTCAATAAATAACCTGAAACCTACCAACACATTGGCTACTATACCTTATGGCCTCTCTTTTTCATTTCTGGTAACAACCGATCCAGTAGTAGGAATTTCCCTGAACTATTCACAAGTTCTTCATCAATCTAAAGACCAGAAAGATGGGGGTGAAATTGGTATCAATAGAATATCAAAAATCCAGGTCATATACAGCACATCAGTCTTAAGGCCATGAGCAAATCCGCACATTGTTTGCAAGGTTGGAAATGCAGAAACACCAATTATCAGCTACTTGGGTGCTGTGTAGATGCACCTTTGTTCAGTGTTAATAAAAGCAATGCTTAGGTGGTTGATTAGCATCTCCCATGCAGCATTCAATGGACTAGTTCCTGACCTAAATAAATTTTTCCCTAAAAACTTTACAGTAAGAGTAGAATAGAAACAAAGAAGAAAAGAGCAGTGCATATTCCTAGGACCCATGCAATATCATACCATCTGTGCACTTGTATACATTATAAACAAAGGGGTTTTAGTGTATATTATTGTGATCACACAAACCTGAAGCCTCCCAACCAAGCCAAGGTAATACCAGTCTGGAAGGACAACTATTATGCTCCAATACCTTACCCATAATCTTTTCATCCCTCTAAAATGGTTGCCACAAACAAAACCTTAGCATCAACATTTCTGTGAAAGTCACTACAACACCACTTTCTTCCACTTGCTTTCTTTGCACTTCCTTCTATAAGGACTGCTAGTACAAAGATGTCCATTAACATTTTACACACACAGGTTTTAGAATTTTACCTTAAATTCCTGAGTAAATGGGTCTAGAGGGTATTCGATTAAATATGGGTGATTACAGCATTTCCTCAGAAGCATCATAATGTTTCGCATTTTAAGATTTACTTCTGAATCTACAGGACAGCTAGCTTCTGCTTTTGGCCTATTAAAGAGAACTAAAAGGTTAGAACACACAAATATGCCAGTTTTCTTTATTTACAATGAACAACACTGCTGATGGATTGTCAGCATGGCTTCAGTTGATATTAAAGGCAAAAAAAAAAACCCATTTGACCACTATCGGGTATATGTATGACCGCCTTTAATATTTTTTTCCCCACAAACTGTAATTTCACCATTGGTGACCATTTTCCCACAGTACCATTTTACGGTTTGTGCAGCCTAAAATTAAGCTACCCGTTGGGGATTGGTGGGCACATTCCAAGTTCCCTCCCTGTCACTTTGATCCCCCATCTGTTCCATCTAAAACAGATGTGGGAACCATGCAGATTCCTTTTCTGCAGAGCCGCAGTGGAAAGGGAATCCTGTGAGTTGTCAAATGCCGGTGAATCTGTTTTCAATTGCAGTTTAATACTAAGCTATAGCAAGTTGACATTGACAGCTAGCTTGCTACACCATTTGTAATTAGAACAGGATTGTTGGTAAGCAACAGTCTTCATGCACGCTATAGCAGAACAGAAACAGGAAATGGTCTGGAATTTCAGAACGGCTACGCTGGATCTTGCAGAAGGTAAGCTTTTGGCATCTTCATTCCTGGCTCTCCAACAATTGATTGAAGAACGGGAGGTAAGGCATAGCTCCTTAACCTCCGGTCTTCAATCAATGTAGTAAAGGAATAGTTAACTATTGCAGTGAACTATTCCTTTAAAGGCAGCTTCCCACCCATTCCATACTACTTACTATTCAGGGGATGACATTTTTGAATTCAGGTTTATTTCCTCTATTTATAATAACCAAAGATATTACCTTTCTTGCGCAACATCTTGTTTTAGGAGTTTATCGATAAACTTCTCAAGATCTTTTGGTGTGTCTTTGAAATCTTCACGATAAATGACATCTTTGCGGTTTTGCCTTTTTGGTCTTCCCACAGCAGGTGATGAAATATTTTCTCCCGATTCCTGATTAAGATTAAAGTTTAAGTATTTTTAAAAAAGGGTACCGTATATACTCGAGTATAAGTCGAATTTTTCAGGCTTTAAAATTAGCCTGAAAACATAAATTCGACTTATACTCTAGTCAAGTCCTAATTTAGATGCAAATTCTGCAATTACAGATAGTAACCAGTAGGTGGCACTGTGTTAACCTGCATAGAAAGTTACAGGAGCTGATCTGCCTTTACACTTCCTGCTTCCTGTATTCTGGCTGCTGGACTCACTCAGCACTGTCACTGGAATCTGTAAATCTGAAGGGTCTCCTCAGTTTGGGGCAAAAAACAGCTGCTAGTACAGTGCAAAGGACAGCTTGAAAGTACAACTCTCAGGTGACATTTTTAACTATTGGGGTCAGAGAATCCTTTACTATATGGGGGTCAGAGTTCCCTTTACTATATGTGGGTCAGAGTTCCCTTTACTATATGGGGTTCAGGAGAATTGTAAATGATGGTAAGCTTAATTGAAAGTTTACTGAACCTTGCCACTCCACATGTTTAGAAACTGAAACTCGTAACAATGCATGCTGGGAGTTGTAGTTTCCAAACATGTGGAGTGCCAAAGAATTGGAGGTTACTGGTACTGGATTTGGCTATTACTGTATGGGATTCATGTATGGGAATTCAGCTGTCCATTTAAAGGGCAACTAAAGCCTAAAAACAACACAGAATCAGAAGGCAGTAGTGGTGATAATTTCTACCCTCGACTTATACTCGAGTCAATCAGTTTTTACAAGTTTCAGGTAAAAATAGGTACCTCGACTTATACTCGGATCGACTTATACTCTAGTATATACGGTAATCCAACCCTAAACCAAATCGTTCCAAGTTCAGGCAACACGCACCTTATTTTTTCCAAGCACCTTCTCAATTGTTCTGTTTACTATAGCTGTGTAGAAAGTTTCTTGTTTCTTTGTAAGAGGTGCATACACTATAACTTCCCTTTTGGGTGGAACTTCCAGAGCAACATCACACTTTAGACGTCTCAGTAAAAATGGAGTTAAGATCTGCAAACAAATTAAGTGGTGTGCGAATACGAATCAACAGTAGGTGAAAAAAAAATTACAAAGATTAATATCTGTTCGGTTTTTCTAATAAAATAATCCTGTAATTTTAATGTTACATTAAAATGCACATTTCATAAGAATGATCCAATTTTTTTTTACCTGATGCAACATGTGCAATATATTTTGTTCCCGTTCCTTAGCTACAATATCTTCTGCTTTTTGTGTTATTCCAGTTATATCAAACCAGGATTCAAAGCTAAATATAGAGGGAAAAAAAAAATATATACATAATGAAAAACTTTATAAGCAACATTAAGTGCATAGCGCATCCTGTTACCTTACCTTCTTAAATCATCAAACACATCTGGTAAAAGAAAATTCAGGAGAGACCAGAGTTCAGCTAAATTATTTTGCAACGGTGTTCCAGTCAGTAGTAGTTTGTTTTCTGAATGGAACTGCTTTAACTCTCGTATAAGACGGCAGTTCATATTTTTGATCCTGTGGCCTTCATCCAAAATCATGTATTTCCAGTGGGAATGCTAGAGGAAAATACATATTTAGCAGACTTAAACTGCAGCATGTTTATTATACGTTATACTACAAGACTTTAAATTATTAATTTCGTTTGTAATGCTGTGTTAATAGAAAAGTGTAGCTCAGGCTTATACTAGTTTTTAAATATTTCAGTTTTATTTTATATAAAAAAATTATATATTACCTGGAGAATCTGCCGATCTTTCATGGCAATCTCAAATGAAGTTATTACCACTGGAAAGATCTGAAGAGATCCCTCTCGTTTATGGATTTTTTTTGCCAGCTGACGTCGCTCCTGAGGATTTCCATGATATAGAAGAACAGGAATCTGAAATAAAGGAAAACCCAAATTGCTTTGTTGAAATATTAGAGGACCATATTTTGATGGTATCAAATCATACAATACAGAAAAGAAAATTAACTTTATATTTAGGATTTTAATAACCTGTATAACTATACTGAAGAACATATTGGTTGACAATCTAAACCTCTGAAAGCTTTCTTTAAATCAATAGTAATTTAAAGCAGGAAGTGAATCTTTAAATTGGAGGTTTGACAAAGCAGTTGTACATGTATGTACATACCTATCAGTAAGTCCTTAGGATTGAGACAGAAACTGATGTAGACCAAGACCACTTACAATTAAAGGAGAACTAAACTTAAAATTTTTAAAATCTAATGTGAAAGTTTCTCCCCAGAACACCTATACATTGTAAGATTCTTCTCTAGTAAGTTGCATTTAATACATGTGAGAAAGATTCTGTATATAAGAAGGATTTCCATATTGTTGCCAGTACAACCCACAGCCCATGAAGTCATCAAAGAGCCACGCCCCCTGACCCCAGTATTTACTGTCTCTATGGACAGTGTTTTCTATACAGATGTTTATACACCAATATGGAAGTCCCTGAAAAGACTTTGAAGGCTGATTGTTACCATAATCTATTAACCATTCAGTGTGAGTTGCTGGAAAATAAACTGCAGGGTAACAAGCAGCTTTCAAAGTTTTATCAGGGACTTCCATATTCCATTTTCTTTAGGAATCATTTAGCAAAAAAAAAAAAAAAAAAAAAAAAAGCTTCCAAATGTACACCTGAGTACATTGCTTGTTCAGTGGTGGCGCATCGGGTAAGGCTCCAGGTTTAATACACAATTCAGAAGGTCACAAGTTCAATACCCCAGACTTTTTTTTGGTTTCTATTATGTCCCAAGCAAACGAAGCTCCTAAATGTACCTAAGTGTTCAGCTTAGTCATGGCTCACCTTGTAAGATGCCAGTTATAGAAACAGTCCAGAAGGTTGCAAGTTCTAATCCCCATAGTTTTTTACTTTTGTTTCCATTATGTTCATAGTAAAAGATTCTACATCCAAAAAACAGATGAGGTATATCAAAATATCATATAATAATATAGTTATTTTAATTATTAATATTTATTATCTATATTATTAATAATTATGATATTTTGATATACCTCATTATCTGTTTTTTGGATTGTAGTGACCCTTAAGAGTCAGTAGTGTTGAATGATTAATTTTTAGCTTTGAACCATTATGCTTTATTGAAACATTAGGTACATGTTACCACTAAGCTTCACTGTTGAACCACTAAGTTCGATTTAAGCACAAGTATTGTGCAACTATTAAAGGGCATGTCCACCCCCAAAACTATAATCCCCCCAACTACTGGCCCCACCATGTAGTGTAGTTTAATCCTTACCTAACATCCCAGCTCCATAGGGTTCTCCTGTAGTCCCCCCCCAAAGTCCCAAAAACTGCCCACCAGGAGGCTAGCAGAGTCCATATAGGACTCTGCCTCCTACCTGGCCTCAGGTAGATTTTTGCCATGCGTACTGCAGCCCTTCTCCCCCTCCCTATTCCCTCCCCCTAGCATTTAACCCTTTTAGTATAGGCTTCCCACTGGTCCCCCAGCCCCAACCGCATCATTTTTATTTTAAGAAAGCTCCCCAAACTCTTACTTACCTCTCCTCTTTCCTCCGCTGAAGTGAGCTGCCAGCAGCCGCGTCCGTGATTGGCTGCAGCTCAGCCAATCACAGACGCGGCTGCCGGTCCCGCCCCTCTGCTTGCATTTCTCGCAAGCAGAGGGCCGGGAGCGCGGCGGAGGAAAGAGGGGAGGTAAGTAAGAGTTTGGGGAGCTTTCTTAAAATAAAAATAATGCGGTTGGGGCTGGGGGACCAGGGGGAAGCCTATATTAAAAGTGTGATTTAAGGGTGGACATACCCTTTAAGCTTTATTATTGAACCATCAAGTTTATTTGAACCATTAACAATATATATTGATAAGTGTGGGTAGTGCTGAACTACTAAGCTCTATCTACAAGTCATATTGAAACATGGAGGACTGTAGAATTTTTGAGCTTCATTGCTGAATTATTAAGCCTGACTGAACCATTAATATTGTTTAGCTTTTAAACCCTGCTATTTGATCCATTAAGTCTATTTGAACCTTCTAGTCTTTATTAGTATCCAGCTGTAACTGTATATGGGACGTTTCTATAGTAACCAGGCCCCCACTGCATCATACGAAGTCTCGCGAGATACGAGACTTCAGACTAACCAATTGTATGATGGCGCCTACCGATGACGTCACTCAAAGCACGCAGAGGAAGGCCCGGGTTCCATCTTTAAAAACGAGTGGGAGCGTGTATAAGCCACGCTGAGGAAGATCCGGATACTCTGAATTGGAGCGAAATGCGTTCGTCGTGATTTCTATCTACATTTAGCCGGACAATTAAAATACTATAAACTATGGTGTATCCCAGACAGTGGAGAGACCCCAGACACTGAGGACCCATCCCTATATGAGACCGAGAATCTACTACATGCCTACCTACCAGCCCATCCCGATATTCCTTGACTCCAAGTCGGGAGACCTCCCTGCAGGAGGAACCACTTTACATACACAACAGTTTAAAATATGGAAAGCAGCCAACAAAATTCTAGAAGTTGGAAGACGGCTAGTGCAAACGCCCCTGTGGCATAATCCCACATACCCATCCTTAGCCAATTTAACTGCAGCTACCTTCTGGATAAACAAAGGAGTCACACTATTTGGCCATATAATACAAAACAATAAATTAATCTCATTCGAAGAACTGAAAAAAATATTCCCTATTACAAACAGCCTGGTTTCAATACCTCCAGCTTCGATACTCCCTACTGTCCGAATTTCAGAGCGACACCATACCTCTACACACACATCCAGTAATTCAGATGCAGGTGGGGTGGGGGGGGTGTAGGTGCCTGGTTTCTAGGCTATATGCTTGCCTGTGTAAGCAAAAGAATGGCGGCTCACATCCCCTCCCGATCGCAATCCTCTCTCATACCTTGCTCGTCATCCAATAACCAGTCGGGTGTGCTCGCGGGTCAGAGAGCCCCCTCTCTGTCTTAGCACAATCGGCATGAACAAAAAGAGGAATCCGCAGCACCTTCCTCCGCTGGTACTTCACCTCAGTAATAGAATAAGGCCAGCATCTTTACTTAAAAAGTCATCGTTTTATTTCAATCTTTTAAAACCCAGCTTGGCTGCCAGGAGACAAGTGCAGAAGTTGGTCTAACGCGATTCGGGACAAAACCCTTACTCAGACTCAATTCTGCTCACTGAAAAACATTGATTATATACAAGTATCAACCAATTAAAAAGGTTTAAACCTCAATTGAATTATTAACCCTCTATAAGCTAGGGAGAATTGGGAAACATTGATCTATTAACTCCTAAGTGTCCCAATTAAATATAGTTTCTTATATGTCATTACAGTGGAATATAATCCTGTTTAAATACATTAATAGGTTAAATAGGAACATCCCTTTCTATAAAGTTATAAATCTATATACAGATAAGAGGAAGTATGTTAAAAGGTAGTATATTGTATATTCTCAAAATGAATTAACATCAGATATCTATTAAATTTTGTTAATAAATTCATTCATTCGATAGTCATTAGTGGATGCTGCATCCACATGCAGCATCTTTTGTTTAATCTATTTGGAAACCTAGTATCAAGTTCTAGGATCCAAAATGCTTCTCTTTTATTAAGTTGTGCTAATAAACTCAAGCCAAGAATCAGACATGGGAAAACGATCAGGGATCCCTGAATGGTGAAGAATGGAAAGAAGCATTAGACTCCTATAAACTGGCATCCCCCAAGGACTCTGATAAAACTCAGGTGTATATATAGCAAATAGAGAATACCTAACTACCACATCATAAGGCCCTGCCTGTTTATCCAAAGCCATTTACCCAGGGACATTCTTCCATACGATATGGAACCGTCCTGTCGTTCAGGGATACTGGCGGCAAATATTGCACTTCCTGCATGACAGAATGGGTTCTCCAGTGGGAGCAGACCCCAAAGCATGTATTCTACAGATTAAGTATCTAGGTTTAGATAATCAGAGCAATTTTGCCTACTGATAACACAAAATGTTGCTAGATTCGGAAAAGGAGATTTTGTTCTTACCTGTAAAATCCTTTTCTCCGAGGCCATAGGGGGACCCAGGCACTGCAGGGGTTAAGTGCTTCACCTCTAGGAGCGGACACTTGAGAGTTAAGTTTCCACAGGCTCAGGTGCTCCTCCCCCTGCCTTTTATAGCTGTGCACCATGAGCCTGCCCCAGTTTGTCCCAAAGATAGACAGCGAAGGAGATAGAATGAAGGAACAACCAACCATTGGCAACTAGCCAAAACTAGTACTAACTAACTTAAACAAGAAAAACATACAGGGAGGGTTGTGCCTGGGTCCCCCTATGGCCTCGGAGAAAAGGATTTTACAGGTAAGAACAAAATCTCCTTTTCTCCTTCAGCCAAGGGGGACCCAGGCACTGCAGGGGACATCCCAAAGTCCCACATAGTAAAGGGCGGGCAGAAGAATTTAGCCTCTGCTGCTTGTAGCACCAAGCGGCCCAGGTTTGCTTCAGCTGAAGCGAACACCTCTAGTCTGTAAAACCTAATGAAGGTGTTAATGGACGACCATGTAGCGGCCTTACAAATCTGATCGATAGAGGCCCCGCGTCTAGCTGCCCATGAGGCCCCCAAAGCTCTAGTGGAATGAGCTGCAACCCGCATGGGAGGAGCAGATCCAGCCTCCGCATAACATCGCAGAATGAGATTTCGAATCCATGTGGAGAGAGTCTAAGAAGACGCTCTAGAACCTTTCAGAGGTCCCGCAAGGAGAACGAACAAAGCGTTAGACGAACGGAAGGCTTTCGTTCTGGCCACATAGATCCGAAGGGCTCGAACCACATCCAGAGAGTGCAACCGCTTTTCCTTGGGCGACGACAGTTGAGGAAACAACGCCGGCACGACAATGTCCTGATTCAGGTGAAAAGAAGATATGAACTTGGGCAGAAAGGTAGAGCGAGGTCTGAGTACTGCCCTATCCTTATGCTGGACCGGGTGCTTGCGAGGTGGACGAAGATGAGCAACACATTGCATGAAAGTCCGGTGTCCAGACGCGTGGCCAGACGACGATGGAAGAAACCGAGAGAGCTGAGATCTGAACTTTAAGAGCGCTAAGGGAAAACCCTTTTGACAGTCCCGACTGAAGTAACCGTAACAAACGAGACAAAACAAAGGAGTGTGAAGGAAACCCGAGAATTTGCCCAGGCCACGTATCTTTGCCAAATCTGATGATAAATCCTCGCAGACGAAAGCTCTTGCTGCCAACATGGTGGGTATGACGACGATGGGTTGCCCCTTTTTCTCAGGATGGAAGATTCAACGGCCACGCCGTCAAATTGAGACGTTTGAGGTCCGGGTGTAAGAACGGCCTTGAGATATGAGATCCGGACAGAGGTAGAGACCATGGTTCTCCCACTGTCAGTTCGAGTAGGTCTGTGAACCAAGATCATCTTGGCCACGTTGGAGCGATGAGTATTGTCGGCGTGTTTTCCCCGTTTGATCTTCTTGAGGACCCGAGGAATCATGGCTGTCGGAGGGAATATGTACACCAACTGAAATTTCCATGGAACTACTAGCGCATCCACTAGATATGCCAGGGGATCCCGCGTTCGAGCGCAGAAAACTGGGACTTTCCTATTGAGACGGGACGCCATCATATCTATGTCCGGGGTCCCCCACCGTTTGGACAGGGCCACAAAGATCTTTGTGAAGGGACCATTCCCCTGGACCTAGAGCATGATGGCTGAGAAAGTCGGCTTCCACATTTAATACGCCTGGAATGAAAATCGCCGAGATTGCTGGCACGTTGTGTTCTGCCCATGAGGGGATCCTGTGGGCTTCCTCCATGGCCATATCGCTCCTCGTGTCCCCTTGATGGTTGACGTACGCCACCGCGGTCACGTTGTCCGATTGAACCCTGACAGACTTGTTCGCCAAGTCCGCTGTCCAATGAGAAATAGCCAGAAATATGGCTCGTAGCTCCAGGACATTTATTGGTAACCTGGATTCCTGAGGATCCCAGGTTCCCTGTATCGTAAGAGCCGAATACTGCCCCCCAGCCTACCAAGCTCGCGTCTGTGGATATTACTGTCCAGTGAGGGATACAAAGAGATTTTCCCTTCTGGAGGTTGACATCCACTGTCCACCACCCCAGAGAGCGTTTGATCTCGGGGGGGAAGCAGGATCTTGAGGTCCAGAGTTTCCAGAGACCTGTTCCAGGAAGCTAGTAGATGTATGCTTGTGAAGGTTCTCATTCATCCAGGTCATGGTATATCTGTTGTATTCAATTAGATCAACTGGACTTGAAATGTAGTTCTTGAAGACGTTTCGCTAGTCATCCGACTGGCTTTCTCAATTCAGAATCTGTGGCAATTATGTACCCTGGAAAATCCCAATTAGCTTATCACAGACAGGTGTTAAGGGTGTGATTAGATAGTGGCTAAGAGGTGTTATAGGAACGCCCAGAGTAAGGTGTTAAAACAGCATTGTACATGGCAGACAGTTGGTGTCGAACCCCCCCACCTCTATTTAGGCTTGGTTTCTTTATTTTCACATAAATGGCCTCCTTAACACCTCTCTTGAACCAGTCACGTTCCTTCGCCAGTATGTTAACATTACAATCTTCAAAAGGTATGTCCTTTATCCTTAAGATGCAGATACACGGCTGAGTCCTGACCCGAGGAATTGGCTCTTCTGTGCTGGGCCATACGTTGATGCAGTTGCTGTTTGGTCTACCCCACATACAAATCAGAGCATTCTTCACTGCACTGCATATATGATGTCGCTTTTCTTGTGTTTTGGTATTAGGTCTTTCGGATGTACCAATTGCTGCCTCAGTGTGTTGTTCAGTTTAAAGCAGACAGGGATACGATGTTTTTTGAAAATTCTTCTTAATTTCTCGGAGACCCCTGCTACATATGGGATGACCATGTTCTTCCTCCTGTCTTGCTTTTCCCCTTCACTGTTGGTATTCGTGTTCTTTGCTTTCCTTCTACTTCTTTTGACAAAGGCCCAGTCTGGATATCCACAAGTTTTAAGGGCTCCTCTGAGATGTTTCATTTCTTTAGCCTTCGCCTCTGTGCTAGTGGGGATGTTCTCTGCTCTGTGTTGCAGGGTTCTGATGACCCCAGCTTGTGATTTAAAGGGTGGTGGGAGTCAAACATCAAATACTGATCTGTGTGTTGGTTTTCTGTAAACCTCTACTTCCAGTTTACCATTTTCCTTAACTTCTACCAAGCAGTCCAAGAAAGCCAGTTTGTTGTTTTGTACCTCTTCCCTTGTGAATTTAATGTTTTGGTCCACCGCATTAATGTGTTCTGGGAAAGCTTGTACTTCCTTCTGGTGGATTTTAACCCAGGTGTCATCAACATATCTGAACCAGTGGCTGGGTGCTATGCCCTTAAAGGTATTAAGCGCCTGTGTTTCTACCTCCTCCATGTAAAGGTTGGCCACAATAGGTGAAACTGGAGATCCCATAGCACATCCATGTTTTTGCTTATAGAACTTATCCCTGTATTTGAAATAGGTGGTATTCAGGCACAAGTCCAACAAGGAACACACCTGTTCTGGGTTGAGATCAGTTCTGCTGGTAAGAGTGCTGTCTTGGCCCAGCCGTTTTCTCACCATGTCAACAGCCTCCTTGGTGGGTATACAAGTGAAGAGAGATGTCACATCATAGGACACCATAGTTTCTTCTACACCGAGTACTATATCTTCAATCTTGTTGGTGAAATCCTGAGAGTTCTGGATGTGATGCTTAGAACTTCCCACCAAAGGTCCTAAGATGTTAGCTAGATATTTTGCCACCTTGTATGTTACCGAGTTGATGCTGCTGACTATAGGTCTTAGTGGGGCCCCTTCCTTATGTATCTTTGGGAGTCCATATATGCATGGATGTGCCTCACCAGGGTAGAGGCGATGATACATTGCTCGGTCAATGGCTTTATCCTTTTGAAGCTGTTGTAGTAAGTCTATGACTCTTTTCTTGTAACGGCTGGTGGGATCCCTTGTTAAAGCCTCATATGTGTTGTTATCGGCCAGGAGCATGGTCACCTTATCATGGTAGTCTGAGGTGTTGAGTACCACTGTGCATCTTCCTTTATCTGCCGGTAGAATGGTGATACTGGAATCTTTCTTGAGGGATGTTAAGGCTCTTCTTTCCTGTGTAGTCAGGTTAGATTTTAGATGAAGGAGTTTTAAGCACTGGCTAAGGCGCAGATACCTTAAAGGGAGGAAGTTGTTCCTGAAGTACAATGCTGTTTTAACACCTTACTCTGGGCTTCCTATAACCCTCTTAGCCACTACTAATCACACCCTTAACACCTGGCTGTGATAGCTAATTGGGATTTTCCAGGTCTAAAATTGCCACAATTCTGACATTTCTGAATTGAGAAACCAGTCGGATGACTAGCGAAACGTCTTCAAGAACTACATTTCAAGTCCAGTTGATCTAATTGAATACAACAGATATACCATGACCTGGATAATGAGAACCTTCACAAGCACCATGTCCTATATAGTCCTTTTTTAATATCCTACCCTTAAAGGAATAGTTCACTGCATATTGAACTAATTTTTACTACATTGAGACTGGGATGTTTAAGTAGGCTACACCTGACCTCCAAATTCTCAATCAATTGTTGGATAGCCCTAGGAAAGAAGATGGAAAAGCTTACCTTTTTTCAACACAATCCCATGGCCGCTCTGACAGTCCCAACCACTTCCTGCCTTCTGTTCTCTATACACACATGCATGCCCATCATCCGCACTATACAGAACATGAAGCGGTCTGGAATTTCAGATGGCCATGCTGGATTGGCATGAAAGGTAAGCTTTTTCCCATCTTTGTTTCCTGGCTATCCAACATTGATTGAGAGAACCACAAAAGGTACGGCATATCTCCTTAACATCCTGGTCTCATCAATGTAGTAAAAGAAAGGTCACTATTGCGTGAACGATTCCTTTAATCGCCGGTCTAAACAGTTACATATATTATAGTACTGCTTCGTGGTTTCCCCGGCACTCTGGTTTTTGATAGGGTAAGTGACTGTGTATGTTGCGAGTGCCTAGATGGAAATATTATTATTATTACTGGGCATGAGGGCATCTTCTTGTACCAGTCCTGTGCAGTTATTTTATATTTTACCAGTTTACCAGCTATTGAACCCTCCATTTCACCATTCCCAGTGTTAAAGGAATAGTTCCACTAAAAAGTAAACTATCCTAATGTATTAATTAAAGCACGAGGTAAAGGAGCGATGTCTATCTTCCTTCCATATATGCATGGATGTGCCTCACAGGGTAGAGGCAATGATACATCGTATCCCTGTCTGCTTTAAACCGAACAACACTGAGGCACATAGATGGTACATCCGAAAGACCCAATACCAAAACACAAGAAAGGACATCTATATATGCAGTGCAGTGAAGAATGCTCTGATTTGTATGTGGGGGAGACCAAACAGCAACTGCATCAACGTATGGCCCAGCACAGAAGAGCCAATTCCTGGGTCAGGACTCAGCCGTGTATCTGCATCTTAAGGATAAAGGACATACCTTTGAAGATTGTAATGTTACATACTGGCAAAGGAATGTGAAGTGACTGGTTCAAGAGAGGTGTTAAGGAGGCCATTTATGTGAAAATAAAGAAACCAAGCCTAAATAGAGGTGGGGGGGTTCGACACCAACTGTCTGCCATGTACAATGCTGTTTTAACACCTTACTCTGGGCGCCACTATCTAATCACACCCTTAACACCTGGCTGTAATATGCTAATTGGGATTTTCCAGGGTTCATAATTGCCACAGATTCTTGTACAAGTCATTCTGAATTGAGAAAGCCAGTCGGATGACTAGCGAAACGTCTTCAAGAACTACATTTCAAGTCCAGTTGATCTAATTGAATACAACAGATATAAGCTAGTAGATGGCACTGGAGCGGTCGCAAGTGAAATATCGCGTATGGTATTGCTTCCATGGCTGATACCATCTTTCCAACCAGTCTCATCACTTGGCGAATTGATATGAGAGGTTCTGTTATAGCCTGACGCGCTAGGCGCTTCAGTGCTGTCCTCTTTTCCGGAGGAAGAAATACTCTCTGAAGAGAAGTATCGAACAGCATGCCCAAAAATGGCATGCGAGGACTGGGACTGAGGGACGACTTGCGTTTGTTGACTATCCAACCGAAGGAGGATAGGATCTGCAGGCAAGCCGTGACTTGAAATGAGGCTACATGTAGGGAAGGAGCTTTGAGTAGGAGATCGTCCAGGTATGGAAGGATAAAGATGCCCTGAAGACGAACGAAAGCCGTTTGACAGGCCATGACTTTGGTAAAGATGCGGGGAGCGGAAGAGAGACCAAAAGGTAGGGCGGTGAATTGATAATGGCAGTGTCCGATTGCAAACCTGAGAAACCGGTGATGGCCTTGCCATATTGGAATGTGCAGGTAAGCGTCCTGAATATCTATGGATGCTAGAAAGTCCCCTGGTTCTACGGAAAGAATGACCGACCGTAAAGATTCCATTTTGAACCGACGTTGTATGATGTACACGTTCAGTTCCTTCAGGTCCAGAACCGGGCGAAACGAACCGTCCTTTTTGGGAACGAGGAACAGGTTGGAATAAAAACCCTGAAACCTGAGGGCGGACGGGACTGGTACTATGACTCTTGTCACTAACAAGAGCTTTATCGCTTTTTGTAGGGCCCTGCGTTTGATTGGCGACTTGAGCAGATTGGATGGAAAGAAACGATTGGGCGGGGGAGAGGAGAATTCTATCTTGTATCCCTGGGAGATGACGTTTTGGGTCCAGGTGTCTGGAGGCACAATTCCAAATTGCATGGAAAAAACTCAGCCGACCTCCCACCCAGTGTTGTGGGGGATAGTCATGTCTGTTTTGGTTTAGCTCCTGAGGATCGAAAGGATCCACGTTTGGAGGGCCAAGAGGTCCGAGAGGAAGAGCCTCTCCTGGAAGAGGGTACCTGAAAGGAATTGTCGGGGGAGGAAGTCCTGTTGAGGCACGAAAGGGCCGAAAGGAAGGATACCTGTGGCCGGAAGGAAGTCTACGAGCCCTAGTTTGAGGGAGGAAAGAACTCTTTCCCCCAGTTGCCCGAGAGATCATTTTTTCCAACTCAGGGCCAAACAATTGTCTCCCCGAAAATGGAAGGCTAGTAAGTGCTTTTTTGGAAGCGTGGTCTGCGGACACAGAGGCCCTCGCTATGAGCCTGCTTGAATCTAATGCCGCATCCCCAATGTACACTGCGGCATCGGACAAGTCTTGGATCACATCTATGAGGTGGGCCTTAGTCGGACCTGATGCGATCTCTTGATAAAGCTGGCTCAGCCAGACTTCCATGGCCTTAGCCACCCAAGCTGACGCGAAGGTGGGGCGCAGGGCTGCCCCTGCTGCTGAGAAGGATAGCTTAAGAAAAGCCTCTATACGCCTATCATTATGGTCCTTAAAAGTGGCTGCCTCAGACAGCGGAATAGTTGTAGCTCTGAATAATCGAGCTACTGGGGGATCAACTATGGGAGGCGAGGACCATCTATCTATGTCGGATTTGGGGAAGGGGAACATAGCATTGAAATGGCGGGATAATTGCGGGCGACGTTCGGGAGCCGACCATTCGTGCAGGACAATTTTGTCCAGTTGCTCATAAGATGGGAATTGGGCTGAGGATATCTTGGCCCTGGAGAAAAGGGATTTTGCTGGGTCCTCCTGAGATTCAGAATCCTGGATATTAAGGGCACTGAGTACTGACCTTATAAGGGAGTCAATCGCTTCGGCCGTAAAGGTTGTCGGCGGTTCTTGTTCCGGAGCTTCATACTCCAGCTCACCTTCCTCAGGGGTATCGTCCTCGTCCTGGGTTGAATTCTCAACCGTAAAGGAGGTAGGCTCCTGAGATCTAGGCGGTCTGCACGCCCTGTCTGAGGCCACCAGCTGTCCAGATCGCAATACCTGCAAAATAGAAGCAGACAAAACAGACACAGAAGAAGCTAGCGATTTAGCCCACGCTGGTTCGTTCTCCTGTTGCTGGGGGGCAGCGTCTTGAGCGGACCCTGTTGCTGAGGATCTAAGAGAATCGAGCGATTCTCGAATTGACCTTGCCCAGTCGCACTGGCGGCAAGGGATGACTCATGGGTAGCGTTGCACGAGGCACATCTGGGGCCCGAGTGGCCAGAGGGTAATTTAGACTGACATACTGCGCACACGTAGGAAGTGGTAACCGCAGACTTGTTCCCCTTTCAGCGGGGCGGGAGCGACCCTTTGTCGGCCATGGCAGAAATCAGCCTGACCAAATAAACTCAGAACTATTTTTTAATTATTCTCTTTTTCTTTTTTTATATATCTAACCCCCAACAGACAGAAACGAAGAGGATGCAATGCAGAGAAAAGAAAGTGGCAGGAGGGAGACCAGAGGCAAGGGGGAGGAAAACCTGAGACCGGAGAGTCCTGAATAGGCAGCTGACAGAGGAGACTGAGCCGAGACCGGAGAAACCGGAAGTCCCGCCCCCGCTACTCGCGGCCAGAAGCTAAAATTCCCGCCGACATAGGGGAGGCTCCCGCCCACGCTGAGAAGGACCGGGAGTCCTTCCAATAGGTGGCCAGCCAGTGCCTGCCCGAAAAAAGCCCCCGAACTCTAAGGAAGGAGAGGGGTACAGCGGAGGACCGGGGGGCCTTCCAATAGGTGCCCAGCCGATGCCTGGCTGAAAAATCCCCGAACTTCAGAAAGAGAGGGGTACAATTGGTACCCGAGTACTGGGTCTGCACAGCCATATGTCTCTCCAGGCATCCAACCCATCCAGGTACCATAGGAGCGAGCAGTGGGTGAACAGCCCCCTGCTGCTGTACTGTGTGTTGGGGAAGAGCTGGAAAGGAATAGGATCCAGCTGTTCCCAGGATCTTTCCCAGAATCTTCTTACTAAAGAGGTAAAGTGGTCCAACTCCTGAGCGGACACTTTAAGAACTGGGGCAGACTCATGGTGCACAGCTATATAAGGCAGGGGGAGTAGCACCTGAGCCTGTGGAAACTTAACTCTCAAGTGTCCGCTCCTAGAGGTGAAGCACTTAACCCCTGCAGTGCCTGGGTCCCCCTTGGCTGAAGGAGAAAGCAGTATTTAATGTAGTATAGGTTTAATGTGGAGGCTTATGTCCAACTTCATAGAAGGCTGTAAAAATAAAGGATGAAATTCTTTCATTATGGAGCTTGGGGTTTATAGCAGAGGTAAAGCAGGCCTAAGTACCAGCTATTCTCTATAGAGAAACCATAGTAATAGTAACATTTTCAAAGTGGGTTCAGAGGTGAGCAAAAGGACCAAGCTACATTAGCTGCAGGAAATGAGAACAGACGTACATTTAGCAATTGGAAATTGACCCTTAAAGTCCATACAAGTTCTCATTTGTTTAGTAAAATAAGGCAACACAAAAGTGTCTGCAACGTGTTAATTTATTGTGAAAAAATATTTCATCCTCATTGGACTTCGTCTAGTTTCCTTAATGTGTCACCCATCATGTTCTCCACCATACCATTTGACCATTATTCTAAAATGTGCGCATGCACACACACCTCAACAGTTCAGTACACACAAAAATCTAGCCGAGCACAAGTAAAACGATATGTAGTGCACAAAATTTGCCTGACCAACATTTAGAAGGAACTTTCTACTTGAGCAGGAAATTTTGTTGTAATTCCAGAATCAACATTTAATGGTAAACAAAGTAAGCTTTGGAAAACTGTAAAAATATGACCACGTTTACTGCAGTTAAGATAATAGGAGTAAAAGTTAAAATCTAAAATAAAGGGAAAGTTAAAGGGGAACTTAATTCTCCAGACAGCATTGCCCCAATAAGAAGCACATTCACAAAGATACAAAAATCTGTGTCTCACCTTTCCCTTTGCTGTGGATGCTGGGTCATTTATGATAATAACCTGTGGGTACTAGGGGTCAGCTCCCATAATTCACCTTATCTGGAACACCCAGCTAAGTGTACACAGTACACTTAACAGGAAGTTGCAACCAATCATGTTATAGCCCAGAGATCTTCCCTACCTCTGAAATAAATAAGTATGGGCAATTTAACCTGCAACCTTTTATACTGTGTCTTTCTAAAAACCTGTGTCCAAATGATCTGTTTCAAAAACCAGCACTGCACTTAAGCAGAGAGTCTCCACTATTTTGTATTGCTCCGGGAAGGCTGTCGGCAATTCACGCTGGTTGGTAAATAAAATACAAAGCCGTTATATATAAAGTATATATGTAGAAATGTTATATTACAGCATTTACATGTTGCGCCACCAGCAACTCAATTACAGGTACATTTAGAAACTTTCGCTAGAAACTCTATATAGAGACTGAACCCTGGGGTCAGGGGGCGTGGCTCTTTGAAGCCAGCGTGGGCTACGAGTTGTACTGGCAAGAACACGGAAGCCATCTTTGTTGCAGAATCTACTTACATATACTAAATGCAACTTACTAGAGATATATCTTTCAATATATAGGTGTTCTGGGGAGAAAAGCTTTCAGATTAGAATTTAAAAAAATTTAAATTTATTTCTCCTTTAAATATAAAATGAAGAAACAAAAGCAACATATTCCACAAAGATTTACCTCGGGTGAAAAACGCTTGAACTCAGACATCCAGTTAGGAAGAGTAGACAGAGGGCCACAAACAAAAAAAGGTCCTGGAACCCCTTTCTCAACCATCATGGATATAGTAGCAATGCACTGAACAGTTTTTCCTAGGCCCATTTCATCAGCCAATATGCCATTTATGCCATTTTCCCACAGCATCTAAAAAAAAAAATAAATAAAAATTTGCGTATATGGTCATCAACTAGATCTTGTTGACTATAGGGTTGCCTTTTTGTGCACATTAGCAGCAGAAGGAGCCAGGCGCACCAATGATTAGCCAAGGCATCATGTCTCAGACAATCAGGGACACTGCTTCTGTGCATGGAAAAGGCAAGGAGCAACAGCAGAAGACAGGTGAGGGAACTAGTACTGTAATTATAAGAAGCCTCGCAGAAGGTTTTAAACCAAGCAAGGTATAGTTTTTTTTAGGGGTGGTAACACAAAGCACATCTGACAAAGGGATTACACAGCTGACATTTAAAAAAAGCCAAGACATTTCAAATAACCCAACATACCCTGAGCCATTCCATTCCTTCAATTTGGTACCATCGCATCACACCACCAGTAAAGTACTTTGGCTGTTGAAAAGGTACAGGTTGTCCATTAACTTTTCTTTCTGGATCGAGCAAATGTTTTGCATTATTCCTTACAGTCTGAGATAGCCTATCTTTGATGGTACTGTTGGAATCAACATTTTTTTCAATGTCTTCACAAGTTAGTACGTTTTCATCCTATTTAACAAAATAAAACATTCAGAATATACTATAAAACACAGGACAGTTGCTAATCATGTGTAAAAAACCACCGCAAAATTAAAAGCAGCCATTTTGATGGCTACAGAATTAGACCGATACATTGCTTGCACAGCTCCCCAATTTTAAATGAAAACTCCTTTCTTAATCAGAAAAATAGCAACAGAAATGGGAAATACTTAAGGGGACACTTGTGCTGGCCACACACTGAAACATGTCACGCAGATTCAACATCAGTGCAAACATCACAAGAATTTCAGAAGGCAAGTTTGCAGTGTATGACCAGCATTAGTGCTATGAATAGTTGTGGTAAAATACCAAAATGGAAGATATTTTTGGTGCAAAAAAGTAAAGTTAAAAATCTGCAAAATAAATAAATAAAAAGCAGAACTCAACATAGTAAATGTAAAAAGGCCTTGCGATTTGCTACTTACAAGGTAGTTTCTCTAAACTTAAAGAGGAACCGTGGTCTACAAACAAGTTGATTTTAAATAAAAGGCCGGGTTCCTACCTTTAAAGTGAAACCACCACACCTCTACGTGCAGCACAGATCAAGATATGAAGAAATCACTGATCAAAAATTATGGAGTGGAAGGTTCTGAATCTGCAGTCACAATACTAGTTCCTCCTTCTAATCTAAACTTGACACATGCTCAGTACAGGAGAAAGAAGAAACCAGAAGAGAGTTAGTGACTGAAGAAGGTATGGGTGACAGGGGGTTTTCAAGGTGACTGCAAGTGGAGGGGCAATGGGGGCCCACAAGGAGACAGAAAAGTGATGGTCACATGGTTTCAGAGTAGGGGGATCTGGTGATGCTGCTTCCATATCGCACATTAAAAAAAATGTTTTAATGAAAGTAAATTGCAAAAATACTCAGAAAAGCAATTCCTGCCAATTTATCTAAAGTCATTTTTGGACCACAGTTAGTATAATTATAGCTCATCTCATGCTATTAACATTATCCAATTCAAATAGGTTAAAGCCAGCACATGAAACAGACAAACCTTTTCTTCCAACTTGCTCTTCTTTGAGACAGACATAAGTTCCTAACATAAAACAGAAAAGGAAAAACAAAAATCATTTAAAAAAGGATAAACTATACTCTAAAATAGAACCGTTTAACAATGGAAGTACCTGGGGCAGGGAGGTAGGATTGATGATTCTTACCTCACATTATCATTTTTTTAAGGAGCTACAGCATGTGCAGTTTCCATTTGCCAGGTTAATACTGGACTATTCCTTTATTAAAGATTGTGCTGAAGCCAGGAGGAAGACTGGCAGAATTAGTTTTCTTTGTGATGGTGCTCCTCACAGAAAATATTGGGGCTTAGGAATTACCACTAGTCCTATAGCCCTGTGTCCCAAGTACTTTTCATTTTAACCGCATTTAAAAAAAAAAAACAAAAAACAACACAGGATAGTTTATTTTTAGGACAACAAAAGTAAACTTTTCAATTAACTACTACAATGCATCCATTCCACCTTTTTTCTTTACTTACCTCACCTCACAGTTTTTCCAGGAAGATTATGTAGTGTCTAGATAGATTACTAGACCCCCCCCCCCCCCCAACGAGTAGGGTTGACATACAATATGATTCTGGTGAGACTGCAGCACACACCTATGGAGCTAGTTAAAAAAAAAACAAAAAAAAAAACACACCACTCACCTCCTTAGTTATAACATCAGATAAACTATAATTTTCTCTTGGTCTCTTTTTCTTAGCACCTATAAATTAAATTGAAATTACCGCAGTCATTTGGGTTGTGGGGAAAAGTAAAATAAGCATCTATTGAATTTTCACAGGATTGGCCCAACAATTTATTTTTAACATTTCCCCCTACAGAAGCACTGAGCAGCCTCTTCTGTTCAGGAAGTTAAGAGTAAAAACATTTCTCTTGACTTACATCCTAAAAACCATTTGTATTTCTTTACAATTAAATCATGCTTAAAATCACCAGAAGCCAAAGGGAACATCAATATTGTAAAATTTAACTCACCCGTTTTTTCTTCTTTTGCAGAATCCTGGTTTTGTGCCAAAAACAAAACAAAACATTTATTTATGCACATTAATGCCAGCTGATTGGAAAATTTCAGGAATTACTTTAAAAGGTAATGTACAGGGTAAATCAAAGTTAAGTCAATTGCAAAACTATACCTTTAAATCACACTATTACTCTTTTCTAAGCCACTGGCAAAGCTTACCTTTCCCACTTTACTTTCTGACCCTCCCTCAGTCACTGTAATCTCATGAAATCCACTGCTGCTGCTGGACGTGAATCTCATCCAGTCAGGACTGCCCTGCTAGCTGTTCATTACACTTAAAATAAAACATGGACCGGAACACGGACCGGATTAACATTTATCACTTTTATGTATGTAATGCAAGAATGCTTAAAGGGCCAACACTGTGGAAAATGATGGAGACGAGTTTTTGGGACATTGAGCAGCACTGTGTGATTATATCCATGGTTGAAATATATTTAAAGGGCATCTATAGTGAAATTTATACATTGCTCCAATACAGACATAAAAAAAAGTTAGTGTATTCTGCCTTATTCTTACCTTCCTCTGTGTTTGCATACAGTCTGATTTACTGGTCATTCCCCCGTTCATTCAGTCCGGCTGTAAATTAAGCCTGTGAAACAAGCTGCTCAAGCGCAAATTATCCTCCTACACATGACATCACTCTAACCTTTGTAAACAAAAACAAAAAAAACCCCAACAATGTCTGTAAGCCTGTAGAGAGGAAGTCTCTCGGTTATGGATATATTTGCTACATAAGGAACGGGAGGGTGGGGGTGGGGGGTTAGAAAAGAGCAGAGTCCTGCCTTATTACTGCAGTTAAAGCTTGGGGAGGAGGAGGACTTCCCTTTACTTCTGTTTTTAACCCAGTATTTGCCAAGCATTTTATAGTGAGCTGGAAGGAGTCATTGGGAGACTTGCTGTAAATCTTGTGTAAGCCTACACACTACACCGGTATGCTGTTAGGGGATTTAATTGACAGCTGAAGCAGGAGTGGTAAATTGAAATCTTGACTTTTTTTAACTTTTATATCTCAGGACAGAGGAGGAATCTGAAGGAAATTAAGGTACTCTGGGGGTTGGGGGGGAATTATAGAAAACATAGAAAGAAAAATGTAAGTTTTCCCACTATAGATGCCCTTTAATGCCAAGTTCTCCATAATTTCCCAATGCACACTTTGGGGTCCAGTGGTCATGCAAGAAGATCACCATCCGTCTCCAATCGACCTAAATTTGTGGGCAAGCCCATATCATGAAGAAAAAGAAAAGTACCATTCATTGTTGGCACAATGGGCTTTGATTGGTCCTCCTTTTGAAAGCTGGGTCGGTGTTATGTATGCTCTATGCAATACATACACTTAGGTTAATTTAACTGTTTGGGTTATTCTGTGGGTTGTCAGTGCCTCCTCCGATTCCTCTCCTTCCAGGACTCAGACATCCTCTTTCCATGTTTTTTTTTGGTTAGCGAGTCTTTGGATTCTTGCAGGATGTAGTCTTGTGTATAATTTTTTAAATTAAATTTGGTTGGTTGTCCACTATATAATATTGTGAACAGGGGGTTGTCCATCAGATTTAATGACATTGTGCTCTAAAAGCATGTTTGAGTTGGAGGTAGCAGAAATACATGGTGTTAGGAAGGTCACACTGTTTAGAGTTCGGAGAAAGATTTTAGCGAATGGTTTGTTGGATATAGGTCTGTATGATTCTAGTAGTACAGGGTTTGTCTGGTTTGGGTATTAGGGCGATTAGTGCTTTGGTCATGGTGTTGCAGATGTTTTCCATATCAAACCTATTTTCATAAAGTTTTATGAGCTGTGTTAGTGTCCCTGCATAATGCTGGCAATCTATTTGTACCTGAGGATTTGTTGCGATTCAGGAGTAAAATTGCTGAATGAACTTCCCCCATTGTTACTAGCGTTTACAAACTATTGCCGTTGTATTTCTGGAAGGACTGGGAGGGTTATCTGTGCTATGTTTGCATGTCTGTATGCGTACAGGCTGTGGAAAAATGCATCCAACTTAGATAAGGCTGTGGGGTCCTAGCAGGTAAGCGGTGAGGTGCACCCCCTAAAGTCTGTGCCACATCAGTTAAGTATCAATGTATATAAATTTGAAGGGAGGCACACTTAGCGGATTATTCATCAACAATCATTTATTCAGGTGCTGAAAAAAAACAGGTACACTCTCAGCACCCGCTGTGGTAGATGCATAAAGTAATCAGCTACATCTTGTGAATCTGATTTTGGTACCTTCCTTTGTATTAAGTGTTATGGCTGCCTTATGGTCGAGGTTTGTTATGTATGCTAGGAGTCTTTCGCAACTTTCTCCATGTTGATAATGTTGAAATGATTGAAGGAATGTTTTTCTCTTTACTTTTTCCAAAGGAGGTTTGTGGTTCTTGTTTGATGTAGTTCGTACGGTTTCTAGTGTGGGGTTATCTTTGAAGTTTTGGTTAGACTGTTCCAACGCTCTCATATCGGTTTGTTCTGTGATTGACCTTTGTTTAATCTGATTTATGGTGTGTTAATAGCTTTCGAGCATGTAATTAAAAAGCCTCCCATAGATGTAGCAGGTTTGCTGTACTTGTGTTAGTTTGGAAATATGTATCCCATTCCACTGTGAGGTCATCATCCCCTGGAAGCATTTTTAACCAAAAAGGCTTAAGCCTCCAGGTATGCTGCGTAGGATGTGTTTCCCATGTTAGTGTGACCCAACATGGTGAGAGGTCAGAATTCTGGGATGAAATCCTGCATCATTGAGGGCTGGGAGGAGAGCACCCAACAGCAGTATCATCTATACTGGTCATTGGATTGTGTGTTGGGGAGAAGCATAAAAAGCTATGCATCTGTCATTTGTATTGAAGGGAGTAATGTTTTCTGGGGGACATTGTCAATTAGGTTTGGTCAAATACAGTACATTTAAATGTAGGTGTTATTGTTGTGCAATCAAGTCACTTGGGGATAGGGGGATATTGCAAAATGTCCACATTTTAGGGCAAATTAGGTTTGAACATTTACCCTTAAAACTAATTTAATGTGAGAAGATGTTGTACGCCATTGTCAAAGGAGAAGTTACTATGATACACTTTAAAGTACCGTATATATACTTGAGTATAAGCCGCGGCACCTCTTTACCTGAAAAATTAGGAAAATTAATTAATACAAGCCGAGGGTAGAATTATGACCACTACTGCCTTTTGATTCTGTATTGTTTTAAGGCTTAAGTTGCCCTTTAAATGGACAGCAGAATTCAAATAGGTAACAAAAGTCCATATGCACACTAACCCTGTATGGGTGCACTGTCTAATTCCCCTACTTCAAAGGGAATGAAGTACTGAAGAGAAACAAAGTAGACTTGCACTCCAATGTGAACGATTTATTGTGAGCCAAACATCAACAGGTAACAACGTTTCGAGGGTAACACCCCCTTCACCCCCCTGAAGGGGGTGTTACCCTCGAAACGTAGTGTTACCAGCTGATGTTTGGCTCACAATAAATCATTCATATTGGAATGCAAGTCTACTTTGTTTCTCTTCAGGACAGCAGAATTCCCATACAGATGATTGAAAACTACAACTCCCAGAAACTAAAGCATGCTGGGAGTTGTAGTTTCCGAAAATCTGTATGGGAATGCTGCAATCTATTTAAAGGGCAACTTAAAGGACAACTCTAGCCTTATAAGAACATCTTTTAGAAAGAATGGGCTCTTTAAAATGTGTTGATATATTCTACTATGAATTCATTACTGTATGCCTGCTATGCTTCTGGATGCCTCATGGAAACTGAGCAATTTAGAAACCTGTACTGAGCCTGGGCATGCTCAGAGGAGGCAGACGGAATAAACATTCAGTCATTGGCTGTGATGTTAACTGTCAAATCCATAACCAACAGTTGATAACTGGAAGAACCAGGAAGCACAAACAGGGGAAACATGACATTGTGCAGGATTTCAGGTTAGACATTTATTTCACATTTCAAACTATTACCATTTAGTGTTTTGGGGGGTGATTTACCTGTATGTAAGTTTTCATTTTGGGGATGGACTTGCCCTTTAAGCCTCAAAACAATACAGATTTAGAAGGCAATCTTCTGCAATAGATACCTTCTTCCTTATGATTCTTCATTGTTTTGAGGCTTAAGTTGCCCTTTAAATGGACAGCAAAATTTCCATACAGAAGTTTGGAAACTACAACTCCCACCATGCTTTAGTTGCTGGGAGTTGTAGTTTCCAAATATCTGTATGGTAATTCTGAAGTACCCCAAGGAACCAAAATGAATGGACACACATTGTCCCCCAGAAAACATAATTCAGATGCCACACTCACTTAAAATATACGCTTGCAAAAAAAATGACACATGGAAAAGAAACACTTACTTTGAAGCTTTCAAGATGTTCACAGAAACATTTCAAAAGAGTAACCAAATATATAAAAATTACCCATTGACAAGATGACTGCTGCTTAACGCCCCAAATATTAAATTTGCCAGTGTTAGCCCTATAACATCATTGCATTAGATAGATATAAGCGGCACTCTGTTAATCCAGTGCATGTTTTACTTTAAAGGGCATGTCCACCAACTTTTTAAAAGTTTGCTGTAGTGTAGGGTTCCCTCTCCCACCCCCAACCGCCGAGAGGCAGCCAACAGCTTTCGGCAGTACAGAACGCCGGGGGAAAGAGGCTGTAAGTAGAGTTCGTTTTTTTGGGTTTTTTTTTTTTACAAATTACTACAGGGGTGGGAAAGGGAGCCCTACACTACAGAAAGAGGGTTTCAGTGTGCATAGAAAACTTCTCCCAGAGGAGAGACAGGAGGCAGACCTTTAATGGGACATGGCAAAGCTTCTGCTCTTCACTTTTTTGGGATTGAACAGACATTGCAGGGCAGCCATTTGGAGTAAGGATTTTTCAACACGACACAGTAGGGCCAGTAGTGGGTTAAAATAAAGTTGTCGGTGAACATGTGCTTTAAAGGACAACTATACTGTAAAAATTGACTATTTAGAAATGAGAAGTACCTGGGGAAGGGGGGTAGGATTGATTACTCACCTCTGAATATTGTTTCGTTGAGGAGCTAAAAACAAATTTTCATCTGCCATGTTAGTGACCTGGGCCTTCCTATATTAAACATTGTTCTGAAGCACCCAGGAAACCTGGCAGAAGCAGTTTTTTTATGCTGCTCCTCCTCAAATTATATTGAGGTAGAATTGATACCAATCCTACCTCCCTGCCTCTACGCACTATAGTTCTCCGTAGACAGCAGGGTAGTCCTGACTGACTGGATAAGAGTCACAGTGTATCATTTAAAGGTACAGATTTCAAAAGGACTGGACTTTATAATGCAGATAACCATCTCCAGCAAAATGCGGTTTGAAGTAATTTAGTATATTTTAAAAATGTCACAAGGCTGTTCATTCAACTGGGAATATCATATTTAACAAAGATATTTAAGCCAAAGAGATTTAATTGCATCCTGTACAAGTGTGTTTTACTTCAGAATGTCACTATTTGCTACCAATTAAAGAGATTCTTAAATTCCCTTGTTAAAAAGTAATTACCTTCACGACATTTCGCTTCTGCTTCTTTTCAAGTTTCTCTTTTCTTTTAATTTGCTGAAATTATATTTTAATTATAGGTACATACATTGGAGGAAAAAAAATATTTTCACAATAGAAACTACACAACCTGGACGAAAGAAAGCTAAAATAATTTTAATTGCGACTAGATTTTCTATTTCTTTAACATAATCATCCACATAGACATTGCTTGCATCCCCACTTTTGCCAGCAAAGAGCCAATCCATAACAAAAACCTTTATACATTGGCAGAGCCTTCAAGAAGGTCCATCAGACAAACACCCAAACAGATGTTTTTTCCAATTGGTAACTGAACTGGATTTAAGAATACCAATGCTTATTTGCATGTAGTATCCAATCGACAAACAATAAAACAAATGTCAAATTAGTCACAAATCACTTGCACATGAAAGTTGAAATAACAGTCTATTGTTCATGTGCCAAAACAAGTGCACATTTAAAACGGAGATTGTTACTTACTGTAAAATCTTTCTCTGAAGCCAAAGGGGGACCCAGGCACAGCAGTGGTTAAGTACTCTACACCTCCAGGAGCGGACACTCGAAACATTGAAACTTTCACAGGCTCAGGTGCTCCTCTCCTTACCTTATACTCTGCAACACCAGCAGCCTGCTTCAGTTTGTAGCAAGGGATAGCGAAGGAGTTCTAATAAACTTATAACTTTTGGTAACAAAACCACACATTAACTTAACTAAATTGATAGAGAAGAAACAGACAAGCTGTTTAACTAACTTAACCTAGCAAACTTATGGAGCGGGTAGTGCCTGGGTCCCCCTTCGACTTCAGAGAAAGATTTTACGGTAAGTAACAATCTCCTTTTCTCTTTCAACCTTGGGGGACCCAGGCACAGCAGGGGACGTCCCAAAGTCCCAAACAATAAGGGGTGGCAGAAGAAGAATTAATCCTCTGCAACTTGCAGCACCAACCGGCCAACAGTCATCTCTGCTGAAGCGAACACGTCCAATCTGTAGAATTTTATGAACACATTAATTGAATACCAGGTGGCTGCTCTGCAAATCTGGTCGATGGAGGCCCCCCGGCGAGCTGCCCATGAAGCCCCTAGCACTCTGGTATAGTGGGCTGCAACACGCAAGGGAGAAGAAGCCCTGGCCTCTGCATAACATTGTAAGAGGACACTCCGAATCCATCTCGCCAAGGACTAAGGAGATGCTCTGGAACCCTTGTGAGGACCCATCTGGAGGATGAACAGAGCTTTGGAAGAACGAAATGATTCCGTTCTGGATATGTAGGTCTGGAGAGCTCTGACTACATCCAGAGTGCAACCTCTCCTTTAGGAGACGATGGCCGAGGACACAGGGCTGCAACAACTATTTCCTGATTCAGGTGAAGGAAGAAACAACCTTGGTAGGAATAATGGATGGGGCAGAGGGACTGCCTTGTCCTTGTGGAAAGACAATGGTTCCACCAATAGAGCTACCAGTTCAGACACCCTACGTATTGAGGAAATAGAGAGAAGAGAGCATAGAATTTATGGGTTTAAAGGGGGAACCTTGAACTCTGAGGCCCAAGAATGAGCCACTCCTTGTAAGAAGATTTGTACATCTGTACGTGACACCAGTCTCCGATTAAAGAAAATTGACAGCACTGTCAATTTGGACCTTTAGGGCACAGAGAGAGTCCCTTATTTAATCCTACTTGTTGGAAGCGTAGGAGTCTAGATAAGACAAATTTCCTTGAGGGAAAACCCCTGGAAGAGGCCTAATTTATGTATCTCTGCCATATGCTGTGATAGACCTTGGCAGATGACTTTTTGTGCAGCTAGCATAGTGGGGATGACTGACGAGGAAATGTCCCTGCTCTTTAGGATGGATGAGGTAGTAAACTGGAAATGACTCTTCCCCACTGCGAATCTGAGAAAGCAGTGGTGGCCCTGCCAGATGGGGACATGTAGGTAGTCCTGTATATTGAGAGACGCTAGGAAGTCTCACGGTTCTATAGCTAATATGACCGATTGTAAGGATTCCATCTTGAAGTGGATCTTTCTGACATACGTTTAGCTCCATGAGGTCCAAGACCGGGCGAAAAGTGCAATCTTTCTTGGGGACCAGGAAGAGGTTGACATAGAATCCTAAAAATCTGAGAAGCGGGGACCGGAACTATTACTGGTAATAGTGTGTCTATTGCTTGGCAAAGGGGCTTTTTGTTTGGATGGAGATCTGGGAAGGTTGGAAGGAAAAGAATCGTCTTGGAGGGAGAGAGAGGAGAACTCTATGCGGTTTTCTTGGGAGATAATGTTCATCCATGAATGTGGAAGGTCGGTGGGCCAAAAGGATCCTCTCTTGTTGGGCCAGGGAGTTCAGGAAGATGTTGGTCTTCCAGGAGGGGCCTGGGAAGGAGGGGTGCCTATGAAAGGTAGGCAGCACCTGTTTGGGAGTATCGTATTCAATTTCACCTACCTCTAATCTCATCATCCTCCTGAGAGGAAAATGATGCAACAGGTTCCTGCGACCTGGTGGGTCTGGAGTCTGTCTGTAGTTGCCAGCTGTCCGGATTAGAGGACATGTGCAATAGGAGCAGATCGAGAAGACATGGAAGAGGCTAAAGATTTAGCCCATGCAGGTTCATACTCCTGAGGGGACCCTTGAGGAGCTGAATTCAGAGAAGCCTTTGGCGGGTTTTTTAAGTGAATCTAACAATTTTCTAGTGGCTCCAGTCAGGTTCTTAACTAATACAGGGTCCCACCCCAAGGATATCCCTAGTGAGAAGCTAACTTATCTACCGTAGTGGAGACAGAAGCAGGTACCAAGGAGAGCCACAGAGTAGACAGGCAGGAGAGAGCTGAAGCAGAGGAGAGATGATCTAGCCGATGTGCGTCAGAAGAGGGCCCGGTGCGGGAACTAAGTGGAAGCAGGAACCGGAAGTCCGTCCACGTGAGCAGAGGGATCGCGCCAAAGGAGAAAGAGCGCGCTGAAAGGATGCCAGCAGGGAGGAGCTCCCATCCTTCCTGGAGAAGGTCCTTATCTTGTGGAGAAGCATCCGGATGGGTGACTGAACCAGAGGAATTGCCCTGGACTTCAACAGTGGGAGCAGCAGCTGTTGAGGGCCGGAAATTTTTACCTGCTGAGCCTTTTGAGAACTGGTCAGCCGTAAGGATAGAATGTCCATGTTGGAAATGGTTCATGGTCAGGTAAATTGCACACTAGAGTGGGGTGGAGGGAGGGATCTGCCCAGTCTGTGTGATAGGTGCTGAGTAAGAGCTGGAAGGAGTTTCCTTCCAGCTGTTCCATAAAAGGCTAACATGCACAACAAAAGAGGGGAAGGAAGCCCAGGTCTGTGTGATCAGTCGTTGGGGAAGCGCTGGAGGGGGATACCCTCCAGCTGTTCCCATAAAATTTCCTTTGCAGGTGTAGTAGAGAAGAGTAGTCCAACACCTGAGTGGACACTTGAACTGAAGCAGGCTGCTGGTGCTACAGAGTATAAGATAAGGGGAGGAGCACCTGAGCCTGTGAAAGTTTCAATGTTTCAAGTGTCCGCTCCTTAACCCCTGCTGTGCCTGGGTCCCCCAAGGCTGAAAGAAAATATGTTATTTGATAAATTGAGTTAATGTTGTATTGTACAGCTAATTGTGCTCTCTCCTATGACAACATTTAACTATGGGCTGGTGCACCAGTGGTAAACACAGGCACAGAGGACAATCTAAATACATCTGTTAAATGGATGGGGACAGATTGATCATTTGTCCACAGCTTTAGCTTAACACAAGGGAAGATATATAGCAATAAAAGGGTTGTGGATGTGTTATAGCATTACCATTTTACATACAATATGGAAAATACAAGCAACACATTACAGGGCATCACCATCCAAAAAAAATAACATATACCTCATATATACAAATTTGAAACATCCATTAGTAAAAAAAAACAAAAAACCTCAAGTTGTTGCTGTTCCATTTTAGTCAACAAAAACTTTGAGTAAATGTTGCTTTTTTCAAGAAGGTGCTGAAGACGTTTATATCTTATTTCATTGGAATCCCTTTCCCAAGACATTTGGGCCTAAGAAAGGAGGTAATGAAATAATTGTAGACAATCAGGAACAGAAATTTATGCATGGAAGCCCTAAATATCATAATATATGATCTTCACATTTCTGGAAATCAGCCAGTTGTTTAATCAACTTTGATATTACACAGAAAACAAAGTAAAAATAAAGGAGAGCATGTCTTAAAACATTCTTCACTGAAAAAATGTAAGGACTATCAATGACTAAATTCTGTTAAAGGGCATGTCCACCCATAAAACAAAGAACTGGTCACATGTAATTTATTTGCCCTTTACCCAAACTGCTATTTTTAGCACTATTACATGCATTTCTAACCAGATATCTATTGGTTACCCCCCTTCTTTTCTGGCAGAGGTATCTGCCTCCTCCCCTTGCTCAGTGAGCTTTTAGGAACTTGAGCATGTGCAGAGGAGACTGTTGGGGAAAGAGCAGTCAATCACTTGCTGTGAAGACAGCAGTTACATTCTTGATTGACTGCATAGATATCGGTATAGCAATACATCTAGTATTGTGCTGAATATACTGGTAAACTCACATTTATCTGTGCTTGCTTTGTCATTAATTTTTTTATGTTTCGCGAGTGCTCTTTATTGCTGCCATCCTACCTTAACGGTAAGTTGTGCACTGCCTCACCATAGACACTGCTCTGCTAACATATCTTCCCTCCCTTCTTTTCTCTGCAGATTCTCTTAATTGTTGCAGAAAGTTTGCTGGCAGGCAGACAAAGATCCTAGGAAGGGGTCAGGGATGGGCACATTTTATAAATTCTGCTTCTCAGATTTAAATTAATGAAAAAAAAATTTAAGTAGTGGGATCTTTCTGTATCTAAAAGGTACTATTTTGGAAAATTCGAAAAATATAGATACCCTTTAATTCTCTTTTGGGTCTAGGCTACACTAGCCGTGTGGAGATTTGGCAAAACACATGCTTTCATCATTTAGCAACCGGCACACACAATTGTGCGATTTTCCGGTGTTGTAGTGTGGCCTCAGCCTTAATATATAAGCTGGTATACAACCATATCATAAAAATATAAATGGCTCCATCTTAAAAGGATTTGCGCACCATGGATTCTCATTACTCCCAAATTACTACTAAACATGTATAAATAATAAATGCATATAAAGGGTCAGCTTAATTTGTACCTTCTCCAGCATTTTTTGTTCTGCTACTACAGCAGCCTTTTCTAGTTTTTCTTCTTCTTTTATCATGGATGCAGTTATAATTAGCTCAGAGGAATCCATCTCTGCCACAGGTAACACTACAAATGAACATAAAAATAGTAATGAAAAATAAAGTAAAATAAAGATTTAAAAAATAAAAATAAATAAAAGTTAAAAACGACTGAATTTTTAGTTGCTGCTACATGAAGCAAGCCCAATAGCAGGGTCCACTGCATTACCCTGGCCAAAATATAGTAATGACTACAAAATAACATGTTCCTTGCATGCCGGCATCATTTTAGCTTCACACATTTACAGTTTAGTATTGTTTGCTGTATTTTTCACCTTTTAAGTAATCATATGGACTGTTCAGAAAAAGCGTGGTGTCTTGGGATCTTATCAGTATAGTACAGATCCCATCAGTACTTGGGATCCCCCTTTTGGACCTTTGCTAGAAAAAAAATCTTGCTGAATGCAGGAATTTATTTTAAAGCCATGACTTTAGTACCAGCAAGATCACATTCACAAACATACAAAGCTGCGTCGCATCTCTCCCTGCTTAGGGATTTAGGAAATTAACCTGTGGGTACTAGGTCAGCTCCGTTCATTCACCTTAGCTGGGAGACACCCAGCTAAGTGTACGCAATAGAATTGACATGTACTGTACTCAACAGATCAAAACAAGATCAGCTCCTAAAAGCAGACAGCCAATCATAACTGCACAGAGATCCTCCCTCTCCCTGACACAAAACAGGAAATTCAGTGCAGTTTGCAGAATTTTAATGTATACACAACCACCAAGCGATATATTTCTTTGCTTTTCATACAAAAAAGAAAAGGAATCTTTGCAGTTTATTTCTTAGCTAACTTTGATGCAAAATCCTTCTTTTGCTATGAACATAATGAAAAAAAAGGTATGATTAGAACCCAGGACATGAGCCGAGTGTTTCTAAAACCAGCACTTTTTTTAGTGTCACCAGCATATGCATAAACAGGTGAATTTATAAGCTTTATCTTTTCTAAAAAAAACAAACAAAAAAAAAAAAAACAGCCAAACATTTTGTATTGCCCCAGGAAGGCTGTATGCAATTCAATTATCAGAAACTTGTGTGTGGAGATATCTGCCTGCACGGAACTCACAGGCATTACTGTTTGAGGCTCAAGCGGGAGAGTGCACTGAACTCACAGGCATTACTGTTTGAGGCTCAAGCAGGAGAAAGCAGAGGAAATCTCAGAGGGGTGGAGCTTAACATTCAGCAAACCAGTAACAAGATGTCAGCAAAAAAAAAAAAAAAAATGGCAATGGCAGTGTTCTCCCCAGAATTTTTTTCCAGCCGGGTGGCATGAAAAGGTAGCCGGGGTGAGGTGGGAAAGGGAAATTTGGTGGTGGGGAAAAACGTGCACTGCGTTATGCTCATTATATAGGTCAGGGATTTCTAACTTTCGTCCCACTAAATGTTTGAAAACTGACTCCCAGCATTCTGTGGTTGTAGAATGCAGGGAGTTGTAGTTTGGCAACATCTGCAGGGAGTTGTAGTTTGGCAACATCTGCAGGTAACCCAGATGTAATATGGCAGCACAAGCGCCATTGTTTTGTGGCCTTAGGGATCTTGGAAAAGCTAGTTAACCTGTTAAAATAATCTTGCATGTGTAAAAAAGGGGTCTGGACTGGGCAGTTTTGGCAGGAGTTTTTACTCACCTATTGGTACACCTATTAAACCTACATCTAAATTCTTTTAAATCACAAGTGTTCTCTCAAGAAATTTTTTCCAGCCGGGTGGCATGAAAAAGTAGCCGGGTGGGCCGCCCGGCTAAAAGACCCTAGGGAAAACACTGAACGGATAAATATTTAAAGCTGCAGCTTCCAAATGAACACTAACTGATTTACAGTAAATACCAATATTGGATACGGCGCACACCGGAAAATAGGACACACTGGACTCTGCAATCCACACCCTTTATTCAGAACAGTGCCATAAACAAGGAGTTCCCATAGCCTTACGCGTTTCGAGCGTTCCCTCCGCTCTTACTCATAGGCTGCCTATGAGTAAGAGCGAGGGAACGCTCAACGCGTAAGTATGGGAACTCCTTGTTGTTATGGCACTGTTCTGAATAAAGCGTGTTGGATTGCAGAGTCCAGGTGTCCTATTTCCGGTGTGCGCCGTATCCAATATTGTATTTGTTGAGCATCACAGAGGACCAGAAGCGACGGGTTCGGGGCGTGCAGCACCCGGACCACAGACCCACGTGGGTAAGTTTTAACCCGGTGGGGGTTTGTGTGTAACTTTAAACCTAAAGATATCAGGAAGAAGGAGCGTTTCCTGATTTAGCGAAGGACCCGGGGCATGCTTGCACCTGGGTCAATTTACTGACAGTGTAAGTCAGATGATCTACATATGGCACTGATAGGTGCTTTACATTTGGGTTTAAATACTGCTTGTAAGAGGATTTGAGCACTGTATTTTGTGGTTCTGTACATTTTGATTTTACAGTACACTTATCCTTTAAGGCAATTTCTTCCTTCTTAGGAACCAACCCTATAGGGAAGATCCTGAAGGTTTCAAAAGATGGCACACTAAATGGACCTGCTACCCTTCCTTCTCAATTTTAACCGTAAAATTGAAAAGGGCATGTCCACCTCTTTTTATAAATTTTGGTATACTGTAGGCTCCCTCCCCCATCCCCAACCACTATGTTAGTTTTTACAGAAACTCCCCCAATCATTACTTACCTTACACCCCTTTCCTCCGGCATACTGTCCCGGCCCTCTGCTTGCATGAAGCAAGCAAGGGGCTAGGCAGGCTGGCAGCCGCGCCCATGATTGGCTGCCTCTTAGCCAATCACGGACGCGGTTTCCGGCTATCCAGAACGCCGGGGGGAGAAAGGTAAGGTAATTAACAATCGGGAGAGAGATAGAGATACACATACACACATATATATATATATATATATATATATATATATAATATATATTATATATATATATATATTATATATTATATATATATATATATATATATATAGCATACACACACACACACACACACACTAGGCTCATATGCTTGTGAAGGTTCTCATTCATCCAGGTCATGGTATATCTGTTGCATTCAATTAGATCAACTGGACTTGAAGTTTAGTTCTCAGAATGACTTGTACAAGAATCTTTGGCAATTATGTACCCTGGAAAATCCCAATTAGCATATCACAGCCAAGTGTTAAGGGCGTGATTGGATAGTGGCTAAGAGGTGTTATAGGAACGCCCAAAGTAAGGTGTCAAAACAGCGTTGTACCTGGCAGACAGTTGGTGTTGAACCCCCCCACCTCTATTTAGGCTTAGTTTCTTTATTTTTACATAAATGGCCTCCTTAACGCCTCTCTTGAACCAGTCACATTCCTTTGCCAAGCGCCTGTTTTTCTACCTCCTCCATGTAAAGGTTGGCCACAATGGGTGAAGCTGGAGATCCCATAGCACATCCGTGCTTTTGCTTATAGAACTTTTCCCTGTATTTCAAATAGTTGGTATTAAGGCACAAGAACTGATCTCAAACCCAGAACAGGTGTGTTCCTTACTGGACTTGTGCCTGAATGCCACCTATTTCAAATACAGGGATAAGTTCTATAAGCAAAAACACAGATGTGCTATGGGATCTCCAGTTTCACCCATTGGGGCCAACATTTACATAGAGGAGGTAGAAAAACAGGTGCTTAATACCTTTAAGGGCATAGCACCCAGCCACTGGTTCAGATATGTGGATGACACCTGGGTTAAAATCCACCAGAAGGAAGTACAAGCTTTCATACAACACATTAATGCGGTAGACCAAAACATCAAATTCACAAGGGAAGAGGTACAAAACAATAAACTGGCTTTCTTGGACTGCTTGGTAGAAGTTAAGGAAAATGGTAAACTGGAAGTAGAGGTTTACAGTAAACCAACACACACAGATCAGTATTTGATGTTTGACTCCCACCACCCTTTAGATCACAAGCTGGGTGTCATCAGAACCCTGCAACACAGAGCTGACAACATCCCCACTAGCACAGAGGCAAAGGCAAAAGAAATTAAACATCTCAGAGGAGCCCTTAAAACTTGTGGATATCCAGACTGGGCCTTTGTCAAAAGAAGTAGAAGGAAAGAAAAGAACATGAATACCAACACTGAAGGGGAAAAGCAAAACAGGAGGAAGAACATTGTCATCCCATATGTAGCAGGGGTCTTCGAGAAATTAAGAAAAAATTTCAAAAAACACCGTGTCCCTGTCTGCTTTAAACCGAACACACTGAGGCAGCAATTGGTACATCCGAAAGACCCAATACCCAAACACAAGAAAAGCGACATCATATACGCAGTGCAGTGAAGAATGCTCCGATCTGTATGTGGGGGAGACCAAACAGCAACTGCATCAACGTATGGCCCAGCACAGAAGAGCCAATTCTTCAGGTCAGGACTCAGCCGTGTACCTGCAAGGATAAAGGACATCCCTTTGAAGATTGTAATGTTAACACCTCTCTTGAACCAGTCACATTTCTTTGCCAATATGTTAAGGAGGCCATTTATGTGAAAATAAAGAAACCAAGCCTAAATAGAGGTGTGTGTGTGGGGGGGTTCAACACCAACTGTCTGCCATGTACAATGCTGTTTTGACACCTTACTCTGGGCATTCCTATAACACCTCTTAGCCACTAACCAACAACGCCCATAACACTTTGCTGTGATATGCTAATTGGGATTTTCCAGGGTACATAATTGCCACAGATTCTTGTACAAGTCATTCTGAATTGAGAAAGCCAGTCGGATGACTAGCCAAACGTCTTCAAGAACTAAACTTCAAGTCCAGTTGATCTAATTGAATACAACAGATATTAGGCTCATAGTTCAAATAACTATAAAAAAGGAATCAGTGTGGAAGGTCTTAAAAAGTTATATAAAAGGGGCCTGCAAGGGACAAACAGATAAGGTACAAGATACTGTGGATCAAAGTGGCTGATATTAATATAATTGGTAAATTACTGAAGTGCGAAGTAAAAGGAATTCCATGTAATTAACTGTCCCAATGTCTCTACACATGTTTTTATGTGTCTTGATGATGGCAGTTCTTAATCTATATAGTTTGCCATAAATCCAAGGCCCAGGTTCAGTCCCTTTTCCAGAGAGTTAAAGTTTTCATTAATTTTTACTCCCATACCTTCCTTTCATTCTCGAACTTTAAAACAGAGAATGAAAGGAAGGGGAGGGAGGAGGGCTGCAGTGTGCATGGAAAAATTCTCCGGGAGAAGAGACAGGAGGCAGTGTCCTACATGGACTGCCAGGCTCCTGGTGGCTAGTTTTTGGGACTTTGGAGGGGCATAGCAAGGCAGCCATTTGGTGCAGGGATGTAAGGTAAGGATTTTATTATGCTACAGAGTAGCGGGTTAAATTATAGTTTTGGGGGTGGACATGCCCTTTAACAATGTTTGACGAACAGACCCCAGATTTGTGCATTCTTTATCTTATGAAAGATCATCCAATGGTATCCAGAATCCCTTTTTAAAACCGAATTCAAGAATCAGTGCTGTCAACTGTCTTGGATACACCCTTAAAAAGGGCTGCAACTCTTGCCATTTCACCAGTGTTAATAGTTCTTGGGCCGGAAGGTTTTTGACTTGGTCTATTATGCCCACCAGTGTTTTCTAGAACATCTAGATGCTGGGTGCTGCCCTCCACAGGTTTGTGAAATTTACAGAAGCTTTCATTAAAGGCCCAACAAAAATTGGGCTTAAACACATTGCTACTTTTTGCACCTGGGGAGGGCACTACTGTTGTTGGCCTTTGAGAAATCACGTCTCTCACCCGAGGACATTTCCTTGCGAAAATTTTTGTCTAAATCGGTCATAAAAAAAACATGACAATCCGTCAAACAATTGAAATGCTTCTGCTATGGTATCTGTGTTTGAACAGATCCAGGGCAATTTCAGGATTCTTACTGGTCATTATATTACCGTATATATTTGAGTACAAGCCTCTGCTTATACTCTAGTCACTAACCCACTCACCCCTCTGCTGGCTGCCGCTCACTCCGCATCTTCCGCTGACGTCACTACTCAACGCCTCTTACTTCCCTGCTCCAAGTATGACGTCAGGCGTGAAGATGCTGAGCAAGGTGAAGACTGCCAAGGTAAGTGAACACTGAGCTGGGTGACAGTAATCCCATACAAGAACCCCCCAAATATCTTTCCACTATAGATGTTTGGAAACTACAACTCCCAGCAACTAAAGCATGCTGCGATTTGTAGTTTCCAAACATCTACAGTGGAAAGGTATTGGGGGATTATTATCCATTTAAAGGGCAATGACTAAAAACCATACAGAATCAGGAGGATGGTATATTAAAAATATTGCCTTCTGATTCTGTATTGTTTTGAGGCTTTAGTTGCCCTTTAAATAGACAGCAGAATTCCCATACAGTACTCCCATACAGGATTTGGCTATTACTGTATGGGAATTTTACTGCCCATTTAAAAGGCAAATAATGCCTCAAAACAATACAGAATCGGGTGGATGGTATATATTGTTAAATATATTGCCTTCCGATTCTTTGTTTTGAGGCATTTTTGCCCTTAAAACGGACAGCAGAATTCCATACAGTAATATAGCCAAATTCAGTATGGCTATTACTATTGTATGGGAATTCTGCTGTCCATTTAAAGGGCAACTAAAGCCTTAGAATACAGAATCAGAAGGCAGTAGTGGTCAGTTTCAACCCTCACTTATACACAAGTCATTCGGGTGTTCCTGATTTGAGGCAAAAATAGGTACCTCGGCTTATACTTGGGTCAGCTTATACCTAAAATGCAGAATGTCTGCAGCCAGTTATTGAAATTCCTGGCAACCGGACGCCTTCTGTCTGAATCTTTGTCAGATTCCTTTTCTTTATTCAGGAATTCTTTTGATGCTAGTAACAGTGGCAAAAAGTTTATATAATCTCCCTTTAAGATTCTCCTTAATTGCATTTGACAAGTGTAAGCCCAGCAGAGTTCCCTTGCATACTGCAATATCTTTATAATTAGCCTCATGTACTACATTGCCTTTTGTTAAGGCACTGGATTTTGTTTTTGTAGTTGTAGAACTACAAGACTCTACTTGTGTGCTAACCTTATCTGAAGTAACCGTGTTGCCCGTTGTACCTAAGGAACCCCCATGAAATGCCGTCCAACATATCCCTATTAAAGGGACTGTCCACCCCTCTATTGAAAAATTAATATATGGTAGATTAGCACCCCAAACCTAGAGATTGTTTAAGTCTCAAGCTGTAATTCGTCTCCCACACAGAGATATTATACTTACATGCTCCTGGCTCCACCGCCGCTTCTGGGTTCTTCTCCCAGTCTCCACTGTGGCTGCTCTGTTCTTTCCGTTCCCGAGCAGCCGCAGTGGAGACTGCTCCGGTAATGGCAGTCAGTGATTGGCCGTGACTTCAGTCACGGCCGACACTGACTGCCTTACCCGGAAGTGCAGAGCCGCGGCGGTGGAGCGAGGAGGAGCATGTAAGTATAATAGCCCCATGTGGGAGCCGATTTACAGCTTTAGACTTAAACGATCTCTAGGCTTTGGGGGCTAATCTACCATATTAATTTTTCAAAAGAGGGGTGGACAGTCCCTTTAAGCTTTAAACAAACATCCCTGCTTTTAACAAAATTAGCCAAAAACTTTCAAACCAGGAATAGAATCAAAAATATTACCTTCTGTGTTATCCACCTCAGGTGTGCTTACATTGGGACCCAGGCTTTGAGGACTTGCAGGGTTCCTCTGCCCTGGTTGCAGTGTTTTAGATCCAGACTGCAACATTTCTTGTAATCCTTGATCCACATTTTCATTTCTTCCCTCAGAATTGTTAATATTTTCTAAAGTTGCGGGCCATGACTTAGCTACCCCCCTCCCCTTTTCTGTGCCTGAGGTAGAGCCCTCTCTTTGTATTGCCAGTCGACCGCTTTTTGCTTTTTCTTGTGGCTGCAAATGTTTCCTCTTTGTGACCTTCCCTCTTTCTTTAGCTACTGAAATCACGCTGGTCGCTTCCTCCGACTGAATCAGCCTGCACCATTAACTCCCTCTGCTCACAACTCTTCCTCACAGCTTCACATATATCCTCCTCTTCTGCTTGTGCCAGCCACACTCTCACTACCTCTGGTATATTAGCCATCTTCTGGGTACGTTCTGTGCCGATGTCTCAATCTTCTGTGAGTTTTCTCCCTTAAGCTGGTCCCTGAACCTGTCTCTATCCTTTTCCACAGGGTTGCCTCACTCAGGTTGTATCTCCCGCCAAGCTGCTGCAACAGACTGGCCCAATCACAGCGATCCTCAAGGTAAGTACCTCCCCCTGTTCCCTTTCCTGCTTAGCAACAACTTTTTAACCCTTTCCTACATGTTGCAACATTCCCATGCCACATATCTAAATGGCAATCTGCTCCCATTCTTCCTAAAATGTTATTATGGGGGTGGAGTGGTCTTTAAAGGATAACTATTGCCTCAATGCATTTTTTTTAAAAACTGCTTTAAAAAAGGCTAGGCCACACTAGCGCGTTTCGTTCACGATTTTCGCCAACACTGAAATCGCGGGAACGTGAACATTCCATTTGCGTTTTGCGGTGAGCATTTTCGTGCAAAAGCGTTTTCGGTTTAAAGATAGTGAAAACAAGCATGAAAATAACGTGCGCCAACGCACGCGAAAGCGTTCACGCTTGGTACGTTGTAGTGTGGCCTCAGCCTAAAGGTATGCAGCCCTCCCCATACATTTTTTTCCCTGATTTCGAGCGTCTCTCTGCCGACAATTAGCCATGCTGTGAAGGGGGTGTAACAATTCTGTCTGCTACTAGCTGTCACTTAAAGCTAGCATGTGAAAACACTCCTCCACCCATCCTTGATCAGCTTGATTATGTAGGCTGTATCCTAGAACAGTTCAAGTTTGTTTGACTGGCAGAGGAGGAGGAGAGAGGTTGTAACAGACATTCCCACCAGTCAATGACGACAAGTGATAAGTTAATCATGGCCATGGGTCGTCTAGGAGGCGGGCTTTTAGCACTCATCTTTGCTGTGTGATATCTAAGGGAGGGCAGCACGTCTAAATGTGAGTAAGTGATTTCAGCTAATGGAAGTGTGGACATGTAAGGCTGGGTGGATTTGATTTGCGTGTTTATTTTGCGCATGCGATTTTGTAATTTTCCGTTATGGAAACGCATGCGTTAACATACCAAAAATGTCTCACTTCCTGGTGCAGAAGATCTGGCCTGCCCTGGGGGTACTTGCCATTGTAGATGTTTGAAAACTACAACACCCGGCAATTAAAGCATGCTGGGAGTTATAGTTCCCAAATTCCTTGGCACTCCAGATGTTTTGGAATTACGGTCCATTTAGAGGGCAACTAATGCCTTAAAACCATACAGAATCAGAAGGAGTCTATTGTTGTTGAAAAGATTGCCTTCCGATTCTGTATTGTTTTGAAGCTTTAGTTTCCCTTTAATGAATAGCAGAATTCCCATACAGTAAAAGCCATATTGGATTTAGCTTTTACTGTATGGATTACTGTATGGGAATTCTTAAACTTAAGACTCAAAACAATACTGAATCAGAAGGCAGTAGTGGTCATTTCTACCCTTGGCTTATACACGAGTCAAGCGATTACTCCTTTTTCAGGTAAAAATTGGTACCTTGGCTTATACACAGGTTGACATATTTGAGTAAATGCTGTATACAGCCTTCTACATAATTAAAAAACTTTTATTTCATGATGGAATAACCTTTGGATGGTAATATATTTTCTTCAAAAAGCCTTTTTTTAAAAAAATAATCCGATTTAAATATAAAACAGTTTTTTTTTTTAAATCATTGATTTTTATCCACCCTGCTTTAAAGGGCAAGTCCTGCCTAAAAATAAGTAACTTAAAATGATTATTACCCCCCAAAACCTCACTTTCGCAAGGTTCCTAAAGATCTAAGATGCCACAGAGCTTACTTACCCGACACGGACCATCGCTGGCTATTCTATGCCCCCGGCTCCTGTTTCAAGCAAAAACAGGGGACTTCTGCGCTGACAGCCCGTTCTCTTCTTGGTCGTGCATGTCAGGCGATTGGGCGCTACGTCGCGTCGCACCACGACAGCCGCAACCAGGAAATGGAGCTCTGATAGTGCACAACTAACACTATTACACACAACCAGTCGCACACTGGTGGGAACAATCCAGACTAAGGAGCCAGGCACCCGGAAACAGACTGAAGCTTTCCATAAAAATAAATTGCTTTATTCAAAGTTACATATAGATACAGATGGTCACGCCGGACACGTTTTGTGTAGACTTACACTTCAGAGGCACGACAACATACAAAATGTGGAAACAGAGGAGAAACCCTCCCACATAATTAGTGGACAGAACAAATTTAACCCCAAAAAGGCAAAGCAGAGAGTCAAAATAAGGGAAATACACAAAGAATGAAATAAACATCGATCTAAACATATGACCAAAATAGTACAAAATTAATCATAAGGGTAAGCGAGTCTTAATAACAAGTAGCTATACACTTATGTAAATTATAAACAAATAGTAATAAAATAGTATAGAGAATAAGCACAAGTAAAATATTTATAGACCAGCTGACAAAGAATAGATAAATGAGAAGTCAAATAGTAAAAGAACATGTTAAAGAGATTATAGTTCAGCAAAGCAAGCTATATCCTCATCATGATTAAAATCAAAATCTGTATTATTGAGAGAACCAATAGAAGAAACATAATTGGAAGTTACAGTGGTATTATCTAAGCTTACTGGTAAACTCACTGGATGTAGTACAATTTCTTTTCACCCGAAGGAACCGTCCATAGGGTATCCCTCTAAATACCCAAGGGGGATGACAGGAATCTGAATGAATATAGTATTTCCAGCACAGGGTTTCCTATAGAGTGCTGGCAATTTTAGTATTATAAGAATATAAAGTGATGTCTAAAAAAAAAAAGTTAATATGCGGAGACCCGTATTCATCTGTGAAATATTGTATAGGTTTGTCGTTAAGAAGAGTTCGTAGAGACTCTAGGTCTGACTTTTACCGGACCAGATGATTAGGACATCATCAATATATCTTTTACAAAGTTTGATTAAAGGAAAACTGGTAATGGGGTGATTACTCAAAAACAGTCTCCTCCCACCAACCAACATTCAGGTTGGTGTACGTGGTGGAGAATTTCACCCCCATTGCAACCCCCTGTACTTAGAGGAAATACTGGTTATCAAACATGAAATAATTATGGGTTAAGAAACCTAATGGCTGCAAGTAAAAATTCAATGAGAGGTAGAGTAACCAGACTACTGAATAACATGGTAAGTAACCGCAGCTAACCCTCGTTCACGAGGTATGAAAGGTGCATGGTGTCTTGTACAAAGGACGAAATTCTATTTACAAGTGGTCGGAGGAAAACGTCTACAAAATCAGGCAGACGTCCCCCCCCAACGACCCAGTACATGCACCAATGGAGCATCCTACAGGAGGGCGCTCCGGTTTGTGGACTTTGGGAAGGCAATCCAATATGGGTGTAATAGGATCACTGGGGATGAGGAATTGGACCAATCTCATCAATCACACCTGCATCAAGACCCTCTTCAACTAAAGAAATCAAAACCTTCCTCCCACACCAGTGGGAGACTTACACACACTGACCATAGTGCACAACTGACTATTACACACAACCAGTCACACACCGGTGGGAGACACACACCGACTATAGTGCACAACTATTACACACAACCATTCACACACCGGTGGGAGACACACACTGACTAGTGCACAACTATTACACACAACCAGTCACACACCGGTGGGAGACACACATACTGACTATAGTGCTCAACTGACTATTAAACACAATCAGTCACACACCTTGGTCATAGTGCACAATGGACAGTATGCCACACAACCAGCATGATACACGTTTAACACATAAGGCTACAACAAATAATTACCATGCTCGACCGGACCCTGTCCAACTGGCATAGCGACTCACTTCTACCGACACGCGGAACTCAGGACAAACCCAAAGAGACACTCGCGCCAAATCTGCCACAAATCTCACGCGGTTACTGAAACAGCCAGCTAAACCACGCCCATCCTTGGGTTCGCTCTATAACTGATAGTGAATCAGAAAACCTAAGTCCCGCCCAGCGTGCGAAAGGGCGCGAGATTGTCCGGCTTTTTAAAGGCTTTAAATGGCAATTTCCTTTGCGCATGCGTGGCTCCCCCCACTAACGAGATGCGACATCCCCTGTCCCTGGAGGAGTCCCCTGTGGGCGAAAGCTAGTTCCCAGTTGCTGAAAGGAGGGGCGGAGCATTCCAGACATGTGATCAGTCACTTGAAGGGGCGGAGTTCAGCTGCTCTACAGCACCAGGAGGAGATAGCTGTGGTATTTCTGGCTTATTTTCTGTGTATAAAGCTGGTATGTTCCATGAATTGACTGCAGGAGGAATGTGTAGTACACAGGGAAACATGTCACATTTGTTGGTGGGTTCATAAATGTGTTTCTAAGGCAGAGAGATGTTTACTGAGTGTAAATGATTAAAGAGAAGGATTTGTTTCAAATGTATGTTAACTTTGTACAGGGATGGTGTTGGCTGCGGGAGTTTAGGGGTGGCAAGGGAAAGCACATGGTGTTGGCAATGGGATTTCAGGTGTGTGGAGCTCAGGGAAGCACATGGTGTGGGGCACAGGGAAGCACAAGGTGTTGGGTATTGGGGTTCAAGTGTGAGACACAGGGAAGCTCATGGTGTTGGGTATAGGGGTTCAGGTGTGTTAGGCACAGGGCAGCGCATGGTGTGGGGCACAGGGAAGCACAAGGTGTTGGATATGGGGGATTAAGGTGTGGGGCACAGGGAAGACCATGGTGTTGGCTATGGGGGTTTGGGTGTGAGGCACAGGGAGGCACATGGGGTTGGCTATGAGGGTTCGGGTGTAAGGCACAGGGAAGCACATAGTATTGGCAATGGAGAATTAATGTGTGTGGGGCACAGGGAAGCTCATGGTGTAAGCTATGGGGGTTCAGGTGTGAGGCTCAGAGAAGCACATGGTATTGGCAATAGGGGTTCAGGTGTGTGAGACACATGGTGTTTGCTATGGGGGCTCAGGGAAGCGTATGGTATTGGCAATGGGGTCCAGGTGTGTGGGGCACAGGGATTACACAAAGAGCACAGTAGATATAAATGGGCACACCACCTAAGTATATAATAAAATACTCCTTTATTATCGTGCACATAAGAGACATACAATTTAAAAACACATCCAGCATGCACAGAGTAAGTAATGCATCAATATTAGCACGGGGGGGGGGGGGCACTGGGAAGCACATGGTGTTTGCTATTGGGGCTCAGGGAAGCGCATGGTATTGGTAATGGGGTCCAGGTGTGTGGGGCACAGGAAGCACATAGTTTTATTAGCTATGTGGGTTCAGGTGTGTGAGGCTCAGGGAAGCACATAGTGTTGGCAATTAGGGTTCAGGTGTGAGGGACTCAGGGAAGCACACTGAGTTGGCACACAAGTGCATGATGTTTGGTATGGGGATTCAGGTGTGTGAGGCACAGGGAAGCACATGGTGTTGTCTAAGGGTTCAGGTGTGGAAAGCTTAGGGAAGAAAGTGGTGTTGGCTATGAGGGTTCAGGGGTATGAGGCATAGGGAAGGACATGGTGTTGGATATGGAGGTTTAGGTGTGAGGCACATGGTGTTAGCTATAGGGCTTCTGGTGTGTGAATTATGCAAAGTCCATATGCACACTAGTCCCCAGGTGGGTGCAAAGAGTCCAATTCCCCTACTTCAAAGGGAACAAGGTAACCAAACAGATACAAAATGGACTGCACTCCAAAATAGAACGTTTATTTAAAGCCTAACATCAAACAGCAAATACGACGTTTCGAGGGTAACACCCCCTTCATCAGGTGTGTGAGGAACAGGGAAGCACATGGTTTTGGCAATCGTGGTTCAGGTGTGTGAGGATCAGGGAAGCACATGGTGTTGGCAATGTGCTTCGCTGTGCCCCACACACCCAAACACCCCATTGCGAATACTATGCACTTCTGAGTCCCACTATCCTGGACCCCCATAGCCAACACTTTTGAAGTCCCATTGCCAACACCATGCGTTTCTATAAGCCCCACACTCCTGAACCCCCATAGCTAACACCGTGTGCTTACTTTAGCCTCACACACCTGGACCCCCATTGCCAACACCATGTGCTTCCCTGTGCCCCACAAACACCTGAACGTAGCCAACAGCATTTGCTGCCCTGTGCCTCACACACCTAAACCCCTTATTGCCAATACTATGTGCTTCCCAGAGACCCACATTCCTGAACCCCATAGCAAGCACTTTGTGCTTCCCTGTGCTCCACACATCTGAACCCCCATAGCCAACAGTGTTCTTTCATGAGCCTCACACACCTGAACCCCCATAGCCAACACAGTGTGCTTCCATCTGAACCACCATAGCCAACAGTGTTCTTTCATGAGCCTTACACACCTGAACCCCCATAGCCAATTTCATGTGCTTCCCTGAGACCCACACTCCTGAACCCCCATAGCTAACACTACCTGGAGCCCCATTGCCAACACCATGAGCTTTTCTGTAGCCAACAGCATTTGCTGCCCTGATCCTCTCACTCCTGAACCCCCCATAGCCAATACCATGCACTTCCCTGTGACCCACACTCCTGAACCCCCATAGCCAACACCTTGTGCTTCCCTGTGCCCCACACACCTGAACCCACATAGCCAACAGTGTTGTTTCATCACACTCCAAAACACCCATAGCCAACACAGTGTGCTTCTCCTAGCCCCACATACACCTGACCCACCGTAACCAACATCGTTTGCTGCCCTGATCCTGACGCTCCTGAAGCCCTCATAGTCAACACCATGCACTTCCCTAAGCCTCACACATCTGAACCCCCATTGCCAATACCATGCACTTCCCTGAGGCCCATACTTCTGAAACCCCATAGCCAACACAATGTGCTTCCCTGAGGCCCACACTCCTGAACCCCCATAGCTAACACAGTGCGCTTCCCTTGGCTTTACACACCTGGACCCCCATAGCCAATCCATGTGCTTCCCTGAGACCCACACTCCTGAACCCCCATAGCCAAAACAGTTGTGCTTCCCTTGGCCTTATACACCTGGACCCCATAGCCAATCCATGCGCTTCCCTGAGACCCACACTCCTGAACCCCCATAGCCAAAACAGTGTGCTTCCCTTGGCCTTTACACCCTGGACCCCATAGCCAATCCATCCTGCTCTTCCCTGAGACCACACTCCTGACACCATAGCCAAAACAGTGTGCTTCCCTTGGCCTTATACACCTGGACCCCCATAGCCACTCCATCGCGCTTCCCTGAGACCCACACTCCTGAACAACCATAGCCAAAACAGTGTGCTTCCCTTGGCCTTATACACCTGGACCCCCATAGCCAATCCATGCGCTTCCCTGAGACCCACACTCCTGAACCCCCATAGCTAACACTTTGTGCTTCCCTGTGCCCAACACCATGCTCTGCCCTGAGCCTCACACACCTGAACTACTTATTGCCAATACCATGTGTTTCCCTGAGCCTCACACTCCTGAACCCCCATTGCCAATACCATGCACTTCACTAAGACCCACACTACTGAACCCCCATAGCCAACACCTTGTGCTTCCCTGTACTCCACACCATGTGCTGCCCTGAGCCTCACACACCTTAACCCCTTATTGCCAATACCGGACACCCACACACCTGAACCCCCATAGCCAACACAGTGTTCTTCCATGAGCCTCCCACCTGGAGCCCCATTGCCAACACCATGAGCTTTTCTGTGCCCTACACACTCCTGACCCCCCATAGCCAATACCATGCACTTCCCTGCGACCCACACTCCTGAACTTTGTGCTTCCCTGTGCCCCAGACACCTGAACCCACATAGCCAACAGTGTTCTTTCATCACACTCCTAAACACCCATAGCCAACACAGTGTGCTTCTCTTAGCCCCACACACACCTGACCCACCGTAGCCAACATTGTTTGCTGCTCTGATCCTGACGCTCCTGAAGCCCTCATAGTCAACACCATGCACTTCCCTAAGCCTCACACACCTGAACCCCAATTGCCAATACCATGCAATTCCCTGAGGCCCATACTTCTAAAACCCCATAGCCAACACAATGTGCTTCCCTGAGGCCCACACACCTGAACCCCCATGGCCAACACTGTGTACTTCCCTCTCGTGAGAGCATGTGAATCTTGGTGAAGCACACTCTGTTGGGTATGAAGCCTTACACAAAGGTGAACCTGAATAGCCAGCACCATGTGCTTCTTGTATGCCACAAACTCTCCTTTAGGCACCGCAGGGGTTAAGCACCATCCTCCAGAAGCGGACACTGAAGAGTTGATGGAAATCAGGCTATGGTGCTTATCTACCTGCAGAAGCCCCCTTTTATTTTTGATGGAGGGAAGTCTGGATTCTCCTGGCAGCTTTAAATTGTATCAAATTAATTTCTCTTAGCTGCAAGGGGTCCCAGGCACAGCAGGGGTTATCCCAAATGCCCACGGGGCTCTAACGCCAGAGTACAATGGGCTGAAGGAGAGAGGCCACTGCATAACAGCGCTTGATGTCTGAACGAATCCACTGAACAAGTCTGAAGCAAAGCTCAAGGACCTCAACGAGAACATGCCCCAAGGATGAGCAAAGCCTTCAAAGAATGGAAAACCTTAGGATGAGCAATGTAAATCTGGAGAGCCCAAACAACCAGGGAATGGAGTTATTGCTCCTTGGGAGAGGACAAAAGGGGTTAGAAAAAAGGAGCCGCAATCTCCAGATACAGGTGAATAAAAAGGAAACCACCTCCAGAAGACGGATGAAAATAATGGATACAAATAGTGATTAGTAATTGATGACCGCACTATAAAATGCAGACACGGGCAGCAAGGATCTGCAAGATCCGTGCTCTCATCCTTTCACGCTTGGATTATTGTAACCTTCTGCATTCTGGTCTTCCTGCTTCCCATCTTTCTCCAGGTTGTGAAAGGGTTAATAAGTGTTTTGTTTTTTTCCCCTCTCTTCCTGGCTCTTGCACTAATTGGTGTGGGGGCTAGGTCCAAACCCGAATAACGAAGAAGCAAGGGTGGCACTCCAAACCGTAACTTTATTAACTATAGACCAAACAACATCTCACAACGTTTCGGGGGATACGTGCCCCCTTTCAGGTGATGTTAACAACAGTGTTACACATCTAAATAGGCGAACCAATACTAAGGACCGCCTTCTGGGGCTGGTTCTCTTGTCTGATTGGTTCAGTCAAAAAAAGTGTCATAGTGCATATAATAAGTGTACATAAAACGTTAAAATATATTCTTGTGTCAATAATGACAATATTACAATATTATAAAGATACCTAGCTATCTCTCATAGTAAAATACATAGAAGCAATAAAAAAGATAGTAAAACTTTAGAAAATCAGATATCTACATAAAGTGCATAGGTGTGTCGAATGTGTAACAAGTGTATATTCCATTCACATAGAACCTTCCATATTGATCAAAAGTCAGTGCTTAATAAAATACATCAAGATAAGTCAGAAAAAGAATAAAAGCTGGCCTGTGTAGAAGAGTTCTTAAAAGAGTCCACAAGATGGGCCACCACGTGTAGAAGTGTGTGAAGGAAATACAGAAGCTGTTGAATAAGGCAAAGAAGTGCATAGTTACAATTAGATTAACAGAATACATTATAACAATAATATAGTGAAATAAAATACTCTTGTGCAACATAATGATAAAAGGCTCTAAGGCCAGACTAGTTAACTAACACAATATAATGAACAATATTACAGTATGCATGATCATAAAACGAATTTAAAATGACACCTTAAAGAAAACCTGACCAGTTGAATTCCTCATTCATACCATTAGGGGCAAGTGTTTCTAATTTGTCAATCCAGAATAATTCTCTCGCAATATTTGCTATTCAAATTTCCTCCTCTTAAGTCCTTTTCTACTGTTTCTAGGACTAGCCATCGTAGCTGGGATGTCTTATGTTTTTATCCCAGAAATGTTTGCTAACTGGGGTTTCATATTTTTTATTAACACCTTCATAGTTAGTAATATCGCGTTTGTGCTCTCCGATGCGTAGTCGGATCTCTCTTGAGCATTTCCTACATAAGCCCAGCCACCTGGGCATTTCAGCATGTATACAACATTGGAGGTTCTACAGGTGGCAAAGCATTTAAGTTTGATCACATTACCTTTCCTAGGGTGGTTAATGGAATCACCACGAATTATTGCATTGCAGGATGACAATTCCTACATGGGAATGTCCCAGTTTGTGGTTCTCCTAGAAACATTTGCTTTTTGGTCGTTGAGGGTCCTACATCAGCTCGTACCATTCACTCCCTATATTTCTGGATTTTTATAGGAAAAAAGTGGTGTATCTATAAAGATTCCCCCATATTTTGCATCACGCTTGTAGTATCCCCCAATAGAGTAATAGAATACCATTTGTCTCACGTTTAATACCCTATCTACCGTATACAACAAGATCGTTAAGAAAAATTGGGGGATAATACAAGCTGATGCAAAATATGGTGGAATCTTTATAGATACACCACTTTTTTCTATAAAAAATCCAGAAATATAGGGAGTGAATTGGTACGAGCTGATGTAGGACCCTCAACGACCAAAAAGCAAATGTTTCTAGGAGAACCACAAACTGGGACATTCCCATGTAGGAATTGTCATCCTGCAATGCAATAATTCGTGGTGACCATTAACCACCCTAGGAAGGTAATGTGATCAAACTTAAAAGCTTTGCCACCTGTAGAACCTCCAATGTTGTATACATGCTGAAATGCCATGTGGCTGGGCTTATGTAGGGAAATGCTCAAGAGAGATCGACTACGCATCGGAGAGCACAAACGCGATATTACTAACTATGAAGGTGTTAATATAAAAATATGAAACCCCAGTTAGCAAACATTTCTGGGATAAAAAACATAAGACATCCCAGCTACGTGGGCTAGTCCTAGAACAAGTAGAAAAGGACTTAAGAGGAGGAAATTTGAATAGCAAAATATTGCAGAGAGAATTATTCTGGATTGACAAATTAGAAACACTTGCCCCTAATGGTATGAATGAGGAATTCAACTGGTCATGTTTTCTTTAAGTGTCATTTTAAATTCGTTTTATGATCATGATACTGTAATATTGTTCTCTATATTGTGTTAGGTAACTAGTCTTATGGCCTTAGAGCCTTTTATCCTTATGTTGCACAGAGTATTTTATTTCACTATATTATTGTATAATGTATCTCTGTTAATCTATTGTAACTATGCACTTCTTTGCCTTATTCAACAGCTTCTGTATTTCCTTCACACACTTCTACACGTGGTGGCCCATCTTGTGGACTCTTAAGAAATCTTCTACACAGGCCAGCTTTTATTCTTTTTGACTACTATATTGATGATATTTAATTAAGCACTGACTTTTGATCAATATGGAAGGTTTATGTGAATGGAATATACACTTGACACATTCGACAACCTATGCACTTTATGTAGATATCTTATTTCTAAAGTTTTACTATCTTTTTTATGCTTCTATGTATTTTACTATGGAGATAGCTAGGTATCTTTATAATATTGTAATATTGTCATTATTGACACAAGAATATATTTTAACGTTTTATGTACACTTATTATATGCACTATGACACTTTTTTTGACTGAACCAATCAGCAAGAGAACCAGCCCAGAAGGCGGTCCTTAGTATTGGTTCGCCTATTTGATGTGTAACACTGTTGGGTGAACATCACCTGGAGGGGGCACGTATCCCCCGAAACGTTGTGAGATGTTGTTTGGTCTATAGTATAAAAAGTTACCGGTTTGGAGTGCCACCCTTGCTTCTTCGTTATTCTCGTATGATTTATCCATCAAGGGTTGGATTATTTTGAGGAGTGAGCACCCACACTTGGCACGAGTGCAGAGGATTTTTTCTATTATTTTGTGGGCTAGGTCCAAACCCCCCTGTGGTTTGGACCTAACAAAAGGAAGTTTCCTATGAGTGAAACTTGTATAAAGTCCCTTGATCTCAAGGACATAGAAAAAGAAGGACATTGAAACAAGAAGGGCAATTAAACAAGGTTTGTGCGTGTTGGTGTTGTGGATTAGAAGGGACAGTTTTGTCGGTACCATGCAATGTGCATCCTGCCACATGTATAGGAACCTGGAGCAGACGTTCCAGGGAACCTGTCTGTGTCAGGTGTGAGTGGGTTGCCCGTTTGGAAGCTGAGGTGGAGAGTCTAAGGGGGCAGCTTGCAGCATTGCAGGGAATGGCAAATCTGAGGGGTCAGCAGGCACTGGCTGGGGCCAGTATAGAGGTGGGTGGAAGTGGAACAGGGAAGGTTGAGGAGGGAGGTAGTTTTGTTAGGGTTACTAGGGGAAGTGGGAGACGGAAGGGTAGGGTGGCTTCTTCCCAGATTGCCCATCCCAACAGATTTGCTGCCTTAGGTAATGAAGTGGAGGAGGACACCTCGGAATTAACATGTATGGAGGGGGCTAGTCCCTTGAGCACCCAGGGGACTGCCATCTCTGATACAAGGGAGGAGGAACTAAGGATCAGGAATGCTAGGCAGGTGGTAGTGGTAGGGGACTCCATTATAAGAATGGTAGATAGGGTAATCTGCCGCCAAGACCCTACATGCTGAACTGTGTGTTGCCTGCCTGGTTCTAGGGTTCGGCATGTGTTGGATCGTGTAGACAGATTATTGGGTGGGGCCGGGTGTGACCCGGCGGTCTTGGTTCACATTGGTGCCAATGACAAAGTTAGAGGAGAAATACTACCGCAGCCACGTGCTAAGCCAGGTAGACAGCGGGAGCATTAATGCGTGGCTAAGAGAGTGGTGTAAGGAAGAAGGGTTTGGGTTTATTCAGAACTGGGCAGACTTTGCTGTCGGCTACAGGCTCTTTAGTAGGGATGGGTTGCACCTCACTGATGGCGGTGTGCAGCTGTTTTAGGGGAGAAGTGGCTAGAGGGTTGGAGGAGATTTTAAACTAGGTTTGGGGGGGGAGGGTATTTGCAGTCTCACGGGATAGATAGCGCAGGAGGAAAGCAGGTGTGTAGTAGGCCAGTGGCGGGCGGAAAGGGGGTTGGGGCTAGCATAGGGGATAGGGAAACATGTGTATTAAAGTGTACGAAGTAAATTACAGGATCATAATCTAAAATGTGTGTTTGCAAATGCGAGAAGCCTGGCTGACAAAATGGGTGAATTGGAAATTACGGCATTGAATGAAAAGTATGATGTAATAGGTATATCAGAACGTGGTTAAACAGTTCCACGACTGGGCTGGAATTTAGAATGATATGCCTTGTTTAGGCAGGACAGAAAAAAGGAAAAGGGGAGGAGTATGTGTTTAAGTTAAAAAAGAATTGAAGCCAAATTTAAAAGAAGAGATAACTGGCGATATGGATGTAAAGTGAGGCAATATGGGTGGAATTAGGCAACAGGAAAGGAGGTTATAGTCATTGTTGGGTCTGCTATAAGCCGCCAAATGCTAGCAGAGAGGAGGGAGTCAACTTCATTTGCAGTTGGCAAGGGCTGCAAGTTTGGGGAGTGTGCTATGGGGGACTTTAATTACCCTGACATTGATTGACTGCCATCACAGAAAAAGGCGATGAGTTCTGAATTTGCTGCAGGATAATTTTCTCTCGCAGGTGGTTGAGGTTCCTACTAGAAAAGGAGAGCTCTGTTGGATCTGGTAATATATAACATTGTGGAGCGCATTATATAGATGTAAAGGTAACTGGAGGCTTATGGAATAGTGACCATGAAATAGTGGCGTTTGGACTTTGTTATCGAAAGGAAAAGTGCGCTGGGTTAACAAAGACTTTTAATTTCGGGAAGGCAAATTTTCCCAGGTTAAAAGCAGCTCTTCAGAATGTCAACTGGGATAATGTATTATCAGGTAAAGGTACTGAACCGAAGTGGACTGTGTTCAAGGGGATTTTAAGCCAGTTCACATCTAAATGTATACCTTTGGGAAATAAATGTAAAAAAAATCTGCGCCCATGTGGCTGAATTCTGATGTAAAGAGGCAAATGGAAAGGAAGAAAAAGGCATTTAAAACCTTTAAGGCAGTGGGAACTGAAAGGGCCTTTAGGGATTATAAAAACTGTAACAAGGAGTGTAAGAAAGCAATCAAACTAGCTAAAATTAATAATAAAGTTAGGAATGGCTGAACAAAGCATGACTAAAGCTGGGTACACACAGAAACAATAAAGCCCCGTTACCGACGGTATCAGGGCTTTATCGTTATGTGTGTACCTTCGTTTCCCGAACGAGCGCTCCTATAGAGGAGTCTAGCACGGCTGATGGAAACAAACAGTCCCGAGCGTTCTCCCTATGATATTCATAGGGAGAACGCTCGAGACTGTGTGTATGCAGATCTTTGAAAGATGGCAGACAGGATCTTGCAGATCCTGTCTGTCATCTTTCAGAAATCTGTACTGTGTATACCTAGCTTAAGCCTAATTTTTTTTAAAGTATATTGATAGTAAGAAGATGAGGACTGAGAATGTGGCACCAATTAATGGGGATAAGTTAGTTACGGGGGATGGCGATAAAGCAAATGTCTTGAATACTTTTTTTCCCTCTGTATACACTATAGAAGATCCAAGTACAGATATCATAGAGTATAGTAGCAATAATGGTATAAAAGATTCAAGTGCACTTTGGTTAACCGAGGATATGGTACAGAAAGAAATAAATAAGGTTAATATTAATAAATCTCCTGGACCAGATAAAATACATCCTCGGGTACTTAGGGAGCCAAGTTCAGTTTTATCTAGGCCGTTGTTTCTTATTTCTGCAGATTCCCTCATGTCCGGAAGTGTGCCTCTGGATTGGAAAAAGGCTGAAGTTATTCCAATATTCAAAAAGGGTAGTCATTCACAGCCGGGTAATTACAGGCCTGTAAGTTTAACTTCAGTGGTGGGGAAGATCCTGGAAAGTTTAATAAGGCAACATGTTCTAGAGTATCTTTCAAGGACTGACATTATAAGTAGTAACCAGCATGGATTTAGGAGGAATATATCTTGTCAAACTAACTGTCAAAGTGGCCCACAGCACTTGTGAGCGGCCGGAGCCATGGCACCCGCGAGTGGCCGGAGCCATGGCACCCGCGAGTGGCCGGAGCCATGGCATCCGCGAGTGGCCGGGGCCACATACAATAAACTATCTGGGGCATTGTTCACCAATAGAGCATGTCAGAGGGCACGTGGACATCCCTTAAGACTTGAAGAAAAGAAGTTTAGGCTTCAAGTTCGGAAAGTGTTTTTCTCTGTGAGAACGGTAAAGCTATGGAACTGTCTTCCAGTGGTGGTTGTTATGGCAGGTTCATTGGTTAGTTTAAAAAAAAAAAAAAAGCTGGATGAGTTTCTGCAAACAAGGAATGTGTCAAGTTACTGAAAAAGGTATTTTACGTTAGTATAAAAATTCTCCTTTTTTTGAGTGGGGAGTGGCTGAATGACAACATAAATGTTTTGGTTTCAGATTTTACTAGTATTTCTGGTTTGGTGGATACATTGTTACTGGCCAATTCAATGGTTAATGTTATAAACTGCTCAAAAATGTTGGCACCCACTGGGTGATGTCTTGTTGACTGAAAGATTCTGTAACAATTTTTGACTGTGTTCTCATTATGGTCTCTGCCACATTAAAGGGCATCAAAAAAAATTGCTCCAAATGCTGAGTACCCCCCTCCCAAACCCCATATTCACATTATAAGGAAATGGCAAAAAAAAAAACTAAAGGGACCCGGTCCCTCGATGCTCCTCTGTCCGCGCAGAGACTTACTGCTCCTGTTTTTGCTTGATACAGGAGCAGGGGGAGGTGCCCAGGCAGCAAGGGCATGGGTCGGGTAATTCCCTTCAGGTGCATTTTTGGCATTTCTTTATAATGTGAAACTGGTTTGGGGGGGTGCTCTGCATTTATATCAATTTTGTTTGGGGGGGGGGGGCGTGACTGGAAATACACAGCTAGTTTACAATGTGCAAGACACTTTTTAGGTGATTATAAAATCTTAAATCTAATCATTTCTGTCTGCCAAAGTCAGAGGGGAAAGAGACTATGGGCAGTTTGCTGTAGCAGAAGGAATTGATCTGAAAACTATTGTTTTTGAACAGGACCAAATTAGAATTCATAATTGATGTCTCAACAATGGGTACATTTCCCACCCAATTCCCACATGATGCCAACACAAGAAAAAGGTTTTTACTAAGCAAGTTAAAAAAAATTCTGTCTTTGCAACAAATACAGATACAAGGAATACATGGTAGTGTTATCAACGTAAGAATTGGTTCCATTTCTCATGTGTGAAAGTAAAAAAAAAAAAAAAAAAGACAAATGTCAAAAACAAAGTTTCATTGTCCAGTTTGTAAATTATAGTGACAACCAGTGTCTTTCTTTACATAGGATTTATATTTTCATTATCCATTATTTATTAAGTAGATATAATTTATGTATTCATTTATAAGAATATTTTGCATATTAAAGTGGTTTCAAAATCTGTTTCTTCTTGTCTATCCTTTTTTTAAAAATCTTATAATATAAAAGAAATCTGGTTTGTTTTTTCAGAGCTATCATTTTCATACAAGACATGGCTGAAGTTAGTTGATACTATAGGATAGGGTTTTCAAATTAGCTTTTCTCTTCATACTCTTTTGATCAATCCAATCTGGTATAATTCCACAAGTATCTACTTATCCCGCATTGCCAAAGGGCACCGTCTATATTGCTCTTTGCTCTCCAGCTGACCAAACTCTTTGCTATTCTTTCCACCTGAGTGGCCCCCTCCCAACATCATCCTTTATGCCTATATTTTCACTACTATCTCCCTTCAGGTTGTGTCTGTCCTATTTCTCTTGTCCCTATCTACTACAACCATTTCTACTAATGTTACTCCATGTATTGAACATCCATGCATCATGAAACTGCACTACAAACTAAGAGACATTTTTGTAGCTATAGCTGGGCCAAAACTGCCATTGCCCCAAAAAAACAGAGCAGAAGCACTCTGCACATTCATTACTTAAAGGAACACTAAATCGTATTTACAGTTGCAAGAAAAAGTATGTGAACCCTTTGGCATTATATGGATTTTTGCACAAATTGGTCATAAAATGTGATCTGATCTTCATCAAGTCACAACAATAGACAATCACAGTCTGCTTAAACTAATACCACACAAATAATTAAATGTTTCCATGTTTTTATTGAACACACCATGTAAACATTCACAGTGCAGGTGGAACAATTAAGTGAATCCCTAGACTAATGACATCTCCAAGAGCTAATTAGACTGAGGTGTCAGCCAACTGGAGTCCCATCAAAGAGATAAGATTGAAGGTGTTGGTTACAGCTGCCCTGCACTATAAACACCAGTTTTGGGTTTGCTTTTCCCAAGAAGCATTGTCTGATGTGAATGATGCCTTGCACAAAAGAGCTCTCAGAAGACCTACGATTAAAGGGCATGTCCACCCCCAAAACATATCCAACCCCACTACTGGCCCCATTATGTAGTGTAGCTAATCCTTACCTCACATCCAGCTCCTTTGGTTCCTGTAGTCCCCCCCCCCAATGTCCCAAAAACTGCCCTCCAGGAGGATAGCAGAGTCCATATAGGACTCTGCCTCCTACCTGGCCTCCGGGAGAAGTTTGGCATGCGTACTGCTGCCCTTCTCCCCCTCCCTCCCAGGATTCCCTCCCCCTAGTGTAAATCCTTTTTGCTAAACCAATCCCCCTGTCCCCCCAGCCCCAACCGCTATGTTTATTGATTAGAAAGCTCCCCAAACATTACTTACCTCCCTCTTTCCTCCACCACACTGAATGACCGGCAGCCGCGTCCGTGATGGGCTGCCGCTCAGCCAATCACAGACGCGACTGCCGGTCTGCCCTCTGCTTGCATTTTCTTGCAAGCAGAGGGCGGCAGCGCGGCGGAGGAAAGAGGGAGGTAAGTAAAGTTTGGGGAACTTTCTAATGAAATAAATATAGCGGTTGGGGCTGGGGGGACAGGGGAATTAATATAACAAAAATCATTTTAGGGTGGACTTGTATAAAGCTGGAAAGGGTTATAAAAGTATCTCCAAAAGCCGTTGTTCATCAGTCCACAGTAAGACAATTTCTATAAATGGCGAAAGTTCAGCATTGCTGCTACTCTGCTGCTACTCTCCCTAGGAGTGGCCATCCTGTAAAGATGACTGCAAGAGCACAGCGCAAAATGCTATATCAATAAAGATGAAGTAGGCATTAGTTAAATCCCCCAGAATTAACAAGTAGGGGGGGATGCTGAACAGACGCAAAAGGAATCTGAATACTATAAGCAATAAGAAAAAGAAAGTCTGCAGCACTCACTTAATGTCGGTGGATGAAAAAATATTTACATCCTTTATTAAAGTATGTACACACATACATTATGGGACTGATCCTGTGCAAACAAAACTATTAACCCTTTCCCTGCCACAGATCGTATATTCACGATCTGTGCAGAGAATGCTTTAACTGCCACAGATCGTGAATATACGATCTGTGGCTTCCCTTCACCTAAAAAAAAATTGTCCCCCGCTAGGGGCGATCGGGGGGCAGCATTCACTGCCCCCTATCCCCCTCGATCCCCCCTCGTTTCGTCCAAATCCGAGGGGGGATCGGGAGATTTCCCTACCTTTCAGTAGGTCCGCATGGAGGAAGCCGGTCCGATTGCAGAGGAATCACAGGAAGCGGAAGGGAGAACCCGGTGACGTCACATGGCTTCCTCCTTCACGGGGTCTTCCCATAGAGGGTAAGAGGCTGCCCCTGGTGGTCTAGTGGAGGTACTGCAGCTTGATCTACATTTAGATCATGCTGCAGTACCTGTATAGTAAAAGCTGTCAAGCTGACAGCTTTTACTATACATTTGTAATGGAACTCAAAGTTCCATTCACAAATAGGATTTTTTCTAAGTCTTTGCTACTTAGCGAAGACTTAGAAAAAAAATGGGGACAGAGATCAAAATTTGGTGATCACTCTGATCACCAAATTATTGATCTTTGCCAATGAAGAAAAATCACTTCCTTGAAAATGATTTCCGGGAAGTGATTTTTCCAATCGGATTTTGAATGGAAAACGGGCATTTATGCCCGTATTCCAAGTTCGGTATCATCCCTAAGATGATTTGATGATATCTTTGGGAATGATCCCCAAATAAAAAGGGGAAATGCACACAAAAAAATCTTAAAGTGATACACACACCTTTTTTTTTTTTTTAACCCTAAAACTATAAATTAGCCAAAAACGTTGTCTTCCCAAGCTTCCCAATGTCCCCGGTGATATCGGTAAAGTAAACGCGGATCATATATTTGTTGGATTTTCAAGGGAAACTAAGCCTATTTTAGTAGGAAAATTGTTGCAGAGGTCCAAAAAAGACCGTATTGATTTTTTAGGATCAGTAAAGTGTGCAAAAACTTGTGTGACTCTCCGTACTAACTGTTTTCCACTAAAAGGGGGAGTGGGGATAGGGTGGGGGGTGGGTTGTGGCATTTTTTTATTTTTTCTTGTAATTGCAATTGCGCATGGATCCCATTTGAGCTAGTTGGTGGCCCCGTCTCTGTTTGCACCCACCCTTATGGCATACCGTTTGATTCAGGACATGTGGGAGATTGCCGTTTAGTGGGTTTTTTACTTGCCGAGTGGGTTAGGTAGGATTTCAACCATGAGTCCTCTTATTTTATTCTTTTCACAAATCTCCTAAAAGCACGGAGTTCTATGGATAACAGCGCCTGAAATATTTCATGTAATACGAAAGCATGATACCATCACTAGCTGAAGGTGTGTGGCTTCCAAAAATATATCGTTTGTGGGGGGTATTTCCAAGTTGATTAGGCTGTTCAAATTACAGAACATTTGATTTTTTTCTTGTAATTGGACTTGTGCATGCGTCCAATTTGAGCTAGTTGGTGGCCCCGTTTCTGTTTGCACCCACCCTTATGGATACTGTTTGATTCAGGACATGTGGGAGATTGCCGTTTAGTGGTGTTTTTTACTTGCCGAGTGGGTTTAGGTAGGATTTCAACCATTGAGTCCTCTTATTTTATTTTTTCACAAAATCTCCTAAAAGCACGGAGTTCTATGGATAACAGCGCCTGGAATTCTTCATGTATATACGAAAGCATGATACCATCACGTAGCTGAAGGTGTGTAGCTTCCAAAAATATAGTTTGTGGGGGGTATTTCCAAGTTGATTAGGCTGTTCAAATTACAGAACACTTTGATTTTTTTCTTGTAATTGGACTTGTGCAGCGTCCAATTTGAGCTAGTTGGTGGCCCCGTTTCTGTTTGCAACCCCACATATGGCGTACTGTTTGATTCAGGACATGTGGGAGATTGCCGTTTAGTGGGTTTTTTACTTGCCGAGTGGGTTTAGGTAGGATTTCAACCATTGAGTCCTCTTATTTTATTTTTTCACAAAATCTCCTAAAAGCACGGAGTTCTATGGATAACAGCGCCTGGAATTCTTCATGTATATACGAAAGCATGATACCATCACGTAGCTGAAGGTGTGTAGCTTCCAAAAATATATAGTTGTGGGGGGTGTATTTCCAAGTTGATTAGGCTGTTCAATTACAGAACACTTTGATTTTTTTCTTGTAATTGGACTTGTGCATGCGTCCAATTTGAGCTAGTTGGTGGCCACGTCTCTAATGTGCACCCACACATATGGCATACCGTTTGATGCAGGATATGTGGGAGATTGACATTTACTGGGTTTTTTTGCTTGTCAAAAGGGTTTAGGTAGGATTTCAACCCTTGAATCATCTTATTTTATTTTTCACAATACCTCGTAAAAACACGGACTTCTTTGGATCAGTGGGTCTGGAATTCTTCATGTATGTATGAAAGCATGGCATCGTAACGTAGCTGAAGGTGTGTAGATTCCAAAAATATATAGTTTGTGGGGAGAATTTCCATGTTTCGGGACTGTTTCCTTAGAAAAAGTGTAGGCTGTTCAAATTACAGAGCACTTTGATTCTTTCTTGTAATTGCATTTGTGCATGCGTCCCATTTGAGCTAGTTGGTGGCCACGTCTCTGTGTGCATCCACGCATATGGCATAACGTTTGATTCAGAACATGTGGGAGATTGATATTTAGTTGGGGGTTTTATTTGTGGGGGGCATTTCCAAGTTTTGGGGCTGTTTGAAATTACAGAGCACTTTGATTTTTTTTTTGTAATTACACTTGTGCATGTGTCCCATTTGAGCTAATTGGTGGCCATGTCCCTGTGTACATCCACGCATATGGCATACCGGTTGATTCAGGGCATTTGGAAGATTGATAATTGACAAGTTTTTTTTACATGACATGGAAATTTGCCATGATTTTTAACTTTGAATTGTATTTTTATAAATTTTTCCTGAAAATCTGGTAAAAAAGCGAAATTTTACATGAAACTGCGCTCATACCATTGGTGGTATGCATAAAAGAATCACACCATTGTGTAGCTGAAGATGTGTAGATTCCAAAAATATATAGTTTGGGGGGGTATTTCTAATATAGAGGGGTGTTTAGTCTGACAAATCTGAAAAGGTGCTGTAATTGGGCCATTGTTCATTGGCTCACTTTGTGGCTAGTTGATTCCACGTTTGCGTGTGTAACCATACATAGGGCATACCGTTTGTTCAGGACATTTGGGAGATTGATATTTGGTAACTTTTTTTACATTATTTGGGATTTTGGCATGATTTCTACCTTTGAGAGTGTTTTTTTTCCAAATTTTTTAGAAAATCTGCTAAAACTGTGAACTTCTACGAAGAACTGCGCCCACACCATTGATGGTACGAATCTACAGAATTTCGTAGTAAAGGTGTGTGGATTTGAGAAATATATGGTTTGTGGGGGTTGTTTTGTGGGGAAAATTGCAGACTGTTCAAATTCAGATTTGGCTGAATATTTTTGCTGTTCTGAGCCATCATGCTTGTTCACTTTGTGGCTAGTTGATTCCACGTTTGCGTGTGTAACCATACATAGGGCATACCGTTTGATTCAGGACATTTGGGAGATTGATATTTGGTAACTTTTTTTTACATTATTTGGGATTTTGGCATGATTTCTACCTTTGAGAGTGTTTTTTTCCAAATTTTTTAGAAAATCTGCTAAAACTGTGAACTTCTACGAAGAACTGCGCCCACACCATTGATGGTACGAATCTACAGAATTTCGTAGATAAAGGTGTGTGGATTTGAGAAATATATGGTTTGTGGGGGTTGTTTTGTGGGGAAAAATTGCAGACTGTTCAAATTCAGATTTGGCTGAATATTTTTGCTGTTTCTGAGCCATCATGCATTGTTTCACTTTGTGGCTTTTGCCTTCCACGTCCACATGTGTAACCACACATATGGCATACCGTTTGATTCAGGACATTTGGGAGATTGATATTTAGTAACTTTTTTTTAGATTCCATGAGGTTTTGGCATGATTTCTACCTTTTTGAATGTTGTTTGATGTTCATTTTTTTTTGAAAATCTGGTAAAAGTGCAAACTTCTACGAAGAACTGCGCCCACACCATTGATGGCATGAATGAACGAACTACAGCGTTACATAGCTGAAGGTGTGTAGATTTCAGGAATATATAGTTTGTGGGGGGTATTTCTGAGTTGGGGGGGGTGTTTTGTGGAAAAACTGCAGACTGTTCAAATACAAAACTGGCTAATTTTTTTTTGCTGCTACTGACATTTGGCACTGGTCACGCTCTGGGTTAGTTGGTAGCCATGTCTCTGGGTACACCCATGAATGTGGCATACCGTTTTATTCGGGAGGGGTTAGGCTTTCATATTTGAGATGTGTTTGAACTTTCCTCCACAGTTTTTAGCTGAAATTCGCATTTGATTTTGTCTCTGATTTTACAGTTGAGGAAAAAAAGGAAAATGTGAGAAAATAACTTACAATTGGACGAAGAGCTGCGTCCGGGTATCTGCATTTTGATCGAAACTAACCTCACTCATAAAATCCTGCGGGTGTGTAGTTTCTAAAAATATCTCACTTGTGGGGATATTTTAGTTAATTTGGAAGATATTCTATGTTAACTGTCAGTAGTGGTTATACATTTTAATTTGGTGTAATATTCTTGAAGGTGCAGTTTTAGTTTGGGGGGGTCTCCTGTACAGGAAAAGTCGGGTACCTACATATATCTGGTATCGTTGTACTCGGGAGTATCTGAGCTTTTAGAAACAGTGAGATTTTTGTGTGTAACCTTAAGATAACTATAAGTAAAAATGGGAAAAATCCATGAAAATTTGCAATTTTTTTATTTTTTTTACATATTTTACCCATAATTCCAGTAAAATTTCCAGAAAAGTTACAAAATTCTGTTACCATGTTAAAGTAGACTTTGTGCTGAAAAAAACAATGTATAATATTCCTGATTTACTGCAAGGTTTCCTACTGTAAAATTAGTCTAAAGCGATTGAGGGCAAAATCCTGAAAATTCTTCTGGCAGTTAACGCAAAAAAAAAATGAAAATCTCCTGGCAGTGAAAGGGTTAAAAACCATTAAAATATCTAATATACGAATAGCAGCATCTCATATACAGTAATCAAAGTAACCAAGGATGAAATGTAAAGTGCACAGTGCCATACTATGGTAAATCTTACCCAGTAACGATATACAAGAGCATATAAAGGGAAGTCTATGTATCAACAATGTATGTAGCATATATACTTATCTGTCCCTATGTATGGCTCAACACTTAGAAGTATAGGCAATCCCTGGAGGTGTAGGCATATGTATCGCTGCATGGCAATGAGAGCTGCTGGATCAGAAACGGTGGGTAAAGTGGTCCCCCTAAGAAGAATCCTAGTGTCAGCTAAAGACTTACAAAAGTGGCTGGCATTCACTAAAATCCCTGTTGGCAAATCTACAATACGTAAAACACTAAACAAGAATGGATTTCCTGTGAGTATACCACAGAGGAAGTCGCTGCTGTCCAAAAAAAACCATTGCTGCACGTTTAAAGTTTGCAAAAGAGCACCTGGATGTTCCACAGCAGTACTGGCAAAATACTCTGGACAGATGGAACCAAAGTTGAATTGTGTGGAAGAAACACAACACTGTGTGGAGAAAAATAGGTACAGCACACCAACATCAAAACCTCATCCCAACTGTGAAGCATTATGGTTTGGGGCAGCTTTGCTGCATCAGGGCCTTGACGGATAGCTATCATCTAAGGAAAAATGAATTCCCAAGTTTATCAAGACATTTTGCAGGAGAACGTAAGGCCATCTGTCCACCAGCTGAAGCTCAGCAGAAGATGGGTGTTGCAACAGGACAATGACCCAAAGCATAGAAGTAAATCAACAACAGAATGGCTTAAACAGAAGAAAATACACTCTCTGGAGTGGCCTAATGAGGCACAAACATCCAGTATTCTCTCTTCACTTTAAACTCCACGCCAGCACGCGCACATCCACTTCTGGCTGTTCTGGTGCGCTTCCAGAGGACCAGCCGCTGAGAGACCACAGGCAGGTAAGAAACTATCGTGACATTGCCCCCCCCTTAAGGGAGGCCTCTGGACTACTTTCAAAAAAAAGAATTTTCTGGGTGGGACCTGAAAAAGTCTTGAATCAGACAGTGAGGAAGATTCCTTGCAGGTTCCACGAGTTTTCTTCAGTTTCAAAATCCTTCCATTTAATGAGAGACTGTAGGCATCTTCCTTTACGGTTCACATCCAGGATCGACTTTTTAAATTCCTCATGACCATCAACTGGAGATCCCACTGGAGGAATTTGGACCCCAGATGGGGTGGGTTTGAAGAGAGAAATATGAAATACAGGATGAATTCTGAAGGTAGGAGGCAATTTAAGCTTGCAAGCAACTTCGTTACTTTTTCCAATGATGGGGAACGGACGAATGAATTTGGGTACCAATTTCTTAGAGGGATAGTTTAGTCTTAAGTTAGCTGTGGAAAGGTATACAAGATGCCCAATAAAATAAGTAGGAGGCCTAGCCCTCCTGCAATCAGAAAATCTTTTCTGAGTCTGCTGAGATTCCTATGAACCTGGTCTTGTCAATGATTGATCTGTTCCACCAATTAGACTTCAGGAGTGGAGGAAGATGAAGATTTGGTTGAATCCGGAATAAAACGGATGGAAACCATCATTTACTTGAAAAGGAGAAAACAGAGTAGATGAATGGACAGAATTGTTATAGGCGAACTCCGCAATTGGGAGGAGAGAAGGCCAATTATATTGTGCCACAGTTGAGAAATATCTGATTTACTGTTCCAAGGTCTGGTTCGTCCTCTCAGCTTGGCAATTGGACTGGGGATGGTGGGCGGAAGAGTGACCATTTTATTTGAAGGTTCTTACAAAGGTTAGTCCAAAATCTTGAGATAAACTGATACCTGAGGTCAGATGTTCTCGTCGGGGATCCCATGAAGTCTAATAAGCCCTTTGATAAAGACTGATGACAATAAGACTCCACGGGCACCTAGGAAAGGATAAAAGAAGAAGTAACCTGGCAGGTTTGCTGTGTGGGGACTTTTATTCTGTAGTCAAGTGTCACAGGTGAGAACGCAATTTCTGTGGTCCTTGTGCAAGTTTGGCAACCAGAACTGACGGATGTAAGTTCCAGAGTTTGTTTAAAGCCAAATTAACCCACAAGAGGATGCTTATCTGTAACACCTGTTGACAATTGTTTTTAGGGACAAAAATCTTGTCTTTATAGAATAGAAGGCCACCTCGGACCATTAGTCCCAAGGAAATCTGAATCAAAGGAGGAACGGTACTAGAGTGGATGCGAACAAGAATTTCAGATTCCATAAGAAGGAAATGGTGCTGGTTGAGAATAATTTTAAGAGTGTGGTATCTACAAGGAGATCAGGAGAAAAAAAACAGTAGAGAGCATCAGGCTTACCTTTTTATTTTTTTGTGTGACCCAGGGCGCTATGTTATGTGAAAATTAAAACGAACAAAGAATAGGGCCCATCTAGCTTGCCTGGGTCTCAATCGTTGAGCTGTTCTAAGATGCTCAAGGTTTTTATGATCCGTATAGACCAAAATTGGATGAATTGTCCCCTCCAGGAGGAAACTCCATTCTTCAAATGCAGCTTTAATGCTTACGGAGGTGAATTTTTGTTTAAGAGGGTCAAAGGCATCTTGGGCTTCTGGGGTGCACTGACATTTGATTGTTTTCTTGGTAAAGTTTTATAATAGGAAGAACCGTTTTGGAAAAGTTCTTGATAAACTTCCATAAAAAATTTGTGAACCCTAATCGTTGGACCTCTTTTCTACAGGAAGGGGCTTGTCAATCTAAAATAGTTAACACCTTAGCGATATCTATAGAGATACCTTCCGGAGAGATGACAAGGCCAAACTCAAAAATCCATTTTTCAAGCTTGGCATAAAGTCGGTGCTCACAGAGATAAAGAATTTTAGAGTCTTTGAGGTGATGAATGGAAGGATCAGAAGAGAAGATTCAAATATCATCGGGGTACACAATTACAAAGTTGTCAAGGAAGTCTTGAAAGACGTCATTGGCAAAGTGCTGGAAAGTTGCTTGAGCATTGCACAATCGGAAGGACATGACCAGGTACTTGAAATGCATATAACGAGATCGAAAAGCCGTCTTCCACTCATCCCCTTCCCTGATTCGAATAAGGTTATAAGCTCCTCTGAGGTCTAGTTTTGAGAAGATTTTGCCTGAACAAAAGTGTTGGAAAAGTTCAGGGATGAGAGGTAGTGGGTAACGTTTCTTAATGGTCAGCATATTTAAAGGGCATATCCACCCCATGTAATAACATTTGATATATAGTAGCTCTCCTTCCCCCCCACCTCCAACTGCTATAATATATTTTACAGAAAGTCCCCCATATATAATATATATTTTATTGAAAGGGTATTGATGGTTTATTGAAAGGGGTAGAGACAAGTGATAGACTATGGACTGGGCTTTGCTGAAATTAATAGAAGAAAAGTATGTGATTCTGGTAGACCAGGTGATTTCTGGAGAGTGTAGCTTAAGGCAGGGTAACCCCAAAATGGCAGGGAAGAAAAGTGAGGATAATACATTAAATTTTATTTGTTCATGGTGGTGGCCATTAATCACAACTCCAGGGGAAGTATTTCATAAAGAATTAGCCTGAAGCAATAAGAGAGATATCTGCCATATACAGTGGGAGTGGAGACCGTCTTTCTTGGGATGGAATGGACAGCTCCTTGATGAAATGGGCATCAATTAAATTCTCACAAGCCCTAGAGTCCAGGGTTGCATCAACTTTGACTTGTCTTCTGAGGAACTGCAAAAAAATAGGTATGGAGAAGTGAGAACTTTGGGAAAGAGAGGAAATTACTCCGGCACCTTTAGCACAGGATTTTAAAAGATGAACGGTGTCCCCAAAGTAATGGCACGACCCCATCCTCCTTCTTCGGGACCTCTCCTCCACTCAAAGAAGGGGGCGAATTGCCCCAATCTGCATTGTTCAACGATATCACAGCTATATGAAACTTCAACTGGAACCCCAACTGGATGCGAGTAGGAAATTGGAGAGGATTGTTGTGGGGCTTAGACGACGGTCAATCTGCACTGTTAGATGGACTAGTTCTTCAAAGGAAGATGAAACCCCAACACAGTCAATCTCATCCTTAACTGCATCAGAGAGGGGGCTGCCCAGCGCATGTCACTGTCCTTACTGAGGTTAAGGAAGCAGCAGGCATCCAGATGACTCGGTCAACTCCTACTCTTTACTTTCTGGAACTTTGGACAGACACTACAGGAGAACCATAAGGAGCAGAGACAAAAGGTAAGGATTTATTAACACTACACAGTGGGGCCAGTTAGTATAGTATCATATTTACTGTTGGTTAATTTTTAGTTTTGGGGGTAGACATGCCCTTGAAATACACTAAATCTGTATCCATTATACACAGGGAGGTGAGAACTTTTTCCTACTTCCCTGTAAATAATAGAATGTAACAACATTTACTTGTGCTCCTCCTTCTCAACTGACAGGCACGCACTCCCAATCACACACCTATCTTTTGTATTGATGCACATGCGCTGAAGATAGGCGCCCAGTCGGGACAGTGCGTCTGTCAGCTGAAAAGGAGCCGTGAGTGGAGCGCCAATAAGGTTAATGTATCACTGTAACCCGGGCGTTCTATTATTTACAGGAAGGTGGGAATAAGCATTCTCCCCACCCTGTGAATAAAGAAGTACATAAAATCTGTTTAGTGTCTCTTAAATGGGATCCTCACTGAAAAAGGGAACACTAAGAGCAAACTAAGAGCAACACTTGATTTTTCCTTACTTTGTGTAGATTAAGAATTATTATATTAAGTCTGGTGTACTCTGGTAGATCTGTTTAAATAAATCTAATTGGTTGATTCAGATTCCCCATTCTGTCTGAAAGACTGCTTGCTGATGTTATTAAATATAATATCAGATTATTATACAGCAGGGGATTTGACCTTTTAATAGGACTTCTGATAAAATATAAACGTTGAAAAAGAAAAAAAAAATGCTGGTTAAATGCAAGGCAATCCCATAATGCTAAGAATTTTCAGTGGTTACTTGCCATCTGGGTCATTGGTGGTTGACTAACAGCAGTAGTTTGATGGTCAGGGCTGGGGGAAAAATCAACAGCATGTGTTTTTTCTCAAACACCAACTGAAATTCACAGACTTGCCAATCAACTAAAAACCTAAAATCGCTCCAGATGGTCAATCAGGATAAAATATCAGCCCATTTATACCTCTTAAGGGCTAGGCCACACTGCTGCGTTTTTTTTTGCGCTTGCGATTGCGTTTTTAAAAAATCATTGAAAACGCGGCAACGCAAAAAACGCACGTTTTTCGGTGCGATTGCATTTTGCGTTCTGCATTTTTAATCGCAATCGCATGCGTTTTCCTATACTTATTGAAGAAATCGCAAGCGCAAACGCAAAAAAATCGCACATGAAATCGCATGCGATTGCGTTGCAGTGTGGCCGTGCCCTAATGTTACATCTTTTAACCATCCCTCTCCATATAAAGATAAAGGTAGGTAGTGCTTCTCTCCGCTATCGCATTATGCACTCTGTAGGTAGTAACCTCGTTTAACCCACTTTGTGCAATTTAGGGAGTGCTGCCTTCACTATCCCACTTGAAACTAGCTTATTCCCATAGAAATGGCTAGATGACACCCTGAGCAAGGACCTACTTTAACCCACTCCACTTAAGGAGAATAAGTGAGGTAATGCTGCCCTCTGCTACCCCACTAGGAACTAGTATATTCCCATTAAAATGGCTAAATTCCACACTCTGCAGGGAGAACTCCACTATCCCACTCCATGTAAAGAATATGTTAGGTAGTGCTGCCCTCTGCTTCCCCACTAGGAACTAGCATATTACCATTTGAAATGGCTAAATTCCACACTCTGCAGGGAGAACTCCACTATCCCACTCCAAGTAAAGAATATGTTAGGTAGTGCTGCCCTCCACTTCCCCACTAGGAACTAGCATATTCCCATTGAAATGGCTAGATTCCAAACTCTGCAGGGAGGACCTCTGCTATCCTACTCCATATAAAGAATATGTTAGGTAGTGCTGCCCTCCGCTACCTCACTAGGAACTAGCATATTCCCATTGAAATGGCTAGATTCCACACTCTGCAGGGAGAACTCCACTATCCCACTCCATGTAAAGAATATGTTAGGTAGTGCTGCCCTCTGCTTCCCCACTAGGAACTAGCATATTCCCATTGAAATGACTAGATTCCGCACTCTGCAGGGAGGACCTCTGCTATCCTACTCCATATAAAGAATATGTTAGGTAGTGCTGCCCTCCGCTACCCCATTAGGAACTAGCATATTCCCATTGAAATGACTAGATTCTGCACTCTGCAGGGAGGACCCCTGCTATCCTACTCCATATAAAGAATATGTTAGGTAGTGCTGCCCTCCGCTATCCCACTAGGAACTAGCGTATTCCCATTGAAATGGCTAGATTCCGCACTCTGCAGGGAGGACCTCCGCTATCCCACTCCATAAAAAGAATGTTAGGTAGTGCTGCCCTCCGCTATCCCACTAGGATGTATCATATTCCCATTGAAATGGCTAGATTCCACACTCTGCAGGGAGGACCTCCGCTATCCCACTCCATATAAAGAATGTTAGGTAGTGCTGCCCTCCGCTATGCCACTAGGAACTAGCATATTCACACTGAAATTGCTAGATTCCGCACTCTGCAGGGAGGACCTCCGCTATCCCACTCCATGTAAAGTGAATGTTAGGCAGTGCTGCCCTCCGCTATCCCACTAGGAACTAGCATATTTCCATTGAAATGGCTAGATTCCGCACTCTGCAGGGAGGACCTCCTTTATGCCACTCCCTATAAAGTGAATATGTTAGGTAGTGCTGCCCTCCGCTATCCCACTAGGAACTAGCATATACCCTACACATAATGTCTGTATAACAGTAACATAGTAACATAGCATTGGAGGTTGTATAAAGACACACGTCCATCTAGTCCAACCTTTATACCCTACCCATAATGTCTGTATAACAGTTACATAGTAACATAGTATTGGAGGTTGTATAAAGACATACGTCCATCTAGTCCAACCTTTATACCCTACCCATAATGTCTGTATAACAGTTACATAGTAACATAGTATTGGACTAAGACTATAGGTCTTAGTGGGGTCCCTTCCTTATGTATCTTTGGGAGTCCATATATGCATGGATGTGCCTCACCAGGGTAGAGGCGATGATACATTGCTCGGTCAATGGCTTTATCCTTTTGAAGCTGTTGTAGTAAGTCTATGACTCTTTTCTTGTAACGGCTGGTGGGATCCCTTGTTAAGGCCTCATATGTGTTGTTATCGGCCAGGAGCATGGTCACCTTATCATGGTAGTCTGAGGTGTTGAGTACCACTGTGCATCTTCCTTTATCTGCCGGTAGAATGGTGATACTGGAATCTTTCTTGAGGGATGTTAAGGCTCTTCTTTCCTGTGTAGTCAGGTTAGATGAAGGAGTTTTAGCACTGGCTAAGCCTGCAGATACCTTAAGGCGAAGTTGTTCTGCCTCACTCTGTGATACCTTATTACTGTGGATAGAGGCTTCTGTGGCTGCTATAATATCCACCACAGGGATGGCTTTAGGGGTGATGGCAAAATTCAAGCCCTTAGCAAGGACTTCCATTTCTGGCTGGGTCAGGGTCCTGTTAGACAAGTTTCTCACCCATTCCTCCTTGTTTGATGAAGTGACACTTCCCTCCTTTTGTATCCAAGGTAGTTGTTCTCCTTTGGGGCTGTTCTGGGATGACAGAATAGAGAACTTGTTCTGTTGCCTTTGTTTGCCCTTACAGTGCTGAGAAAGCTTTGCTTGTTTGGTAAACTCCATCACTCTTTCCCAGATGGACACAGGTAGCTGTGAGGCCAGGTTCTGTTCTAGTTGACTAATGTTGTGCATTAAAGCATCGACTGTAAAATGTGTCTGTCGTACCCGTTCACTTAGGAGCTGTGTTTGAGCCTTTTGCAGTATCTGTTTGGCTCTGATGCCTTTAACCGTGGAATCCAGACATATACTGCATGGTACTAGCCTTTGTTGTCTGCATCAGAGGTTAAATCGCAGGTGGTTTCTGTAGTCTGCCAATTTAAATAGAGGTGGGGGGGTTCGACACCAACTGTCTGCCATGTACAATGCTGTTTTAACACCTTACTCTGGGCGTTCCTATAACACCTCTTAGCCACTATCCATCACACCCTTAACACCTGGCTGTGATATGCTAATTGGGATTTTCCAGGGTACATAATTGCCACAGTTTCTTGTACAAGTCATTCTGAATTGAGAAAGCCAGTCGGATGACTAGCGAAACGTCTTCAAGAACTACATTTCAAGTCCAGTTGATCTAATTGAATACAACAGATATACCATAACCTGGATGAATGAGAACCTTCACAAGCATATGTGCTTTATCCTTAAGACACCTATAACCAATAACACCTATAACACCTCTTAGCCACTATGCAATCGCGCCCTTAACACTTGGCTGTGATATGCTAATTGGGATTTTCCAGGGTACATAATTGCCACAGATTCTTGTACAAGTCATTCTGAATTGAGAAAGCCAGTCGGATGACTAACAAAACGTCTTGAAGAACTTCAAGTCCAGTTGATCTAATTGAATACATCAGATATGTCTTGCCCTTTAATTTCTGTAAGCAGTTTTGCTGTAACTGGAATAGTTTGACAGTTGGAGTGCTGTATGCAGTATTGACAGTTGGTATGGGGGGAAATAGTAAGGTCAGTGGTCAGTGCCTGAGCAAAAAAAGTATTGTATTGAAGGCATGTATCAACTCACACACACCTCAGAGAAAGTGACACTTACATATATTTATTCATAGATTAAGATGACGCAAAGTATTTTTTCAGTATACACACACTTTAAGGTGCACTATGAATAAATAGATCTTAAACTTTATCATATTATTACCATAATGAAAAATTCATAAAATTGTATATTAAAAACAATTAACACCATTTAGTTTTAGAGGTGGATATACCCTTTAAGGGGATGTTTATGTGTAAGTTACAAGATAAATTATGTAATTTTTGTCACATATGCAATATCTTCAATATTGTGCATAAACATTCCCAGTTCAAAAGGTACATTTATAGAAATAACGTAGTGCAGAGTTGCAGGGGAAGGATAATGAAGGGAATCTGATCTTAGCATCGCTCTGTGCAATGTATTTCTCATCAGTGTACCTTATTAAGATGGAGGGTATTCTTTGTGTGACTCCATTTTGTAACCAGTTTATTTCTTGACTTTTCAATTTAATGTTCTTTATTGAAACTTGGTCAGAACACTCATTTACCGTAATTACTTGTTTAATAAACATTCAGCCTGCTGCCACACTGTTCAGGAAGGCAGAACACAATCTGTGTTTTGGTAATGGATAATCCATAGAATGAACTATGCTTTTGGCCCTTCCACCCTTTAATTGCACAAACTACTGGATTCTTGACTGCACTAATGATGGCAATACACCCTATGATCACGATTATACAATCATGGTATCGTTCACACTGAGAGGTAGGGAAAATCTTTTTTTTCCATTGACCGCATGATATTGGAACATCTGATATTGTACGACCAAGATTGTTGCATGTATGGTCACTATTAGACAAGAAAACAAAAGAAAAAATACAGCATTTGTGATCATTAACACTGGTGGCCATACACAATCATACAATATCAGGACATTCCAATACTGTACAATTGTTGGATCATTTACAGACAAGTATACAACAATCTTACAACATTCATATGCTTTTCCAGCCTATCGGGCAAATTAAAAAAATTTTAATAGGTCAATACTGATCATTTGTGGAATCGGAATCGATGCCTGTATGGTCAAATCAGAAACAGAGAAAAGGGTATTTTGATGAAAAATGTAATTGATGGAGGTGTTTTTCTGCAAGATCGATCATTAGTTAATATAGCCAATCAGATGCATAGATAAAATGCAGCAGACAATTATTCAGCCCAAAAATATCAGGAATGTAACTACTTTAAAAAAAAGACTTTTACAGGGAGATTCAATAAAAGTTCTTATCGTTTAAAATGGTGCTAATTTTGCCCCAACCAATCAGATCTTATTTAACATTTGAAAGCTAACATCTGATTGGTTGGGGCAAAATTAGCACCATTTTAAACGATAAGAACTTTTATTGAATAACCCTGTTAATCTGAAAAAACTTTCATTAATCAAACAGTCCATATTTTCTAGCAACTGAATCTTCACCTGACTGTAATGATTTCTTCCTGAACATTTTCTTTTTAAACATTTTAAAATGTTTTAAAACAGCCCTGCAGGCCTTTGAAAACTTGGAGACCTGTAGCAAAGAAAAAAAGGGAAAAAAAATATAAACTGTAAGGCAATGGCTGACATTAATACATAGAAAATTGCTTCAGCTTTGTTCCTGTTGACATAAGCCCTAGGCAATGATGTAGTAATTCAAAGGGACTGATGCAATAAGAGGTACAAATGTTTGCTTGTGTTTTTTATCTTCATCAATCAATTTAATGTTACTAACTGCAGTAACCCGTAAAAAACTAAAATATGATTGGCTGATTGTCCAACCTTAAAGGGCATGTCCACCCCCAAAACTAGAATTTAACCTACTACTGGCCTCACTGTGTAGTGTTCAAAAATCCTCACCTTACTCCTCTGCTCCAAACGTTTCTCCTTTAATGTCTGTTCAAAGTCCCAGAAATTAAAGAGTAGGAGCCATTTCTAGTGTAATTTGTTTCCGCCTCTAACTATTCCTTGAAGAGGTTTCTATGTGGGTAAGCATGCTCAGTAATCACTATAAGGCAGCATTGAAAGAGGGAATTTCCCATCATGCAATTCACATGATTTGCATGAACACTGTCTCCATTCCAATAATAGCAAAACTGCACCTAGCAGAAGATATTTCAGATTGGATATCTAAAGATAACTTTTTCCGGATTGATGTCCTTTTATACCTGTTACCTTAAAGGGCATGTCCACCCCCAAAACTATGTTTTGCTGTAGTGTAGAGATCGCTATCCTGTGTACTTTTGCCATATACTTTCATTATTTTTTTGGAACATTTATCAAGTTTTTTCATTTTGTGTGTTTTATGGGTGTAGCCATTGATTTCACTCCTCCTATAGTGGGCAGTGTGCTTGTAGTCTATGGAGATATGTCCACCAATCAGAAGGGTTTTGCATAATGGTTAAAATAGCCCTTTCTCCATTTATTAATTAAACATGCAGAATCTGAGCAACTGATTTGCAAGTCCCACCTGAGATTCTGGGATTTTACATTAACCTATTCCCTTCTTCTATAGTCATTAGAACTACACAATCTGATATTGTTGAGTGCAAGTAGCATGTTGATGTCAGATTGAATCTTTTATCAATGGTATATATTATATATATTATATATAATATATATATATTATATTATATATATAATATATATACACCACACCAACGGAATACAAGGCACTCACAGGTCTGAAACTTTTGAATGGCACTGCATGTTTTCAATATACAACCCCTATCCTATACATTACCTATCTGCCCTTTGCTGTTTGAGAGTGCTTGTCAGGGAATGGTGAAACTAGTAATACAACTACATAGGCACTTAGGTTAGTCACTATTTTGCAAGCTATTTGGCCAAAGAAAAGTAATTTCAGGCTCTGTAAGCAAAACTCTATTATTATCATTTATCTGTTATATCAACATTTATTTGCAGTTTATGGACTTTTTTTCAACAATGCCATAGGTATAAAACCCAGGAGCTAAAAAATATTCATTTTGGCAGTGTAACTTAACAACCAGCCATCTACTTGCAAATCTCTAACCTAAATACAAAGGCAAGACCTGCTAGCTTGACTGCTGATTAGAAACTGAGATTCTCTGAAGATTTCATGCTATATCTGTTGTATTCAATTAGATCAACTGGACTTGAAATGTAGTTCTTGAAGACGTTTCACTAGTCATCCGACTGGCTTTCTCAATTCAGAATGACTTGTACAAGAATCTGTGGCAATTATGTACCCTGGAAAATCCCAATTAGCATATCACAGCCAGGTGTTAATACATACATAATTGCCACAGATTCTTGTACAAGTCATTCTGAATTGAGAAAGCCAGTCGGATGACTAGCGAAACGTCTTCAAGAACTACATTTCAAGTCCAGTTGATCTAATTGAATACAACAGATATACCATGACCTGGATGAATGAGAACCTTCACAAGCAAGATTTCATGCTGTTTTATAGTGTCTCATAAACAACCCCCCAAAATCTGATTGGTCTAGATACAATCTTAAATCTCATTGGATCTTGGACCAATCAGATATTGGGGGTGGGGTTAGGAGTCACTACAAATAGTGAATGTTCAGTAAGGAGAGCTAGTTTCAGCTTTGTAATTTCATCTGAGATGTTATAGCTTTGTTCTGAGGCACGTACTGGGATATAAGCTTATTGAGTAATTCTGGCTGGGTAGCTTGAACGGGCAGCTCTTAGTTCAAATGGCTCTCAATTTAGTTCTCAGTATTTGGCTTTCTGTATCTAAGATAAAAGAATTTCCAGCAAAAGTTTGGTTTGCTGTCCCAACTAAATATTCAACAGGAGATCTAAGTAACAGAGCTATTGATGTATTGGACTCAGGGCCGGATTACCCACAAGGCACCCAAGGCAAGTGCCTGGGGCCCGGATACCAGTGGGCCCAGTATCTACATAAAAATTTGGGGAAATTGGGCAATGTGCAAGATGATTATTACCTTATATTTGCCAATGTGTATGCACTGGCAGCTGCAGGAGTCCGGACAGGGGCCCCGGCCCTGACATCCAACCAGGAGTAGTCCCCGTCCGACTCAGAGTCCCCAGTCCATGAATCATTGGTGGTTTAGTTCCTTATCTGGCCACCGGCGACTCGGTGCGGAGCACATCGTCACTGATGTGCGCCTGCGTAAGATTTCCCACTGCTGACTGCTGGGCGCGCAGGAGAAAAGGCGTGCCACGCTAGTTCCACCGATCACCAAGGACCAGGTTCCAACTTCCAGTAAGTTAAGTTCCTAACTCCAGATCCTTCCTATCCTATCATCATGGTAGCCAACCCAAAACTCATGTCTGATGATCTTTGCTGCAGACAGTGATGCTATCTGGTACCATATAAGGGAGGGAGGGGGGAGCTTTCACCAGTGTGCAAATGCAACCATCAGATTCAGATTTCAGAAGTCAGAAGAGTGCCATCATGGCCCAGGGCCAGGGGGGCTTGGGAGGGGGTGCAAATCAATCAGATCAGATGGGTGTGCAAGCAAGCATCACCCCCAGCACATCCCCCCCCAGCCACCAGTGCAATCAGATGGGTGCCATCATGGCCTTGGGGGGTGTAATCAACCAGATGGGTGTGCAAGCAAGAACCATCCCCAGCACATCCTTGAGGAAAGGGATGGGGAATGTGCTGGTGGTGCCATGGGGATGTGCTGGGGTGCCAAAGGGAATTATCCCCTCTGCCACCCCAGCACCCCCCCTGGCAACCAGAACATCCCCTGCAGAGTGCAATGATTGCAATCAGATGGGTGCCATGGCCCAGGGAGACTTGGGAAGGGGATGTGCTGGTGGTGCCGTGGAGATGTGTTGGTGGTGCCAGCAAAATATACTTTTATTGCTAAATGACGGGGTAATGTACCAAATAAATTGTGTCATGGGGGTTGTGTGCTGGTGGTGCCAGTGAGGGATTGGATTTCAAGAAATTGTTTGCTTAAACTTTGTCTCTGTCTTTATGTGCATCAATAAAGACACTGGGTCAAAATACAATTTTATTGCTAATGGGGGAGGAATGATTTTCTAATGTGTGACAGCAAAATATTATTAAATATTTTATTGGTAATGTGCATTATACAGTATTTATTATATTTTTTTTCAAGAGGTCTGTTGGGGGTTTATTGTAATGGATAGGTGCTTATCTGAGTTTTATTTTTAAAGGAAAACTAAGCCCACTTAGTCCCATGCAAGCATGTCATCTGCACATAGGGTAAATGGAAACGGGGACTTTAGCTTTACTTTAAAAAATAAAAACTGAATTGTTAAGTTATATATATAGCAGAGCCAGTTTGTTGTAAAAGTATAACATTTCCAGCTTGCAGTAATAGTGTCATGGTATAGAATTCCCAGTTTGCTTTACCAGTGTTATATAGTCATTATGGGTAGGGTATAAAGGTTGGACTAGATGGACGTATGTCTTTATACAACCTCCAATACTATATTACTATGTAACTGTTGTACAGACATTATGGGTAGGGTATAAAGGTTGGACTTGATGGATGTGTGTCTTTATACAACCTCTAATATTAGGTTACTATGTAACTGTTATATAGTCATTATGGGTAGGGTATAAAGGTTGGACTTGATGGATGTGTGTCTTTATACAACCTCCAATGCTATGTTACTATGTAACTGTTATACAGACATTATGGGTAGGGTATAAGGTGACTTGAGGGATGTGTGTCTTTCTCACAACTCCAATGCTATGTTACTATGTAACTGTTATACAGACATTATGGGTAGGGTATAAAGGTTGGACTAGATGGACGTGTGTCTTTATACAACCTCCAATACTATGTTACTATGTAACTGTTATACAGACATTATGGGTAGGGTATAAAGGTTGGACATAGATGGACGTATGTCTTTATACAACCCCAATACTATATTACTTTGTTATACAGACATTATGGGTAGGGTATAAAGGTTGGACTTGATGGATGTGTGTCTTTATACAACCTCCAATGCTATGTTACTTTGTAACTGTTATACAGACATTATGGGTAGGGTATAAAGGTTGGACTAGATGGACGTGTGTCTTTATACAACCTCCAATACTATGTTACTATGTAACTGTTATATAGTCATTATGGGTAGGGTATAAAGGTTGGACTAGATGGAACGTGTGTCTTATACAACCTCCATACTATGTTACTATGTAACTGTTATACAGCATTATGGTTAGGGTATAAAGGTTGGACTAATGGACGTATGTCTTTATACACACCTCCAATACTATATTACTATGTAACTGTTATACAGACATTATGGGTAAGGTTATAAAAAGTGTTGGAACTTGATGGATGTGTGTCTTTATACAACCTCTAATATTAAGTTACTATGTAACTGTTATACAGACATTATGGGTAGGGTATAAAGGTTGGACTAGATGGACGTATGTCTTTATACAACCTCCAATACTATATTACTATGTAACTGTTATACAGACATAATGGGTAGGGTATAAAGGTTGGACTTGATGGATGTGTGTCTTTATACAACCTCTAATATTAAGTTACTATGTAACTGTTAGACAGACATTATGGGTAGGGTAAGGTTGAGAATAGAAGTTGAATAGAAGCTACTATAAATACATAGCACTAAAAGTATATATAATTTTATAATGTTTATTGTTTATTGCTCTTTATTTTGTGGTCAATATATTTATATTGTTAGTTTTTTTAAGTGTTTTAAATGTTGTTGTATTCTACCTACATATCTATTATCAGACAGTGTAACAGAGAGAATTGTAGGCTAGTAAGTTAAGGAGTTAGCACTTTATTTAAAAGAAGCTACTATAAATACATAGCACTAAAAGTATATATAATTTTATAATGTTTATAGTTTATTGCTATTTATATTGTGGTCATGTTTATGTTGTTAAATGATTTAATAAATATTACAAAATACTCGCAATCTTGCTTGTACATACATTACAAATAACATGACCGTTACAATAGTAATATTTGTTTAAAGGGCATGTCCACCCCCAAAACTAAAATTTAACCCCTTACTGGCCACATCAAGTAGGTTAAAACAATCCTTACCTTACATTCCTGCTCAAAATAGTTCCCCTGCTGTGCCCCTCCAAAGTCCAGGAAACTGCTGTGTAGGAGCAGTGTGTGACTCATGCTGGGCCTGAGACTTCCTCAACCTCATCAAGGTTGAGGCATGCTCAGTGTAGCCCTCCCTGCCTCTCAGCCAATCACGGACGCGGCTGCCGGTCCCGCCCCCTGCTTTCAATTCCATGCAAGCAGAGGGCCTGAACACTGCAGCAGGGGAGAGAGGGCAGGTAAGTAAGAATCAGGGGACTTTCTAACAATTAAATTAATGCGGTTGGGGCTGGGGGAGCATGCCCTACCACATATCAAAAGTTAAATTTTGGGGTGGACATGCCCTTTAATGGAACGTTAGGGTGGGCCCCAAAAATCTGACTTGTGCCTTGGGCCCCATTTGATCTTAATCCGGCTCTGATTGAAATATCTGGTTCCAAAATTTCACCAGAAATAATCTCCAGTAATAGAACATAGTGAAATGATTGCTAACCAGTCTAGAGAGCAACATGGTAATCAAAGGGATATCACAAACACATGCAGCAAAGCAGAGTGTGAATAATTGCAGCGTAAAAGCAACCAGTCTGTAATAAATCCAGCTCTGCTTGTAACAACTGTTGTGTCTTACCATAGAGCAAACAGCAGCGATCAGCACTCCATTCCAAGCCAGGAAATGCCTGGGTGCCATTCAAAAGTTTCAGACCTGTGTGTGTGTGTGTGCGCGCGTGCGTGCGTGCGTGTGTGTGTGTGTGCGTCGAAGGAGCGAGGCATGTTAAGTAACTATCTGGAAAATTATTATAGCGGTTGGGGTTCAATAATAGAGATCAGAACATGTAAACTACATGACACGGACAGGCCATTAGAGCACTGATAAGGGGAAAGGATTCTACTTAAATCCAGATTGGTTAAAGGATTGACTTGATTTATTAAAATATCATTATTTTCCTTCTGTCTCTAGAACACAGATGACCTCAAGCAAAGGCTACAAAGCCTGGAGGCTCAGTGTCAGATGATCCCTGGCCTCATTGAGAAATTGGTGAGACCATTATTGATATACGACTTATGTTGACTTATATACCCCAATATCCCTGTGTAAGAGACTAACAAAAACCCTCTGTTCCTTTTAGGAGAGGTTGAATAAAAATTTCCATCAGGAGACCAGCAGAAACCTACAGATGGAATCAAGGATTCTCCAGCTGGAGCAGGAGTTACAAAGTGCCAAGCTCGGTGAGTATATGAGTGGGAGTGGGGAACCTAATGTTGGACCTTGTGTAGGTAATGAAGGAGAAAGTTGTAATAATTGTGCTTGATATGGTAAATGTTCATTCACAATTATCTTTGCCATTCAATTCAGAGAGGAAATCCAGTGAATACAAACTAAAGGATCTTAAACGCTTCATCCGTCAAGACCTGACGGATCTCTCCAGGAAAATGAAGGTCTGTAATGGATAGAAACCAACTGAATGTGTTTTATAATTCATCCCCTACCAAGGGACACACAGGGCTTGGGACATTATAGAGGAGAACACCCAGGCAGGATCTCTATGGGTTTTAAACACAGTTTATAGGACATATCAGGAATTCTAACCATAACCTCACTATAGAAACCTTATCTTATCATTGGATCCACTCAAAACTCTCAACCCTGGACCTTAAATTCCACCCACAAAATAATTTATATTCATTATCAGGACCCCCAATCCTAGGTTTATTATACTTACCATTTCACCCGACAATGCTATGGACACTTACAAAGCCTGATCCCTCGCTGGCAGGTTCAGCCACCCCCACGGCTGAGAGCCGCTTATGAGCTTGCACAGCGGTTGAAGAGGCTGCTTCAGTAGCGCCCATCAGCCATTGCTACCTTGTATCCTAAGAGCGTTGGATGAAATAGTAATTATAGTAAAAGCTTTAGGGTTATCTAGGTTATGAACATCAGTTTTTGTTTTGAGGTTGGATGTTCGCTTTAACTATTGATTGACATGTTCTACTTGCTCCCACAGAATTACGAAGATCAGGCTATGAAGGAGAAAGAGGCCCAGATCCCACCACTCAACTCTGCCATGGAAGATTTCCAAAAGAACAGATCTTTCCAGGAGGTGGAGTTGAAAGCCGTCAAAGATAGGATGTCCTCCGAGATGCAGGGGAAGGTAACACACCATTCTAATACTGGGACCATTACATGGCAGGACAATGTAATGTGCCCATCATTCATGCTAATTCCAGTAACTGCTGTTCACATAGGGTTAGGATTGACAATGGGATATACCAACTGCTACTTGTTTATCAGCTGGGATGGGCGATGTTTTTCCTTGGTTATCAGCCTGTAGAGACCCTGCAGGTCACCGTTCCCATCACTAGTAGATGTTGACACTATAGTGGGTGATCATTGTTCTCTCTCTCTCTAGATGAAAAGCCGTCAGACGGTAGAAGAATGGCGTGGATCGTACCAAGCTGCGGCACAGACACAGTAAGTGATCTCCACTGGACATATCATGTTATAATGAACTATGGGAATATGTAAACATGCTGACACCTCAGAACTATGAGTGATGTCATAGCATGTAGCGTGTAACTAGACTGTATGTTATTATACATTAGCAATGGCCAGTTTATAAAGGAAGGATTCCTTGGGTTGGGACAGTACGGTAAGTTAATGAGTCTTTATTGTCTGATGATAATCATCACTCTCTATTCTTTCCACAGGGTGTCGATCCAGGTCGAGGATTGCAGGTGCTTATCATGTCCTCAGAACACAATCAACGTGATAGAGCAACAGTAAGTCATCAATTTCCTATTAGAACTGCACCCCCACTCCTTCCCTCCTGGACTACTGTCCCCCACTCTGTATCTTCTCTCCCTTGTTCTTACTCATTAACCAGAAACATGACCTGGGTCTCTCTGTTCCTTTAGGGAGGTGCTAACTGAGATGAAGGGGAATTCCAGAACCCCGCCGACAAAAAAAATCAATGAGTTAGAGCAACAGTAAGTCATCAGTATCAGTTACCAATTTCCTATTACCCCCACTCCTTCCCTCCTGGACTACTGTCCCTCACTCTGTATCTTCTCTCCCTTGTTCTTACTTATTAACCAGAAACATGACCTTGGTCTCTCTGCTCTTTTAGGACCCTGCGATCCCCACAGAAAAAGTATTCCAGAGCTCCACCGCTAAAAACATCTGAGATTCACGAGCCAGCCAGGGAGGAATATTATCAAGAAAGTGAGTAAAGATCTAAAGATCCATGTGTGGTACTGCATTAGTGTTGCCTGTGTCCTGCAGTGCTCCCTCTCTGGCCACGTGTGGTACTGCATTAATGTTGCCTGTGTCCTGCAGTGCTCCCTCTCTGGCCATGTGTGGTACTTCATTAGTGTTTCCTGTGTCCTGCAGTGCTCCCTCTCTGGCCATGTGTGGTACTTCATTAGTGTTCCCTGTGTCCTGCAGTGCTCCCTCTCTGGCCATGTGTGGTACTGCATTAGTGTTCCCTGTGTCCTGCAGTGCTCCCTCTCTGGCTGTGTGTGGTACTTCATTAGTGTTCCCTGTGTCCTGCAGTGCTCCCTCTCTGGCCATGTGTGGTACATCATTAGTGTTCCCTGTGTCCTGCAGTGCTCCCTCTCTGGCCATGTGTGGTACTGCATTAGTGTTCCCTATGTCCTGCAGTGCTCCCTCTCTGGCCATGTGTGGTACTTCATTAGTGTTCCCTGTGTCATGCAGTGCTCCTTCTCTGGCCATGTGTGGTACTGCATTAGTGTTCTCTATGTCCTGCAGTGCTCCCTCTCTGGCCATGTGTGTTACTGCATTAGTGTTCTCTATGTTCTACAGTGCTCCCTCTCTGGTTGTGTGTGGTACTGCATTAGTGTTTTAACCTTTTTACAACTTTCTCTTGTGTCTGACACTTTAGCAGGTTTGCTAACGCTCACGCCTCACTGTATAGCAGTGCAGTGACTTGTGGGTAAATAAATGGATTATTAAGCTTTATTTATTCTTTATTTAATATGTATAATTCCTGTTAAAGGGAGATTTAGACCTGGAAAGACGGCTAAAAAAGTGAGAAAGAAGAGGCCTGTAGGTGAGTCCAAGTGGGTTAGAATGTTAGAACATGGGAGCAGGTGGGTGGGATGGAGAGAGGAGGATCATTATGGATACAGGGATCCTCACATTGGATTTATATGGGAACCTTTAGTTATTCTGGTCTAGGACTTTATGAACATTTACACTGAGAAATCGTATTTCCATTCAGTTTCTATTTCTCCTTTTAGTAAATATTCTTGTTCTGTGTCTGTTATTAGGAAAATTGATGGGCCGTTCATATTATGGAGGACGGAGATACTGAACGAGCCTAAAGGGTAAGTTACCAATGGAATGTACATTTCCCTCAGTCCCCAGTCTGGTACCTGCCTGATCTTCCCTCTATAACACAGACACATTTATTATTATCCCTTCCTGATCCTCTTTATTGTCTCTCTCCTTGTAGCTAGAACTGTGACTGAAGAAGTGACGGACACAGGGCCGGCCTTAGGATAAACAGCACCCTGTGCAAGATTTGTTACTGGCGCCTACCACCCCCCAAAACACCCCCCTGGGTACACACAATACACTGCTGGATGCTGCTTACCTTGGCCTGCCTCAAATCAACGTCCCCACCTGCGCTTACTGTCTTTCAGTATCTTCAGTGCGTGCTTGTATATATCGTGCGTGTATTATTACATCACACGTAACATGCTACATGCACACAAAAAATCACGGACAGGTAAGTATAATTGGGGATTGGGTGGGCCGTCTAATTAAACCTTAACAAGTATGTGTCTGATAGTTCTAATAGTTCTTACACACGTGTGATTGGGGGGCCGACCCGTGACACATGATGTGTAATGATGGCGATTGGTCGGCCGTTCAGTCAGGCTTCGTTGATGATCTGACCCAGCGGGTCACTAACTAGGCCCGACTAAACACCCGTTGGAACTTATTGAACTAGGTCCATAGTTGTTAAGGTTTAATGAAGACGAGTTATAAAGTTCCAAGTTGGTCCAGGGATTAGTCCGATTCCATTTGGAGTCAGGAAGGACTTTTTACCCTTCTGGAGAAATTATCCCTGGCTTTAGATGGGTTTTTCTCCTTCCTATGGACCAGCTCTGGGATAGGGTGGAATTGGGGGCTTTGTTTTGTTAGGATGGGTGGACCCTCTCCCTTGGCTGTATTCAGAATAATGACCTACTGAGGACTACCATGTCCTCACCCCGGGTAGTACAGAAGGTAGTTTGGATACTTACCTCCTAGCTGCAGGTGCTACTCTCTCAGGCCGGTCTGGTCCCACCCCCTTCCTGAATGGCCGGCCATTGGAAGGGGCAGGACCAGAGAGAGGTGACATCAACCGCTAGTAGGTAGGTACCCAGGCCACCTTCTTTACTATAATGGATAAGGACCTAGTGTTTAGGCCCCTTACCCTGGGTACAGCCAATGGAGGGGACTTAAATTTGGGCTTTGGTTTTATTTAAAGTAAAAAATGTTCCTAGTTGATCCAGGGATTAGTCCAATTGCCACATGGAGTCAGGAAGGAATTTTTCCCCATCTGGCCCTTGTCTCAGATGGGTTTTCGCCTTCCTTTGGATCAACTTTATTGTAGAATTGAAATAAAATATTTAATTATTAAACATTGTTGTCTGTATTTTATTGTTATTCTTCTCCTGGCTTTATATTTCACTTTTAATATAAGGATCAGACTGTGTATGAACCTTAAAGGAGAATAAAAAAGATAGAAAAAACAGCATTTTGTCCTTTCAAAACAAATTAATTAATTCAGTTTGAATGGAAGTTAGACTTGCCCTTTAATCAATTCCTTTTTAAAAAATACAGCATCCCTGGCAATAGAATGGGTAAAGGGTTTATTTATAATTAGAAATAATTCTTGTTTATAACATACCCAGTAAATGCAACAGATATCACTGAGGAGTTCTGTGTCTATATAAAGGTACAAGGACACAGACTGAGTTATACAGGGAACTCTGGGTACAACTCATTTATTATAAGGGATAATGTATCCCCTACTGTACATTATAAGGATATTAGAAGTCACTGAGGAGTTCTGTGTCCATATAAAGGTTCAAATACACAGACTGAGTTATACAGGGAACTCTGGGTACCACTCATGTATTATAAGGGATAATGTATCCCCTACTGTAAATTATAAGGTTATTAGAAGTCACTGAGGAGTTCTGTGCCCATATAAAGGTACAAGGACACAGACTGAGTTATAGATGGAACTCTGGGTACCACTCATATATTATAAGGGATAATGTATCCCCTACTGTAAATTATAAGGATATTAGAAGTCACTGAGGAGTTCTGTGTCCATATAAAGGTACAAGGAGTCAGAACACAGAATGATATATACAGGGAACTCTGGGTACCACTCATGTATTATAAGAGTTAATGTATCCCCTACTGTAAATTATAAGGATATTACAATTCACTGAGGAGTTCTGTGTCCATATATAGGTACAAGGACACAGAATGAGTTATACAAAGAACTCTGGGTACCACTCATGTATTATAAGGGTTAGTGTATCCCCTACTGTAAATTATAAGGATATTAGAAGTCACTGAGGAGTTCTGGGTCCATATAAAGGTACAAGGACACAGACTGAGTTATACAGGAAACTCTGGGTAATACTCATATATTATAAGGGTTAATGTATCCCCTACTGTAAATTATAAGCATATTAGAAGTCACAGAGGAGTTGCCCAGGGTAAGGTGTCAAAACAGCATCATGCCTCTACCCTGGTGAGGCACATCCATGCATATATGGACTCCCAAAGATACATAAGGAAGGGGCCCCACTAAGACCTATAGTCAGCAGCATCAACTCTGTAACATACAAGGTAGCAAAATATCTAGCCAACATCTTAGGACCATTGGTGGGAAGTTCTAAGCATCACATCCAGAACTCTCAGGATTTCACCAACAAGATTGAAGATATAGTACTTGGTGCAGAAGAAACTATGGTGTCCTATGATGTGACATCTCTCTTCACCTGTATACCCATCAAGGAGGCTGTTGACATGGTGAGAAAACAGCTAGGCCAAGACAGCACTCTTACCAGCAGAACTTATTTCAACCCAGAACAGGTGTGTTCCTTATTAGACTTGTGCCTGAATACCACCTATTTCAAATACAGGGATAAGTTCTATAAGCAAAAACACGGATGTGCTATGGGATCTCCAGTTTCACCCATTGGGGCCAACCTTTACATGGAGGAGGTAGAAAAACAGGTGCTTAATACCTTTAAGGGCATAGCACCCTGCCACTGGTTCAGATATGTGGATGACACCTGGGTTAAAATCCACCAGAAGGAAGTACAAGCTTTCACAGAACACATTAATGCGGTAGACCAGAACATCAAATTCACAAGGGAAGATACAAAACAACATACTGGCTTTCTTGGACTGCTTGGTAGAAGTTAAGGAAAATGGTAAACTGGAAGTAGAGGGTTACAGAAAACCAACACACACAGATCAGTATTTGATGTTTGACTCCCACCACCCTTTAGATCACAAGCTGGTGTCATCAGAACCCTGCAACACAGAGCTGAGAACATCCCCACTAGCACAGAGGCGAAGGCTAAAGAAATGAAACATCTCAGAGGAGCCCTTAAACCTTGTGGATATCCAGACTGGGCCTTTGTCAAAAGAAGTAGAAGGAAAGAAAAGAACACGAATACCAACAGTGAAGGGGAAAAGCAAGACAGGAGAAAGAACATGGTCATCCCATTTGTAGCAGGGGTCTCCGAGAAATTAAGAATTTTCCCTGTCTGCTTTAAACCAAACAACACACTGAGGCAGCAATTGGTACATCCGAAAGACCCAATACCCAAACACAAGAAAACGCAGTGCAGTGAAGAGTGACATCATATACACAGTGTAGTGAAGAGTGACATCATATACGCAGTGTAGTGAAGAGTGACATCATATACGCAGTGTAGTGAAGAGTGACATCATATACGCAGTGCAGTGAATAGTGACATCATATACGCAGTGCAGTGCAGTGAAGAGTGCTCTGATTTGTATGTGGGGGAGACCAAACAGCAACTGCATCAACGTATGGCCCAGCACAGAAGAGCCAATTCCTCGGGTCAGGACTCAGCCATGTACCTGCATCTTAGGGATAAAGGATATACCTTTGAAGATTGTAATGTTAACATATTGGCAAAGGAATGTGACTGGTTCAAGAGAGGTGTCAAGGAGGCCATTTATGTGAAAATAAAGAAACCAAGCCTAAATAGAGGTGGGGGGGTTCGACACCAACTATCTGCCATGTACAATGCTGTTTTGACACCTTACCCTGGGCGTTCCTATAACACCTCTTAGCCACTATCCAATCACGCCCTTAACACTTGGCTGTAATATGCTAATTGGGGTTTTCCAGGGTACATAATTGCCAAAGATTCTTGTACAAGTCATTCTGAATTGACTTGTTGTCAGATGACTAGCGAAACGTCTTCAAGAACTAAGGGCCCTATTTATAAAAGATCGGTATCGTTATCGTAAAATACCGATCGTTATCGTAAAATAACGACCGGGTTTTTACCGATAACTACCGTTATTTACCGATAACGACCGTTATTTACCGATATCGGTAATAACAGTCGTTATCGGTAAATAACGATCGGTATTTACCGATAACGACCGGTATTTACCGATATCGTTAAATACCGGTCGTTATCGGTAAATACCGATCGTTATTTACCGATAATGTTCCCTGTGTCCTGCAGTGCTCCCTCTCTGGCCATGTGTGGTACTGCATTAGTGTTCCCTATGTCCTGCAGTGCTCCCTCTCTGGCTATGTGTGTTACTGCATTAGTGTTCTCTATGTCCTGCAGTGCTCCCTCTCTGGCTGTGTGTGGTACTGCATTAGTGTTCTCTATGTCCTGCAGTGCTCCCTCTCTGGCCATGTGTGGTACTTCATTAGTGTTCCCTGTGTCATGCAGTGCTCCTTCTCTGGCCATGTGTGGTACTGCATTAGTGTTCTCTATGTCCTGCAGTGCTCCCTCTCTGGCCATGTGTGTTACTGCATTAGTGTTCTCTATGTTCTACAGTGCTCCCTCTCTGGTTGTGTGTGGTACTGCATTAGTGTTTTAACCTTTTTACAACTTTCTCTTGTGTCTGACACTTTAGCAGGTTTGCTAACGCTCACGCCTCACTGTATAGCAGTGCAGTGACTTGTGGGTAAATAAATGGATTATTAAGCTTTATTTATTCTTTATTTAATATGTATAATTCCTGTTAAAGGGAGATTTAGACCTGGAAAGACGGCTAAAAAAGTGAGAAAGAAGAGGCCTGTAGGTGAGTCCAAGTGGGTTAGAATGTTAGAACATGGGAGCAGGTGGGTGGGATGGAGAGAGGAGGATCATTATGGATACAGGGATCCTCACATTGGATTTATATGGGAACCTTTAGTTATTCTGGTCTAGGACTTTATGAACATTTACACTGAGAAATCGTATTTCCATTCAGTTTCTATTTCTCCTTTTAGTAAATATTCTTGTTCTGTGTCTGTTATTAGGAAAATTGATGGGCCGTTCATATTATGGAGGACGGAGATACTGAACGAGCCTAAAGGGTAAGTTACCAATGGAATGTACATTTCCCTCAGTCCCCAGTCTGGTACCTGCCTGATCTTCCCTCTATAACACAGACACATTTATTATTATCCCTTCCTGATCCTCTTTATTGTCTCTCTCCTTGTAGCTAGAACTGTGACTGAAGAAGTGACGGACACAGGGCCGGCCTTAGGATAAACAGCACCCTGTGCAAGATTTGTTACTGGCGCCTACCACCCCCCAAAACACCCCCCTGGGTACACACAATACACTGCTGGATGCTGCTTACCTTGGCCTGCCTCAAATCAACGTCCCCACCTGCGCTTACTGTCTTTCAGTATCTTCAGTGCGTGCTTGTATATATCGTGCGTGTATTATTACATCACACGTAACATGCTACATGCACACAAAAAATCACGGACAGGTAAGTATAATTGGGGATTGGGTGGGCCGTCTAATTAAACCTTAACAAGTATGTGTCTGATAGTTCTAATAGTTCTTACACACGTGTGATTGGGGGGCCGACCCGTGACACATGATGTGTAATGATGGCGATTGGTCGGCCGTTCAGTCAGGCTTCGTTGATGATCTGACCCAGCGGGTCACTAACTAGGCCCGACTAAACACCCGTTGGAACTTATTGAACTAGGTCCATAGTTGTTAAGGTTTAATGAAGACGAGTTATAAAGTTCCAAGTTGGTCCAGGGATTAGTCCGATTCCATTTGGAGTCAGGAAGGACTTTTTACCCTTCTGGAGAAATTATCCCTGGCTTTAGATGGGTTTTTCTCCTTCCTATGGACCAGCTCTGGGATAGGGTGGAATTGGGGGCTTTGTTTTGTTAGGATGGGTGGACCCTCTCCCTTGGCTGTATTCAGAATAATGACCTACTGAGGACTACCATGTCCTCACCCCGGGTAGTACAGAAGGTAGTTTGGATACTTACCTCCTAGCTGCAGGTGCTACTCTCTCAGGCCGGTCTGGTCCCACCCCCTTCCTGAATGGCCGGCCATTGGAAGGGGCAGGACCAGAGAGAGGTGACATCAACCGCTAGTAGGTAGGTACCCAGGCCACCTTCTTTACTATAATGGATAAGGACCTAGTGTTTAGGCCCCTTACCCTGGGTACAGCCAATGGAGGGGACTTAAATTTGGGCTTTGGTTTTATTTAAAGTAAAAAATGTTCCTAGTTGATCCAGGGATTAGTCCAATTGCCACATGGAGTCAGGAAGGAATTTTTCCCCATCTGGCCCTTGTCTCAGATGGGTTTTCGCCTTCCTTTGGATCAACTTTATTGTAGAATTGAAATAAAATATTTAATTATTAAACATTGTTGTCTGTATTTTATTGTTATTCTTCTCCTGGCTTTATATTTCACTTTTAATATAAGGATCAGACTGTGTATGAACCTTAAAGGAGAATAAAAAAGATAGAAAAAACAGCATTTTGTCCTTTCAAAACAAATTAATTAATTCAGTTTGAATGGAAGTTAGACTTGCCCTTTAATCAATTCCTTTTTAAAAAATACAGCATCCCTGGCAATAGAATGGGTAAAGGGTTTATTTATAATTAGAAATAATTCTTGTTTATAACATACCCAGTAAATGCAACAGATATCACTGAGGAGTTCTGTGTCTATATAAAGGTACAAGGACACAGACTGAGTTATACAGGGAACTCTGGGTACAACTCATTTATTATAAGGGATAATGTATCCCCTACTGTACATTATAAGGATATTAGAAGTCACTGAGGAGTTCTGTGTCCATATAAAGGTTCAAATACACAGACTGAGTTATACAGGGAACTCTGGGTACCACTCATGTATTATAAGGGATAATGTATCCCCTACTGTAAATTATAAGGTTATTAGAAGTCACTGAGGAGTTCTGTGCCCATATAAAGGTACAAGGACACAGACTGAGTTATAGATGGAACTCTGGGTACCACTCATATATTATAAGGGATAATGTATCCCCTACTGTAAATTATAAGGATATTAGAAGTCACTGAGGAGTTCTGTGTCCATATAAAGGTACAAGGAGTCAGAACACAGAATGATATATACAGGGAACTCTGGGTACCACTCATGTATTATAAGAGTTAATGTATCCCCTACTGTAAATTATAAGGATATTACAATTCACTGAGGAGTTCTGTGTCCATATATAGGTACAAGGACACAGAATGAGTTATACAAAGAACTCTGGGTACCACTCATGTATTATAAGGGTTAGTGTATCCCCTACTGTAAATTATAAGGATATTAGAAGTCACTGAGGAGTTCTGGGTCCATATAAAGGTACAAGGACACAGACTGAGTTATACAGGAAACTCTGGGTAATACTCATATATTATAAGGGTTAATGTATCCCCTACTGTAAATTATAAGCATATTAGAAGTCACAGAGGAGTTGCCCAGGGTAAGGTGTCAAAACAGCATCATGCCTCTACCCTGGTGAGGCACATCCATGCATATATGGACTCCCAAAGATACATAAGGAAGGGGCCCCACTAAGACCTATAGTCAGCAGCATCAACTCTGTAACATACAAGGTAGCAAAATATCTAGCCAACATCTTAGGACCATTGGTGGGAAGTTCTAAGCATCACATCCAGAACTCTCAGGATTTCACCAACAAGATTGAAGATATAGTACTTGGTGCAGAAGAAACTATGGTGTCCTATGATGTGACATCTCTCTTCACCTGTATACCCATCAAGGAGGCTGTTGACATGGTGAGAAAACAGCTAGGCCAAGACAGCACTCTTACCAGCAGAACTTATTTCAACCCAGAACAGGTGTGTTCCTTATTAGACTTGTGCCTGAATACCACCTATTTCAAATACAGGGATAAGTTCTATAAGCAAAAACACGGATGTGCTATGGGATCTCCAGTTTCACCCATTGGGGCCAACCTTTACATGGAGGAGGTAGAAAAACAGGTGCTTAATACCTTTAAGGGCATAGCACCCTGCCACTGGTTCAGATATGTGGATGACACCTGGGTTAAAATCCACCAGAAGGAAGTACAAGCTTTCACAGAACACATTAATGCGGTAGACCAGAACATCAAATTCACAAGGGAAGATACAAAACAACATACTGGCTTTCTTGGACTGCTTGGTAGAAGTTAAGGAAAATGGTAAACTGGAAGTAGAGGGTTACAGAAAACCAACACACACAGATCAGTATTTGATGTTTGACTCCCACCACCCTTTAGATCACAAGCTGGTGTCATCAGAACCCTGCAACACAGAGCTGAGAACATCCCCACTAGCACAGAGGCGAAGGCTAAAGAAATGAAACATCTCAGAGGAGCCCTTAAACCTTGTGGATATCCAGACTGGGCCTTTGTCAAAAGAAGTAGAAGGAAAGAAAAGAACACGAATACCAACAGTGAAGGGGAAAAGCAAGACAGGAGAAAGAACATGGTCATCCCATTTGTAGCAGGGGTCTCCGAGAAATTAAGAATTTTCCCTGTCTGCTTTAAACCAAACAACACACTGAGGCAGCAATTGGTACATCCGAAAGACCCAATACCCAAACACAAGAAAACGCAGTGCAGTGAAGAGTGACATCATATACACAGTGTAGTGAAGAGTGACATCATATACGCAGTGTAGTGAAGAGTGACATCATATACGCAGTGTAGTGAAGAGTGACATCATATACGCAGTGCAGTGAATAGTGACATCATATACGCAGTGCAGTGCAGTGAAGAGTGCTCTGATTTGTATGTGGGGGAGACCAAACAGCAACTGCATCAACGTATGGCCCAGCACAGAAGAGCCAATTCCTCGGGTCAGGACTCAGCCATGTACCTGCATCTTAGGGATAAAGGATATACCTTTGAAGATTGTAATGTTAACATATTGGCAAAGGAATGTGACTGGTTCAAGAGAGGTGTCAAGGAGGCCATTTATGTGAAAATAAAGAAACCAAGCCTAAATAGAGGTGGGGGGGTTCGACACCAACTATCTGCCATGTACAATGCTGTTTTGACACCTTACCCTGGGCGTTCCTATAACACCTCTTAGCCACTATCCAATCACGCCCTTAACACTTGGCTGTAATATGCTAATTGGGGTTTTCCAGGGTACATAATTGCCAAAGATTCTTGTACAAGTCATTCTGAATTGACTTGTTGTCAGATGACTAGCGAAACGTCTTCAAGAACTAAGGGCCCTATTTATAAAAGATCGGTATCGTTATCGTAAAATACCGATCGTTATCGTAAAATAACGACCGGGTTTTTACCGATAACTACCGTTATTTACCGATAACGACCGTTATTTACCGATATCGGTAATAACAGTCGTTATCGGTAAATAACGATCGGTATTTACCGATAACGACCGGTATTTACCGATATCGGTAATCCCGTCAATTTTTTTATTTTTTTATGGTTAATTTTATTTTTTTTTTTTTTTATTTTTTTTTATTTTGGTTGTTTCGGTAAATACCGATCGTTATTTACCGATAACGACTGTTATTACCGATATCGGTAAATAACGGTCGTTATCGGTAAATAACGGTCGTTATCGGTAAAAACCCGGTTGTTATTTTACGATAACGATCGGTATTTTACGATAACGATACCGATCTTTTATAAATAGGGCCCTAAACTTCAAGTCCAGTTGATCTAATTGAATACAACAGATATCACTGAGGGGTCCATTATTGTTTAAAGCCCATGTTATACCAATTTATAGTCCAGATTAAAATAATGTATCAAACGTCATTCTGGGCTATTCCTAACCTAAAATACAGTGATGTTAAATCCAGTGGTACAGAGATTCCCTTTGTAAATAGACTTTGTTGGGTTTAAATATTTGTATCTAATCCAACCTTGTTATTTTACCCATGGTCCTTGCCAAACTTCCATTAAGTTCTCTGAACACATTTTATTTCCAAGATGTCCCTTTTGTATATGGGATTCCAAAACAGCACTGCATATTCCAAATGAGGCCTTACCAGTGCCTTGTAAAGAGGGAAAATAATATTTTTCTCCCTTGAATCTATTCCCCTCTTTATACAAGACAATGTCTTGCTAGCTCTAGCCGTTGCTGCCTGGCATTGTTTGCTACAGCTAAGTCTGTTATCTAGGTCTGCTTGCAGCAATTGCCCCTTCTAAGTAATTTATAAACAGATTAAAAAGAAGTGGCCCCAGTACAGAACCTTGAGGGACCCCACTTAGCACTTTAGCCCACATGGATGTAGCTCCATTGACCACCACTCTTTGTACGGGAGCCAACAGCCAATTCTCTATCCATGTACAATCCAGGGGCGCATCACCAGATAAAAGTGAATATGAAAAGATAAGGAACAGTGGTCTAGACCAGGGTTTCTCGAAGGCTGTGCCGGGCACACTAGTGTGACTTCAGAGAGCCAGAGGTGTGCCCCAGACTTTTGATAGTGGAAATATATTCACTTTTGGCTGCATGCCTTCAATACAACACTTGTTTTGTTTAGGCTCTGACCACTGACCTGACTATTTTCCCCTATACCAACTGTCAATACTGCATAGTAACTAAATTAATAAAGGGAATTGGGAGTTTGAATATGAAGAGAGACTGGAAAAGTAACAATTATGTACGCTGGAGAAAAGGCGCTTGCGTGGGGATATGATTACTGTGTATAATAATATTAACGGGCCAAGTTACTGGTATTGATACATAAAGTAGAGTTGATCCAGGGAAATTTCCAATTGCCACTTGGAGTCAGGAAGGAACTTTTTCCCCCTTTATAAATTTGGTGGTTTTTTTTGCCTTCCTCAACAGTTAGGCAGGAAATGAGGATATTGCTAGATGGGTTGAACTGGATAGACATACTATGCTATGCTATACTACATTACACTATACTATATTACTATACCATACTACATCACTATACTATACTATATTACATTACTATACTATACTACATTACTACACTATACTATATTATACTATACTACATTACTATACTATACTACATTACTATACTATACTATACTACATTATACTATACTACATTACTATACTAAGCTACATTACTATACTATACTATACTATACTACATTATACTATACTATACTACATTATACTATACTATACTACATTACTATACTACATTATACTAACATATTGGCAAAGGAACGTGACTGGTTCAAGAGAGGTGTTAAGGAGGCCATTTATGTGAAAATAAAGAAACCAAGCCTAAATAGAGGTTTTGGTGGGGGGGGGGGTTTGACACCAACTGTCTGCCATGTACAATGCTGTTTTGATACCTTCCTCTGGGCGTTCCTATAACAACTCTTAGCCATTATCCAATCACACCCTTAACACTTGGCTGTGATATGCTAATTGGGATTCTTCAGGGTTCATAATTGCCAAAGATTCTTGTACAAGTCATTTTGAATTGAGAAAGCCAGTCGGATGACTAGCGAAACGACTTCAAGAACTAAACTTCAAGTTCAGTTGATCTAATTGAATACAACATATATACCATGACCTGGATGAATGAGAACCTACACAAGCATATACTATACTACAGCATACTATACTATACTACATTACTATACTACATTATACTATACTATATTATACTATACTATACTACATTACTATACTATACTACATTTCTATATTATACTACATTATACTATACAATACTATACTACATTACTGTACTATACTACATTATACTATACTATACTACATTACAGTAATATACTACATAATACTATACTATACTACATGATACTATAGTACATGATACTATACTACATTACTATACTATACTACATTACTATACTATACTACATTACTAAACTATACTATACTACATTATACTATACTATACTACATTATACTATACTACATTACTGTACAATACTACATTATACTAACTATACTACATTACTATACTACATTATACTATACTATACTACATTATACTTTACTATACTATACTACATTACTATACTATACTACACTACATTACTATACTACATTACTATACTATACTACATTATACTACACTATATTACATTACTATACTATACTATATTATACTATACTACATTACTAAACTATATTACATTACTACATTATACTATACTATACTACATTATACTATACTATACTACATTATACTATACTATACTATACTACATTACTGTACAATACTACATTATACTAACTATACTACATTATACTATACTATACTACATTACTATACTATACTACATTACTATACTATACTACATTATATTATACTATACTACATTATACTATACTATACTACATTACTCTATACTACATTATACTATACTATACTACATTACTCTATACTACATTATACTATACTATACTATATTACTATACTATACTATACCATACTTATATTGTGTTTATTCAATGTCTGACAACCCCCGATCCCTTCTCCCTTTGCAGATCTCTTCTCAGAATCTGACGACGGGCAAGAGGCAGTGAATTTAGTGGAACGAGAGGAGACGGATGGAAAGGAACTAGACACTGATGGGCAATCATCTCTGGTCATTATAGATTGTCAGCGCAACAGAACCAAACTCCCTGTGGTCATAAAAAGCAATAATAGCAGCTTGAAAGAAAGTGAGTGACAGGACCCCAGTGAGTGACCCATGTTTACAGTCAGTTTTTGTTTATTTAAAAATGAAGCTCTGCTTGTTCCGTGCTGAAATTCCTTTGTCAGGACCTCCCCTACGGGATTCTGAAAGCAGCATCATGCAGTTGGCCCCAGTATTCCCATCATTCTACATACTCCTCACCTCCAAACCCCGCGATAGGAAGGCACGAGGGTGAATTATTGGAATACTGAGACCAACTGCATGATGCTGCTTTCAGAATGGCCTGGGGTACAGCACAGAACCCACAACTCCTATATACATTATAATGCTCGCTTTAACACCTCCTGTTGTTGCGTCCCTCCTTTCCACCTATAGGCCCCATTTAAAAGTTGTTTTAGGTGCCAAAATCCCAACCTAGGAACACCACTGGGTGAGGGGGTATACCCCCAGGAGGAGAAATACCTAATCCTTCTTCACCTTTTCAAGTGCCTGGAGGCTGAAACTTAACCCCATGGTTCCTGGATCCCCCTATTTGGTTCAGAGAAAATTATTCTACTGGTGAGTAACACAAATCCCCTTTTCATCACTAGATGGTGCAAGAGACATACACAGAGAAGAGTGATAACACTATTCTATGGTTTACTTTTTGTAGATGTTGTATACTGTACACTTTTTAATTAGTCTCGTTATATATATATATTTACATATTTCATATTTTACAAGCTGTGTTCTAAAGCTACCATTTATGATTCATGGGTGATATTCTAAGACTAGTTTGTTGATGAAGTCATTAGCTATGCGGGACCATGAAAAAAATGTCAGATTATTTTATAGGAGAGTATTTTTTAAAAATATTTTTATTCATTGTTAATGTGGTAAAAAGGGACACAACTAAAAGACTGTGTTTTCTGAAGCAATATCAGATGGGTATATTTACATCTAGGACCAGATTTGTCTGTGATCCATGTTAAAGGGCATGTCCGCCCCCAAAACTAAAATTTAACCCACAACTGTAGTGTTTTAAAAATCCTTACCTTACATCCCTGCTTCAAATGGTTTTCTTGCTGTGCCTGTTCTAAGTCCAGGAAAGTGCAGTGTAGGAGTCTGTCAGTGAGTCATCCAGTCCCTTCTATTTCTCTACCTCGACAAGGTATGGCACAGAGGAACCCTCCTTCCTGCCCGAGCTAACATTTAAAACCTTGCCCTAGCTTTTAACATTTTTGCTGTAGTGTAGGGCCCCCTATACAACCCCCAACCGCCAAGTTAGACTGTCCAAAAATAGATCCGAACGGTACTTACAATCCTTCGTTCCCCCGATGTTCCCCAAAGCTGCCAGCCGCGTCCATGATTGGCTGCCTCTCAGCCAATCACAGATGCTGCTCCAGGTCCGGCCCACTGCTTACAGTTCCATCAAGCATGAGGGCCATGATCTGAGCTTCGGGGGAACAGAGAATTGTAAGTATCGTTCTGAGTTTTTTTGGCAAAATCTGACCTGGCGGTTGGGGGTGGAATAGGGGGACCTACACTACAGCAAAAAAATTTTTTAAGGGGGGAGATACCCTTTAAGAAAAAATTTAAGAATAAATTGATTATGTAAGTCCTGTTAATTCCAAATTTGGGGCTAAGCCACACTAGCACGATTCTTAATCGCATCCGAGTATGAGGGAGAACCTGATGCCAGTGCATTCAAATTTGACAGGCCCCACTGCTTGCATGCCGATTTTATTTTAAAAATCACTTAATGTACCTTTCAGTGCATTGCAAATGTGGCCTCAGCCTTACTATGGCCTTCCTATTGGCCTTGTCGCGCAAGGAGAGCAGGGGGCGGAGCCTACCGGAGCAGCGTGTCAGTAAGGCTATGCTGCAAGTTAGGCGAACCCAGAGATGAGGACCTAGTGGTTCAAGTCCTCAACCTGGGTAAAAGGTACTGACCAAAGAAGAGGAGCGGAGGGAAGGGGAGTATAATTGTACTTTAAAGTTCGAATTTAGAGACTCCACTGCAAAACATTGACACAGAGCAGCGCACGGAAAGCCACTATCGGTGCTGGCAATATTCTATGCAGGTAGCGGCTCTTTGTGCATCATGCGCTAAAACGATATAACGTGGTTAACTTCCACATTACCAATGCCGCCATTTAATGAAGGATTTAAAGTTGCGCTAACCGATATTATATCAGTTATTGTGACTGTAACTTCAAGGAAGAGCATTTCACCTCTGTTCGTCACCCTCTATTATTAAATATTAATTTATCTTTAAAATGAAATGAACAGCTTTTACCCATATATATATACTGTATAAAAGATAGAGATAAGGCATTCACAGGTCTCACAACAAGTATTTGAATTTGATTGGTACATTCTCTCTATCTAATGTTATAATGTTAATAGTAGTGGATAACAAACATACTTACCATAATATCTTAGGAATGTCACAGTGATCTGTGACTATTATGAAGATGTGAATGCTGCCTATAGATCAATATTACACAGGTTCCTTATGCACACAAACCTAGGTGCGTGCTGACCTCCTGAAAACTCCCCACTTCCAAGGGAGGTAAATGCAAGCAGTTCTGGATTATTGGAGTCGCACACCTTCGGTGAATTTAAAGTGTTTTATTGAAAACCAAACATCAAAGTACAACGTTTCGGGGGATCACCTGAAGAAGGGGGCACGTTCCCCCGAAACTTTGTACTTTGATGTTTGGTTTTCAATAGGGCATGTCCACCCCCAAAACTATGTTTTGCTGTAGTGTAGAGATCGCTATCCTGTGTACTTTTGCCATATACTTTCATTATTTTTTTGGAACAGTTATCAAGTTATTTTCATTTTTGTGTTTCTTATGGGTGTAGCCATTGATTTCACTGCTCCTATAGTGGGCAGTGTGCTTGTAGTCTATGGAGATATGTCCACCAATCAGAAGGGTTTTGCATAATGGTTAAAATAGCCCTTTCTCCATTTATTAATTAAACATGCAGAATCTGAGCAACTGATTTGCAAGTCCCACCTGAGATTCTGGGATTTTACATTAACCCATTCCCTTCTTCTATAGTCATTAGAACTACACGATCTGATATTGTTGAGTGCAAGTAGCATGTTGATGTCAGATTGAATCAGTTTATCAATGGTATATATATATATATATATATATATACACACACACACAGAAATACGAAGGCACTCACAGGTCTGAAACTTTTGAATGGCACCCAGGCATTTCCTTGCTTGGAATGGAGTGCTGATCGCTGCTGTTTGCTCTATAGTAAGACACAACAGTTGTTACAAGCAGAGCTCCATTTATTACAGACTGGTTGCTTTTACACTGCAATTATTCACACTCAGCTTTGCTGCATGTGTTTCTGATATCCCTTTGATTGCCATGTTGCTCTCTAGACTGGTTTGCTATCATCTCCCTCTGTTCTATTACTGGAGATTATTTCTGGTGAAATTGTGGAACCAGATATTCCAATACATCAATACCTCTGTTACTCAGATCTCCTGTTCAATATTTAGTTGGAACAGCAAACCAAACTTTTACTGGAATTATTTTTATCTTAGATACAGAAAGCCAAATACTGAGAACTAAATTGAGAGCCATCAGACCTAAGGGCTGCCCATTCAAGCTACCCAGCCATAATCACTCAATAAGCTTATATCCCAGTACATGCCTCAGAACAAAGATATAACATCTCAGATGAAATGCAAAACTGAAACTAGCTCTCCTTACTGAACATTCACTATTTGTAGTGACTCCTAAACCCACCCCCAATATCTGATTGGTCCAAGATCCAAGATCCAATCAGATTTAAGATTGTATCTAGACCAATCAGATTTTGGGGGTGTGTTTATGAGACACTATAAAACAGCATGAAATCTTCAAAGAAGCTCAGTTTCTAATCAGCAGTCAAACTAGCAGGTCTTGCCTTTGTATTTAGGTTAGAGACTTGCAAGTAGATGGCTGGTTCTAGACTGCCCAAATGAATATTTTTTTTTTAGTGCCTGGGTTTCATACCTATGGGGTTGTATAGGAGTCTATAAATGCACATGAATGTTGTTATAACAGATAAATTAAAATAAGTGTTTTATTACAGAGTCTGAAATTACTTTCCTTTAGCAAAATAGTGCCTATGCAGTTGTACTACTAGTTTCACCATTCCCTGCCAAGCACTCTCAAACAGCAAAGGGCAGATAGGGAATGTATATTGAAAACATGCAGTGTAAATACAACCAGGTTGTAATGAATGCGGCCCTGCTACTTACATTTACTATAAGCATCCCCCAAATACTGAGATGATCTGATCACTAAACATATATCCACTTACAATATAAGCTTATTATCAAATAAAAAATATGCTAACAAATGCAATGTGTTTCTCTATTGCCCCAGTGCACCACATAGCCAGGACAAAACCAACTTGTACACCTCATTATAGAGAAAATGAATGGTGGCAACTAAAGAGTTATAAATACCGGTCGTTATCGGTAAATACCGATCGTTATTTACCGATAACGACTGTTATTACCGATATCGGTAAATAACGGTCGTTATCGGTAAATAACGGTCGTTATCGGTAAAAACCCGGTTGTTATTTTACGATAACGATCGGTATTTTACGATAACGATACCGATCTTTTATAAATAGGGCCCTAAACTTCAAGTCCAGTTGATCTAATTGAATACAACAGATATCACTGAGGGGTCCATTATTGTTTAAAGCCCATGTTATACCAATTTATAGTCCAGATTAAAATAATGTATCAAACGTCATTCTGGGCTATTCCTAACCTAAAATACAGTGATGTTAAATCCAGTGGTACAGAGATTCCCTTTGTAAATAGACTTTGTTGGGTTTAAATATTTGTATCTAATCCAACCTTGTTATTTTACCCATGGTCCTTGCCAAACTTCCATTAAGTTCTCTGAACACATTTTATTTCCAAGATGTCCCTTTTGTATATGGGATTCCAAAACAGCACTGCATATTCCAAATGAGGCCTTACCAGTGCCTTGTAAAGAGGGAAAATAATATTTTTCTCCCTTGAATCTATTCCCCTCTTTATACAAGACAATGTCTTGCTAGCTCTAGCCGTTGCTGCCTGGCATTGTTTGCTACAGCTAAGTCTGTTATCTAGGTCTGCTTGCAGCAATTGCCCCTTCTAAGTAATTTATAAACAGATTAAAAAGAAGTGGCCCCAGTACAGAACCTTGAGGGACCCCACTTAGCACTTTAGCCCACATGGATGTAGCTCCATTGACCACCACTCTTTGTACGGGAGCCAACAGCCAATTCTCTATCCATGTACAATCCAGGGGCGCATCACCAGATAAAAGTGAATATGAAAAGATAAGGAACAGTGGTCTAGACCAGGGTTTCTCGAAGGCTGTGCCGGGCACACTAGTGTGACTTCAGAGAGCCAGAGGTGTGCCCCAGACTTTTGATAGTGGAAATATATTCACTTTTGGCTGCATGCCTTCAATACAACACTTGTTTTGTTTAGGCTCTGACCACTGACCTGACTATTTTCCCCTATACCAACTGTCAATACTGCATAGTAACTAAATTAATAAAGGGAATTGGGAGTTTGAATATGAAGAGAGACTGGAAAAGTAACAATTATGTACGCTGGAGAAAAGGCGCTTGCGTGGGGATATGATTACTGTGTATAATAATATTAACGGGCCAAGTTACTGGTATTGATACATAAAGTAGAGTTGATCCAGGGAAATTTCCAATTGCCACTTGGAGTCAGGAAGGAACTTTTTCCCCCTTTATAAATTTGGTGGTTTTTTTTGCCTTCCTCAACAGTTAGGCAGGAAATGAGGATATTGCTAGATGGGTTGAACTGGATAGACATACTATGCTATGCTATACTACATTACACTATACTATATTACTATACCATACTACATCACTATACTATACTATATTACATTACTATACTATACTACATTACTACACTATACTATATTATACTATACTACATTACTATACTATACTACATTACTATACTATACTATACTACATTATACTATACTACATTACTATACTAAGCTACATTACTATACTATACTATACTATACTACATTATACTATACTATACTACATTATACTATACTATACTACATTACTATACTACATTATACTAACATATTGGCAAAGGAACGTGACTGGTTCAAGAGAGGTGTTAAGGAGGCCATTTATGTGAAAATAAAGAAACCAAGCCTAAATAGAGGTTTTGGTGGGGGGGGGGGTTTGACACCAACTGTCTGCCATGTACAATGCTGTTTTGATACCTTCCTCTGGGCGTTCCTATAACAACTCTTAGCCATTATCCAATCACACCCTTAACACTTGGCTGTGATATGCTAATTGGGATTCTTCAGGGTTCATAATTGCCAAAGATTCTTGTACAAGTCATTTTGAATTGAGAAAGCCAGTCGGATGACTAGCGAAACGACTTCAAGAACTAAACTTCAAGTTCAGTTGATCTAATTGAATACAACATATATACCATGACCTGGATGAATGAGAACCTACACAAGCATATACTATACTACAGCATACTATACTATACTACATTACTATACTACATTATACTATACTATATTATACTATACTATACTACATTACTATACTATACTACATTTCTATATTATACTACATTATACTATACAATACTATACTACATTACTGTACTATACTACATTATACTATACTATACTACATTACAGTAATATACTACATAATACTATACTATACTACATGATACTATAGTACATGATACTATACTACATTACTATACTATACTACATTACTATACTATACTACATTACTAAACTATACTATACTACATTATACTATACTATACTACATTATACTATACTACATTACTGTACAATACTACATTATACTAACTATACTACATTACTATACTACATTATACTATACTATACTACATTATACTTTACTATACTATACTACATTACTATACTATACTACACTACATTACTATACTACATTACTATACTATACTACATTATACTACACTATATTACATTACTATACTATACTATATTATACTATACTACATTACTAAACTATATTACATTACTACATTATACTATACTATACTACATTATACTATACTATACTACATTATACTATACTATACTATACTACATTACTGTACAATACTACATTATACTAACTATACTACATTATACTATACTATACTACATTACTATACTATACTACATTACTATACTATACTACATTATATTATACTATACTACATTATACTATACTATACTACATTACTCTATACTACATTATACTATACTATACTACATTACTCTATACTACATTATACTATACTATACTATATTACTATACTATACTATACCATACTTATATTGTGTTTATTCAATGTCTGACAACCCCCGATCCCTTCTCCCTTTGCAGATCTCTTCTCAGAATCTGACGACGGGCAAGAGGCAGTGAATTTAGTGGAACGAGAGGAGACGGATGGAAAGGAACTAGACACTGATGGGCAATCATCTCTGGTCATTATAGATTGTCAGCGCAACAGAACCAAACTCCCTGTGGTCATAAAAAGCAATAATAGCAGCTTGAAAGAAAGTGAGTGACAGGACCCCAGTGAGTGACCCATGTTTACAGTCAGTTTTTGTTTATTTAAAAATGAAGCTCTGCTTGTTCCGTGCTGAAATTCCTTTGTCAGGACCTCCCCTACGGGATTCTGAAAGCAGCATCATGCAGTTGGCCCCAGTATTCCCATCATTCTACATACTCCTCACCTCCAAACCCCGCGATAGGAAGGCACGAGGGTGAATTATTGGAATACTGAGACCAACTGCATGATGCTGCTTTCAGAATGGCCTGGGGTACAGCACAGAACCCACAACTCCTATATACATTATAATGCTCGCTTTAACACCTCCTGTTGTTGCGTCCCTCCTTTCCACCTATAGGCCCCATTTAAAAGTTGTTTTAGGTGCCAAAATCCCAACCTAGGAACACCACTGGGTGAGGGGGTATACCCCCAGGAGGAGAAATACCTAATCCTTCTTCACCTTTTCAAGTGCCTGGAGGCTGAAACTTAACCCCATGGTTCCTGGATCCCCCTATTTGGTTCAGAGAAAATTATTCTACTGGTGAGTAACACAAATCCCCTTTTCATCACTAGATGGTGCAAGAGACATACACAGAGAAGAGTGATAACACTATTCTATGGTTTACTTTTTGTAGATGTTGTATACTGTACACTTTTTAATTAGTCTCGTTATATATATATATTTACATATTTCATATTTTACAAGCTGTGTTCTAAAGCTACCATTTATGATTCATGGGTGATATTCTAAGACTAGTTTGTTGATGAAGTCATTAGCTATGCGGGACCATGAAAAAAATGTCAGATTATTTTATAGGAGAGTATTTTTTAAAAATATTTTTATTCATTGTTAATGTGGTAAAAAGGGACACAACTAAAAGACTGTGTTTTCTGAAGCAATATCAGATGGGTATATTTACATCTAGGACCAGATTTGTCTGTGATCCATGTTAAAGGGCATGTCCGCCCCCAAAACTAAAATTTAACCCACAACTGTAGTGTTTTAAAAATCCTTACCTTACATCCCTGCTTCAAATGGTTTTCTTGCTGTGCCTGTTCTAAGTCCAGGAAAGTGCAGTGTAGGAGTCTGTCAGTGAGTCATCCAGTCCCTTCTATTTCTCTACCTCGACAAGGTATGGCACAGAGGAACCCTCCTTCCTGCCCGAGCTAACATTTAAAACCTTGCCCTAGCTTTTAACATTTTTGCTGTAGTGTAGGGCCCCCTATACAACCCCCAACCGCCAAGTTAGACTGTCCAAAAATAGATCCGAACGGTACTTACAATCCTTCGTTCCCCCGATGTTCCCCAAAGCTGCCAGCCGCGTCCATGATTGGCTGCCTCTCAGCCAATCACAGATGCTGCTCCAGGTCCGGCCCACTGCTTACAGTTCCATCAAGCATGAGGGCCATGATCTGAGCTTCGGGGGAACAGAGAATTGTAAGTATCGTTCTGAGTTTTTTTGGCAAAATCTGACCTGGCGGTTGGGGGTGGAATAGGGGGACCTACACTACAGCAAAAAAATTTTTTAAGGGGGGAGATACCCTTTAAGAAAAAATTTAAGAATAAATTGATTATGTAAGTCCTGTTAATTCCAAATTTGGGGCTAAGCCACACTAGCACGATTCTTAATCGCATCCGAGTATGAGGGAGAACCTGATGCCAGTGCATTCAAATTTGACAGGCCCCACTGCTTGCATGCCGATTTTATTTTAAAAATCACTTAATGTACCTTTCAGTGCATTGCAAATGTGGCCTCAGCCTTACTATGGCCTTCCTATTGGCCTTGTCGCGCAAGGAGAGCAGGGGGCGGAGCCTACCGGAGCAGCGTGTCAGTAAGGCTATGCTGCAAGTTAGGCGAACCCAGAGATGAGGACCTAGTGGTTCAAGTCCTCAACCTGGGTAAAAGGTACTGACCAAAGAAGAGGAGCGGAGGGAAGGGGAGTATAATTGTACTTTAAAGTTCGAATTTAGAGACTCCACTGCAAAACATTGACACAGAGCAGCGCACGGAAAGCCACTATCGGTGCTGGCAATATTCTATGCAGGTAGCGGCTCTTTGTGCATCATGCGCTAAAACGATATAACGTGGTTAACTTCCACATTACCAATGCCGCCATTTAATGAAGGATTTAAAGTTGCGCTAACCGATATTATATCAGTTATTGTGACTGTAACTTCAAGGAAGAGCATTTCACCTCTGTTCGTCACCCTCTATTATTAAATATTAATTTATCTTTAAAATGAAATGAACAGCTTTTACCCATATATATATACTGTATAAAAGATAGAGATAAGGCATTCACAGGTCTCACAACAAGTATTTGAATTTGATTGGTACATTCTCTCTATCTAATGTTATAATGTTAATAGTAGTGGATAACAAACATACTTACCATAATATCTTAGGAATGTCACAGTGATCTGTGACTATTATGAAGATGTGAATGCTGCCTATAGATCAATATTACACAGGTTCCTTATGCACACAAACCTAGGTGCGTGCTGACCTCCTGAAAACTCCCCACTTCCAAGGGAGGTAAATGCAAGCAGTTCTGGATTATTGGAGTCGCACACCTTCGGTGAATTTAAAGTGTTTTATTGAAAACCAAACATCAAAGTACAACGTTTCGGGGGATCACCTGAAGAAGGGGGCACGTTCCCCCGAAACTTTGTACTTTGATGTTTGGTTTTCAATAGGGCATGTCCACCCCCAAAACTATGTTTTGCTGTAGTGTAGAGATCGCTATCCTGTGTACTTTTGCCATATACTTTCATTATTTTTTTGGAACAGTTATCAAGTTATTTTCATTTTTGTGTTTCTTATGGGTGTAGCCATTGATTTCACTGCTCCTATAGTGGGCAGTGTGCTTGTAGTCTATGGAGATATGTCCACCAATCAGAAGGGTTTTGCATAATGGTTAAAATAGCCCTTTCTCCATTTATTAATTAAACATGCAGAATCTGAGCAACTGATTTGCAAGTCCCACCTGAGATTCTGGGATTTTACATTAACCCATTCCCTTCTTCTATAGTCATTAGAACTACACGATCTGATATTGTTGAGTGCAAGTAGCATGTTGATGTCAGATTGAATCAGTTTATCAATGGTATATATATATATATATATATATATACACACACACACAGAAATACGAAGGCACTCACAGGTCTGAAACTTTTGAATGGCACCCAGGCATTTCCTTGCTTGGAATGGAGTGCTGATCGCTGCTGTTTGCTCTATAGTAAGACACAACAGTTGTTACAAGCAGAGCTCCATTTATTACAGACTGGTTGCTTTTACACTGCAATTATTCACACTCAGCTTTGCTGCATGTGTTTCTGATATCCCTTTGATTGCCATGTTGCTCTCTAGACTGGTTTGCTATCATCTCCCTCTGTTCTATTACTGGAGATTATTTCTGGTGAAATTGTGGAACCAGATATTCCAATACATCAATACCTCTGTTACTCAGATCTCCTGTTCAATATTTAGTTGGAACAGCAAACCAAACTTTTACTGGAATTATTTTTATCTTAGATACAGAAAGCCAAATACTGAGAACTAAATTGAGAGCCATCAGACCTAAGGGCTGCCCATTCAAGCTACCCAGCCATAATCACTCAATAAGCTTATATCCCAGTACATGCCTCAGAACAAAGATATAACATCTCAGATGAAATGCAAAACTGAAACTAGCTCTCCTTACTGAACATTCACTATTTGTAGTGACTCCTAAACCCACCCCCAATATCTGATTGGTCCAAGATCCAAGATCCAATCAGATTTAAGATTGTATCTAGACCAATCAGATTTTGGGGGTGTGTTTATGAGACACTATAAAACAGCATGAAATCTTCAAAGAAGCTCAGTTTCTAATCAGCAGTCAAACTAGCAGGTCTTGCCTTTGTATTTAGGTTAGAGACTTGCAAGTAGATGGCTGGTTCTAGACTGCCCAAATGAATATTTTTTTTTTAGTGCCTGGGTTTCATACCTATGGGGTTGTATAGGAGTCTATAAATGCACATGAATGTTGTTATAACAGATAAATTAAAATAAGTGTTTTATTACAGAGTCTGAAATTACTTTCCTTTAGCAAAATAGTGCCTATGCAGTTGTACTACTAGTTTCACCATTCCCTGCCAAGCACTCTCAAACAGCAAAGGGCAGATAGGGAATGTATATTGAAAACATGCAGTGTAAATACAACCAGGTTGTAATGAATGCGGCCCTGCTACTTACATTTACTATAAGCATCCCCCAAATACTGAGATGATCTGATCACTAAACATATATCCACTTACAATATAAGCTTATTATCAAATAAAAAATATGCTAACAAATGCAATGTGTTTCTCTATTGCCCCAGTGCACCACATAGCCAGGACAAAACCAACTTGTACACCTCATTATAGAGAAAATGAATGGTGGCAACTAAGAGGTTTTTACTATGTTATTTATCATAGTAACTCTTTAGTTGCCACCATTCCCGTAGCAGGAAGGACATATGTAAAAAGACCTTTCAAATGCGGCAACAAAAATCAAAGTTTATTGCAAGCACTTTCTGCACAAGTTTACAGGTATAAAAGGACATCTATATGGAAAAAATGTTATCTTTAGATATCCAATCCGAACTATCCTCTGCTGTGTGCAGATTTGCTATAACTGGAATGTTCATGCAAATCAAGTGAATTGCATGATGGGAAATTCCCTTTTCCAATGCTGCCTCTTAGTGATTACTGAGCATGCTTGCCCTCATAGAAACCTTGATGAGGAACAGTTACAGGCAGAAACAAATTACACTAGAAATGGCTCCTACTCTTTAATTTCTAGGACTTTCAACAGACATTGCAAGAGAACCATAAAGAGCTGAGCAGTAAGGTAAGGGTTTTTAAACACTGCACAATGGGGCCAGTAGAAGGTTAAATTTTAGTTTTAGGGGTGGACATGCCTTTTTTAATAAACATTTCATTGGTTGCTGCACAGGCAGAAAGTTCTCTAAAGATAACATTCTGATTTTAAAATAGTTATTTTCACTAAGACACAGACATTCCTGGGGGGTTCCCTGCAAATACGTGACTTTTATCTCATAGTAGCAGGACATTTTCAAAACGTGCAATGTTTATATGGGCAGAATGTGTCAAGAACAATAGTTAGAATTCTCAGGTTTTTAAAGTGGAAGTACCTTCCACCCATAAAAATCTTTTATGTAAAGAAAAAACCTTCCTGACTCCACAGTTGAAAAACCTGAAACCAAACAAAGCAATAGCCTTGTTGTTAAATGTCTAAAATTCTGTTACCAACAGTTCCTTTAAAGTTCAAGGATTATCTCTGAATACATTTGTTCAACTTTGTTAAAGGTTAGGAAGTTAATTTGCAATTAAAACGGAAGTTACAAACTAAATTGGCAAATGCCAATTCCTTGAATGGAAAAAAGGAAATAGTCTTTCAAGTGATGTTATTTTAGAAAGCGCTAGTCTTTCTTCGGGACCCAATAACACTGTATTTCAATGCTTGCTGAATCTGGAAAGGCTGGAGGAATAAAAGCCATGCTATCTTATTGCTTGAAAACCCCAAGAGTGAATTTGATTCTTACAATGAAACACATGGAGTGTTTTGAGCATAAATACATTTTTCAAAAAATATTATTTTCTTAAATCACAAACCTTAATGTATGAAATAGTTTTCTCTTTAGAAAAGGCAAGTTACTTATTATTTTATAATCCATTTCTGAGTTAGGAAAGTATGCATAAAGGTTCCTTTAAAGGATCGTTTTAACACATTTCCAGCTTATAGTCCAGACACTGCTGAATACAATATTATACTGTATATTGTTTGCCATAGGCCTGTTACCAGCCATGTTTAGATGTGTCCTGACCTGTCCCTTTCTCTGAAATTGATTGATACAAGCAACAACTTTCCTTACAATTAAGGTCTACAACCAGATGAGTAGCAGATTCTCCCCTGACTTAATGGTGCTTTGATATAATTGATTGGTTTTCTCTATGTAGATTGCTATTGTATATAATATTTATTTTTATACTACATTCCAAGCATGGCATGCTAAAACCTGGATGGAATGTCAGGACTTTCCATACAATAGTCACCTTGACATACATTTTTATGCTCTAAACTAAAACTAAATTATGGAATCTGATCATAAGTTTGCCCAATGGGGCCCTATCACTCTATACATATTTTATATAGAATGATCGTTCATTGTCTGTATACACTTCAAAAATGTTATGGGCTCCCTTTACAGTAGTATAGGGAGCCTATAATGATCCAATGGAAATTTCCCCGTTCAGACCTCTAGGTTATGATGCAGACGGTGGTAGTCCACATCGTAACCTATACATACACATGCCCAATATTCAGCAAATACCATCAGCTCATATTTGCTGAACTTTAGGCATCTGTATGGCCAACTTCATATACCAAAAAATCTACAAAATGTCTCCCTGAGCTCAACATCAAGGACCAAAATATTTATTTAAAACACAAAATTAGGCTTTTCATTGCAAAATAGGAAATTTAAATATCAAACTATTTTTTTAATTGAAATTATTTATTTTGACTTTTTCCAAAACATACATGTGCGCTATAGTAAAACTAAACCAGGAAGCAGCCGGCAGTTGTCAATGGAGCCGCGGTGGATCATGCGCGAGGTAAATATACTTACCTTCGTTTCTGGATCCTGGTGAAGTGATTGAAGAACGGAAGGTAAGGAATAGGTCCTTCACCTCCCAGTCTTCAAACAGCTTTAAAGGAATAGTTCACGTTTTGTGTGAACTATTCCTTTAACATTCAAAAGTTAACATCTGATTGGTTAGAGCCAGTGCCGCCTCGCTAATGAGGCAGGGTGCAGCACAATGCAGAGCGGCACCCTGTAGGGAAGCGGCACTCTGCCGCACTGTCACTGTCTCTCTGAATTATTTTTTTTTTTAAATGGAGGCCGGCATCCGCTGGCTGCCCAACTCCCTCCCTAATCTGTTGGGGGGGGGGGGGTCCGGACCTACCTACATTAAAAGCAGTTAGTTACTGAGTGAGTTACAACAACCGGTGTCCGGAGAAGACCGAAGTCCGATCCTGGCTGTCATGTCTGACTCCGCCTCCATCCACTCGTTACTCGTTGCGTGCGCTGCGTCGCCGGCCCACGATGTAGTGACATCAGCGCTCAGCGCTGAAAGAGAGCGCAAGTTGTTCAGCCAGTTGTTCAGTGTGTCCCGTGACTCCCGTCCCGGCCGGCCATCCGAGAGTGAATCTCCTCTGCTCCTTGTCAGGACCAGGACTGAAATGCCTTGCATACTCGTCGACTCGGAGTCGGAGGGAAAGTGGTGAGTCAAGTGTAATAGGGTTCTGTCTACCCCAACCCCAATTTAATTTCCCTGGGCAGGCTGGGGCCTGAGAATGGGCCCTGCTTGCCTGCACTGCAGGTTTAGGTTATATTTGTGTGCTGTACTGCTGTACCGGTGCCAGGGCAGGGGGAAGGGGGAATGTGTTGTGCCAAGTTTTCCATGTGCCCAGCAGACATAATAATTAAAATAATGTGCCCAGGCCCTGTCTGCTGCCCATCTAATGTAAGATGATTGATAGATAGATAGATAGATGATAGATAGATAGATAGATAGATAGCAGAGTTAGATAGATAGATATATAGATAGATAGATAGATAGATAGATAGATAGATAGATAGATAGATAGATAGATAGATAGATAGATAGATAGATAGATCAGATTAGATAGATAGATAGATAGATAGATAGCAAGATAGATAGCAGAGTTAGATAGATAGATATAGTCAGAGTTAGATAGATAGATAGATAGCAGAGTTAGATAGATAGCAGAGTTAGATAGATAGATAGCAGATTAGATAGATAGATAGATAGATGATAGATAGATAGAGAGATAGATATATGATAGATAGTATGATGTGATATATGATAGATAGATATGATGATAGATAGTAGATAGATAGATAGATAGATGATAGATAGATAGATAGATAGATAGATAGATAGATAGATAGATAGTAGATAGATAGATAGAATCGCTCGGTCGTTTGCGATGTGTTGTGTGCGGTCTGATCGTATAGCTGATAGCGTTCGTGTGTATGCTCGATAGCAGAGTTAGATAGATCGATAGATAAAATACGAGTAGATAGATACGATACAGAGTAGATGATAGATAGAGTGATAGATAGATAGAATAGCAAGTTGATAGATAGATAGCAAAGTTAGATAGATAGATAGAAGCAAGTTAGAAGATAGATAGATCATAGCAAAGTTAGATAGATAGATGATAGCAATTAGATAGATAGATGCAAAGTTGATAGAAGATATATGATAGATATGGATAGATAGATGACGTGTATAAGACGATAGATAGAATCAACGTGTATAAAGCCCCTCCCACTTCTTGACAAGCACATCCTACTTCCGACAAAGCATCACCACTTTCATTAAAAACACACCCCTTCCGGTGGCGAGGGGGACGGCATTTGGAATTTTGTGTCAGGTGGCAAAAAGTCTAGAGACGGCCCTGGTTAGAGCAAAATTAGCACCATTTTTAACAATAAGTAACTTATATTGAATTACCCTGGAAAAGTTTAATGTCATGATTTGAGATCTAAAGCTCTAATTTGACTTTGTATTGTGTCTTAAGAACATTTTTGCCTTAATTTGACCTGAATTGTCCCCATTCTGTCACCCTAAAATTTGATTCATACTTGAAATATCATTATCACATTATCATAGCTTTTGTTTAAAGGGTATCTCCACTGGTAAAATGATTTTTTTGTAGTCCATTGGGACTTGTTAGAGGACGCAGTGGAGGAGCAAGAGATCAGGTAAGTTCTCTAACTTTGTTCCCGGCTCCTGCACATTTTATTGAAGGACGGAAGGTAAGACACAGCTCCTTTACGTCCTGTTCTTCAATAAAATGACTACAAAAAATGTATTTTACCAGTGGAGATACCCTTTAAAGTGTAACTCTGGTCTTCAATCTATACATGATCACTTTATTAAAAAGAACACATTCCTAAATTTAAAATGATTCAAGTATCATGCTTCTAGCTGCACACTCTCCAAACTTACAGCAATAAAAGTGTGGTTTTATATCAACAGCACCAGAAAGCCCCTGGCTTGAGCATGCCACTTGTATCGAACTGCTGTAGAGAGCATCATCATCTGCATCATAAGACCCACTCCCAAACGTCTTTATCGTTTTTAAAGTTGTCAATGAGCAGGAAAAAAACATAGATTGATTGCACACTTGTAACTAGCTGCTGAAAATTAATTTTTGAGGATTGGGCTATGACAGCTTATAACTCATGCTTCTCACAGAGACAGTGCAAAGTAGAAGGAGAGACTTTACAAGTCTATAACTTTGGGTTGACAATAGCTAGAGACATCATCCCAAGCTTGTTTGAACGACACTAGTATGGAGACCCTTTATGTTCTTATAACTAATTTAGTATATATAGATCACATGATTCTCCAAAAGTAAACTGGGTCTAATGTAGGACCTGCAGGATATATCCAGTTCATCTGTGTCATCAAAACAAATAGTGTACATGTCCTAGTGGATAAAGGGCTGATTTAAAGAAGGAATGGCCCAGAGGCTAAATAACTAAGCTATGACCCTGAGATGCCTATGCTCTTTTTCTAGGTTTGGCCCTGTGTAAACTCATTGTAGCCTGACCAATTTACTTGACAGGCAGGGTAAACATTGCACATTAATATTGAATTCATATTCTGTTTTTTAAATAGACATATATTGTAAGAAAAAATAGACACTATTTGTAAGATAAGAATAGGACCAGATTTGTGGATACAAAAAAAGTGCAAGACATATTAGTTTTCTTCCAAATGTTTTTCTAGCAGGGTGGCATGAAAAAGTAGCTGGATGGGGCAGGGGAAAAAGGAAAGTTGGTGGTGGGTAAAATTAAATGTATTATTTTTACTAGATAACAATATCCTTTAAACTCATGCAGTATAATAACTACATTGAAACCAAAACAACCTGCTTCATACTCTAATGGAAACACAGCCTAGCATCATGCAGGGATGGCTAACTTTCGCCCCACTAGATGTTTGAAGATTACAACTCTCAGTATTATTTGGTTGCATAGAGTTGTAGGGGGAGATTCAATATGGTCCAAATCCTTCTAAAAGGGTTAACGTGGATTTTAGATGGCTTTAGATGGAAATGTTTTTGGAAATAGCACTGTGCTATCCAACACCCCTACCGTTAAGTTTTGCGCTACTTGGTAATGCAAAACTTAACGGTACTGTGTGAGAGGCTTTAAAGTCGCATTACTTACCTTAGCCCGATCCCGCGATGCAATACCTGACGTAATCTCGTTTACGTCAAGTATTGTATTGGTGGATCGGGCGAAGGTAACTAACGCCATATTAAATATTGTATCTCCCCAGTAGTTTTTAAACACCTGAAGGGCAGCGAGTGGGGCATCCATGATATAGCTATTTGGTTTTAAAGGAATGCCTCACATGGAGCCCCCTAAGATCTTCACGGTCCTAGAAATTAAAGGCTAAGTATTGGACTTACTTTACACGAATCAATCAATCAATCACACAAACCAATCCATACAGCAGCAGGGGGCATAATTATTCCCTCCCGATTACTAGAACAATTACTGCTCTACTTTGTCCATAGCCTGGATTGACAACAGGACATTAACGCTGAGGCTACACTACAACGCACCAAATCGCACACGAAATTGTGAGCGTTATCGCACTTGATTGTTTGTGCAATTCTTGTGCGTTTTTCGTTTGCGTGTGCCATTTTGTCATTTTCCTTTATGGAAACGTATGCGTTACCAAAATGGAAATGTATGCGCATCGGAAATCGTGGGGATTTTTTCTTCCTGTGATTTCCATTATAACCAAATTATAACCAAAACCGCAAAAGTGGCCACAGGGTTGGAGTTAACAAATACCATCCTAATTTCTCCTCCACTGTGATACTTCCGATCACTGATTGCTGGAACCATCCACAATAATGTTATAGTTCCATACTTGACATTTTGCCTACTTTGTAGGGTGTAATTTACAAAGCAGTATATTGACATAAGGACATGTTGTCATTTGCTAATGTGATGCTACTTACCGAGTATTATTCCCTAACCTCACTCTGCTTATACTGCTCTTCTTTACACTAGAATGTGCTAATGAAGTGTTACACAAACTTGCAGAAATTGTCTCAGGGAACCCCTACATAAAAAAGTTTTATATTTATTTATCTTTCTCAATCATCAGTACATTAATTCATCACATGGGTGGATCTATACAGTTCCTTTCACTGGCTCTTGAGCAATCCCAGCATCAATGCAAGAAAGAAAGAAACACTGTTAAGTGTAAACCATTTCTCTACTACTGTCTCACAAGGGCAGTAAGAGGCCATAACATCACTGGTTACATGCCCAAGTACATGTGCAGAACTAGAGTTAGACAGACATGGAATTAGAGGGTCTTGATTTTAAAGTATTCTTAAATACTTTAATTTGTCTATTTGCAGCTGGTAATATCAAAGGCCTCTGGGAGTTTTAGCTTAGTACAGTATCACTGATTTAAACTTTATTTCATTGTCTTAGGCCATTGTTTTCCTTTATTGCCCTTTAAGCTGGGCACACTACTTAAAGGGCAATCCTTCCTCCTTTCGAATGTCGGGCAGGAGGAAGGACTGTCAGTCTCGGACTCGGGTCTGACAGTTCGCCACGACAGATCATGTGGTCCATATAGGACCGCACGATCGTCGGTTTTTGACTGTGTACGATCATTCGTTTGATTCAGACGAATGGTCGGCCGTGGCCATAACGAATAACCATTCAATATTTCATCCTCGTTCGACCGAAACACTGAAATGTCCATCAGGCCGAAATATTGGATGGTATGTACCCAGCTTTACTCTCTAAAGATGGGAAAAGAGATTCAGCAAAAGCTGCTAATTTTACTAATATATTATTATAGAGTGTACATTAAAATCACAAACAAAAGAAAAGATAGCATCCTTGACTCTATTACAACTAAAAGGTTCTGGAAATCACAGCTCCACTCCAGTGGTTCAGCTATGGGTCAACTGTATTGCCAGTGTAAATATGGTGTAAAGTTGACAGTTTCTGTATCTTCCTGTACTGTCATATTCATGAGATGTTAAAAGCCTGTGCAGTTCAATATAACGACTGTTTCAATTTAGTGTGTGGATCAACAAGATTCAAGGTAATAATTAGAACACATTTTATACTGCCAAACATGGGCACACAAAATATGATTATAAATCTAGTTTCAGTAATGTCTAGTATAAATTATGTAAGGAAATAATTTAAATTATTATGCAACCAAGAATATAGTTACTATCTTATGTATATGGTGCTTGTATGTATGAAGTTAAGTTCTATTTTGAATACTAAGGGAGTGCTTTTGATAATCAGTTTCTATCCTGCTGTGTATATAGGGAATGTCACTTCTGTGTGTACTATAACTGTGTATAGTCATATATTCCAGCAGATATTTGTGCTCACTACTTTTACCTGTGTGCGCAGGTCAGTGGAGTTGTGTGCGAGTACCTGTGAATGAGCTCCTATAAGTGAGCACCTTATATGTTTGCTGAGTTTGTATGCACTATGTACACCAATAACCTGTTTTACGTGATTGTCTGCTCTGCATGCTAATTAAATATCCTTGTGTATGTGAGTGTCAGGTGCATTCCTAGATATTTCCCAGTAGTACATTGCGGCTATGTGATAACATCATCGCGCCACCATGCACGACCACATCTTGAGAGAACCACAGCTCTTCTCTCCCGATCGCGCGCCCTATCTTTTGTATTGGCGCCTAAGATAGGGCGCGGTCGGGACAGAGCAGCTGTCAGTGAAGGAGCGGCTGCGAGTGGAGCGGCGGTAAGGTAAGTTCCAGGTCCCCCGAGCGTCCTATTATTAATAGGGAGGTGAGAATAAGCGTTCTCACCTCCCTGTGAATAATAGAAACGAATGGCACAGAATTGATTTTCTGGATTATGGGACTTTAGTGTCCCTTTAACATACTTAGATATGTATAAAATAGAGAAATGGTTTTAATAATAATGTTTTGTTTTTTCTTTACTGAACTCCTTTTAGAGGCTTGTACATTTAATAAGGGTTTTAACTGCTCAAGGAAACCTATTTAGTAACTAGCATACTGAAAGCAACAAAAGATGGTTGATCCCACCAAAGAAGCCCAGAAGGTGTGAAAGGAGGGAAGGAGAAAGAGAGATTAAAAAAAAATATCTTCAGGAGCTGATTTTGAGAATTTTTGTTTAAGACATCAAATTGTAACGTTGCTGTTCAATTCATCTTACTTAACATGCACTGTATGAATATGATTTGAGTTTCTACAAACCTGTTTAAAATAACCCAATCAAAAAGGGCCTCAGTGAGCACAATAATAAAACGGATGCAGCTGTAAATACAGAGGCAGGAACTTTCTGGTACAGACAACATTTCTATTCTGTGGTTGTACTGGAGAGTTTTATCTAGAGGAAGCCAGCACATTAGTCACTTTGCACAAACAAACCAATATTTGTTTTTCTTCCTGTTATATCTTGTATCATCCGAGATGAAATTTCCTAGCAAGCAGTAGGTTCCTTTTCAATTGAAATTCCCTGTATACAGGGGGTGTGTGGCTTGCAGGTCCAGGGATCAGTTGCATGGACTGAGAGCTCCTGGAAGCTGCCGTGTAAAACTCCACTTAAGACCCACTTACAGGGCTGGAAAATCTCCTAAAAGCGAGTCTGATATACCTAGAATGGGGAGAAATTCCCTGTATACAAAGCATATGCATGTTTTTTATTGGGTATTATATACTGTAACTATGATGGCCACTTATTTGTTCTTTCTGTTGTTTCTTATGTACGCACAGCTTGACACCCTCATCCTTTAAGCAACATATCACTGAGGAAATGCTTTAGTGTGTTTCTCCTAATAGACATTGAAACTTTAAAGGCCAATCCCACCTCCACATACAAATTGATATAAAAATGAGGAGGGATGGAACTTATCTGACATTTTCCAGTGATATGGTTCTAGTAATTTTAAGTTCTCTTAATGTACCCTACCTTCCCCCCACCCATACAAATGAGTTAGAAAACCCTGGATGGTCCTATTGCATAGCTGGAGCAACTATTTTCTAAACTTAACTAAATCCAAAGCCAAATTACTTAGTTGACTTGCTTATTATCTGTGATATATTCAGCTGAAAAGGACACAACTAGTCCATGTAAAATGACTCATATATTTCTAAAAAAAGTAACTTTTTAATGAAAATATAAGAAATATAGATTTTGTTATGCCTTTGATTGTGGCTGAAGGAATTCAGAAGATTATTTTTATTCCTGTGTTCCATTCTTCCTTTCATGTATATAAAGAGTCTGCAAAGCATGTATATAAAGACTTCAATTCTTTTTGTTCCTTGTGATGGCCATACACTAGGCAGACATTAGATAGATTTGAGATATCTATCTAATGTATAAAGAAAACAGAGTTTTTTTATCTTGAGATGCTCCAATCTGACCAATTCATTTTGTGATCTCAAATTGATTGTATGAAAGAACGGATTAGGCAGTTCTAGATAGATTAGACATTTATTTTATGAGAGATTGGACATCTGTCTAATGTCTTACGTAGTGAACGGTCACCTTTAGTCTTGGTAGTAAAAAACACAATTAACTAACTGGCAGTTTTAACACAAGAAGACAATCCAAGTTTCCATAAAGCAAAAACATCCTCAGCCCATTTTGCAACCTGCGGACTTGTACTTTTGACACTATGCATTAATCTAGAATGGAAAACTGATCAAAGTTCATATAATGTTAGTTCATAACATTATCCCTAAGCTTTGTGTGAGCCTGATGGTATTAATGAAGAGGACTGCAAGAGGTCTCAGACTAGAAAAATGAACAATTAGCAGGGCCAGTGTGTAGCACTGGGTAACTTGTACATTGGCATAGATCACAGTCATTATAGGGCAGCAGTTGGCAGGTTGGAACCACCATTACCAAGATGGGTGTGGTGAAGTTTGGTTTACTTGCTACAGACACAGGTAATTTTTTAAAAAAAATTTTTTATAATTGACATTTTATTTGATACAATATAGATCATAGCACACAATGTTCCATCAGAAAAGAAAAGGGAAGAGCATAGCGGGAAATATGTGAAATCAAAATGGGGAAAAGGGAGAGCAGAATCTGGAAAAAAAAATAGAAAAAGAATTAAATCAAATTACAAAAAAGAAAAGTATAATTTTTTCATTTACAATTGTTTCACAGGTAGTTATACAGCAGGAGATAATGACTTTGTACATTGATGTTGTACAGTGATAATAAAACTAACTTTTATAACACAAAACGTTTGGCAATTTGCTTTCCTTAGAATGAGAGATGCTGGTGTGCTTAGAGATATTTGCAGACATTGCATATTGGGGGGTGGGGTGGGGAAGGGAGTGCCCGTTGCCTGCTTTATTTCCTGGGGTTAGTCTAATGTGTTTGGAATACTTAGTGTAAGGATCCAGATGTAATCGAGGAGTCAAGCCACACAGACCAAATCTTTTCAAATTTCTTTTTACAGTTTCTATGTTTATATATCAGGTTATGGTAGGGGAGAGTGTTGCTGATTAGGGCTGTCCATGAGGCCACTTGAGGCAGTTCTGGGGCCAACCACTTAAGGACTATGGTCTTTCGAGCCCAAAATAAAGTTTCTTTTACAAATGTTAATTGGTAGGTGGTTTCTATTTCGATAGAATTTATACCCAATAGGCAGAGTTTGGGGTCCAAGGTTTGTTAACAGGCGAGTAACCTCGTGCCAGAAATTTTGCACCAGTGGACAGTCCCATATTAGATGCCAGAAGTCTGCTGACTGATGATTACATTTAGGACATCTGCCTGAAGTGGCAGGGGATATCTGATTTAGTTTCTTAGGGGTGAGATATGCTTGGTGGGTTATGTATAGTTGAATCAGTTTATTGTTTGCTGCGGGAGAGGCTTTAACATGGGCTGCGCCTATCTCATCCCAATCTTCATAATTTATATTGGGTATATATTTATTCCAAAGCTGAATGATTGACTCTCTCTGATAGACAGATTTCACTGCAATTAGTCTGGTGTATATTCGTGAGATGAGGCCTTGTAGGCTTTTGGTCTTGAGGATCCCGATGATGGGGTGTTTAGTCAGTTGGAGTTGTCTGGAGGTGAATTGCGAGTGGATGCAGTTTCTGAGCTGCAAGTATCGAAAGAAATATGAGCGGGGGAGATCAAATTCGGTTTTAAGGTCCTCAAAGCATTTAAGATATTGTCCTGCTATGATTTGATCAAACTGTCTTATTCCTTTACAGTCCCAATCATTCGCTGAGATAAAGGCTGCAAGATTGCAACATTGGTTGTTCCATAGGGGAGTTTTGTGTGGTATTCCTGAGTACTGGAGTAACTCAATGATTTCTTTCCAAACCTTATGTGTTTGGTGGTGTAGAGGAGTAGGTGAATTAGTCATATGACGACTTGGTGCTTCCAACGTGGCCATTTGGTGGCCGGTGCTGTATGAGTCCAGCATTTGCTCCGCCGCGGTAGGTGGATCATTGGGATCTATCCACTGCCTTTGAAATCTGATCTGACCGGCTAGGTAATATAATCGAAGGTTTGGCAGTGCCAGGCTGGCTTCATCTTTGGGTTGTTGGAGTTTACTCATTTTGAGTCTAGCTCTGCCACTGGCCCAGAGAAATGAGGTCAAAATGCTTGTGATTTCAGAGAACAGTTTTTTAGGGAGGTAGGCTGGGGAGTGTTCTATTATATACAGGATTTTTGGAAGAAGAATAATTTTAATGAGTTTCATCCTTCCGATTAAATTGATTGGAAGGGCAATCAAGGATTGCGTTTTTTGGCGTATAGTATGGAGAAGGGGGTTGACGTTCAGTTCTTTGAATGCCTTTGGGTTCTTAGAAATCCATATGCCAAGGTACTTAAAGTGTGAGACTTTTGGAATTTGCCAGGATAACTCTTGGGTGGAAATATTTTTTGGCGTCCAGCAGACATATAGAGGATTTCCCCCAGTTGATACCGAGACCAGAATGTGGTCTGAATTGGGAGATATGTTTCTCTTCTTGGTTTAGGGATTGTCCAGTAAAGGAATAAAATCACATCTTAGGCATAGAGCCCGATTAAATCCATGTGAGAACCGCTATTTAGGCCTTTAATAAGATTGTCTGATCGGAGTCTTATAGGTAATGTTTCTATGACAAGTGAGAAGAGAAAGGGAGAAAGGGGGCATCCCTGTCTGGTCCCTCGGTTTAGGGGAAAGGGGTCAGACCTCAGTCCGTTTACAACTACGTTGGCCATAGGGTTGGAGTATACTATTCAGTATTACATTCCCCTCTCAGCTAGCATAGTCACTATTAGGGACTTATAAGCATTTTCAGGTTAGTGATTAGGAGAGTAGTAGTCATGATGTGGTTGGTATCCCATTGGATCGACTATATATACCTTTGGCAAGTAATCTCGTAACATTAGCAGTTACCCCTCTGGGGAACAATTTCCTTACTGTATATATTAGAGAGGTACCCGAGATAGTTCTATATAGTGCAGTATTGTTGTATTTATTATTGTAAATGTTTGATTACTATGGTAGACCTCTGTCTATACATTTAAGTAGTTTTTAGTACCTTTTCAATATACATAGTATAAAAATTTTTAGACTCATTTATTTATATATTTATATTCACATATTTTAGCACTTTTATGAAGTTTTAGCACCATTTGTCGCAATACCATTATATCATATTTTTAGATGTACATAGAGCCATGGGGAATCACTGGCTTTCTCACTTGTTCACATAAGGTTAGCTATTGGCCCCACTCGAGGTTTTCAGAACCGGGACAGCAACCAGATGACAGCTAGGGGCGGACACAATACTACTAGCACGGAGGGAGTGTCGGTTTAGGGGGGAGGGTCACGTTAGTGTTTTTAGTCTCGTATGTTTTCTGTGACATCACATCCTGATGACGGCCAAGATGGCAGCCGAAACACGTTGATGTTAGCATTCCAATTCAATACATTTGATCTGTTACACTCAAGACCCAGGAGTGCTTCCATATTCATCTATTCTCTATTTACAAACTCCGGTAAGCACCCGGGCATCATATTGCATTTGGCGGGGAGTGCCACCTCTACCCTCACACATGTTTTAATCCATTGTATGTATTTAGGGCTGAATCCGAACCATGACATGCACGCCCATAGAAAATTCCATTCGACAGAGTCGAATGCCTTAGTCGCATCTAATGACAGGATTGCCCTGTCGCCCACTACGTCATGCTGGATCTGCATATGAATTTGTGCTCGCCGAATATTTATCGAGGTACTTTTACCTGGCATAAAACCAGTTTGGTCATGATGTATAATATTAGATATTACTTATGAAGGTGACTGGCTAGGGTTTTGGCCAGTATTTTATAATCGCTGTTAAGAAGCGAAATTGGTCTATACACGGCTTGGTCTGCTGGGTCTTTGTCTGGCTTCAGGAGTAAAATTATTGATGCATCCGCCAGAAATAGGGAGGTTTAGATTGGCGAAGGCTAATCGGTAAGGGAGGAGTAATTGTTCTAAGATGGTTTTATCAAATTTCTTGTAGAATTCGATAGAAAGACTGTTTGGGCCTGAGGCTTTCCCAGTTTTCATGCTGGCAAGAGCGTCAGATAGTTCCTCTAATGTGAGGTCTGCATCTAGTAGTTGTTTTTGCTCAGTAGATAATTGAGGGAATGATAGGTCTTGTAGGTAGTCTAGGTTGAGTGGAATGGAGTGATGTGATTTGTAATGAGATTGGAAGTAGTTGGCAAATTAATTAAGAATATCGGAGGATTTAGTGAGGAGGCCCTTGCGGGGATCTTGTATTTTAAGGATTGTTATTTGTTTTTGGTTGGTTTGTACTAGGTGAGCTAGAATAGAATTTTTGTTTTTGGAAAAAGAATTTATGGTTCGCTTTTTCTTTAATTAGAATATTATATTGTCTCTGGAGTTGTTGCCAGGTGTTTTGGTTTGCGTCGGATGGATTGTTGCAGAATATTTGCTCTGCCTTTTGTACTTCTTGGGTGAGTGATTCTTCCTCTAGTCTTGATTGTTTTTTGAGAGAATTAATTGTACTGTTAAGATGTCCTCTAGTGTAGGCCTTAAAGGCATCCCAGATAACCTCCTGGGGGGTGGGTCCATGGTCTAGGCTGAAGTAGAACTGTAGTTGGTCCTCAATGGGGTCCCCATCCTCTATTTGTGATATCCAAAAGGGGTGTATTTTAAGGTATCTGGGAGTTGATAAGTTATGGTGGAGGGAGATGGAGAGAACCATTGGGGAGTGGTCTGAGACACCCTTTGTGAGGTATTCAACCTGGGCTACCTGGGGCAGAAGCCGGGTGTTTACAAAGAAATAGTCCAAACGTAAGTGAACATTATGAGATGTAGAGAAACAGGAGTATGCAGCAAGTGTGGGGTTTCGGTGTCTCCATGCATCTACCCAACCAACCTCGGCCATCAGGTGAGCTAAGGCGGAGGGTTTGTTTGTGGTGGTCTGGCCTGGGGGAGGAGGGTGTCTATCTTTTTGGGGACACATTAGCAAATTAAAGTCTCCCATACAGATGATTGAAGCAGAGGGGAAGTTGAGGGTGAAGGTCACACGTTTTTGTATTAGATGGAGGGAGGCTGGTGGAGGATTGTATAGTCCTAATATCACATATGTTGCTCCCACTAATTCTAGTGCAATACAAATAAAGCGTCCCCCGTCATCCTTTTGTACTTTGATTATTTTAATCTGGAGTGGTGTACTGATTAGAATGGAGACCCCTCTGGAATATACGGAGTGCGTACTGTGTGAGGCCCAAGTCATCCAGGATTTATTTAGCCAACCCTGGGTGGAGTTTAGTAGATGCGTTTCCTGTAAACAGGTGATGTCAGGATTAATTTTACGAATGGTATCGAATACCTGTAAAAGTTTGATTGGGCTGTTCAGGCCCCGCACATTCCAGGTTAGTAATTTAAGATGAGGGGGTTGCATTGCCGTTCTGGGATTGTGGATTCATATTTAGTTTGATTGTGGTATCCCTGTGTTTATCCATAGCGGGCTAGGGCACGGGGAAGGAGGGAGAGAGGGGATGGGGTATGAGTTATAGGTACACAACCTGTAATATATATTGCATTGCCAAAAACATAACATATAAACTTTGTTTATTATAAACAACTTAACCAAGATACCTAGTGTTATACCAAATAACCTTAGTTGTATGATAACTTTTCTAGGGCAGCACTGGTGAGTGCTTTTTTTGGCCTGAGAGCAAGGGTGTTTAGATCCATTCACTTTTCTTGCAGTGGTAAAGTTCTAATAGATAGAAATATGAGGGGGGGTGAGGTAGAGGGAAACATCAGATAGTCAATATAACCCATATGATTAAACATATAACAGTAAGGGAGTTGTTTCCTGGGGGGATGTGGATCCTAAGAGTGTTAAAACAGGCTCCTTCTTAAATTGACAGGGGGTTTGTTCCCCTTTATCAGCGGACTGGGGGTGGAGGTTAAAATATAACAATATTGTGAGAGGGTCACAAACTATATACAAATGAAGATGTCCAGAGACTGTCAAAGTTCAGGTTGGTGATCCTAGTTAGTGATAAGTTAAGAAGCTTGGTACAACCCCTATTCAGAGATGTAGCTTGCAGGGGGTATTTACTGTACCTTAACCTGAGGTGAATTCAGTCGTAAGTCCTGGAACGATACCTTATATCCTGGTGGGCAGGTATCTGGAGATCTCAGATGCTGGTTGCAAAGAGCCGATAGGATCCCGGGAAAGTGTAGAAGACAAGTAAAGTTGGCCAGGGGGGGGGAAAGATGGGGCCAGGGTGTTGACCACAGGGTTTAGGGTCTCGGCGATCCGTGAGGCCTGGCTCCTCCAGGGCGGCTGTCCAACCAGGCTCTGCATTCTTCCGGTGTTTCAAAAAAGTGGGTCCGGTTGTCGGCTTTCACTCTTAGTTCGGCGGGGAACATCATTGAGTATTTGAGGCCTAGTCGTCGTAGACGCGTTTTGACTTCCTGGAAGTTGGCACGTTTTTTTTGAAGGTCAGCGGAGAATTCAGGGAAAAGCATCACCAATGTGCCTTCATATACAAGCTGGTCACATTCTATTTGCCCTAAGGATGCGATCTCTGTCCCTGGCGCTCAAGATCCGTGCTATCAGAGGTCTGGGTCTCGAGCCTGGGGGGGGGGGTTGAGCAGGATGGAACAAGCCCACTGAGAAGGTTGGGGATAGGTTTACCTCAGGGAATGATTGTGTCAGCCATCACTCCACTAAGCCTTCCACATTAGTTCCCTCTTTCTGATGTTTTAGATTCTAGTATGGCTGCCAGAAGGAGTCAGGGAGTCAGGTTCAGTAATGGCGGGTCCGCTTTCTGCTCACGGCCCTTGTGGGCGAATTTTTCCAGTTTGGCGGCTGCAGATAGGGATCTTTTTTTTCTGTGGCGTGTCATTCAGGTCCCGGTAGTTTGCCAAGCATTTGGGGGGCTGTAAGAGTCTATTGAACTATCAGGAGAATCACAGAATGGGTGAAGTGAAGTGAACTCTTGTGTAACGCGTCCTCACGCCATGCTTGCTCAGGCCACGCCCCAAAGAAAAGTATAATTAATCCTTAGAATTATTCTATTTAGAAAACTGGTCAGGAGGGATCAAAGCAGAACATAAGTTTGGAGATTTTAAAGTAACATGCTGGTCTGTGTATATTCAGTAAATCCAGACAACCCAAATCTTATCATCACTAATACACCATGTAATGTTAGCTATAGTACTTAGGACCTTCCACTCGGGGTCCTTTTTAGGTGCCTGGATCGCTTTTCATTGTTATAATCCATAACATGTAGTTACCATTACTGTATTAGGCCTTAGAAAGTGCATTGGCTCTCACTTCATCACATTATAAAATCAGTTCTTGACACTAACTAGAGGTAACATACTAACTAATAAAATGGTTTGTTGGATGAAGATTAACAGAAATATTTGTGTTTTAAAACCCTTTAGAAAGTGCTAGACCATTGTTATTGAGTAGGGTTTAAGGAGACTAATTTCAAGTTAAAACTTGAAGATTAAACTTAAATATTGTTAAACATCTGGGGGCGGCGCTTGGAAGTAGATGGAGTAGGACATGTGTCTGAGTAGCTCCGGCGCCAAAACTCACTTGTGGCTAATTCCAGCAATCCCAACCTAAGTTAAATACCGAATTCGGTGTAATCGCTTCTAGAACCCAGATGACAAAACCCAGGGGGAACAAATCGACGGGAGCCACCAAAAAACTTTTGGTGGCTCCCGTCGTGGCACGCGTGGCACGGGGCTGCCAACAACCAGGCCGCCATGACAACCTCCCCACAAAAGAAGACGCAAAGTACAGACCTCGAACGAAACCCACCAGATGATAACCCAGCAGGCACTGACCCGGCCGGCAAAGAACCCTCACTTGCCGAACTGCAGCAGCACCTCCTGGGCACTATTCAGAACTCGCAAAGATCCCTGGCTAGTATGATAGAAGAAACGAGGTCAGATATATCCCTCCTCCGACATGACATGCAGAAAGTCAGACAATGGGTGGCCAAGACGGACTCCCGTATCTCCACCATTGAGGATGCGATCCGGCCCGTACCTGACACACTTTCCCGCCTGCAGCAGGAACTACTGGCCACAAGGGACAAGCTAGATGACCTTGAAAACAGGTCAAAACCTTTGATTCCTGGGTTTTGCAGAAGGCACGGAAGGCCAGCTACCAGCCCAATTCCTAGAAACCTGGATCAAGGAGACATTTGTAGTGGAGGGCCTGTCCACCCAGTTTGCAATAGAGAGAGCACATCAGATCCCTGCCAGGGCCCCGGCCCCAGGAGCGCCACCAAGGCCCCTCATTGCCAGGCTCCTCAACGCCCGCGATAGAGACTGGGTTCTGAGGCAAGAACCATCGGGAGTGGGGCCTATGAAAACTCGAGCATCAAGATATTCCCGGACTACTCGCTAGAACTACAACGACGCAGAGCTACCTATATGGAGGCCAAGAAGCGTCTAGTGACGGCGGGCCTCACCTACTCCATGATGTACCCAGCGCATCTGAGAGTCATGACGGAGGACCGAGTCAGATTCTTCGACAGCCCGGTAGACGTATGTGCCTGTCTGGACACCCGCTGACCCAGACCGGTAAAGTACAACGCCAACCACCACCACCACTTTGCCCTATAGGTTATGCGGAAACTAACCCACCTGTCTATACACCTCACAATACCGACCTGCCAACCGACACTGCCACCTAAAACTGTGTGGAACAATAGTGTGATGCCCAGCAGGACTGTTGCAAGACGCCCGAACCCTAACAGGTGCCAACCCCACCTCCCCTCCTCCTCAGTGGCCCTGAAATCATCATGGCAACTGCCTTATAACTATTGAGGGGAAATTACTGTTCAATAGACTCGCTTCCACCTCCCCCCTCTACCCCACAGGGAAAGTCCATCATATGAACATAACTGATGGCGCTACCTTACCCAATTATAACCAATGAACCCCCTCTGCAATAGATGTGGTGCTGGTGTGTGGAGTCGAGCCTGAACCCCCCCTACTTTTGCCCATACCCACTCTCCTTACCAAAAGGGAACTTATAACCAACCCAGAAGGCTGCAACTCCTAGAGCCCCTATGCCATGAGGAGATGGATACGGGGGAACTATAGAAATTCTGTTTGACGACTACTGAAAACACCAAATAGACCAACCCTCTAAACCGCATTAGGGGTGGTGGGGTCGAGCACCCTACTACATAGCATAACATGTGTACAGGATGAGTGAGAAATTACATTTTCCCCCATGTAATTTGCATTTTGGATCTATGAATGTCTATGTTAGTTTATATGTAATTTTAATATGCTTTATATATACTGGGAATATTCTGATAACCGTGATGCTGTATAACCGCTGAGATGGATATGAATCTGGGTGGGGGCGCGCTGCCTCCCATGCTGGTACCGGGGACTGACGGGAAGAGCCCAGTCTCCCCTGGGGTGGTCGCCTGGGTTGATGAGACGGCCGGCGACGACTGGGGGGGCAGTATGTGGGAGGGGGCGCGCACCATCATATATATAGTTGACAGCATCTGCGGACACAATGAAGTATAACTGAAAGTTTATATGCATTGTAGATTATGTGTCGGACGGGTGGTGTGTGGGTAAGTGTCCGGTCTCCCCCCCACGGGACTAGCCTATAAATTATTCAATAACTAAACTGTGACCAATGTCACACCCAGCGAGGTTGGAATAACACGATCTGGCGGAGGAGTTAACATAACTTCGAGCACTGATAAATAGGACTACCATCCCCGCATGATGGGACAGAGTGTATGCCTGACATGTAAATAGCTATACACTGCATCTAACTTAGTAGAAACCCAAACGCCTCTAGAGTATCACGCAATATTCGTTTACTAAGTTAAACGTAACTTAACTGGCCAATCCCCAATTGACGCGGAAGTGTGTGTTCTCTCTGGGGGCGGGGCTGACATGAACCCACATGCAAATAATTGCCCATATCTATGGGACACAGCCTGCTTTACAAAACCACCACTCTGGGTAAACATTACAAAAGCTATGCAATTTCAGAGTATAATTTCCGAATAGGAGAATTGGAGAATATTGGGGTACATTAGACTAATCTCAAGGAATATGTGAGCTAAACGGGACAAATATGTGGAGCCTGCCCTGCGGAGGCTAAATATAAATGTCTACTGCAAGAAAGCACCCGGACACACATACAGATGCTCTACATGAGCTACAGTTGTTAGAAATATACCCTATGTGTATCTGAATTGTTGGATGCAAAAGTGTGCCAACATCATGATGCTTAGAATACAATGTCCCACGGGACCAACTTATATGGTCCGAGCTGAAATGGCTGGCCCCTAGCATACCATACAAGAACCATCCCCATCCCACCGCTGACCCATACACACTTACTCACCATATCATCAATGACCCTATCACTCCCCCCTACATATATATGTCCCCCTATAACCTGTTATAGGATTACACCCTCAGCCCTTGTGACTTAAGAATGTAATGATAACTGAATTACTTCATGCTGATTGAATTGCAAAACTGGTCCGGGACTTGATTCAAGAATACCTCGAAGGGATACTTTACTTCACACACTAAGGTTACCACTTTTTATCTGGCGCCGGACGCGCCAACCTTCATCTGACCCCAACCCTCGCAAAAAACAGCACTATGTGCACCCCCAGGTTCACCAGGTCCACCTGGTTGTTTAATGTTAATTTATTTGGATTCTATTCAAGACCAATACTGTTTAGTCTGATGTTGAGACTTCTCTTTCTCTCATTTCTCTCTCCCTCTTCCCCTACCTACCCTTTCCCCCCTTCCCTATATACCTTTTGGTCTCAGGTATAAAAGAAAGTATTTCTATGAAAAGGAGGACTGTTATTTAAATGTAGTGGAGTTTGGACACGGGTGTCGCGACAAATCTTCAAAATCAATCATAGACCGTTTGATCATTTTCTATCTTAGAAATCTACCCTCCTAATACAAGTATGTCCAAGTCACTGACTATTCTTACTTGGAATGTCCGTGGTCTCAACGACCCCCAAAAAAGACTGGCTGTAACAACCCAAATTAACGCTATACGAGCCAATATAATCTGTTTACAAGAAACCCACGTACTACCCACCACCACACACTATCTCCAGAAGCCCTGGGTAGGATGGGCCGCCCATAGCACATATTCAGTATACTCTAGGGGTATCACTGATGATAAACAAAAATGTAAGATATTTAAAATACACAAAGTTAAAACTGACACAGGCAGAAGATATGTTTGTGTAATACTTGACATAGATCAACCCAATACATACTGATCTGTATATATGATCCACCCCCAGTTAACCAGAACCGATACGTAAAGTACTCCCTCTAATACTAAAGTACCCACAGCTAGACATATCTGTATGGAGATTTCAACTCGACAATGGACAATGCCATAGACAGATTCCCAACCCCACAAACAGTCAAAATGACAACATTCTATAGACTGATCTCTGAAAATGCAATGGACAGATGTGTGGAGGCTACAAAACCCCACCACAAAACATTCATTGCCCCATCTGCCACTTTCAACACCTTATCACGTATCGACTATTTTTTACAAACAAAGCGACCAGTTTATATGTAACCCGGATAAACCATTTACCCAGAGGAATATCTGATCACTCACCTGTATACATGGAAGTCAAACAGGAGGCTGAATTTCATTAGCCAGGAGGGGCAGAATTCACCCTTTTTGGCTAACTCTCCTCCCCGGACCCTATACCAGAACAAATTGAACTATATTTTTCACTAGACCACACACCGGTCTCGTCATTAATCCAATGGGATGCCTTCAAGGCCTTCCTCAGGGGCCACCTCAATGCTGCCATCAAACACATTAAATCCAATACATCCCAGAGATCAACTTATCCAACCACCTATCAGAAGCCAAAAACAACTACACAGCCAACCCCACAGATCGCACCAAAACAGATTGGAAAGCCGCACAAGCACTTTTTACAACGCTAACATTGAAAAAATACACTGGAAAATGTTCTTTAATAATAAAAAATACTTCGAACATGGAAACCAGTCTGCTAAATTATTAGCACAACTTGCCCACGGCCCACAAGACACCAACAACATTTTAGCAGTAACAAGGGCCTAGTCACCAATACACCGGAGATCCTACTTACATTTACAAATTTCTATCAAAATCTATATCTATCACAACTCTCAGCCTCACCAACACAGCTGAAGAGATACCTTACAGATATACCTTCCCTCCCCAGCTTTCCCATCAGGGGAAGTCCCAACTAGAAGCAGATATCACCATATCAGAGGTGATGGATGCAGTCGGAGAACTAACTAATGGCAAGTCACCCGTCCTAGACGGACTCCCAGCCGAAATATACCAAAGATATAGGGAATGGCTGATTCCGCAACTGTTTAAACTAATACAGCAAATCACCGAACAGCAAACACTTACACCCACCATGTACGAAGCACACATCACCCTGATTCCCAAGCCTGGGAATGACTGCCGTTCATATAGGCCCATTTCATTACTTAACACTGACTACAAGATAATAGCTAAAATTCTGGCTAACAGAATAAAAAAAATAATTCCAACAATTATACATCCGGACCAAACCGGATTTATCCCCGGAAAATCCACATCAATTAACATTAGAAAAACTTTAATCCATTGCCAGGTGGACCATGATAATGCCGGCAGTCGAGTAATGCTATCACTAGATGCTCAAAAGGCATTCGACTCGGGGGAGTGGTCTTAGCAGTGTATGAGTAGATTCGGGTTTGGGCCCAAATATATAAATTGGGTCAAATTACTATATACTTGCCCCAGGGCCACGATCCTGGTGAACGGAGCGTGCTCTAATCCTTCGATCTGTACAGGGGCACCAGGACAGGGATGCCCTCTTTCTCCATACCTGTTCGCACTAGCTATATAACCTCTAGCAATACAACTAAGAACCAATCAGGATATCAAGGGATTCACTCTTGAAGCCAGAACCTCACTCCTTAGTCTTTATGCGGACGATCTTATTCTATATCTAGCAGACCCACACCAATCTCTTACAACAGCCTATAATGTGATATCGATATTCAGTCCCATGTCCGGCCTCTGTATCAACTGGAGCAAGTCCGCGCTATTCCCGTTGGACCATAATACCACTCTGCCCCCGAGAACACAAGGATTAGTACCCATAGTTCAGGAATTCAAGTACTTCGGAATTATTATTACCAAGACGCCCGAAGAATTCCTTAACCGTAATGTATACCCACTCCTCGAGTGGACTCAAAACAAAGTCAAAATATGGAAACAATTCCCTATCAACTTTCTAGGGCGAGTAAACCTAATAAAGATCATTCTCCTTCCCAAGATTCTATACATCCTTCAACACTCAGCCACTATAGTCCCTAAAACATTCTTCGAAACCCTACAGAGCACGCTCCTTTCGTTTTTGTGGGGCTCCGGCCGTATCAGAACCAAATTTAAAACCCTCCAGAGGCCCAAGGCCTCTGCAGGCCTAGCCTTACCCGATTTTTATTTATATTTCACTGACTGGGTAATGCCACCACCACCCAACCCACAGGATACATCACCCCATCGGTATACGATATGGAGGGTATGCTCCATGCATATCTACCAACATTACCCATAGTATTCCTCGAGTCTCCCAGGAACACACTGCCTGGAAAGGGCACTGCCCTACACGACCAGATGCACGGAGTCTGGCAGGAGACTTCCAGGTATCTGGATGTGTCTGGAGTACTGGGGGAACAACCCCTCTGGCACAACAACAGATATCGTGTCCTGGCGGCTTTCGGGGCGTCGGACTACTGGGAAAACAAAGGCATACACTACTTTTACCAAATCATTCACAACAAACCGCAACCCCCCCCCCCCCTTACAGACCTGCAACAGCACCTGGCTATACCCAATCTACCAGTGTTCCTATACCTCCAGCTACGTTATTGTCTGATATCTGAATTCCAGACCCTACACATCACCCTCACACCCTATTATCACAATTCTGAAAGACAGAACAGAAAGACACCTAGTTTCACGACTGTATACATCCATGATTTCTGTTGACAGCGACAATCTCCAGACTAAGTTGATGGGAAAATGAGCCCAATGTATACCCACGATCACTGAACTGGAATGGAATGACATAGCTCTATCACATACCCGAGTGCCCCCATCTGCCAACCACAGAGTAATGCAATTCTTTATTATGCATCAAGTATATCTCTCCCCACGCAGATTATCATGTATGTCGCCAACTAATACATCTGAATGCCCCAGATTGATATATGTCACAAAACTGCTATGTATATCTAATGCCTGTTTCTAAAATAAACTTGTTTAAAAAAAATATTGTTAAACATCTAAAGAGATGTTTAGATGAGCATGAGAAAATACTTAAAGGGCATGTCCACCCCCAAAACTATGTTTTGCTGTAGTGTAGAGATCGCTATCCTGTGTACTTTTGCCATATACTTTCATTATTTTTTTGGAACAGTTATCAAGTTATTTTCATTTTTGTGTTTCTTATGGGTGTATCAATTGATTTCTCTCCTCCTATAGTGGGCAGTGTGCTTGTAGTCTATGGAGATATGTCCACCAATCAGAAGGGTTTTGCATAATGGTTAAAATAGCCCTTTCTCCATTTATTAATTAAACATGCAGAATCTGAGCAACTGATTTGCAAGTCCCATCTGAGATTCTGGGATTTTACATTAACCTATTCCCTTCTTCTATAGTCATTAGAACTACACAATCTGATATTGTTGAGTGCAAGTAGCATGTTGATGTCAGATTGAATCAGTTTATCAATGGTATATATATATATATATATATACAAACACACACACACAAGAAAAATACGAAGTCACTCACAGGTCTGAAACTTTTGAATGGCACCAGGCATTTCCTTGCTTGGAATGGAGTGCTGATCACTGTGTTTGCTCTATAGTAAGCACAACAGTTGTTACAAGCAGAGCTGCATTTATTACAGAACTGGTTGCTTTTAAACTGCAATTATTCACACTCAGCTTTGCTGCATGTGTTTTCTGATATCCCTTTGATTGCCATGTTGCTCTCTAGACTGGTTTACTATCATCCCTTGTTCTATTACTGGAGATTATTTCTGGTGAAATTGTGGAACCAGATATTCCAGGTACATCAATAGCTCTGTTACTCAGCTTCCTGTTCAATATTTAGTTGGACAGCAAACCAAACTTTTACTGGAATTATTTTATTAGATAACGAAAGCCAAATACTGAGAACTAAATTGAGAGCATCAGACCTAAGGGCTGCCCATTCAAGCTACCCAGCCTTAAGACATAACTTATGGCGGTTGCAGCGTATATCTGTTGTATTCAATAGATCAACTGGACTTGAAGTTAGTTCTTGAAGACATTTCGTAGTCATCCAACTGGCTTTCTCAATTCAGAATGACTTGTACAAGAATCTGTGGCAATTATGTGCCCTGGAAAATCCCAATTAGCATATCACAGCCAGGTGTTAAGGGCGTGATTGCATAGTGGCTAAGAGGTGTTATAGGAATGCCCAGAGTAAGGTGTCTAAACAACATTGTACATGGCAGACATTTGGTGTCGAACCCCCCCACCTCTATTTAGGCTTGGTTTCTTTATTTTCACATAAATGTCCTCCTTGACACCTCTCTTGAACCAGTCACATTCCTTTGCCAATATGTTAACATTACAATCTTCAAAGGTATGTCCTTATCTAAGATGCAGGTACAGGGTGAGTACTGACCCGAGGAATTGGCTCTTTTGTGCTGGGCCATACGTTGATGCAGTTGCTGTTTGGTCTCCCCCAAATACAAATCAGAGCATTCTTCACTGCACGCCATTTTCGGCTCAGTGCATTGCCTAGAGGAGGCAATAGAGTGCAATAGCGGCTCTTGGTACATAGCCCTGAACATCTTTTATTTAACAATTTCTTGACACGTTTCCGTCCACACAGGAGCAGTCCTCAGAAAGAGGAATCATTAAGAGCTTATCTAGTATGTGCATGAGGTAATGAGATTGTAACTGGACATGTACCCCACAATCAGCAAATGAAGAGAAAAATGCTAGGAAATGCCATTACCATCCTACATAATGCTTACAACCTAGAATTTATTTATAGAGGAAATTGTGTTTTCCTAAGGAGGAGTGTGTAATTGTGTATACTGAGAAAAAAGAAAAATATTCCCATGTCAAAAGAGAACATTGGGGACTTACCTAGTGCTGTCAAAAGCTCTATTATTAGCAATGTACTAAATATATATACACATTCATTAATTAATTGATTACTACACTAACCTTTCTAGCTAAAAATAAATAATATTTCTGTTCACTATGCATACAATCTCTCTGAATACCAAAGAAAACCCTGTCCTTTCTTATACCACAAATGTCATCTATAAATCAGTTCAAGTAAAAGTGGAACATGAATATTTCACAAGTAGTTTGCAGGGTCTAATATTGACCTTCCATACAGTAGCCACAAATAATGTAAATAGTCAGGGGACTGTAGATTTTTTTGTTTTTCATCACTGCTTGATGCCTATAATTAAACTTTGACTCACAATATTGATTTTCTCATAGACTTACAGTCTCGTCTGAGCATTTAATGCTATTTCGGAAACAATAATTTTCCCACAATACATCATCTTTATCTCCACTTCCTCGTTGTGAGGAGATACCTCTCTGCAGGTCTCTAGGCCAAGACATTTTACTATTGGCCATTAAAGGGCAGTGTCCACCCCCAAAACTAAAATTTAACCTTCTACTGGCCCCAAGTGCAGTGTTAAAAACCCTTACCTTACTGCTCAGCTCTTATGGTTCTCTTGCAATGTCTGTGAAAGTCTAGAAATTAAAGAGTAGAGCCCCTTTCTAGTGTAATTTGTTTCTGCCTGTAACTGTTCCTCATCAAGGTTTCTATGAGGGCAAGCATGCTCAGTAATCACTAAGAGGCAGCATTGGAAAAGGGAATTTCCACATGCAATTCACTTGATTTGCATGAACATTTCAGTTATAGCAAATCTGCACACAGCAGAGGATAGTTCGGTTGGATATCTAAAGATAACATTTTTTCCATATAGATGTCCTTTTTACCTGTAAACTTGTGCGAGAAAGTGCTTGCATAAACTTTGATTTGGTGCCGCATTTGAAAGGTCTTTTTACATATGTCCTTCCTGCTACGGGAATGGTGGCAACTAAAGAGTTACATGATAAAATAACATGTAACTCTTAGTTGCCACCATTCATTTTCTCTCTAATGAGGTGTACACGTTGTGGTTTTGTCCTGGCTATGTGGTGCACTGGGGCAATAGAGAAACACATTGCATTTGTTAGCAATTTTTATTTGATAATAAGCTTATATGTAAGTGGATATATGTTAGTTATCAGATCATCTCATTATTGGGGGATGCTTATAGTAAATGTAGTAGCAGGGGCCGCATCATTACAACCTGGTTGTATTTACACTGCATTTTTTCAATATACATTCCCTATTGCCTTTGCTGTTTGAGAGTGCTTGGCAGGGAATGGTTGATGAACCTAGTAGCACAACTGCATAGGCACTTGGGTTAGTCAATATTTGTTTTTGCCTAAACCGGTAAACCGCTCCCTAATTTCCCATGACCTCGTGCTTATATCAATTTAACACAGCGCTGTACATTATAACAATACAGATTATACAGTATGTATGTATATGTTTATTTATATAGCGCCACTTGGGGACACAGCGCTGTACATTCTAACAATACAGATTATACAGTATTTATATAGCGCCACTTGGGTAAACCACGCTGTACATTATAACAATACAGATTATAAAAACAAGGGGATGACTGCAACTATTATACAGATAGATAAAAATGTAATTAAATACATCTGTTTTATTCAATTAGATCAACTGAACTTGAAGTTCAGTTCTTGAACACGTTTCGCTAGTGATCCGACTGGCTTTCTCAATTCAGAATGACTTGTACAAGAATCTGTGGCAATTATGTGCCCTGGAAAATCCCAATTAGCATATCACAGCCAGGTGTTAAGGCCATAGTATGTTAGTAACAGATTCCATAATTCAGGCCATACACAGGCAACTTCCATAGTATGTTAGTAACAGATTCCATAATTCGGGCCATACACAGGCAACTTCCATAGTATGTTAGTAACAGATTCCATAATTCAGGCCATACACAGGCGACTTCCATAGTAACAGATTCCATTTAAAAATACATGTACATTGGTTACCCTATTTCATAGAGAACAATCCAGTTAACTACACTAACTGCAGCAGGGTTTTCACTAGGGTTGCAATAGTAGTGAACCATGCAGCATGGCTGAATGAGAATTAATATTAAAGAGAGCTAGTTCGTACATTTCAAACAAGCCTAGGAGGATGTGTCTAGCTTCTGTGGATCTTAAGTTATAGGCTTGTAAGTTTACACTGTCCTGAGTGTATTAAGCTAAGACAGTCACATCCCACCCCCAAAAATGTATTTTTTTTCTGAAGCTAGTTAAAGACCTACATTCTCTGTAAAGTGTAGTATAGTATCCACACAAGTGGAGACCACAGTTCCCATTTAATAGCAATAATTGTGCAATCAGTGCAGCCCTGCTAATTACATGTATTAAGTGTGTCCCTTTTATTCCAAATGATCTGGCATCCCAGTTATTACCTTTTACTTAAAAACACAAACATATAAAATCTACATGAAGAAGGGCTGGTTGGTATTTATATTAAGAAGCATTATGCCGGCTGCATTAATTTCTATGTATCCTAACAACATGTCATAATGAACTGCTACCTAGCCTTTTAATACAGTATGTGGATTCTATATGTGTTTAAGGGCCGTCTATCACAGGCTCCATAAGATTGCTTTTTTTCTACCGTAGCCTCCTAGTTATTGCGTTTAATTTGCCCAAATCTTCTAAAATTGCTTTAAATCTGCCACATTGCATTCCATCTATATACCCTTCAACAGTACCCATTTAATAGTGACATGTCCCAATCCAGCGCATTAACTTGAGATGATATATCCCAAAATCCAGGGGGTGAGACTCCTTGAAGAAGTAAATACTGTGTCTTTAATCTATTTACAATTGACAGGAGAGAAAAAACAAGGGAAAAGAAGACTTTGAATACAGGAGATATAATCGGAAATTTCCCTGGATCAACTCCAACTTTATGTATCAATACCAGTAACATGCAACATTTTTTGTTTTTAGAATCTCACCCAGATTTCTTTTAAATTATCCAATGAACCTGCCATCACCACGTCCAATTGAAGACAGTTTCAAAGTATTACTGTTCTCACAGTGAAAAACCCTTTCCGAACTTGAAGACTAAACTTTTCTTCCATTCTTAAGGGATGTCCGCGTGTCCTCTGACATGTTCTATTGGTGAACAATGCCCCAGATAGTTTATTGTATGGCACGTAAAGGTATTTATATACAGTAATCATAAACGAAAATTCTATTTCAGTTCTTACCGGAATTTTCTTTTCCTGGTCCGTAGCACGGCAGTATGAAACAATGGGTTAATTCCCCTTGCGACGTCATCTGACAGGCCACTCCCCAAGCTGATAAATTGCTCCACAGCCCTCTTACCATTGTCTTTGAACGACTGTCCGAGCGTCAGATCTGAAATGGTATTAAACACACCAAGGGGAGGGAAGTATATACTGCCGTGCTACGGACCAGGAAAAGAAAATTCCGGCAAGAACTGAAATAGAATTTTCGTTTTTCCCTGGTCCTGCACGGCAGTATGAAACAATGGGATTTGAAAAGCTTAAAGAAATGGGCGGGAATCCAATATATGCTGAAAAAACTTATTTTACTCTTGAACAGCAGCAGACAAAATTTTTGAACCAAAACCAGCTTGTTCAGAATAGGCAATATCAATTTTGTAGTGCCTAATAAAAGTAGATAAGGACGACCATGCTGCCGCCTTGCATATTTCCTCAGGCGAAGCTCTGGCACTGAATGCCCATGAAGCTGCAACCGATCTGGTGGAATGAGCCGTGACCTTATCAGGTAATGGCTCTGTCTTGCCCACATAAGCTTGCTCTATGCAATGTTTTAGCCATGAGGCTAAAGTGGATTTTGCTGGTTGACATCCTGATCGGCTACCTGAGAAGAGTATAAAGAGTGCATCCGTTTTGCAAACATTCTTAGTTCTATTAATATATACTCTTAGGATTCTTCCGACATCAAGGGAATGTGGAAAGGGTAGATCACGTTCATCCGATGAGATGTTTAATGTAGGCAGAATAATATCCTGATTAATGTGGTAGCTGGACACTACTTTGGGGAGAAAAGTGAAGTCTGGTCTGAGTATTACTCTGTCCTGGAGAAATACAGTAAATGGTTCCGAGGCCCTAAGGGCTTGTAACTCTGCCACTCTTTTTGCAGAGGTTATGGCCACCAAAAATAGAGTTTTGAATGTTAAATGTTTTGTTGAACAGGTCTCCAGAGGTTCAAAAGGAGGTCCCTTGAGGTAATTGAGAACCAGGGTAAGATCCCAGGGAGGCACTTTGGCCCTAACTTGGGGTATTAAATGAGATACCCCCTGAAAAAACCGCATAATGAGCGGATCGTAGGCCCATTTTGTATTGGTTAGAGATGAAATTGCAGTCACCTGCGACTTTAAAGTGGCTTTACTGAGATTTTTCTTGAGCCCAGCCTGTAGGAATTCCGTAATGGATTCTACTGAGGGGCTTAAGGGGTTTAACTTTTTAAGTTTGCACCAGTTGCAAAATACTTTCCAAGATTTGTAATATTTAGCAGACGTGGAAGGCTTCCTGGCTGCTAATAGTGTTGATATAGTGCTTTCTGAGAGCCCTCTAAGCCTCATGCTCGTGGTTTCAATAAAAAGGCCGTCAACTGAAGGCTCTTGATATTCTGAACAGAAACTGACCCCTGCCTTAGAAGGTCCTTCCTCAGAGGTAGTTTGAATGGCGGACCTGCAGACATTTGCAGGACCCACGGAAACCATGGCCTTCTCGGCCACCAGGGGAGGATGACAATGATGTTTGCTTTGTCGTCTCTGATCTTCTTGAGCACCCATGGTATGATGGCTATGGGGGGAAAAACATACATCAAGGGGAAATCCCATTTGATCGAGAAGGCATTTACCTTGTATGCACTGGGATCCTGGAACCTGGAGCAGTACTTCGTCAATTGAGAGTTGTGCTTGGTAGCCATGAGATCTATCTCCGGGCAACCCCACAATTGAGAAATTTGAAGAAATACTTGAGGGTGAAGCTGCCACTCTGTCTGAGGAAGCTGACTTCTGCTCAGGAAATCTGCCTCCAGATTGATTATTCCAGGAATGTAGCATGAGCTCAGGTTGAATAAATGAATTTCTGCCCAGTTGAGGATCTGTTTGGAGATTAACCAAAGATGGTGACTTCGAGTGCCCCCCCTCTTGTTGATATAAGCAACTGTTGTTGCATTGTCTGAGTTCACTTACACTGACTTTCCTAACAGCTGGTGTTGAAAGTGTTTGAGTGCCAGGAGCACTGCAGTCATCTCCCTCTGATTCTGAGAAGCCAATGATGGTTTCACTGGCCACACACCTTGGACCATCTGATTCCCTAAAGTGGCTCCCCAGCCAACAGGGCTCGCATCCGTGGTAAGGACTTGCCATGAAGGTGTCTGTAAGGGCACTGGTCTGAAATTGCTCTTTAGTGTCCACCATTCCAGATCTGACTGGAGAGGTGAGGATGATGAGTTGATTTGGATTTCTCTCCGGAGAGAACTGACTCAAGAATGATATCTGCAATGGGCGAATGTGAACCATGGCCCATTTGACCGAGTCTAGGGTCGCAATTAGCTTGCCCAGGATATGCTGGCACATCCAAGCCGTTGATGCTGGGAGTGCAGTGAATTTTCTTATTTTTGTCATGATGTCCTCTCTGCGAGTTTCCGGGAGAGAGACAGACATGGAGAGAGTATTTATCTCGTTTCCCAGAAATTGAATGCTCTGAGCCGGAAGAAGATACGATTTCTCCTTGTTGATTATCCATCCATGACTGGCCAGGCAAGTCAAGGTATGTACAATATGATCCCTGAGTAGGGACTGGGTCTTGGCTTTTATTAGGTTATCGTCCAGGTATGCATATACCTGGACTTTCTGCATTCGAAGATGTGCAATTAAGGGAACCAAAACTTTGGTAAACAGCCTTGGAGCAGTTGCCAGACCAAATGGAAGTGCTCTGTATTGGTAATGTGACTGGTTGACACAAAACCGAAGAAACCTGCGGTGGTTTCGATGGATCGGCACATGCAGGTAGGCGTCTTTGATGTCTATCTTCGACATCCAATCCTGTTTGTTCAGCTGAATGGTGACAGACTGAAGTGTTTCCATACGAAACTTTTTTATTTGCAGAAATTGGTTGAGATATTTTAAGTTGAGGATAGGTCTGATATCCCCTGACTTCTTTATTCGGAAAAAGAGAGGAGAATAAACACCTTTCCCTCTTTGGGAAACAGGGACCTGTTCTATGATATTGTTGTGAACCAGGGAATACAGGACAGAGTCGAAAGTTTTCCTGGCCTGCTGGCACTTGGGAACCTTTGACTGGATAAATCTGTCTTGAGGGGGAAAAGAAAGAAATTCTAGTCGGTACCCATGCTTTATAATCTGTAGGACCCAAGAGTCCTGAGTCGTTTGAGCCCATATGTTGTGGAAACCGGAAAGTCTCCCTCCCACTTTCAGACGATGGGCTTCTTGACAGTCATAAAGGACGTGTTCTGGTACTGGCTCCTCTGCCACGAAAGGACTGAGGGGGGTTGGACCGTCATGACCCCCTCTGAGCAAAGGGTCTTCCAGGCCTATACTGTTTGGCATCTTTGAAGGTGGAAGTTGATGCTGCTGGAAACACATTCCTCTGAGGTCTAGAAAGAGGAAGGCTTTTCTTTGAAGAATTCCTCTCGATCAATTCCTCTAGTTTGCTGCCAAATAAGAGACCACCCTCATAGGGAAGAGATGATAGGCCCTGCTTAGAGTTATTATCGGCCCTCCATTGTCTGAGCCACACCGATCTCCTAGCTACCACTGAAGCACTCATGGTTTTAGCTGCCAACTTGATTGAATCCATTGATGCCTCAGCAACAAATTCGTTTGAAAGCTTTACATCCTTAATCATAGAAAGCAGTTCTTCCTTAGGGGAACCATTCTTGATAGCTTCTTCCAGTTCTTGGATCCAGATTTTATTAGCCCTAGCAAAACTGGTTATTGCAATAGGGGGTCTAAGAGCTGCCCCTGATAAATGATAAATTCTTTTAAGCAGAGATTCTTCCCTTTTATCCATCGGATCTTTAAGAACCGCAGAATCTTCTGTTGCCAAAGAAGTGAATTTTGCTGCTTTAATTATAGGTGTATCTATTTTCGGTGGATTGTCCCAGAAGGAAGAATCAACTTGTTTAATTGGGTAGGTATTATTAAAGTTTTGAGAGGCAGAATATCTTTTATCTGGCGAATCCCATTCTTTTTTAATAATATCTTTAATGCACTCATGTACATGGAAAGATATAGTTTCATCTGTTTTCACCGAAAACATCAAATCCGAAGGAGCTGGCGTCTCAGGTTCAGAGATCAGCAATGATTTTCTCATCTTGGAAATTAAATCAGCCAATACTTCATGGGTTAAGGAAGCCTCACGACTTGGCTCTGCTGGAATATTGCCTAAGTCACCTTCTATCAACTCTCCTGGTTCAGTTTGGTCTGAAGCGGCTTGAAACTGGGGTGAGATTGGAGATCGCTGACCTGCTGTAGGAATAGCTGATTTGATCATATCTGAAACTTGATTTATCATGCATCTGGAGAAATCTTTAAGGGAGGAGTCAATCAATCCTTTAACAGAGGACAAAATTTGGTCTGATGAAGTTGAAGGCTTTTCATGTAAAGACAGACAGACTCCACATAGCTTTTGACCCCTGATAGCCGCATTATCACAAGTTGCACATTCGATTCTATATTCTTTGGCATACAAGTTATGGTCATCCTCTCTTTCCCTTCTGGATGATCTGTACAGAAATTAATAAAAAGATAAGTATAATTGATCCAAAACAATTATGCGCTCTCTCATTAAAATGCTGCTCACCCTTTTGATGAGGATCTGTGTCTTCCGTGAGAACTCATGGAAGCAAACACTAATTTAGAAAAATGGAAATATGTTCAGGATTTAGATTGAATTACAAAGTAAGCAATCTAGACATCTGGCACCATTGTAACGAAGTACTCACAGTTAGGCAAGACAGAGCAGGTTTGCACAGCACCACACTTTCCTGGAGCCAGGAACGTCTTTTCATGCAATAAGCAGGCAAAAAACGCTTAGCCGCCCTATTTTCAAGCCGAAACCCGGAAGTCGCGACGGCCGTGATGACGTCACACGCTCTCGCGAGATTTCCGGCGGGAGGTGCGGCCGCACTGTACCCTTACGCAAGCGTGAGGTGCAGCTTGGAGTAGGAGAGAGCTTAACCCTTTAGTGGAGGGAGAGAGAGAAGCTGGCCTGACCGAGGACAGGAGGAAAAAAGACAATGGTAAGAGGGCTGTGGAGCAATTTATCAGCTTGGGGAGTGGCCTGTCAGATGACGTCGCAAGGGGAATTAACCCATTGTTTCATACTGCTGTGCAGGACCAGGGAAATCCCCATGCAAGTTCCTTTTTCACTAGAGGTCATAATTGTCCAATTATCCAATCTGTCTTCATATTCAAGCTCCTCATTCCTCTTATTATTTTAGTTGCCCTTCTCTGAACCCTTTCCATTTCCAAGATGTCCTTTTTGTACACAGGATTCCAAAACTGCGACACATATTCCAAGTGAAGCATTACCAGTGCATTGTAAAGCGGAGTTCCCTTGAATCCTGGTGTGATTTTTTCTTACCAAGCTATAAAATACATAGATTGTATTGTATTGTATTTATGATCAAAACTTCTGCCTAAAATTTCTGGAGGAAAAAATGACCTAAATTATGTTTGGATTACAGATTGTACTTCTACATTTTTCTGTATACCAGCCCTTGTGTGCACAAAGTTAATGTTTTGTTAACAATGTTTGATAACTCACAAGAGTGAGTGCAGGTAAGTAACAATAGTGGGTTTTATTGCATTTGCCTGAAAGTATCTTACAATACCACTGTCTACAGTATTAAACATGTGTAAAGATGACATTACTTTCTACATTTTTCAGGAATGCTTTACAAGATGTAAGACTTACTGAGAAGTGCATATTGTTATATAAAACAGGATGTAACCATTGTAGGGCTATTATGAGGTGTTGAGTAAAAGCCTAAATTCAATATTTCCTACTGTCTGGACATGTTTGCGTGATGCAGATTCTCTATAGAATGGTCCATCAATCATGCTATTAAGTGCAAGTGACTATTTAGCAGCTTTTAAATGGTCGCTATACACACTCAAATAACTCTACATTACCTGAAACTACAATTTGAGAGAAGTGAAATGATGGCACTCACATATTTATCTGTGCTTGCTTCCTCCTTTAATTATTATTGTTTAGTGAGTGCTCCTAATTCCCCCCACACTCCCTTACTCACTGCCTTCTTGCAGTGTCTGCGACATTCTGCACAGCCTCACCATGGACACTGCTCTGCTTACCCTGCCTTTTTTTCTCTGCTGATTATCTTAAAGGGCATGTCCACCCCTTTCCCCAACTTTTAGGATATTGTAGGTTTCCTTCCCCCAGCCCCAAACGCCATATTAGTTACTTACCTTCCCTCTATCCCCCGCCGCACTTCCCGGCCTTCTGCTTACATGAAACTGCAAGCAGGGGGCTGGACCAGCAGCCACGTCCGTGATTGGCAGCCAGCAGTTCAGAAAGCCGGAGGATAGAGGCAAGGTTAGTAAAGATCGGGGGAGTTTCTTGACATAATAATATGGCGTTTGGAGCTGGGGGAGGGAGACCTACAGTACCCCAAAGGGGAATTACACTAGGGGGAGGGACACCAAAACGGGTGGGAGAGGGAGGGGGGAGGGCTGCACTGGGCATGTGCAAATTCTCCCGGAGGAGAGACAGGAGGCAGAGTCCTATATGGACACAGACAGGCTCCTGCTGTTCACTTTTTTGGACTTTGGAGGGACATTACAGGAGAACTATTTAGAGCAGGCATGTAAGGTAAGGATTTTTCTACACTACACAGTGGGGCCAGTAGTGGGTTAACTTGTAGTTTTGGGGGTGGACATGCAATTTAAGGTTTTAGTTTCTACATACCAAATGGGGCAGGCCTTCTGCAAACACCCCTTGATAGAATATACATTCATGTTTTTAAAAGTTACCATCAAAAGCTGTCATTTTTATTAGAAGGATTGATTTTCATACAGAGCAATAAAGAGATTTATGTGTAAAACATACAAAGACACAATCCTTAAAATCTGTTGAAATCAGTTTGATGATCTCCTGTGTATGGTCTAGCAAGGGGAAAAAATTAAATGAAAAGGTGATTTACTGTATTTATGTTAAAATGTAATAAAAAGATATTACTTGTTGAAGGAAAGAAGACCATAAATTGCTCAACAGGTACAATTCATTATAATATCTTAAATGAGTCTCTCTTATTTTCTGCAGTGTCTCCACTGGTGTTACATTGCAAACTGTTAGTGTTAAAACATAAAACAATACCCCCAATCAGATTGTGTAGGGAGGATGTTACAATCATCAGTCTGATTTTATTTTCCTTATTGGACATCCTGAATTTTTCTCCCACTGATCATACCATATCGGATCATACAATTTGTTTTGTGTATGGCCACCTTTAGATCTGTAGGAAGTTCCCCCTTAGTAATCCAAACTTACAGATCTTACAAAAATATTATCTAGTCAAAGTAATAGTTAAATTGGGTCAAGTCACTTCACGATGTTGCAAGGATCACAGTTAAAAACAAATAAATAAAAATGATGCTTAACCTGCCTGCACTAACATTATTAGCTGGGATATCTGAGTTAATCAATATTAATTAAAAACATTAGACTTCTAAATATGAATAGCAAATGTATGCATGTATGTATAAGGGCCTGTATGCTCACATTAGTCCCAATAATTTTTAAGTTCATATTGTGCAATGAGGTCAGTCAGGTAAGTTACTGGGAAGGGCTTGTTTAAACCTTAATGATAGTGATGATAAATATGGAAGCATACATGCTAAGTATTACATACAAAGGTTTATACATAGGTATGTTGGTTTAAAGTACAGCCGCAAATAAAGTAAAAGAAAAAAGAAGAGGACAAAAGACACAGCTATAAGCCATCAAAGATGCCATGACACAATACACAATCATTCCTGGATTCAACTCCCTGAATCCAAATGTACATTACAATTAATTCATGTTTTTTCCATTTTAATCCCCAACACCAACCCCCCCAAAGAAAAACAGCAATGGATCACCTACCAATGTCTTACACGACCAAGTGTGCAGTCCAATCAAAAATGTCTTTGATTTTGTCCATTCATCTGGTTAGGAGGAATGGGTGATCGTGCTGGAAAAATGGTCCTGCCCTGTAAGGCTCTTCATCACCGCTGGTACCTTAAGAGTTCTTAAAGGGCAACTATAGTGTCCAAATACAAACTTTTAAAAACCTCATACTAATAAACTATAATTCATCCCATCCCCCAACATGTGTTTCTCTTTCCAATCTGTCCACCTGTTGTGTAGATATTACATTTATAAGTTTTAAAGATTCAGAAGGAGGAACTGTCAATCAAATTGAATGGCACGTATTGTCACGCCCCCTCTTACTGCTGTGAATTAACATATCCACGGTCCTCCCTATGAAGTGAATTACCATATCCCTCTAACTATAAACAGTACAGACACTGCCACTATGTGTAAGAGTAAGCAGGACACGTGTGTACTGGCAGATCAAAGAGAAAGTTGTAAGACCTCTCTACTAGTCCTACATTAATTATTAATAAAGTCAATAAATCTTCTAGTTATTCCCTGGAAACTCCCAGAAACTCAGTATTCAAAGAAAAACTGTTTTATCCCATCTCTCCCCACACACATACCTTGTATTACACAGAGTCTGACAAACAGATAATGTAATTAGCAGAGCTGCATTATTGTAAATTTATTGCATTTTATACTGTGATCATTCCGACTCTTCAATATACAACTCCAACCATTCTTTGACTGCCCTCTGCTATTAGAGAGTGTCTTTAGGGTAAATTGAGAAAGCCAGTCGGATGACTAGCGAAACGTCTTCAAGAACTACATTTTAAGTCCAGTTGATCTAATTGAATACAACAGACATAGCTATAGAGGTATTGGCCCAAAAACTAAGAACGCAACCTCTAATTCAAGGTCTCCGACTTGGCCCATACACTGAGTTACTAGGCCTATACGCTGATGATGTGATACTGTTTTTGGATGCCAACCCTATATCGCACAATGCAGCAATAGATACAATCACAAAATATAGCCCCTATTCAGGACTATATATTAATTGGACCAAGTCAACAATATACCCACTGGACAATAATCAAAACATCAACGAACAATTCCCTTACCCTATCCCTACAGTTCAGTCATTCAAGTATCTAGGTATTACCATAACAAAGGATCCAAAAAAATGTTATAATCTAAACCTTCACCCACTATTAGACTGGACCAAAGACAAGACCAATCTCTGAAAGAACCTCCCATTGAATCTAATCGGAAAAATGAATCTGGTTAAAATATTTTTGCTACCAAAAATCCTACATATGCTACAACATACCCTAAGCTATATACCGAACACATTCTTTAAAGCACTGAATAGTCTGGTGACTGGATTTCTGTGGGACTCTGGAAGAAGGAGAGTCAGAATGGCACAACTAAAACTACCTAAAGAAAAAGCTGGGTTGGCTCTACCTGATTTCAAAATGTATTACCTAGCAAGCCAGGCCAAATTGCTAAGGTGTTAGACCTCATGCTGGCACTGTATTTGAAAGGTCCCTTTTTAGCATACCTGTTTAACCCGGAAATTCATATTATTGGTAAAGGAACAAAAATACACACACAAACTGTAAAAATATGGAAAGATATAAACAAAATAATCCAACCGCAAAACCTACCAAGTATCACCCCAATCTGGCATAATAAAACATACCCGCAACTAGACGCCTTTCCGGCCGCACAAGACTGGATTGGAGTTGGGATCACCACCCTGGGGCAACTAATTCAGGATAATCATATACAAAGCTATGAAGTATTAGCCAAGAACTACAAATTACCCCCAATGTATAAATTCAGATACTTGCAAATAAAGCATTGTATAAAAATGGAATTCCCGGAAGGTCTCCCAACATTAACCCGGCATCAAATTGTGAAGATCCTACAAGACTACACACAGCAAAAGCTAGTCTCCAGAATATACGATTACTTACTACATATAACAGCCGGAAAAGAAATGGACTCACTACTAATCAAATGGCAACGCTACATCCCCACAATAACTGCTGAACAGTTACTGGACGCTGCGGAATGCCAAGATTCGCATCCCCAGCTGCAAATACAAGCTCATCCAAATTTACATTATACAACAGGCCTACTTGTTACCAGCACAACTAATCCATATGAGACAGAATGCAAACTCAATATGCCCTAAATGCAAAACCACGGATGCCAACTTCTGGCATCTTATCTGGGAATGCCCAGAAATCACAAGCTACTGAAACAAAATCCTTACATATCTAACTAACGCTTTAAATCTACCACTACTCTGCATAGGGCAGAAGAATGTATCCTGGGGCTCCTAATAAGGAAGAGTGACCAAACCATAAAAGATTGCTAGCTTACAACTACTCTTCTACGCCGGAAAACGATTGTACTAAAATGGATTGCAGCAGATCCCCCAAAACGCAGCAATGGATACAGCTCGTAATTCTGACCTGGCCCTCCACAGGATCCTATATATGCACAGACGATGCCCAAGTAAATATGAAAAAATTTGGAACCATGGCTTGAACTGGGGAACAACTAACCCGAAAGAAAAACAATCCCAGAACACCTCTATATTCTTTTTTTCTCCTCTTGTTTTTTCCATTACTCTATGGGGCATATTTATAAAGCTTCGTTAAGTTTTCGCGGCCGTTTTCCCTGACATTAACACATAAATCACGTTTAACGCGCTTAATTAATGTCCGAAAACGGCCGCGAAAAGTTAACGAAGCGTTAACCCTTCGCGGCGATACTTACCTGTTACCGCCGCTTCTATTTATAAAGCGGCGGTATGTGTTTCGCACTGCTAGTATCGGCTGTTTTACTTCGCCACCTTGAAGGTGGCGAAAGCAGCCGATACTAGCCTCCCTGCAGCGATGGGCAGGCAACCCGCGGTGGGTGGTCGCACCCGCCCCGGGAGGCACGCCCACCCCGCCCACAACCCCCCGCGGCGGCGGAGACCAGAACTTTCCAGAAATCTGATTGGTTAATGTAAAGCATGTAAACCAAGCATTAAAAATTGACCAATCAGAAATGGATTAGGGTTTCTTGTCAACCCTATATAAAGAGGTGCACTCCGCTGCGGAACTCAGATGCCATCGCAGTAGATGGCTGAAGATAGAAGAAAGAAGCTGCTGGCAACATCGGCTCCGCTGAAGCGGCCGCAGTGAGTCTGCCTGGCATCGGCGACCTGAGTGGGGTTGGTGTCGCCAGCCCGAAGACGTCGCATCGGATCAAGATGCTGGCAACATCGGCCTCGTTGAGGTCGCCGGCGCCCGCCGGGGGTACCCCTGGCGGCAGCAGGGGTACCTCTCGGGGGTCGGCAGCCTTAGCGGAGCTGGTGTCCCCGGGACTGGAAGAAAGAAGACGCCGCCCAAGGGCTCTTTTAAGAGCCGCACACTGGGGGTGACCCCCCCAAAGGCACTTGTAAGTGCCGCAAAGGCCCTGATAGGGCAGGGGAGGGGGGTCCCGGTTCGAGCTGCGGGTCCACTTAAGCCCCAAAAGGCCCTTCTCAGGGCCCCGCTGGTGGGTGCCTCCACCTCTCCCAGCGGATCCCTCCCTTCCCCTCCCCGGGAGCGGCCAGGGCGGGGAGCTTGGAGGGGTTGCTGGGGAGCGGGTGCGCGGCGGCCCCTTCCTAGCCTCCGGTTCTGAGATTGCCGCGAGCGGGGAAGGAGTTGGGAGGGGCTGCTGGGAAGCGGTGGCGGGTGGTCTCTGCCGCCACGGGGGGTTGTGGGCGGGGTGGGCGTACCGCCCGTATGCCCCGCCCCCTCAGCAGAGGCGTCGGGAAGGGTTTTTAAGTCCCTTTGCGGCGATACTGTACAGTATCGCCATGAAGGGACTTAAAATTACCGCAACACACCGCGACCACGATAAATATCGCGGCAATGGCACTCGCCATTAGCGATAGCGCTATTTTCATGGCCGCGATGTGCGGCGGTTTGCGCTAATTTCGCTTTTTTATAAATATGCCCCTATGTCTCTCTACAGTACAAGAGAAATCTTCTTTTACTTTTCTATCCCCATGGGTAACCCAAGCACCAAACACCGTAACAACAACTATTGATAGCAAGTAAGACCAGTAGCACAAGTTGTTCAATGTTAATGTAAATTATTTAAAATAAAAAATCTAAACGAATAATATATGCAAAAAATACGAAATGTACACTGTATAGCACTGACAAAACTAGATGCGCAAGAATATACAAATAATCGAGCTGTATAGGCCATATCTATGAGAATCTGTATAACAAATTTAAATATGTCAGAATGCTAGAAGATATGAACAAATATTGTACATGTTATATTTTCCTTTTTGAAAAATAAAACGAATTAAAAAAAAACAAAAAAAACCCTCATTATACAGAAAGTGAACAATTGGATAATCCACTGGAATGGCGGCAACTAAAGGTTACTATGTTATATAACATAGTAGCTCTTTAGTTGCTGCCATTCCCGTGGCAGGATGCTCATAAGTAAAAAGAATCAAAAAAAAAAAATCAAAGTTTATTGCAAGCACTTTCTGCACATTAAAAGGACGTCTATACTGAAAAAATAGTTATCTTTAGATATCCAATCTGAACTATCTTATGCTAGCTCTAGTGCAGTTTTGCTTAACTGGAATGGACACAGTGTTCATGCAAATCATGTAAATTGTATGATGGGAATGCTGCCTCTTAGTGATTACTGAGCATGCTTGCCCTAATAGAAAGTCTGGCCAGATGGAAGGAGGTGTTGGTTAAGATTTGGAGGAGAGATACTGAGTCTGAGCAAATCAATTACTGTATTGAAGGAATGCAGTGACATACAAACCTCAGAGTATGTGCTACTTACATGTATTGATTTATAGATTAAAATGAGGCAAAGTAATTTTTTCACTATAGTTGCACTTTAAAGACCTCAATAGTTCCCACATTTATCATCCGTGTGGAAACATTATTATTTTTATGCTCTTACATACCACAGTGCTAATCTTTTGCAAGATTGTATCATGAGCAGTATTTTAGTGCTACTGATTGTGTGCGAATCCCAATTCCGACATTGGGACATATTTATATAGGAGTGCTATTAGTTAAAAAATGCTGTGACATAACTGTACCTCCTTCAATTGTGCTAATTTTTGCCACAGTCAAAAAATGGTGAAAAATCTGTTAAAAGAGACAAGTGAATCATCCAGAACCAAGGGCCCTATTTATAAAAGATCGTTATAGTTATCGATAAAATAACGATCGCTATCGTAAAATAACGACCGGTATTTTCCGATAATATACCAGTCGTTATCGAAAAATACCGGTTGTTATCGGAAATTACCGGTCGTTATCGGAAAATACCGGTCGTTATTTTATTGATAACGATCTTTTATAAATAGGGCCCCAAGTACCAGGACAGAGTAAGGTAATGTGAGTAGGGTAACATAGGGTGATATTTACAAGGTATTAAAATGGATGTCAATCACTCAGGAGACACTTCTGTACATTTTATAAATATTCAAACACCTCCCTGGGGAATTTTCAGCAAACATATGTAAAAAAGTCTTAACGCCCAGAAAACGTACCTTCTGTTATTAAAAGGGAAAGGCACCATGGGGGATTTCCAGCCATTGTAATGGAATGACACGTTCATATTTCCATGCTGGAAAATGCTTCAGACTTGGAGATATTTTTCTGGCAAAAATGTACATGTCTCTGCTTTATAAATACTGCAGATTGTCGCAATGTTTAACGCTATGAAGATAATCTGACAATGTGAGGTGAAAATTCTGGTAAAAATGCAGCAAAAGTCAAAAAATTTGATAAAATAGTCAAAATCCATCTCGTAAAAATAGCAATAAAACTTCCCTTTATTTATAAATATATTATTTTTGTTATTTACTTAATGTTTTTAGTGCCAACTGTTAAAGTGATTCTGGGTGATTTATTAAACTTTTTGCGTTGTCATGTTGTCACATTGCTTGTTGCCGATGCTAGTCCTCTTAGGCAGTTACGAATCATATTGATAGCTGTGCAGAAAAGCTGTGTTGTTCTTATCAGCTGAAGAGGAGCTGATTGTTGGAGTGTCATAGCTGGCTAACTTGCTTTGATGATAGCAAAATATATAGTAACCAGTAAGCTTCATCTGGGTGTTTCTTAAATGCCTGTGCATAGAAATGGGAATGGCCTTGGAAAACATTGGTTTCTGTGCTGAATGTAGCATGTTATCTTTCTCAGCCTCCACTAAGACAAATCTCAAACTTTACCGTTGGTTAATCCTGAGGCATGGAGACCACAGTGCTAACTGTAAGGTGGAGCATTAACAGAGAGGTTATTGTTCTTGCTGCAAAGATCGGACCAGGTGTAAAATGTTCTGTCAAACCGATCTTCTGTCCCTATATCTCTGCAGGTTTCGAGCTGCTCTTTGCAATCGTTGCCCTCGATCTTAATTCAGACCGGAAGACAGGAAGACAGTCTGCCTGTGTATAGCTAGCTTAAAGGGGAACTGTGGCCTCCAAACAAGTTGAGTTTAAATTAAAGGCCAGTTTCCTACCTTTAAAACTAGCCATCAACCACCTCTCTACGTGCTCCACAGCCCAAGATATAAAGAAATGACTGACCAGAAAGTTAATAGGTGGGAGGCTGACATGTGACATTCCTAAGGCTTCTCCTGCACAGTGCTGCCGGCGAGCACAACCTCAGCCTCCCTCAGTGTGTGAGGGAGACAGAAGGTCCCTCCTCCTCTCTGCTGTGTGAAGTCCTGACAGAGTAGGTAAGGGAATCTACAGCTCTTCTTTCCCTCTATGTGAAAGGAGCCTTTTCAGGCAGAGTTCTCACTCTGACTGAAAAGGCTGTTTCCGCAGAGTTTTCTGTAGGGGGGGTGTCTGAGTGGCCCACGGCACCTGCGAGGGCTTATGCACCGCGAGTGGGTGGGGAGGAGGAGACACAGGGGCAGATTGACTGACATGGTACCAGGGAACACATATTGTCCTTTAAAAATGATAACCCAATAACCCCCATTGGGAAACACTTTGCGACTTGTGTAGCCTCAAATTGGAGGCGTTTGAGCGTTAAGGTTATATAGAAGGTCACCTCCCCTTTAAGAGGGGGCGTATTTAACTAGAATAATGATGTTGTTTTTAATGAATATTTACATACCTTCAGTATAAACTTATGTTTTTTTTATCTATGTTAATATATACCTGGAAGGGTTAATGCTACCCTGGACACACCCCCTCTGATATATGAGGGAGGGTGACCGTATAGCATCATCCATGATTAAGGGGGCGTTCCCCGAAACGCGTTGGATGCTGGGTCCTCCTGTGTTTTTATGATGAACATGTCTGAATAAAGCTACTTTCTATCAAGATCCGGAAGTGCGGCCTATTTTGTTTCTTGTACATTGACTAGACAGGGTCTGGGACCATCGGACCTGCACCCAGCCCTTATGGAATTGTTGCGCCTCCTCTCCCAACCTTCCACCTTGGAGCAGGCTTGGTGCAGCCATTGTTTATATACTGACATGGTTTCAGAGCAAGAAACAGGAAGTGCAGGGGACCTGGTGATGCTGCTGCCATATCACACACAAAAATGTATATATCTTGAAAACTATGCAAAATAAACAATGAAAATATATATATTTTTTTTTTTTCAGGAGAGCAATTCCTATCAATTTACCTAAAGTTATTTTTGGACCACAAAAATAAGTTACAGAAATCATTGATTGTAGATTCTCTTAAACATTTTGCTACAGTATGTGGATAATGTTAATATTTGCACATTTGTTTAATGCCTTTTATGAAGTATAAATGTTGCACAATATTGCACTTCCTTCAAGGAAGTGCAATGTTCCTTGAAGGAAGTGCTGTGAATACATGTGTTATACAGACATTATGGGCAGGGCATAAATACCTTACCCATAATGTCTGTATAACACGTGTATTCACAGCATAGTCTGTGCTTACTTGGTTTCTCCACATCTACCATATGAACCCAGTTTTGCAGGAGATTAGTGGAATGCTCCTTTGATGTCAGATGGAAACTGTAACATGAACCAGTATCTTACCTCAAACCTATACTATAGATGATCCCAGACCCATTGACATTAAAGGGGTCGACACCACCAGTCATTGGAAATAGGAATAAATACAGAATAATTAATAATTGGGTATATTTACATTAACGTCTCACCATTTGAAGAAAAAAAAAATCCCAGCCCAGGAAGTGTGTCATGGATGGGGCTTGGTGAGGTGATTAAAACCCATGCAAAATACAGGAGCCTGGGCTGTACTTTCTCATTTTTACTGAAACTGACAAGGATTTACCATCTAGGCTGGTAAAATAATGTCCAGATGGCAATCCTAAATACAAGTCAGCTTAGAGTTCCCTAGCCTGTATGGAACCTGTATAAATGCGCTCAGCATTAATACACAAAGTACACAAACCATGTCATGTTCATTATTACCATATATACTTGAGTATAAGCCGAGGTTTTTAGGTTTTAAAATAAACCTAAAAACCTTGCCTCGGCTTATACTCGAGTCAAGCCCTTACCGGCATCACTCAGCACCCCGAATCTGGCTGCCGCACACATAGTACTGTGGATTTGTCACTACTCGGCGCCGGGCGGTGAGAGGCGCAGAGTAGTGACGTCAGCTGGCAAATGCACAGTACTTACTTAGTGTGCGGCAGCCGGATTCGGAGTGCTGAGTGATGGCGGCAAGGATTCAGAGTCTGAGCTACTACATTGATGTGAGGTGATTATTGGGGTAAGGACTGCAACGGGGGGGGCTCTCCACTGCAGGCTTTTAACCTAACAGCAGAATTTTGAGCTTTTAACCTAACAGCAGAATTTTTAACTTTTAACCTAACAGCAGAATTCCCATACAGATGTTTGGAAGCTACAACTCCCAGCAACAAAAGTATGCTGGGAGTTGTAGTTTTCAAACATTTGTATGGGAATTCTGCTGTCCATTTAAAGGGCAACTTAAGTCTCAAAAAGGCAATCTTCTGCAATAGATACCATAAATAGATACCATCCTCCTTCTGATTCTTTATTGTTTTGAGGCTTACGTTGCCCTTTAAATGGCAGAATTTACATACAGATGTTTGGAAACTACAACTCCCAGCATGCTTTATTTGCTGGGAGTTGTAGTTTTCAAACATCTGTATGGGAATTCTGCTGTCCATTTAAAGGGCAACTTAAGCCTCAAAACAATACTGAATCAGAAGGCAGTAGTGGTCATAATTTTTACCCTCGGCTTATACTCGGGTCAATCAGGTTTTCCTATTTTTTCAGGTAAAAATAGGTACCTCGGCTTATACTTGAGTCGGCTTATACTCGAGTATATACGGTACTCCAGTAAAAGTAGAAGTTTAAATAAATAAATCACAGTACTTTTCATTATTATATATTGTCCTATTTTCATTTTACTTTACTAATTTTTTAATAGAATGCCAATTAGATCGCACTGTACCCAGCTGTGTGCTTTGTTTGACCTGTCACAAATGAAAAGAAGCAACAGATTAGTGAGGGGTTATTAAAGGATAAGTACACTGTAATAGCAAGTTAATATGGAAGCAGCAGCTGAAAAAAAAACCTTTCCCTGTTTTTTTTTTCCCTAGGTCCCTCCTGAGCCTACCTTTGCTGGTCTAAAGTTGCTGACATCTTGGCTGTGCAGTGAAGACTGTTTAGCTCCCCTCTGAGACTTGCCGGATCCCCTTCTTCCTTAGCCTCCAAAAGAAGCCAAGATGTCAGAAACTTTAGACCAGCGAAGGTAGGTTCAGGAGGGACCTAGGTGGGGGAAAAAATGGGGAATTGTTTTTTACAGCTGCTGCTGTAAATTTAACTTAACTTGCTATTACAGTATACTTATCCTTTAATTAGGGGCTATAATTTATCTATCCGGTGTCTCTTTTGCTTCAGTTTCTTTCCCCTTCCCAAAAACTGTTGCTAGCAAAAATGGACTTATGTACAAAAACAGCATAATTTGACACCCCATTCCCTTTAAAAGTACCCAGGGTGAGGACCACCACTAAGTCCCAAGTGCAAGTGCAGGATTTTCAAGGGGGGTTCCATAATTGGTTACCACTGAACAAGCCCAGAAGGAGGTTCATGACTGAATACATCCATGTATTCTGTTATATATGGATCATATAGATAGATATATATCATATATATTCTCTACTTGTTATGATTATAACGTCGAATGATTGGGTCGAAAAATGTATCCGTGTGTACCCAGCCTAACGTTCTTTTTTACTGAGACATCCACATTTGCACTACATTACCATTAGTGTCTTTCAAAGTCAGAGCTGTGACACAGACGGTAGTCTGACAGAATTTGCTCAATATTGTCGGCTTCGGTACCTATCGGCCAGATGGAATATTTCCATTACCAGTTCCCTTTACTACAGTAGAAGGAGACAATAACATCAGACCATGTGTGGGCACATTGAATGATCATTTTTTATAAATAATAAATGGAACAATCATTTATCTATCTATCTATCTATATATCTATCTATATATCTTGTATCCCTTATATAAATATATTTATATCTCCATAGGAGATTGCATTGAGTTTTTAGGAGCTACCAATGTGGTAGGGGTATATGATATTACATATAGGAAAGGTGTATATGTGTGTACTATCTCACTGTTACCATTTAAATGACCATCAGTAAATGTATATAACATTTAGCACTGACTTCAGGTACAACACAAAATATACAAAATACATAAACTTACTTACAGAGCTCAGATCCCTATTTTAAAATGTAATGGTCAAATGGCAGCTTAAACCACACCCCTGTGTCTGCTCCATGTGAAAGGAAGTGTAATCCAGAAAAAGTGTCTGCTACACAGGATGTGATGTGTATTGTAATGGACATATACACCAAGGCTCCTTATATACCACCTCCAGCCTGCAGGTGCTGTCAGTGAGTAATAAAATACAAGACATCCTTTCTCTCTATGGTAGGAGGAGAGAAAGTGAAAGTGGATTGTGGTGTGTGCTTTGGAGTGATATTTGTTATGTCTCCCTTGTTATATTGTTCAAGAGCAAGAAAACACTTGGAGTGTAGAGGGAACTTGATTTATTCAAACAGAGCAACAGGTACATCACACTTTCTCATCCCATGCTATTCCCTAGCTTACTTCCTGATACTGCCCCTTTTTCCCAGCTTGCCTCTATGCCTTAAAGAAACAGTATTAACTAAACATGTAGATGTTACATCATCCCTCTTTTTTTTTTTTTTTTAAGGTTAAACACAAAACATACAAATAGTAATGAAAAAATAAATGAAACACAACGGGCCACCATTTAATGGACATCTGTTTCAACAATTTGCTGCATATCTTGGATTTAAACACAGAAAAATAACTCCTTGCTGGCCACAAGCTAATGGCATTGTAGAACGGTTCATGAGTACTCTAGGTAAGAGAGTCAAGGCTGCTTATCTGGAACAAATTCCACTAAAGCAGGCATTGTACAAATTTTTACGCAATTACCGAAACACTCCCCACACAACCACTAATGTTCCTCCTGCAAAACTTGTCTTTAACAGGCCAATTCATACACTTCTTCCAGAAATCCCTAGTGCACACAATCCACCACCTAGTGACTCTTCTATTAGAGAAACAGATTCTCAATCCAAACAGAAAATGAAACAATATGCGGACCAAAGACGTCATGCTCAGCCCTCCCATGCATGTCTAAATGATAGGGTGGTTGTTTTACAAAAGAGACATAACAAAACAACCTCTGCATACAATCCCATCCTCGTCGCCAGTTGTTATGTCTCCCTTGTTATATTGTTCAAGAGCAAGAAAACACTTGGTGTAGAGGGAACTTGATTTATTCAAACAGAGCAACAGGTACATCACACTTTCTCATCCCATGCTATTCCCTAGCTTACTTCCTGATACTGCCCCTTTTTCCCAGCTTGCCTCTATGCCTTAAAGAAACAGTATTAACTAAACATTATTGACTGCAACACAAGGTCCTGTTTATAAGATCCTGTTACCACCTGTTGGGAGGACATATTATTGGACAGACAATTTACCTTATTGGATACAAACTCAGAGGCAACAGATAAGTGTACACCAACTTACAAGGATACACAATCTACAGGCCTGGTCAATATTCAAAGTGGTGCACCATAGACAGGGACACCCCTGATTACTGCACATGTTATATGGGAACCTGTTTATGTGGACTGTCCAATGGTGTTCTTCATATTAGATTGACAGCAGTGTTAGCCAATCAAAACATTTTCTGAGTGTTAGTAGGAAAACGTGACAGTCTTAGTAAAAACATTCTTCTCACTCTCACATAATCCCACCCCTCCCCTTTCAATAGACAAAAGGGAGAGCTGCTATTTCCTGGACAGGAAGGGATATCTATAGATTAGAGATAGGCAACCAGTAGATCCATGAACCTGTGCCCTGAACTGAAAGAATGTAATAAGATTGAAACATGACAGGATAGTCTGGGTTCTTTATAGGACCTCAGATTTACCAATAGTGATCCCTCTCTAACAGAATCCCTGGTGACAGTTGTGAGTAATGGGAGGGTGATTATTAAGACAGTTGATAATTTAATTATAGAATGATCCAATGGATCTCCTATTGATTTATTGTATACAATGTAACAATAAATAGATCAAGAATAGAGATGGACGCGATCGTAAAATTGTACCCAGTTCCGCGACGCATTTTCGTGATTCACGGATTTTGCGGGAATTCCACTTTGCAAATTTTTTCGAGACGCATTCGAAAATTCAAAGAAAATGTCATAAAATAACAGTTACTTACTGTAAATAGTTTTGGGACCGGAAAATTGTCTGGGGAAAAGACAGTATATTCTTTCTGAAAGAATCTGATTGTAACCAATTCTGATTAGAAAAGAATCTGATTGGTTACTATACCATCAGATTTTTTCTAAAAGAATCTGATTGTAACTAATTCTGATTGGTTACAATTAGATTCTTCCAGAACATACCAATCAAATTCTTTCTGAAAGAATCTGACTAACCATTCTAATTGGTTACAATCAGCTTTTTTTTTTTTTTTTTTTTTTATAGAAAGAATCTTATTGGTATACCAATCAGATTATTTTCCAATCAGAATTGGTAACATTCAGATTCTTCCAGAAGCATACCAATAAGATTCTTTCAGGAAGTATCTGATTGTAACCAATTCTGATTAGATACAATCGATTCTTTCAGGAAGTATCTGATTGCTATACTAACTAACCAATCAGATTCTTTTCCAATCAGAATTGGTTTCAATCAGCTTGTTTCAGAAAGAGTCTAATTGTTTAGTATACCAATCAGATTATTTCTAAAAGAATCTGATTGTAACCAATTCTAATTAGTTACAATCAGATTCTTCCAGAAAGCGTACCAATAAGATTCTTTCTGAAAGTATCTGATTGGTATACTAACCAATCAGATTATTTTCTAAACAGAATTTGTAACATTCAGAATCTTTCAGAAAGATACTGATTTGCCATGAAACTGTGTCCTGTACTGATAAAATGTAATAAGATTGAAACATGACAGGATAGTCTGGGTTCTTTATAGGACCTCAGATTTACCAATAGTGATCCCTCTCTAACAGAATCCCTGGTGACAACTGTGAGGGCTAGGCCACAGTAGTGCATTTGCACACACGTTTTCGCTCACGATTGTGCCCGCAATCCTTTAAAACTTCAAATTTATTAAAATTTCGGTGACCCTCGAAACTAGAATGTGTAATCTAAAAAAACAGTTCAATCGTGAGGAAAATTATTTTTTTTACACTTCTGGATGTATGTACGTATTGCCAAGACCATTTTCCAGGTCCACAGGTGGAACGGATTTTAGCAGTTTCGCCCATCTCTCAAAACCCTGGATTAAAATATCTTCCTGTATAGATTTATTAAAACAATTGGATAAACAAAACAGAAAAATGTGATAGTGTTATATAACAAATATAAGATGGATAATGTCTATCTTATCTAGAAGTTAGGCTGCACTTTATGTATACTTAACATGTATTTCTAAAGCTGGGTACACACAATGAGATATTTCTGTCCGATCGACCGATAGTTCAGTGGATCGGTGGATCGAACCGAAATTATCGCATCCGAATGCAGCCATGTCCGACCGATCGTTCGTCCGAATCGGACAAAAGGATGATCTAACATGGTGGAAAACCTCGTCCGATCGTGCGGTCTTCTATGGACCGCACGATCGGTCGCGGTAACTGTCAGACGTGGCTGCTTTTGCCGTGACCGACAGTCCTTCCTCCTGGCCGACCGGTCGAAAGTATCGACTACGCCTTAAAGGGGAAGTCGGCGGGCTACGCCTTAAAGGGGAAGTTGACATCGACTCATATCGACTTCCCCTTTAGCAACGGGGTACAACACCTAACATTAATTTATTTTTTAGGGAAAATACTAACATTTTTTGCCCCCAAATTTGGACATTTTGTGATATCCCCTTAATGCACAACAATAACCCCCCAAATGTTGTGAGGTAAGTTAATTGGGGATGAGATCTGCCCTAGAATCCTGCATTGTGTTGGGCAGCCCGAAGTTTACCAGATTTGCACTAAACTTAGAAAAACCGGGCAATGCTGGGTACTATGCTAGTACATTCATAAAGATCCAGTGCACTCAGGGATTTTCTATAGAAAATAAACTTGGTGATGCATTTGGGATTTAATAATCCCTGTGCCACCTACACCATAAATAACTCTGTGTTCAGTGCATCTGTAATGGAAAAAGATTTGGGGGTTCTGGTAGATAACAGACTTAGCTATAGCAAACAATGCCAGGTAGCAACGGCTAGAGCTAGCAAGATATTGTCTTGTATAAAAAGGAGAATAGATTCAAGAGAGAAAAATATTATTCTCCCTCTTTACAAGGCACTGGTAAGGCCTCATTTGGAATATGCGGTGCAGTTTTGGAATCCCATATACAAAAGGGACATCTTGGAAATTGAGGCAGTTCAGAGAAGGGCAACTAAATTAATAAGGGGAATGGAGGGGCTTGAATATGCAGGCAGATTAGACAAGTTAGGGCTGTTTACATTGGAGAAGCGACGTTTGCGTGGGGACATGATAACCTTATACAAATATATTAACGGCCCATACAATGAACTCTCTGGTGCATTGTTTACTAACAGGTCATATCAGAGGACTCGTGGACATCCTTTAAGGTTGGAAGAAAAGAAGTTTCATCTTCAGGTTAGGAGGGGTTTCTTTACAGTGAGAACGGTGAAACTGTCTTCCAGCAGATGTGGTAATGGCAAGTTCATTACATAGCTTTAAAAAAGGCCTGGATAAGTTTCTAAAACTAAAAAATATTGAGAATTACTGGTATTAATGCATATAGATCTGGTTGATCCAGGGATACTTTCCGATTGCCGTTTGGAGTCAGGAAGGAATTTTTTCCCACTTTTTAGCTGGGGTTTTTGCCTTCCTCTGGATCAACTGTTAGGTAGGGTTAAAAAAAAAAAAATAGGTTGGACTTGATGGACATATGTCTTTATTCAACCTTAATTACTATGTTACTATGACAGTGTATATGTGTTGTTTAAGCACTAAATAAATATCAATATTAACAAATATGTAGTAATGACATTATAAAGTATATAGAAATGTAAATAAGGCAAAATCTATAAATAAATAAAAGTACTTGCATAGACCACACTCCTGTTTTGTAATGGTATCTTCAAAATGGACTGTTAAGCCACACCCCAGGACGTTTTACAGGGAGGCAATGGAAGCTTACAAAAGGAACATATTTCTCACTTCCCTTTTAGTGTTGTATCCAATGGTGTGCTTAATATTAGATTGACAACAGTGTTAGCCAATCAAAACATTTTCTGAGGAGGGCGGAGCCTGACCTTTCAACATGGCGGCCGCACATTAGAGGAGCTCCGGCTTTGGGAATTTATAAATCATTCTAAAATACCATGAAAAACTTGCGATAGCTACCTCTAAGAGCTCCACCCAACCCTAAGGATGCTATGCCACCTAAAAAAAATCGCAGGGTGAGCCCAAAGGTGACTTGTTGGGCTTTGTCACACGGACAGAGGGTACACCAGGCCCCAGCAAAGTGAGGCTCCAGATCGCAGGAACCCAACGCAAATCCCATAAAATGGAAGGATCTGGACAGACTCTATAGCGATTTAAAGAAAACTATTAAATCAGCCCATAAAACTTCGATCTCGGAGGTGAGACGGGATCTCCTCCTTAGGAGACCGAGAAGCGCGAATAGAAAGCTCACAAAGTCACATGGCCAAATACTGTACCCAACTTGAGGGGGATATAACGGAGCTCCGGATACAGCTTACAGAGCTCCAGGCTGCCCAAGAAGACGCTGACAACAGAAGCAGGAGGCAGAATCTGAGACTCCGAGGCATACCGGAGGAAGTGGTGGACCTGGGCCCATATCTGGAACATTTGTTCCACCAAATGGCCCCACAGCTGCAGACTCGGGACCTACTTTTGGACCGTGCGCATAGAGCTCTGAGGCCTCCACCGGGCCCGGACAACCCCCCAAGAGATGTCATGGGGAGGTTTCACCTATATACCGCCAAAGAAACTATCGCTAAGGCGGTATATAGGTGCATGCAGCCCTGAAACAGGATGGCTACACCATCCAAATTTTTCAGGATCTATCCCTACGTACCTTAAACCGACGAAGGGAAATGAAGCCCATCTTGGACATCCTCAAAAACCGAGGCCTTAAATATAGATGGGGCTTCCCTTTTCGCCTTTTGGTAAACCACAACGGGAAGATATTCTCTATAATCAGCCCGGAGGAGGGTAACATGCTTTTCCAAAAACTAGGCCTGCACGACCAGGACGCCCCAAGGCCTAAACGGATCCCGCCACCGGGATGTTTGGACAGAGGTAACCCCTTCTTCTCCAGCTAGAGGTACTGTGCCCCCCCACACTGGCTCACCTTAGCTATAAGTGAAGGTGAACTCTTGCCCATGACATGCAAGATCCAGACCCTTATGACTAAACAGTCGGATCAACTAAAAACTCGACCCGGTACCCACTGCCTTCAAATTTTGTCACCTCCATAACATAGAGGGAAAGTCAGCCATATGTCCCCAAAATGGTGATGCTTACTCGAGAGTGAACTGTTTGCGATCTCCCATCAACCCGTGCCCATGGGGGACGTAGGCTTTTGTGTGGAACCAGGGTTGCGGGATACTACCCACGCACTTTTCACTGGAGCAGAGGCCTACCCGCTGTGAACCCAACTATGTATGTGGGAGAACCTCCACCCATGATAAACAAAGTCCAGGCCCTTGTAACTGACTGGTCGGGCCAATTCAAAATGTACCCGATATCCGCCAGTCCCTAAATTTGGCATCTTCACAACGCAAAGGGCAAGTATTTTCAAAAAAAATGCCACCCACCTGAAAGTAGATAATTTGCTTTTTCCTACTAGCCTATACCCATGAGGGACAGGGAAATCTATATGTGCTCTGGCTTGAGGGTTAATACCTATGCAATTTGTATTAGAACTGGGGCTCGGCCGCTGAGACCTGACCTAGGCCCACATCTAAAAAGGCCCTCAAAGGAGATTTGCCTATGGCAAACCTGCGAAATCTGGAAAGACTGGTGAACCCTAATTACCAAATGGTAAAAATCTATATGTAATGGACTTTATATAGCTCCAGGGTATCTATATTTGTCCCACCGCTTGTGCCATAAAACAAAGACACACTCTATCAAGTGATCCATAGCTCAAGTTTTAACTTTTATTATGATTATATGGACGGAAGCCCATAAGCCAACTGATGACACCTACAAGCTTTAAACCTTCTGATCTATTACTTAACTGGACTGTGTGATCTCAATGTGTAACCACTTAGACAACCCAGGGCAACCTCCTGAAAGGCCCGATAACTCCCAACCCTCTAAAATATCCTAAATAATATATAAGTTATAAGATTGTTTAAGCTGTAAATATGTCCAATCTTACTCAAGAGTTCACGAAGGGGAAATGGAAGTTTTCTTCTTTTTGTTTTTCCGGTTTTCTTTTTTTTTCTTTTTTTGCACAAGATATTGCTGTCTGAAATATAAACCGCAATTGTAATCTATTATGATAAATTGATATGTTTACCCGTTTATATGGTTATATCTGTTATGGTATGGGGGGTTATATTAATCACTTTTAAACAAAAGGAAGGGAAAGTACTTTCGCTTGCACTGACTGATGCTATAAGAGATGCTAAACCTAAGCGAACGATAAAGCTAATCAAAACAGTTTTATTTCTAGAATTGAATAGGATGGTTGTCTCCAAAACACGGTAAATTTGGAGTGGGCCGTCCCGTCACTATTTTAGGTAGCGACTCAGCCCCACAAGGTTTAAATAATGTAACAAGCTCTATAACAGGGACAATAAAACAGTGTTATAGACTCTTAATACACCCATAAAATAAGGGGTAGCATCTACTTCTCAATTGAACCAAGATGAACCAGTTGTATATAGTTTTGATACAGCCCCTATGGTGCTATTTCCAATAGTGATAGAACTTATTACTCAAATTTGTTACTAATTATGGAGGAGGAAGAGGGTAGGATAATAACATTTGGGGAGAGGGGGACGGCGGGGGAAAAGAGCTAAGAAAAAGGAGGGGGAAAGGGGAAGAAGGGTAGGGAGTAAGGTAGAGGGGAGGAGGGAAAAGAAAAGGAAGAAAAGAGAAGAAGGAAAAAAGAGGAGGAAAAAAGAAAAAACCCCCAAACAACAGTATGGTATTAAATAAGAGGCGAAGGCTCCTTTTGTTCCCAAATGGCGGACCACCTCCCATAGGTACGCCATCCCCCCAGTAGGCGACACTACAGTTTGTCACATTAGTATAGTATTGTTAATTGAGAGACATATTGATGTCATCTCCCCTTATTTAACTTGTTTTTTTATGGGGTTTTTTTTTGGTAGTAAATGTAGTTTGAAAATATGTAAAGGTACAAATTCAGGTACTGATCCCACCCTCCATGGATTGTTTTATAATGTATATCTTTTGATCTCCAATTTAAAGGTCACTCAGAAAAGGATGTTCATGGTTGGGACCACTGGGCCTTGGGTCAAAACACGACCGGCTCCCCCGGGATCCACCAGACCCAGACATATATCTGACGGGTAAGTGTGCATTGTCTCTAAGCCAGCCACCATGACAGACTCGACCACACATTTATCTATACTCACTCACAATGTAAAAGGCCTCAACAGTCCCTCCAAATGCTCACTGGCCATCAAACACTATGAAAAAGAAAAACACCATATCTTAGCTCTCCAGGACCCACTTCTTAAAGGGAAAGGAGCCTAGGTACTGGGGAAAACAATTTTCCTGCCAATACTTTGCCTCCAATACCTCCAAAAGAGGAGGAGTGGCTATCTTAATACACAAGTTGGTCCCCTTCACCCAGGAATCATGTTTTAGAGACCCGGAGGGCTCATACCTCATTTTAACAGGAAGCATACAACAAACAAGAGTGACAATAGTTAATATCTACTCACCTACTTAAGGTCAAAGCACGTTTTTTAAAGCTATTGAAGATCATTTATTGACCCTTGACTTAGGAAGACTCCTATTTCTAGGGGATTTCAATCTAACACTCAACAAATTTCTTGACTGCTCTAGGCTGTCCTCATCCTCCAGTCCTGTCCCTTCATCAAAAATGCTTAAATTTCTGCTACATACGTTCAACCTGTGGGACGCCTGGAGAATAAAACACCCATCTGAAAAAAATTCACTTTTTATTCCAACCCCCATAAAGTATACACAAGAATTGACTATATTTTTATCTCCGCACAATTTTTACAGATTCTTATAGATGCTGATATTTCCAATGTAACTTGTACGGATCACACTCGAGTCTCGATCCAGATTAACAATTTATTAACCACTAAAGATGTAAATATGTCACTTCCTTTGTAAAACATGTGACAGTCTCTCACCTCGCCCCACCCCTCCCAATAGAAACAAAGGATAGCTGCTGTTTGCTGGAAAGTAAGAGATCTATAAATCAGGGATATGCAACCAGTAGATCTCCAGATGTTTTGGAAACTACAACTCCCAGAATTCCCTAACTACAGAGTACTTGGAGAGGAATGCCGGGAGTTGTAGTTTTAAAACAACTGGAGATCTACTGGTTGCTTATCCCTGCTATATATGATAGGGGGACTGAAAGGAAAACATATCCATGCCCATTTCTCTGAGACAATGAAGTGAGTTTGTTAATGGTTTATTACATTATTTAAGCAATAGACCCCATAGAAGCCATAAACCTGTGTCCTGAACTGATAAAATGTAGTAAGATTGAAACATGACAGGATAGTCTGGGTTCTTTATAGGACCTCACATTTACCAATAGTGATCCCTCTCTTATGGAATCCCGGGTGACAGCTGTGAGTTAGGACTAGGCCACAATAGCGCGTTTTTTGCATGTTTGCGCACGTGTTTTCGCTCCTAAAATGGAAATCGCAGGAAAGTGAGAATTCCAGTGATTTACAATGCGCATGCGATTGTGCGTCCGTTCAAGTTTTGGTAGCCCATGCATTCACATGCGCAAAACGCACAGGAAACATGCACAAAATCCTGTGTGATACCGCTCGCGATTGTGTGCGCCATTTGGTGCGTTGTAGTGTTGCCTCGGCCTTAATGGGGAGGGTGAGTATTTAAAGACAGATTGATAACTTTAATTATAGAATGATCCAATGGATCTGCTATCAATCTATTATTGGTTTGAATTTTAAGGGGGAAGATTGATTCAAGCTCTGCACAACAATTGTATTTCACTGTGGTGTTTCTACTGAACTATAACACGCTATACAATGTTACAATAAATACATCAAGAATAGAGAAGGACCAGATCGCTGATCTGAACCCAGTTCCGCAACGGAATTTCGTGATTCACGGATTTTTCGAGACGCGTTCGAAAATTTTAAGAAAATTTCAAGGAATTTTTGAACTTTTTGTAAAAATTATACAGTAACTTACTGTAAATAGTTTTGGGACCTAGAAAATGGTCTGGGGTAAAGACAATTAGATTCTTTCTGAAAGAATCTAATTGTAACCAATTCTGATTAGAAAAGAATCTGACTGGTTAGTATACCCATCAGATTATTTCAAAAAAGAATCTGATTGTAACCAATTCTGATTAGTTACAATCAGATTCTTCCAGAAAGCGTACCAATAAGATTCTTTCTGAAAGTATCTAATTGTATCCAATCAGAATTGGTTACAATCAGATACTTTCAGAAAGAATCTGATTGGTATACTAACCAATCAGATTATTTTCTAAACAGAATTTGTTGTTTTTTCAGAAAGATTCTGATTTGTTAGTATACCAATCGGATTCTCTTCCAATTAGAATTAGTTACAGTTAGATTCTTTCAGAAAGAATCTGATTGGTTAGTATACCAATCAGTTACTTTCTGAAAAAATCAGATTGAAAACAATTATGATTTAAAAGAATCGGATTATCTGTTCCCCAAACCATTTCCCAGGTCCCAGAGCCATTTACAGTAAGTTACTGTACAATTTTTACAAAATTTTCTAAAATTCCTTTAAAATTCTAATTTTCTAAAATTCCGGTGACCCTTAAAAATAGAATGCGTAATCTCGAAAAACAGTTTGATTGTGAGGAAAGTACAACTTCTGGTTGCATGTACGTTTTTCCCAGACCATTTTCCAGGTCCACAGGCGGAACAGATTTTAGCAGTTTCGCCCATCTCTCAAAACCCTGAATTTAAATATCTTCCTGTATAGATTTATCAAAACAAATTGATGAACAAAAAAAGAAAAACGTGATAGTGTTATACAACAAATAAGATGGATAATGTCTGTCTTATCTAGATGTTAGGCTGCACTTTATGTATATTTAACATGTATTTCTAAAGCACGGACACTTCCACTACAATCCAAAAGATGTGTGTATATATGTCCCCTCTAATACCTATTGGGGTACACCCAATAGGTTCCCTTCTGCCTCTGTATATTGTGTAAAATATTAATTTAGGGGATGTAACACTAATAGAACCAACATTTCATAGGATTTCTTTTATTTTTAACATCTTGCCTTTATATTTTTTTTGTACAAATCCCTAAATTTTCTAGTAGTGTGTATAATGATTTTATATCATCTGTACCCACATATAGATAAACATACACCCACATATTGTCCACTGTGCACCAACGGGCACACTTTTGCTAGATTTATTATTATTTTTTTCGGGGATCAGAGCACATGTTGATCCGATCAACAAATCACAGCACAAATGGCCCCAGCGCACCTGGTGTGGCCACTCCAATTGGGCCACACTAGCATGTGCTTTTTAAAATGCAGTAGGCTCGTGTGTTAAATCGCACTGATGTGGCCTAGCCCAAAATAAGAGTTAGACCAAGTAACTAAGAATAAAAATATCCCTGTAATTACTTGACTGTCTGTTAAGATTGTGTACCTTGGAGTGGAGTGATAAATTATTTCTATTTAGTAAGCTCCTTGACTTTTGAAGGTGCAAATACCAAAAATTTGTCAGAATTTTTTTAAAGTATTTATTTTACAAACTAGTATGAGAAACCTGTGGAACCAGCCACAGGACAGGTGTGCCTAGAAACCCACAACCAGGCCAATCAATGGAGATCAACACTTTTTATCTAATATCGGGACCTGGATGGATGATCTATTTTATATATATACTTTCACTCAACTTGGAACTGCTGCTATTTATACACGGATTTATACAGGGGTTTCTTTTGTAAGATTTTGGGAAGATTTGTCGTAGCTGGCCAGCTATTTATGTGTTTTTATAATAAATGTTATATATGTTTTATAGATACTTTGTAGGATTCCTTGTCCATTTTTTGCCTACACAGGTTTCTCATACTAGTTGGTATTTGTTTGGTTGGTACCCCTGTCCGCTGCATATATTTGTGGCGATCTAGGGGCCCCTCCATTCATTGGCCTGGTTGGGGGTTTCTAGGCGCACCTGTGGCTGGTTCCACAATGTGACACAATCTACTGGTATTATTTATTTTACACCCTTACACAGCCTTTTAATTTAAGGATCCTCTTCTTCCAATAACCTGAATTGTTTAATTTTTACTTATTCTTTTATTGCACCTACGTGATGCTGTTCTGATGCAGAGTCTCCAGTGTTGTATTGCGGTCATCTGCAGTGGCTCTCTTATCCATATTGCGGAAACGCTCCATTGCAGAGATGTTACGCTGGGTGCTCTGTTTTGGAATATCCAATTTGGAAACGAATGTCAGGGAACCGTGATCATCATAGGTAAACAACATTGGGCAGCAATCGTGGCCCTGAGAATTAAAGAAGAATAGTTAAGAAAACTATATTTGATATAGTAACATTGATGTAGGAGATAAAAAGTTTTTTGAAATTGCAAATTACTGGAAACTGTAATTCTCCCCAACTATCACTGTACAATTTATTTATTCATCTGTTCCCAATTTCTTTCCATATCCAATATGAAGCATCTTGCATTTCATCAGTCAATCAAGTGCCTTATTAAACAAACTTTTCTTCTTTGTGCAGTTTTGCTTTAGTTGGAATGGTGATAGTCTATGTGTAAATTGCACAGTGGGAATATCCCTCTCCCATGGCTGCCATGCAGAAATTACTGAGCATGCTCAGGGAAAGGGGATACGGAGTCTAAGCAAAACGATTAATGGGTTAAAGGCAAGCAGCAATGCACACACCTCAGATTAAATGCTACTTACATGTATCCATTTATGGATTAAAGGATATGTGCACTGTAAAATCAAGTTTAGTTTAATAGTAAAATGCCGCTTTGGAAAATCTTTCCCCCTTTTTATTTCCCCACGGTCCCTCCTGAGCCTACCTGTTTGTGACATTTTGGATGTGAAGGATAAGGCTGGTGAGCTCCTCCCTCTATAAATTGCTTGCTTCCCCTTAGCCTCCAAATACGTGCTTGTGATGTCCGTGCATGCGCTTTTGCGCGTCCGTGCCGCGACATCAAGCGCAATCATGGACACGTGCGCGTGTGACAGTGCAAGTACGGCGCAATGGCGTCACACGCCTGTGAATACGCTTGATGCTGCTTCGTGTGCATCGTAACGTCACGCGCACGGATAGGCTAAGGGAAGAGGGGAAGCAAGCAACTCACAGAGGGAGGAGCTCACCTTTTCCTTCACATCCAAGATGTCACGAACTTTACAGCCACATAGGTAGGCTCAGGAGGAACCTAGGGGGAAATAAAAAGGGGGGAAAGATTTTTTTAAAGTGGCATCTTACTATTAAACTTAACTTGATTTTACAGTGCACTTATCCTTTAAGATATTTTTCTTTCTATTTACATACCCTTTAAATAAAAACTTAAAACACACAAAGGGGGAGATTCAATATGCCCCTTTTCCGTCTAAAACCCACGTTAACCCTAAAATAATTTGGGTTAACGTGGGTTTTGGATGGATTTTCGAGCACAGCGCCATTCCCGAATGTTTTTGGAAATAGCGATGTGCTAACGATCCAAACCCCGTAGTGTTAAGTTTTGCGCTACTTTGTAGCGTGAAACTTAACGCTTCGGGTTGTGGAGCGTTAAAGTCCCGCTCCTTACCTTTGTAAGGTAAGTAACGGGAGACCCGATATTGAATCTCCCCGAAAGTTTTGTAAAAAAGTCTAAAAAGGAGAATATGCTACTATTAAGCTGCTATTACAAACAAAAACAATAAATTCTTAGGCCCCTTTGACAAAGAATGTGGACATGCTCACATCTGTCTATTTGCACTGTGACATAGTTGGGAGAGCAGCTTTATGAGATGCAATTGGAGGTTAAATGAGAGTGGTACAGCTTTAAGCAATTCAATTCAGTTCAATAAGGTGCAGACTAAAATCCCAAATTTCAGTGCTCTGACCCATTACTGTGGCAAATAAAAAGCTGGTAATCTGGAAAGAGTTTTGGGACCAATATTGCTTTCGTACATGGGCACTGTGAAAATTAATTTATACTCAAAAATAATATGCATAAAATAAATCCACAGATGGCTATTTAAAACAGATTTAAATACCTTCCCCTGAATTGTGTAAGCTAAGGAGTACATAGCTTACTATAGCTTGTACTATGTTAAGTTGTTTTAGGGATAAGAGTTTGTTTTTTTCTATTTGGGGAAGATCCCTGATGTTGAGGCTGCATTTACATTAGCTAAATGCCAATTTCTATGAATGCCATTCATGATGATTATTTTGTTGCACGGATCTGTCAAACTGTTCACACAAAAATTTCACAGCAGATTGACAGAATCCACCAATAATCTGATGCAAATTGACATACACTTTAAGGAACAACTCATGTTAATACTTTAAAGGGGAAGTACAGTGCAAATACATATGCTTTTAAGAAAACAAGCAGTATTTTCTCATTCCAATTATCTTAATCTGCCCATTCTGCATTTTATCTGTGTATTAATAAATGCTATCAAAATAGTGACTTCCTGTTTGAGGGACCCCCATATAGTATCTGTTATGGCCTTGCCATTGACCTAGTCCCTGGGGTGATTCAGTTGCTCAGTAAAGATCTGAGCATGTTTGATCCATCCAACAGCCAATCAGTAGAAATTATTCTTAGAAACATTCCAAGGAAGTGTGCATCCTGGGAAGACGGACTGTTGTAGAACCTGAAATGGAAGCTCTGACCACAGAATACCATATCAAAAGGGATGAAATGAACTGGTTTTTCAGAACGGAAAAGAATATGTAGAATGACTAAGCATGTGTAATAAAAACAAAGAATTTAAAAATATTTTCCACTGAACCATGCCTTTTGAATATTTCTGCTTGTAAAGTATTATTATTATTGTGGATTTATATAGTGCTAACATCTTCCGTAGCGCTTTACAATTGCATGTATACATTCACAACAGTCCCTGCCCCGAAAAGCTTACAATCTAAGCACATTCATTTGACACATACAACCTATCAATATGTTTTTATGATTGTGGGGGTAACCAGAGTATCCGGAGTATTAGAAGTCCTGATACTCCTCATACCGCTAACCTGCCTAGATTGGGACAAGTATCGATCTTTATCTACCAATGTTCTAACTACTATACTGTAGATACAGGGATTAGGTGGAATCCACTAGATATCCACTATATATCTCACTGTGAGCAAGGAGCCTGCAGTTACCATCATTCTTAGCGCCCCCCCGCCCAGCTATTTTTGTTTGCAAACCTATTGTGTGGAGCTCATTTGACTATATATGTCTAGTATATTGCAATACATATGGTATTAGAGTGAAGGGTTGTTCCTTCAGTCCATGTATTTATGTGTTTTATGGTAAGAGGTATTTCAGAACAAATTAAAGGTACATTGGATGTAACTTTGAACCTTGTCTGAAGTGTATTTAATTAGTAGTGGGAGTGCCTATATATACAGGGCCTGTTAGTATTTCTCGAGTCCCCCGGTCGTTTAGGGGTTGATGGGAAATGAAGTTTTATATACATATGGTTGTCCTGCAGAGCCTGATGAAAGTAGAAAGCCTCTCAAAGTGTAATCCCTTTCTGCCTCCTCCTGCTCCTCCGAGAGGTTTGTGGCAACCCATAAAGGAATTTTGTTTTTGGGGGTGGAGATACCCATTAAGTGAAACTCTGTTGGAAAATGGATCTTGAAGTTTTTGGGATAAACTTAAATGTAGCAATCAGTGCCATACACCAATTACTCGAGTCACCTATACATTTAGTACATGTAAGTAATAGGTTCTATAAGATGGCTTCCATGTTGACCCCTTGACCCCAGTATTCACTGTCTCTACGCACAGAGTATTTTCTATACAGATGTCTACACACCAATATGGAAGTCCCTGATAAGGAATTTGAAAGCTGCTTGTTACACTGCAGTTTATTTAAGAGTCAGTGCAAGTTGCTAAACTACTTATTTAGAGGTGGCGCACTTGGTAAGGCACCAGTTAAAGAAATACGGAGTTCAGAAGTTCCAATCGCCAGACTTACCTCCTTTTTTCTTGTTTCTATATGTACTAGTGTCCTACATAGCAAAACAGAGTAAATGTACAAGTTGCAGGTTCAATTCCCTAGACTTAATTTTATCATTTTATTTTGACTGAAATATTAATATTCTGTTTCTTGCATCCACAGTAGCCAAGAAATACACTGCAAAGATGACTTCTCTTTTTTTATGAAAGGATTATATCATTGTTAGGACAGGAGCATTGAATGTGTTTGAAAACAAAAAACTGAACTTCCTGCTATGTGTCAGGGAGCGGGAGGATCTCTGTGCTCTTATGTGATTGGCTCTCCATTTCTAAATAAAAGGCTGCAACTTCATGTTTTGATCTGTTGAGCATTACAGAGCATGTGCTTGTAGGCAGACACTTAGCTTTGGGTTTACCCAGTTAAGGTGGATTATGGGAGCTGACCACTATTACCCACAGGTTAATTTAAAAAACCACCCAACAGCCACAGCAAAGGGAGAGGTGAGACACAGCTTGTGGTTTGTTTGTGAATGTGCTCGGCCTATTCGGACAATGTTGTGTGGAGACTAGTTCTCCTTTAATGTTAGAGGACACACGGACATACCTTAAAGGACTATTGCCTCAGTACAAAATTAAGGCATTTGAACAAAAGGAATTGACATACAGTTATACCCTTAAAGGACAGGTGTTAGTAGTCGAGTAGTTGAGAGTGGAATTATAGTTGATAATAGAGTTTCTATTACATTCCATTATTAAGAGGAGTATAGAGTAAAGAAAACAATCCATACGTGGGTTTATGTGACATGGTTAGATTTATGCCCATGTGCAGGTCCATTGTTGGGGATACTGATTTTTGCATGAAAGGGTTGAACTTGTTAGTTATTTTTGGTTGTGAAAAGAAAAGTCTATAAAAGAGGTATACATGTTTTGAGCCTTCAGAGATCCTTTTTTGACTTCCAATTTACGGTTTATAGATTCCTTAATTTTCAAGTTGTAGGGTTTAATGTCGGAAGAAAAAGCACACATCAAACGTCCAAAAATCAAAATGTATGTGGCCACTTAAACAGCACCGATATGCTGGGATGGACCACCAACAATGGCAAACCACACATGGTTGTTGTCCATGTGTTGTCTGGCTGATGTCAAATAGCACATCTGTATGAGCATTTAGTGGGTGTAAAGATATACGGTCTTAAACAGCTGTATTCACACAACAGTACACAAACTAACAAAATAGAATTTGTATGCACTGGTTATACAATAACTTTTGTTTTAGTTCATCATCACTTCTAGTAATACACTTTTTGGGCTAGGATCGTCCCTTTAATGTTTTGCTTTTTTTCTCCTTTAAAGGAACTGTAAACCCATATAATCAAATATTTGCAGTCTTTGCCCTCCGTTTGTATTATTCACAGGGAGGAGAGAACGCTTATTCTCACCTCCCTGTGAATAATATTTTGCTCAGGGGACCGGGAACTTACCTTCACTCCACTCCACTCGCAGCTGCTCCTTTACTGACAGCCACTCTGTCCCGACCGCGCACCCTATCTTAGGCGCATGCGCGCTAATACAAAAGATAGGGCGCGCGATCAGAAGAGAACAGCTGTGCAGTGAAGAAGCAGCTGTGAGTGGAGCGAAGTATGGGTTAAAAACAGAATCTTAACAATTACTACAATTGGCATAGTCCCCTGACCCGAACATTTAAGGGTAATGATACTTACTGCTGCTATAAAGCTGTTCTCCGACACGAAGATGACACTCAACAAGGGAAGAAACTCTGTTTTCAGCTGAGAAACACTAAAAGGATAGTATGTTATAACAGGCATTTTACTGCAACGAATTTACAAACTATATAGTATAGCAATTGAGGTTGAATAAAGACATACGTCCATCAAGTCCAACCTATTATTACTAAATAGTAAATAAAAGACAAAACTTTGTTTCTTGAAACAAGAGAGATATACGCATAGTAAGGCACAGCGTACTGTACCTTCAAAATATTAACAACATTTTATAAATATAACGGGAAATTTAGCAACAAGAAATGACTGCCATTAACAAAAAATGAGAGTTTTCCATGTGTGAGTTTTCTGTCCAGAATATTTTTAGAGCAGTATAATTTTTTTTAGAGCAGTATCATATTGTTATTATTTGTATACTGGTATAAACATAGATTTGCTTTTGAAAGTACAACGCAGAACTGGACAGAAAAAGGTAGACTTAAAACGTTACCCCCACCCCAGCATTATTGTAATAACTATTCCAATTATGCTTTAAACTACTATGAGAAAATAGACAGTGACACAAACCATGCACAAGTATTACCTCATATTTTTAGAGGCATCGGCCACAGACACAGTACTATCATGACTGACCCAGGCCAGTTTGCTGCCACTTGCAGAGAAGCTAACACTGTGGACCCAGCCGCCACTGCTTGCACCTCCAAACTCAGACATCAGCTGACCAAAAGGCATTTTGGATCCCCATGGTGTGCTTGCTGGCTTTTCATCTACCTCTTTTATATATGCAGAGAACACCCTGGTATATAGAAAGGATAGGAGTAAACTTAAGCCAATAGACCATCAAAATAATATGGGCTCTTTTACAATATTAAAATGTCAGTAAAGTGTAAGAACCCCCCAAAACCTAGTTTCCAAAGATGCTTTTAGACATACTTACAGAACCCGATCCCTCAATGAATAGTATATGCCTCCTCTGCTGCATATAAAGCAGCAGAAAAGCAGCTTAGGAAATAGCCACCTGCCTTAAGTGGCCATACATATAAAAGATATTACTTACCCGACCGAGCGCTCACGTGAAGTTTGAGCAATCCTGCAGGAACAGATTCTCCCCATCTTATATGCGATTGCAAAATGAATGGGATTTTGCAATCGCATGTTGGTCGCATATAAGATCGGGAGAGGCAGTTGCTGCAGGATCACTGGAACATCGCGTGAGCGCTTGGTCGGGTAAGTAATATCGTGTATATGTATGGCAACCTTTAGGTTGTGATGTCAGCATTGCAGCTTTGACTGATGGCTATTACCTGGAAGCTGCTGAGAAGAGGAGAGAGCCACTAAGAGGGATTGTGTAAGTACGTGTAGAAGCATCTTTGAAAAAGGTAAGTATTATGAAAACTAAGCTGTAGTCTTCCTTAGTTACACCAGTATAAAGAGTGTTTTTTCTTGCTAGTATTGTGCTCTGTGACACCAGCACCACTAATCTGCCCCCAAGTCTCAGTCTTGAGCATGCCCACTGCTGGGACAGAGCATCATCAGCTGCATCATAAGCCCCGACCTCAAACTTCAAAATAATTTTGAAAGTCATATCTACAAGTCTGGAAACACTTTATTTCTCTCCCTGAGAAGTCTGTAACTAGCTTCAGAAAAGATTGTTTTTTGGGGGGGAAGGGGTGGCTTCTTACACAGCACAGTGTAACTTTTCAAGCCTATAACTTAAGCTAGAGACATCAAAACCTTTGTTTGAAAGGTATGAGAAATAGAGGGCACCATTATGGAGACCACAGTTATCTTTTAAGATATCCACATTTCAGGTACAACCTTGTTTTGAAGTCACAGGATCCAGCTGCCAGCAACACATTGTTGGGGTGCCAGTCCAGGCTCAGAACAGTCGAACGAATTGGCTTTTTGATGTGTTTGCTAACCCACCTAAGAATAAAACATAAAACATTTTAAAACTAATTATAATGGAATATCCAGAATGCAATTAATACTAATGTAAAAAAAAAATACTTAAGTTTCTGAATTAGAACACTGTGAAATTAAGAATTCATTTTTAAAAAGGGCAACTATACTTTGTTTACACTGTACAAAGAACAAGTATAGCTTTATTCTATTATGCAGAGGCTGGAAGAACAGAGTTATGATTGCTTTCATACAGTGTATGCAATTCAAGGAGAGCTTGAATCGGTCTTCTAAACCTGCTTAGATTGGGAGGTACAGATCTGCCCTACATAGAATAAAAGTCTTTTTGCATATTCTCTGTATATTTGCCCATTAGAATGCTTCAGAAAATGCACAGCGTTACCTTCACGCACAAGCAAATTGGCTGCAAAGAGTATATTGTTCACTTCCTGACCAACAAATCACAAAATAAAAAATTATTCTTGCTAAAGCCAATTTCCCTGTGATTTAAAGTGCACTAAATTACTGTTTCCTCCATTAATGGTAAACATACGTGGCTGTTATCAAAGAACAGGTCATATAAACACAAAAGTAAATAAGTTTGTAGTTGCCTATTAAAACATCTGGCCATTCTTATGCATGCATTTACAACACATATGAGTTAAGGTTTTCGTTCACCTACATGAGATCACTGTGCATGCTGGGAATTGTATCCAATTTGTGTGGTTATTGGAACTAACTGTAAAGGCAGTGTGTCATACTAGTATGAGTATTAGCATTATTAAATTCAGTTCTGTACACTTTGTGAAACTCAAGACATGCTTTAGTGAGCTTGTTGCCTGCCAGCATAGCTAGGCGTCCATTAAGGGTATCTCCATTCCCCAAATCAATATTTTCTGTAGTGTAGGGTACCCCAGCCCACCCCTAACCGCCAGGTTTATTAGTTACAAAAAGCCCAAGAAATCAACAAAATCCTTTGTTCCCCCGGCTCTCTGGCTCTACAATCCTGTGTCTGGAATTAGCAATAGGGGCCGAACCGGCAGCCGCGTCTCTGATTGGCTAAGAGTCAACCAATCACAGACGCAGCTGCAGGCTATGGAGAGTGCTGTAGGAAGCTTGGTAAGTATTACATTTTAAACATATAAACCTGGTGGTTAGGGTAGGGGGGGTGCCCTATACAACAGGAAAGATCTTTTATAAGTACAACATTTTGGCAGTTTGAAGGGATCTGGAGAATGGGAGGGAGGGCTTCCCGGCGCATGCCAGAGTCCCATAGAAGGACAAGGAAGTAGCAGGCAGCGGATGACATACAGACAGCTCCAACTCTTCACTTTTTGGGACTTTGAACAGGCACTGCAGGAGAACCAAAAGGAGCTGAAGAACAAGGTAAGGATTGAACATTACACAGTGGGGCTAGCACTGGGGAAAACTGTAGTTTATAGAAAGAATCTTATTGGTATACCAATCAGATTATTTTCCAATCAGAATTGGTAACATTCAGATTCTTCCAGAAAGCATACCAATAAGATTCTTTCAGGAAGTATCTGATTGTAACCAATTCTGATTAGATACAATCAGATTCTTTCAGGAAGTATCTGATTGCTATACTAACCAATCAGATTCTTTTCCAATCAGAATTGGTTTCAATCAGCTTATTTCAGAAAGAGTATAATTGGTTAGTATACCAATCAGATTATTTCTAAAAGAATCTGATTGTAACTAATCAGAATTGGTTACAATCAGATTCTTCCAGAAAGCGTACCAATAAGATTCTTTCTGAAAGTATCTGATTGTAACCAATTCTGATTGGATACAATCAGATTCTTTCAGAAAGAATCTGATTAGTATATTAACCAATCAGATTATTTTCTAAACAGAATTTGTTACATTCAGATTCTTTCAGAAACATTCTGTTTGGTTAATATACCAATCAAATTATTTTCCAATTAGAATTGGTTACAATTAGATTCCTTCAGAAAGAATCTGATTGGTTAGTATACCAATCAGTTACTTTCTGAACAAATCTGATTGTAACCAATTCTGATTTGAAAGAATCTGATCATCTGTTCCCCAGACCATTTTCCAGAGCCATTTACAGTAAGTTACTGTATCATTTTTACAAAATTTTCGAAAATTCCTTTAAAATTCTAATTTTCTAAAATTTTGGTGACCCTCAAAAATAGAATGTGTAATCTCGAAAAACAGTTCTATCGTAAGGAAAGTTATTTTTTTACACTTCTGGATGTATGTAAGTTTTCCCCAGACCATTTTCCAGGTCCACAGGTGGAACGGATATTAACAGTTTCGCCCCTCTCTCAAAACCCTGGGTTTAAATATCTTCCTGTATAGATTTATCAAAACAAATCGATAAACAAACAGAAAAATGTGATAGTGATATATAACAAATATAAGATGGATAATGTCTGTCTTATCTAGATGTTAGGCTGAACTTTATGTATATTTAACATGTATTTCTAAAGCACTGACACTTCCAGTACAATCCAAGAGATGTGTGTATACATGTAAACCCAATAGGTTCCCTTCTGCCTCTGTATATTGTGTAAAATATTCATTTAGGGGATGTGACACTAATAGCCAGGATTTCATAGGACTTCTTTTATTTTTAACATCTTGCCTTTATTTTTTTGTACAAATCCCTACATTTTATAGTAGTGTGTATAAAGATTTTATATCATCTGTAATCTATAAGCTATACAAACACCTTCAGGGTTTCTTAATGTCCCTATTCCTGCTTACTAAGCTCCATCACAGTGCAGTAGGTACAGTAAGTCTGTATATAAACCCAGTCTCAGCAATCACCACTGGCAGCTGCAGGGCTAATGTTGATACAGATCTCTATGCTGCTGTCAATCACAAGCTGGATACATTTTTGAAACAAAAAAACTAACTCACAGCCCAATTAACAATGTAACAAATCAATGTAACAGTCTATGGGCAGCAGGAGACGTAGAACAGCAGAAAGCAATGAATGAGCAGACAGAAAAGAGGGATTCCAGGCACCAGAACCCCCCCCTAAACACTCCCCTGAGTCCTGTACTTACCTTTACAATTACGATCACTGCTGCGCTGTTCCCCGCCTCCCTGCCTATTGGTCAAATCGGGGACTGGATGGAGGAAGCAAAGAAAAGTGCACTGACGTTTGGAACTCTATGAGGTGAGTACAGGTCTGAGAGGTTTAACCCAGGGATGAGGAAACTGAACAAGAGGACCGTGGCTTAGGTGAGTATAGTTGTCCTTTAATTAAAACAACGAATCTATGTGGGATCTATGAACAAGGGATTTGGAATGAACTATAGTGACGTCAGATGCTCCTTCTACAATAAGATTGTTTTTGTATTTGTAAGAATGTTCTCTAGGAATCTGATGGACAGAAATGCAAAATATGCACTTTTTAATTCAGATAAATATTGATAATACAACATCAAAATTGTTTTCAGCCTCTACTTCTCGATTACAGATATTTTAGGGTGCTGAATATAATCTGGTAAAGCCAATGCACCATTCTACCACTTTCCCCAGTAATTTGACATCTAGGTCTCTGCTTCTTTGGAGTCAAAAGATATTTTATTATAGTTTGACACTCAATATGATGATTGCAAAAGTGCATTTCAATAAGCCTAAGAAAAAATATCCCTAAAAGGGATTTTGTGGTATTCCTGTATCTGACAAGATCATATCAGCATCTTTCAAGAAAAGACACGTTATCCTTCCCACCCCCCAACCCCACCAGACCATAGTATAACACTCATCCCCCACTGAAATATGATTTACTCTATCAGCACCACACACTTTCCCCACCCAAATGTACTCAGCGCACAGACCCAAGAGATGAGTTTTGTGTCCTGGGTTAACAGAGCAAAGATAATCAAGGTTTGGGAAGGGAAGGAGCACATATTATTGCAAACCCAGAACTTGACAGTGGGAAAGACAGATATGTTTTGTATATGATAAATACAAAGAATAATAAAAAATAAAGGAAAGATATTTACTTATGGATCCATTACTACCATCCCTGTTTAGCATAGTATAGTATTTGAGGTTGAATATACTTCTATCTAGTCCAACCTACTCAGCCCCCTCCTGACTACAAGTGGCATTTAGAAATTTCCCTGGATCAACTTCAACTTTATGTATCACTACCAGTAACATGCAACATTTTTTGAAACGCTCAAGCCTTTCTTTTAATTATCCAATGAACCTGCTACACCACATCAATGGAAGACAACTCCATAGTTTTACTGTTCTCACAGAAAAACCCCTTCTGAACTTGAAGACTGAACTTCTTTACTTTCATTCTTAAGGGATGTCTGTGTGTCCTTTGATATGTTTTATTGGTGAACAATGCCACAATCTATTGTATAGCCCATTATTGTTTCTGTACGTAGTTGCCCTTTCCATTTTCAAGATTTCCTTTACACAGGATTCCAAAACTGCACCACATATTCTGCTTATAGGATAGCTGAACAAAGCAAGACCAAAGGTGGCCATACCTATGACCAATAATAGGTAAATCCCGTTGGGAAACAAGGGGATTTCCCTATTATCGTTAATGTGTAGGGGCTGTTCCCGACCGATCGAAATGCAGATGAACGACCATAGTCGCCACTCCGATCGATCAGGAATATCGGCTCCTTTTACCGGAAGTTTGGGTCCGGACTTTTAAACAGCTGATTGTGCGTATGTTTCCTTCATATGCACGATCAGCTTTTTGAAAAAAGCTGGTCGCTGCAGAGATTATGGGCTTGTGGCGCCCCCCCCACGGGGGTGGCGGTAGTTATGCCACTGATAAGGTAACCCCTCTATGTAACCCAAATTGGCAGGGTTGGATTTCAGAGGCATGGCCTAGGGAGCCATAGCCTACATGGTGGCATGTCTGAAGTCCTCTGCTTACTGCAGTAAGAACACAGGGAGAATATATTAAATGGATCTCCTAAATCTGGCCATCCAGACAAGAAGAAGCAGAGGAGTAACAACTGGTAAATTCCCAGAAGTCTTTGTTCCTTATTTGCATATACCAGAATATAGTGATAAACTGCTGTTATCTGCTATGGGGTTTGTGGGAAGCATTGCTGATATTCACCTGGGAGACATTTAACAGGATTGACATTGTACATATTCTCTTCCTTTCAGGGCTGACAACATGTCTGCAGAATTCCAGAATAAGTTAAACACACATTAATACTGTACATGTCAGGTGAATGCACTAGTACAGGCAGACACTTCTGTCTGGGCTCTGTAGACAAATTAGGTTTTGGTTGATCCAATCATTACTTTGCACCTGAAACTGTATTTCACGCTGTGTGGTTGGTAATTGAATTTAAACCAGCTGTACTTTAAGGCTGGGTAAACACGGTAGGACTTTTTGTCCTGACCAAGCATTCGCTGCGAGTATGTCCTCGACCGGGAAACTGTTTGTGCGGAGGAACTGGCGATTGAGCTTGGCCGCAGGTAGCTGCCCCACACCACCAGGTATTTCTGGCCAACCCATACGCCACAATCAGTCATTCGGACAGAAATATCTGCTGGTGTGTACCCACACTAGCCAATATTTTTGCCCAATCGACCGAAAGTGCCGTGAATCGGTCGAAAATATTGGCTGGTGTGTACCCAGCCTCACAGCGGTAGCTAATTTGCTAATTCTCAAACAATGGGAACCTAGAGAGCTAAATGTCTAGCAACTAATGATCTGCTTTTCATCAATCCTAAAGAGTTATGCTTTATAGCAGCAAAGTATCCATTTTACTGTACAATGTATTAAATATGTGATACCTAATGCTGGTATTTTGGGAAGAAAAGCTGTTACATAAGGATTAAAAAAAATTAAGTTGAGTTCTCTTTATGTCAAAGTGTTCTGTCTGATTCAATGTTGTTTGGAGGCTTTTAATGTGCAGAAGTGTCAAGGTTAAAATTACTTTGATAAATACTTTGATAAATTACTCTGATAAAAACCTAACCTATTTGATTTTCCCTTCCTGAGATTGCCCATGAATAACTGAGTCTAAAGGTTTGTACACACGTGCGATTGCTGGCGCCGACCCGCGACACATGATGTGTATGAACGGTCGTTTTAAACATTAATCATGCCGTGTATGGGCACTTTATCAGCCAAAAACAATCGTTTCGTTGGGAATCATTGCCCAACTGGCCAGGCGGATCTTCGAATGGCCGTTTTGGCCGATAAAGTGCCCATACATGGCACGTGTGTATGACACCCATCTGATTGCAATCATTCATTGCACTCTGTATGGAATCGGATGTGCTGGTTGCCAGGGGTGTGTGTGCTGGGGGTGCCAGAGGGGATAATTCCCTCTGGCACCCCCAGCACATCATCCCCCCCTGGCACCACCAGCACATCCCCCACCCATCCCTCTCCCCAAGCCCCCCTGGGCCATGATGGTACAACTGCCTACTACTGGTACCCATCAGAAAGCACTGGTGGCCAGGCCAGGGGGGGGGTGTGCTTGCTTGCACACCCATCTGATTGATTGCACCCTCGTCACCCCGACCCCCCATGGCCATGATGGCACCCATGACCCATCAGATTGCAATAGTGGCCAGGGGTGTGTGTGTGCTGGTGCTTACTTACACACCCATTTGCACACACACACACCATGATGGTGCTCTACTGCTCTTCCCCCCCATGATGGCACCCATGATGATGGTGGTGCCTCTCCCCCCCATGATAGCACCCACCCATGTGACATGAGCCATTGAGCCATGATGGTGCTCTGCCTCCTTCCCAGGGCCATCAACACCCATCCCCCCACCCACCCCATCCCCCCCACAACCAACCCCACTCGGCACTCCCACATTGGCAGTCTGGACTGGCACTGATCATGAAAGCAGTTGGTTCTGTAATGTGTACTGTATGGAAGACTGGATGTTTTTTACTTACTTTGTTCGTTGTCTCAGACTATCAGTAGTATCGGTCCCGGCCTTGGGTTAACTTACGCGGCACGCTTCTTCTCCTGCCTGCGCGCCCAGCATTCTCCGTCTCTTACGCAAGGCACGCAGGCGCACATCAGTGATGTGCGCTGCGCGCCGACTGCCGCCCGCCCAGACAAACTGAACCACCAATGATCTCTCCTCGGTCCTCGCTCGAGTCGCTCCGAGTCCTCCTGATAGGATATCAGCGGCCGGGCCCCCTGTGTGGACTCCAGGTCTCCAGCAAATTAATCAATTATACGCTAACGCTGCACACGCACGCGCTGCCGGCCGCTATGGGTAAATAAAGGATTTTAATTCAATTGCCCAATATATTTGTACTGTACACATTTTTAATGCAGATGATACTAGGGCCCCTGGACGGCTCCCAATGGGCCCCCCTCACATCCGGGCCCCAGGCACTTGCCTTGGGTGCCTTGTGGATAATCCGGCCCTGACAGGGACCACTGTTATAAAGTCTGCAGCAGCTTTTAGCTGGAATTTTAGAACTGTTCCCCTCAGTACCATTAGCTGAGCTCATCCACTCCCCTCCTTCCTTCACCTTCAGTTCACTTGTAACATTGTATCCAAGCAGAGGGAGCTGAGTTCAGGCTCTCTACTACGATGTTGCAAATTACAGCAGCAGAACAAGGAGAGCAGATCTAACACAGCAAGTAAATGCTGACAGGGAGATGCTAGGGAGAACACTGGGCGCCCTGGTTTATTATAGGCGCCCTAGCACTTTGCCTAGGTGGCTTATGCCTAAAAAACGGCCCTGGTTTTATATGTTTGATTAAATAAACTGACATTATTCTATTGTGCCTAGATTCACGTCTCTCTTGTAACAGATGTTTGAGGATTATTTCTTTGTAAGGAAAGGAATCATTAAAGCCCAATAAAGTTACCAGGCAAGAAATGTATTTTTCCTATTGCATTGTTCAAGGTAAACATTTCTAAGTTCATTTTAAGAACCACTCTTATTCTCCCTTGGGGCTCGACCCCACTAGGCAGGGCACAAGAATTCATGTGCGCTACCCTGCGCATGCGTTGAGATTCCTTTGCTGTTACCCTATCACAGCATATGCGATGCACCAAAAATGTGATTGCATGCGCCGCAAAAAAGGTCAGCAGCGCAGGGCAGCAGAGATACACAGTACGCAACAAAATAGCCTAATGTGGCCTATCCCTTAGCATTTTTGCGGTGCAGTGGTATTAACTTAACACGCTATATCTTTAAATTGCATCTATACCCTACAAAAAAACTTTTAATATATTATAGGTAGTTATGCCCCCTGTGCAGAAGAACCTTATGGGGCAGAGATGTAAGGTAAGAATTTTTTTAGACTACACAGTGGGGCCAGTATGGGGTTAGTTTAGGGGATGGACATGCCCTTAAAAATACCTTTTCAAAGACTCATCTAAAAATTAAAGATTTAAAGGAAGCACTTGAAATTTTGGAATGTGGAAGAATGAATCATGTAGGTGAGGTGCTGCTTGAAGGGTATTTACAGATAAAGGGAGACGTTTATACTGTGGCTGTATTGGGAAATAGTTCTTAGCTTAGCTGGTTTTGAGTTGTTTTGTGATCTAATGATACAGCAACAGAAATATGGTGAATGAGTCTAATAGAAAAGAAGAGAGACAGGTAAACAGAAAGCTAACATAGGCAAAACAGATTGTATCTTTATAGATATATTTTAATAAGGGAAATATAGCTACTGTTTAAGCTTACCCTGAAAGCAGTTATCCCAAAGAGAGACCACAAAAAGCTGATTAGAATTATCATTTATTTATATGTGATCTGAGTGAAGAGATACATGCAGGGAAATCTCTATAAACACAGCCTTTTCTGCATGGGTCTCCTGAACCAGATCACAAAGAGATGTGTTAATCAGCTCTTTGTGGCCTTTGTTTGAGGTTAATCCTGTTTTAGGGTTTAATATTTCCTGTTAGCTGGGGCCACATACAGTAGGTGACCAACACTGTTTCCTCTAAATAAGTGTTTCCCAAACTATTTTCCCATGCAGAATTATTACATACATTTTATTTATTTCCCTGTTATACATTTTTGAAGTACATGATTCATATAAATATAACAGATAGATTGATAAATACATCTACATTCACTAGAAGTGATCACAATGGTGGATCTCTTCAATTCCTGTAAGGAATCCCTAGGGGCCCAGACTCCTGTCTGAGAAATATTGCTTTAAACTGTTTACTCACAGGTTCAAAAACTATGCGCACGCAAATCACCCACCTTTATTTAATATAAGTTTCCCTGCTGTGTTACCTTCATAACAACAGTATGCCCTGATCTTGTAATATGAATTGTTCAAGTTTTGCTGGTCCATAACCTGAATTTTCATGAAATTTAGGTTTAGATTTAGACTTAAATTTAGGTTTTTTTTTAAAAAATTTTTTATAAATACTGTGAATAAAATTTACACTTGCTGCTGCTAGCAAAAAAAGGCAAAAATCGCACACCAAAATGTAGGGCCATTTTAGAAAAAGTAAAGCCGTAACAATCACACTTTCAAGGATTTTCCCAATCTTATTATGCAACGTTAGATCATAATATGTATCGTAATTATGACTGGGAAAGTCGTTTTTAAGTTGATTGGTAAAATGATAGTAGTATTTTCTGAAGTTCCGATTAAATGTCAATGTAATGTAACCTCACAATAGATGACATTAAAACAAATTGAATGTCAAACAATATGTATGCTACATCTACATACAATTAACATTGTACGTCTGTCTATCAAGGTATCAGTCGGTTTACAATCACAATTATGATCACAATAGTAGTATGGCCACATACACCATACAATTTTTACATTAGACAGTCTGCTGATCTTTTATCCCGATCAGTAGTCTGTCTAATGTGAAGGAAAGTGACTGCCAATATTTCGTTTTGTGGCCCATTCAAACAGAACAAAGTCCATAGTGCAAAAAAAAAACAAAAAACATAATCAGGTTCAAATTATTGTCAATATTTTAGCCTACCATAATTGACTTAAATTTCAGTCACAGCATTCGATTTGGGCTGAAATATCGGACCGTGTGTACACTGGGTTAAGCTAACTATACTGATAGAACTGCTCGAAATCCCCTACCTTGAGGCCTTAAAGGGCATGTCCACCCCCGAAACCATAATTTAACCTACTACTGGCCCCACTGTGTAGTGTAATAAAATCCTTACCTTACATCCCAGATCCAAATGGCTGCCCAGCTATGCCCCTCCAAAGTCCAGAAAACTGGCCACCAGGAGCCTGGCAGAGTCCATATAGGACTCTGCCTCCTGTCTCTCCTCCGGGAGAATTTTGCCATGCACACTTCAGCCATTTCACCATTTTGAGATAGTGTAGGACTTCCTCCTCCAGCCCCAACCGCTATAATAGTTTTTCAGAAATTCCCCCGATCATTACTTACCTTACCTCTCTCCTCCGTCGTTCTCCACTGGTGGCAGCCGCAGTTTCATGCAAGCAGAGGGCCGGGACAGTATGTCGGAGGAAAGTATGTGCGAGAAAATGCAAGCAGAGGGGTGGGACCGGCAGTCGCGTCTGTGATTGGCTGAGCGGCAGCCAATCACGGACGCGGCTGCCGGGAGTTCATTTCAGCGGAGGAAAGAGGGGGGGTAAGTAAAGTTTGGGGCACTTTCAAATAAAATAAATAGAGCGGTTGGGGCTGGGGGGACGGGGAATGTTACATATAAAGGGATTTACACTAGGGTGAGGGAATCCTAATCGGGAGGGAGAGGGAGGGAGTGGGAGGGGGAGGGAGGGGGAGAAGGGCTGCAGTACGCATGCCAAACTTCTCCCAGAGGCCAGGTAGGAGGCAGAGTATGGACTCTTCTATCCTCCTGGTGGGCAGTTTTTGGGACTTTGGGGGGGGACTACAGGAGAACCATATGGAGCTGGGATGTGAGGTAAGTATTAAACTACACTACATGATGGGGCCAGTAGTGGAGGGGATTATAGTTTTGGGGGTGGACATGCCCTTTAAGATAGCCCTGTCTGGCTTTCAATCGAAAACCTATGCAAAGAAGTCTTCCAGTTTCCTTTGTATGGAGCACTATCATCACAATGATATTTTGTCACAACAGATTCTTTGGTATATCATAGAGATAAAGGGCAGTGTTTTGTCAGTAGCATCCTGTTAGCCAAATAATATGAACAAATAATGTGATAATGTCTCCAGCTAAATTCCCATGTTTATTTAAATTGCCCACACTCCATAAAGCCATGTTAACATTAATTTATTACAAATTTGCTGTTTGTAGAACCACCTGTCTGTCAGAGACCACTTAATGCATTAATATTAAAAATAGGGACAGGGTAATTTCCAGTAAACTTCTCCTTTAAAACGATAAAATAAAACACTTGTTAACTCCCTTCCTCTCCTACACCGTTACTTTGGGTATCGTCAACCATTCAAATAGCAGTCTCTGATGAGATGAAGCAGCACACAGAGGAATTTACTTACTCATCCCATTCTCACATAGTTGGAGAAAGAAAATGTCAATGTTCACTGTAGAGGAGAAGGTAAAGAACACTTTCTTTGGTTAATTGGCTCCTGCATTATCTAAATTTCAGATATCGCTTTTCTAGAAAAGTAGAATTTTTAAAAAAAACATTATTGTATTTTCGTTTCTAAATTCCAGGTGCAAATTCTCACATTAAAGCAACAGACAATGTCCTAGCCGCTTCATTAGGATTATGGTTAAAACTGCAGATGGATCAGTGTGAGGAATGATCAATATTTTACTAAATTAATCTCAGGGTTATTGCAGGATGTGCTTTGAGTCCTTTAGGAGAAAAGCGCTTTACAAATGTTATTGTATTGTATTGATTCATGTATTTGTTGTATATGTTGCTTGCAGGGATGATAGTGGGGAAAAGTGCTAAGGCCCCATACAGACACTAGGAGGCGATTAAAGGACATTAAAGGATAACTCCACCCACATAAAAATATCTTTTAGTAAGAATGCCCTTTTTAAAATATGTTGATATATCATACTTTGTCCTACTGATTCATTACTGTATGCCTACTATGCTTCTGGAGTACTCATGGAAACGGAGTACTTTAGAAACCTGTACTGAGCCTGTACTGAGCCTGTACTGAGCCTGGGCATGCTCAGAAGAGGCAGACAGGGATTGGGAATTTACTTTCAGTCATTGGCTGTGATTCCATAACTGACAGTTGGTAACTTGAAGAACCAGGAAGCAGAAACAAAGGAAACAGGACATTGTGCAGGATTTCAGGTTAGAATTATATATTTCAGATTTCAAACTATTACCGTTTAGGGTTTTGGGGTGATTTACCTGTATGTAAGTTTTCATTTTGGGCCTGGACTTGCCCTTTAAGTAAATATATGGCTGGGTCATCCAATCAGCTGCCCGGGTGGGTGCCCAACAATGGACGGGTCATCGTCTGGATAAACTACGTCACATCCTTTCCCTTCAAAAAGGTAAAGGAGCGGGCACTTACCTTTTTGAAGGGAAAGGATGTGACGTAGTTTATCCTGATGACGACCCAGATGGGTTGAAACGCATAAATGGTGTTTTTACTTATTCTAAATAAGAATGTATTTTAAAAGCCCTTGGAGTGCATCCGTCATCTATCTTCTAAATATATGACATTGTATAGCAATACAGCAGATTTCAAACCATTTTGAGGGCCTCTGCATGATACTGAAGTGCTAGGAGAAATATTCCAATGCTTATTACCTATCTGCAAGTAGAGTGATTTGTGCTGTTAAAAATCACCCTATTAACTGCCTAAGAGAAGACCATGCACTGGCAGTAACATCGGGCCAATATTACTAACATCTCTAGTTATTTTTGACAGATTTTTAGGCAACAGTTCTTTACAACAAAGATTAGACATGTTGGTAATTTTTGCCAATTGTTCATTGTACAATAGGTTGCAAGATCAATTGTTCCCTAAATATCGAAAAATATTAAGCAATATCTTTTCTTGTTTGGTGTTTCATTGATAAACTAATACAGGTCTCAGGAAAAACAACACCCAACCGCTGTACTCACAGTTCAATAACTATTGTTTACTTAACCCAATATCTCAATTGCTCCAAGTCAAACAGATAAAATATGCATTAAGCTATCATTAAATACTGAAAGTATGAAAGGAATTTCAAACCCATCACCTTATTCTGAAAAGGTGCAGCTGCAAACATTTCATTTAGTTGTGTAATTTTGCAGACAGCACTGGGTTGGAGGGCGAAGCACAAAAGAATCTGAAATTGGAAAGAGAAAATGAAATGAATGACGTAGTGAGATAAAAGACAATAGTTAAAGGGAAGTCGCATCCTCAAACAGATGGGCCTGGGGTGCATCAATTATAAGGACACACAAAGATTTTTCACAACTACCTGCTAAATACAGCTGTGGTAACAAGTCTCTGTGTCTGACAGGGCAAGAGTCAGACTAATCTAAACACCACCCAGTGTATCTAGTCTCAAATTGCAATACTGTATGTCTGCAGTCTACCTCTACCAGCTTCTTAGCACTGATTATTCATGATTTGGTTTGCGGTACCCAATGAAAGATTTTTAGGTGGAACACACAGGATGATATTTCATCCAAATGGACCACTGGTATTAAAATAATGGTTGTTTAGAGCTGGCCAGTTTAAAGGGCATTTAAGCACCAAAAAAGCACCAGTGAGTGACAGGACACAGAAGCAAATCTATGCCAGATCACCACTTGTGCATGTGGCCGTCCAAGGAAGTAGGAATAGGATTTTCTACTTCCCTGGGTTAGAGACCTTCTAATTTTAAAACTTTCTTGGGCTCTTTTTTTGGGCACAGTAATATTTGACCTTTATAAATCAAGATTTGTCCCTAAAATCCAATTTCGGACAATTATACTTTTCCCTCCATCTGCCTCCCAATTAAACCAATTAAAGTACCCAGGGAAAAATTTTAGCAGATCGAGTCTTCTGATTGGCTAAGTCCCAGATAAAGTCAGGTGGTTTTGTCTTAATTAATGTAGTACAGTGTATAGATAAACCTGTATCTACTGTATGTGCACTGTATGTCTTACTAAAATATACAAACCTCAACTATTGCTTTAAAATAACTGGCAAGCCATCAAGTAAACCATGCACAAAACATCAGATTTTATGGCTGATCACCCACAGGGCAAAAGCAGCTACAGGATAGTCCAGTGCTTTAGATGTTTTAGTGTTATTGCAGATTCTTCCCATTTAACTCAATAATAATCTAAATTAAGGTATTGGGGTGGAATGATTTCCATTGATGTGAAGTAGAAAAACAGTAAAATGGGTGAACAGTAGTGTAGGGTTAACAGTGAAGGCCTATGCCCACATACTGCGCTCTACCATTGCAATTCATTAAATTAAAACCCTTATGCAGACAATGTCACAATATGTAAATGTGAATTTCTAGGAACAATCAGCAATGGGTTAATTCCCTTGCAACAACACTACCCATTTTGTTAGGGGTGGAGATGCCAGCAGGTCTCTTTATGTAGCACACTGTGCACTGCAATGGGATCTGCACTAATGAAATGTGTCTATGTAGCACACTGTGCCACGGGCAATGGGGTCTGCACTAAGAAATGTGTCTATTTAGCACACTGTGCACTGAATGGGATCTGCACTAATGAAATGTGTCTATGTAGCACACTGTGCACTGCAATGGGGTCTGCACTAATGAAATGTGTCTATGTAGCACACTGTGCACGCAATGGGGTCTGCACTAATGAAATGTGTCTATGTAGCACACTGTTCACTGTAATAGGGTCAGCACTAAGGAAATGTGTCTACGTAGCACACTGTACACTGCAATGGGGTCTGCATTAAGGAACTGTGTCTATGTAGCACACTGTACACTGCAATGGGATCTGCACTAATGAAATGTGTCTGTGTAGCACACTGTACACTGCAATGTGATCTGCACTAATGAAATGTGTCTATGTAGCACACTGTGCACTGTAATGGGGTCTGCACTAATGAACTGTGTCTATGTAGCACACTGTGCACTGTAATGGGGTCTGCACTAATGAACTGTGTCTATGTAGCACACTGTGCACTGCAATGGGGTCTGCACTAATGAAACTGTGTCTATGTAGCACACTGTGCCCTGTAATGGGGTCTGCACTAATGAAATGTGTTATGTAGCACATGTGCACTGCAATGGGATCTGCACTAATGAAATGTGTCTATGTAGTCTATGTAGTACACTGCAATGGGGTCTGCACTAATGAAATGTGTCTATGTAGCACACTGTTCACTGTAAGGGTCAGCCTAAGGAAATGTGTCTATGTAGCACACTGGACACTGCAATGGGGTTTGCATTAAGGAAATGTGTCTATGTAGCACACTGTACACTGTAATAAGGTCTACACTAAGGAAATGTGTCTATATAGCACACTGCACACTGCAATAGGGTCTGCACTAATGAATTGTGTCATGTATCACACTGTACACTGTAATAAGGTCTACACTAATGAAATGTGTCTATGTAGCACACTGTACACTGCAATGGGTCGCACTAAGGAAATGTGTCTATGTAGCATACTGTACACTGCAATGGGGTCTGCACTAAGGAAATGTGTCTGTGTAGCACACTGTATACAGTAATGGGGTCTGCACTAAGGAAATTTGCCTATGTGCACACTGTACACTGTAATGAGGTCTACACTAATGAAATGTGTCTATGTAGCACACGTTCACGTAACGGGGTCTGCACTAATGAAATATGTCTATGTAGCACACTGTTTACTTCAAAGGGGTCTGCACTAAGGAAATGTGTCTATGTAGCACACTGTACACTGTAATAGGGTCGCACTAAGGAAATGTGTCTATGTTGCACACTGTAAGGGGGTCTGCACTAAGGAAATGTCTGTGTAGCACACTGTACACTGTAATGGGGTCTGCACTAATGAAATGTGTCTATGTAGCACACTGTACACTGCAAAAGGGTCTGCACTAAAGAAATGTGTCTGTGTAGCAAACTGTACACTGTAATAGGGTCTGCACTAATTAAATGTGTCTATGTAGCACACTGCTCATTGTAATGGGGGTTGCATAATGAAATGTGTCTATGTAGCACAGTGTACACTGCAATGGGGTCTGCACTAAGGAAATGTGTCTATGTAGCACACTGTACACTACAATGGGGTCTGCACTAATGAAATGTGTGTATGTAGCACACTGTACACTGTAATGGGGTCTGCACTAAGGACATGTGTCATGTAGCACACTGTTACAGTAATGTGGTCTGCACTAATAAAAATGGGTTATGTATCACACTGTACAATGCAATGGGGTCTGCACTAATGAAATGTGTCTAAGTAGCACACTGTACACTGCAATGGGGTCTGCACTAATGAACTGTGTCTATGTAGTACACTGTACACTGTAATGGGGTCTGCATAATGAAATGATCTATGTAGCACAGTACACTGTAATGAGGCCTGCACCAATGAAATGTGTCAGTGTAGCACACATACACTGCAATGGGGTGTGCACTAAGGAAAAGTGTCTATGTAGCACACTGTACACTGCAATGGGGTCTGCACTAAGGAAATATGTCTCTGTAGCACACTGTACACTGTAATGGGGTCTGCACTAATGAAATGTGTCTATGTAGCACACTGTACACTGCAATGGGGTCTTGCACTAAGGAAATGTGTCTATGTAGCACACTGTACACTACAATAGGGTCTGCACTAATGAAAGTTTCTGTAGCACACTGTACACTGTAATGGGGTCTGCACTAAGGAAATGTGTCTATGTAGCACACGTTTACAGTAATGGAGTTTGCACTAATAAAAATGGGTCTATGTAGCACACTGTACAATGCAATGGGGTCTGCACTAATGAAATGTGTCTATGTAGCACACTGTACACTGTAATGGGGTCTGCACTAATGAAATGTGCTATGTAGCACACTGTACACTGTAATGGGGTCTGCATTAATGAAATGTATCTATGTAGCACACTATACAGTGTAATGAGGTCTGCACCAATGAAATGTGTCAGTGTAGCACACAGTACACTGCAAAGAGATGTGCACTAATAAAATGTGTCTATGTAGCACCATGTACACTGTAATGGGATCTGCACTAATGAAATGTGTTTAGTAGCACACTGTGACATTGTAATGGGGTCTGCACTAATGAAATGTGTCTGTGTAGCACACTGTGCACTGTAATGGGGTATGCACTAAGGAAATGTGTCTATGTAGCACACTGTACACTGTAATGTGGTCTGCACTAATGAAATGTGTCTATGTAGCACACTGTACACTGTAATGGGGTCTGCACTAATGAAATGTGTCTGTGGAGCACACTGTGCACTGTAATGGGGTATGCACTAAGGAAATGTGTCTATGTAGCACACTGTACACTGTAATGTGGTCTGCCATAATGAAATGTGTCTATGTAGCACACTGTACACTGTAATGGGGTCTGCACTAATGAAATGTTGTCTATGTAGCACACTGTACACTGCAATGGGGTCTGCACTAATGAAATGTGTCTATGTAGCACACGGTACACTGTAATGAGATCTGCATTAATGAAATGTGTCTATGTAGCACAGTGTACAATGCATGGGGTCTGCACTAATGAAATGTGTATATGTAGCACACTGTACATTGTAATGGGGTCTGCACTAATGAAATGTGTCTATGTAGACACTGTGCACTGTAATGGGGTATGCACTAAGGAAATGTGTCTATGTAGCACATGTACACTGTAATGTGGTCTGCACTAATGAAATGTGTCTATGTAGCACACTGTACACCGAACGGGGTCTGCACTAAGGAAATGTGTCTATGTAGCAACTGTACACTGTAATGGGGTGTGCACTGCACTAAGGAAATGTGATATGTAGCACACTGTACACTGTAATGGGGTATGCACTAAGGAAATGTGTCTATGTAGCACACTGTACACTGATGTAATGTGGTCTGCACTAATGAAATGTGTCTATGTAGCACACTGTACACCGTAAGGGGTCTGCACTAAGGAATTGTGTCTATGTAGCACACTGTACACTGTAATGGGGTGTGGTACTAAGGAAATGTGTATATGTAGCACACTGTACACTGTAATGGGGGGTGTACTAAGGAAATGTGTATATATGTAGCACAGTTACACTGTAATGGGGGTGTACTAAGGAAATGTGTATATGTAGCACACTGTACACTGTAATGGGGTGTGTACATAAGGAAATGTGTATATGTAGCACACTGTACACTGTAATGGGGTGTGTACTAAGGAAATGTGTAATGTAGCACACTGTACACTGTAATGGGGTGTGTGTACTAAGGAAATGTGTATATGTAGCACGCTTTACACTGAAATGGGGGTGTACACTAATGAAATGTGTATATGTAGCACGCTGTACACCATAATGGGGTCTACACTAATGAAATGTGCCTATGTAGCACAATGTACACTGTAAAACTGTTTGAAGTATGTTGTACAGGGAGAGCCCTGCATTTATTTCCATTTGAGCCTTAACAGCAGAGTTGCAGTCCAGCCCCTTCCATGTTATCAGCAGAAGGAGATACATTCCATTGAGTGCTCCTTTTCAGTCACTTCTGGCTGGTCGCCACCTACAGTTCAGTGGTGCAGCCTGTGAAAGGGAAATCAGTGGCTGGGCTCCAATCTCAGTTTCCTCCTCTTACTGCTGGAATATGGCTCAGTGACACAGGCAGTGCCTGCATCGCTCACCCACATGGATACAGACCTGGACACACACTGCTTTCCATTAGCAGGGACACACCACAAGGACCTGACCCGGGTGACTGGCAAAGGGGAATCTGCAACAACTGACTGGGGGAAAATGTTTACTTGGCACAAAGCCTTTCTATTATGCCACCTTGGAAAAAGAGGTAAAGTGCATTCCTTTACATTATACAATGGAATAATAATAATAGTCTCCCTTTCCAAAGTTTAATGAGTTTATGGTCCATATCACACCTTATTCCTTGCAAAGCTCCGCAGATCCCTGGGAAATAGTCACATGTTAAATGACAAGATACTTTGTTATGCCCGAGGTAGTAAAATAGGGATGTAAGGGGAATAACCTTCCCTATGATGCCCTGCATGGTGATCTGACTGTTATTGTCATTTTCATTATTGTGTTTCCTTTTATTTTAGTTCATTTATGAAAATTAAACCATATTATAATTAACCGGTGGCTTGATTTGTAGTAGAGATTTAGGAAACACAAAGCAAGTTGTCTATAAACTTTAGATTGCTATTATAAAAGAAAGGCTAAGTTAAGCTAAATAAATAGCAATCACTAGCTGGATTGTACTATGTTACTAAGTAATGAAGGTGAATTGGCCCTTTAAAATAGGATATACTGTTAGGACATTATACTTGAAAGAAAGTAAACTTAATTATTTTTTTCCCTTTCCATTTTTTCTGAATTCTGGATATTTACTTTAAATATGGAATTCATGCTGCCAGCCAATAGACAACATAGTACATACCGTGTATACATGTATATAATGTGCAGTATGGGAATGGAAAGTGTCTGTACAGAAACTGGCTATTATAAATATGGCATTTCTCTCCCATAAGAATCAGTATAATAAGTGGTTAATAAAGGACATTTCCAGCTGTTTCATATTTCTATGTAGCAATTTATTAACCCATGAAACAATATTATTAACCCCTATATTTCTATCCGTGTTGATTTTGGATCCCAGTGACGTTCCAAATCAGTCCTCAGCTCACCAAGAAAATAATGTTTTTTCCAGAAATGTTTTTAATAAGGTAAATATAACAATAAGGTGTATTCAATTAGAGAACCCCCTTTCTGATTTCTGTTCTTAAACGATTTGAATTTCTGTGATAATCTTCCGTCTCAAATAGTGTCATGAAGTAAGCTGTCATGAACTCACAGATGTTTGATGTCTCAATGTCAAATGGAATGAGCATCCAATACAAAGCGAATCAAGGGGAATGAAATGAAAGAGTTAATGTATTGCTACCCTGAGCATATGTGAAGTTGGCATAATATTGTGCTCTGTTAACGTTAGTGTGTGGTTATTCGACCATATACTTACTGTACTTAAGAAAACAAAACGCAGGGTCAGCATGGTTAAGTTGAAGATCTAGGAGGAAATCTCATGTGAAATTACATGGATTGTGTGGGGTTTCTCTCACTTCATGTAGCACGGATGCATCACATGGACTATTATTTTGACATGACATTTCAGGGAGGGTGATTTTGTGGGCATTGCTTTGCTCCCATCCAAGAATCCAAAGTACCTTGCAAAAGTGTCAAAATAAAAATGTATAGATTTTTTAAAGCAACTTAAAATGTACCGGTAAGACCTGTATCACAAAGTTAGAAAAAAATGTAATATATTTTCAGGCCGATGCATAAACAAAAACCTTACATCTTACCTGGCGGCGATGTGGCAATGCTTTAAACTCCTTCATGAGACATCTGCATCTGCGATTGTGGTGCAAATCTAAACATAGCCTTTACTACATAGGCTACGCCACACTATTTCCAAAACTGTTTGGAAATGGCATGGCCTCCATAATACATTGTGTAGCGGGGGTTTTGCACAATTCAGCCCTAAAATGAATATATAGCATCGGCATTATTATGTATTACACACATTAGTAGTATGTTAAACCACTAGCTCCTAACCAGGGTTCACTCTAGGAAGGCTGCACTATTTACCTCAAGTTCTGAGTGGTGAATGGGTTCGCAAACTGACCACTGGGAACACATGCTCTGTAAGAAGCGTTGTTCCCATTGGCCATGCCTGGACTGAATGAGGGGCAGGCTTTTATGGATCTTTAAGTAAATAGTGCAGCCTTTCTAGAGTGAACCCAGGGACCCTAGCGGTCTTCACCATAGGTACTATTCATCCAAAAGTGGTTGCTTTGGATAGTATAATTCCCTTTTAAGGCTAGACTGTGGTTTGTCATATATTAATTATTGATCTGTATTGTGTATATTATTCTAGGCAAATACCTTTAAGACGTTAATATAAGTTAGATTTGCGACTTTTAAAAATATATTCCAAAAATGGGAACAAATGATGTATAATCCCTTAGCAAATGTGTTGTAGGTTCTAATACAATGTGAAAATAGTATAGCTATGACCCAAGAGCCGCACAAGCTACCTTATATACTCAAATATAAGCCGCTGGGTACTTATTTTACCTGAAAATGAGAGAAACTAATTGACTTGAGTATAAGCCGAAGGTAGAAATTATGACCACTGCTGCCTTCTGATTCTGTATGTTTTTTTAGGCATTAGTTGCCCTTTAAATTGACCCCTGTATAATATACAGCAGAATTCCCATACAGTAGTAGAATAACCTATTGGTGCCAATATAATAAGCCATATCCACTAGCCCCTAATTCCTTGGCACTCCAAAAGTTTGGAAACTACAGCTCCCAGCATGCTTGATTGCTTGGAATTGTAGTTTCTAAACATCTGGAGTGGCAAGGTTCTACAAACTGCCCACCTTAAAGAGACACTTAGTCTTACCTGCTCTACTGGCATGTAGGTGTTGCTCCTCCATTTCTTCCCAAATTGAGCTGGGTCAGGTCACATTAACTTTAGAAAATAATATCAACAAAACTTACAGGCATGTCCAGTGAGGACTGAGAGGAGGCATAACTTACGTAGCCTCTCATATCTACGTGCACGCTCACGCTCCCGACTGCTCCGGTTTGCACACATAAGGTAAGTAAAGCCTGTGACATACGTATAAGCCGAGGTTAGCTTTATGGGTCTTTTAAAAATAAAAACCTTGGCTTATACTCAAGTATATATACAGTATATATGAAAAATTGCATCTAGTTTTTTAAGCTAATGAATACCTATGAAATGTAATCCGTAACGTGGGACTTTGATTGTTTTTTTGGTTGAATTATTTTTCCCACGTGACATCGTAATGTATTTTGTGCAAATTGGTGTGGTTCAGGGCTTGGTGTTGAATATCTGGTCTATTTATTAAGATCCCCTAGGCTTTCAGGTACAACTTAGTTCATTAAAACGATGTCTGCAAATTGGGACTGTCCCACTCTGAACAGTTCATAGGGTGTGCCCTCAGTTTGTTTCCTTAAAAATGGAATTTGGTTGCTATAGAAATAGGTATTATTTGGATCTTGTGAAGTGTGACCACTATTGGGCTGTTCTTATTTTATTTAGTTTTTATGCTTTGTCTTCTACGTTTCAAAGTTTGAGTAAACCATGTGAAATAGTTGCAGTTATTGTATACTGGACCACGCTAAAGTGTATGTATACTGAAAAAATGACTTCGTGTCTTCTTAATCTATAAATAAATACATGTAAGTAGCACTCACTCTGAGGTGTGTGTGTTGCTGCATGCCTTCAATACAAAACTTATTTTGCTCAGATTCGACCACTGGACCTGACTATTTTCCCACATACCAACTGTCATACAGCAAACCAAACTGTCAAACCATTCCCCAACTACTAAAACTGCTTACAGAAATGCTAAAACTTAGAGGTTTCAGATTGGATATCTAATGAAACGGGGCAGATCAAAAAAAAGGGATGGATTATAGTTTCCACTAATGGGCAAAAAAAAAAAAAATTCCAGTGTAAATACCCTTAAACATTCTTTGTTTCAATCAATATTCAATCAAAGTTTCAATCAATTCCTCTGACCTGAGGAAGAGGGTTGATTCCCCAAAAGTTTGTCTATTAAATAAAACTTAGTCCATAAAGTATCAGTACTCTACTTTTTCTTAAACATTTTGCACCTTTCCAGACTATCACCTATTGCTGATATACCCCAAACCTAAAGACAACCTTGCGCTTCCATGATTATTCTCAAGTATATCTATACACATGGGTAATTGAATGAGTTACAGTATAGCAATCTGGATATGGTTCAGTCTTTCTTAATGGCAATTCATTACCATACTTGAACTTCCAGTACGTGAATGTAAAACATGCACAATATAATATAAGGCAGGTAACAAATATATATTTAATACTATTGATCCCTAAATGACCAATATTAATGGAAATGTTGATCTCTGGGATTTTTACGTAACATACACGCATCATATATTCATCAGTAATCTGGTCAAAGAAATGTGGAATGAGTAATGTTTACTTTGCGGAAGATAATAATATTCTAAAGCACATAAATCTAAACTGAACTTTTCACTAAGATTAGGAAGTCGGTCAGAAAGCCAATCACAGCCAAGTGAATTCATTGCATTATGGCAGTGAATTTTAGCTGTTACAACAAATACACTGATTTTAATGCTCCCGCGTTGTTTAGATCCTGAACACTGTTGACATTTACCCTTTAATCTCCTTTGTTGGTTTTAACATGCCCATTTCATCTTATCTTTTTCTTGTCAGTGTTCAGATACATGACACTGTTTTCTCACTAAATTCCAAGCCAGCACATCTCTTGAGACACTGTAGAGGTGTGTGAGAGGTTTACAAGGAAAACAGTAAATTAGTTTAGTTTTAGTTGTGTGTACTTATTACGTATTAAAACCATAAACGTGAACTAGAAGTTGCCTTCTTATATATGAAGGGATATTTAGATTTAAGTTAATAGATGAATGGGTGATTAAAAGAGAATACTTATCCTCTGAAAGCACTTCCTCCTCACTTAATAGTACCAGGGATAGGATTTAGGCTGGGTACACAACATCCACATTTTCAGACACAACTTACCGATATACCATGTTTCGGGCAATTGGGCTGAAAAAACTGGATGGGGTATTTTGGGTTGCCACGACCGATCTAGTGTCACCCATTTGTCTGTATTAGCAAACGGGCAGGTTGAAAAATCGCGGCCAATAGAGCGGTTCCTATGGATCAAACCGATGACCACAGTGCTTTTGCCACAACCAACAGAGATCGTCATAGCTGACTGCTCAAGTGGCAAACGGTCGTTAGGGATGACAAATTCATTGTTCTGTATCCATCCTTAACCACAAGTTCTCACCCCTGGGTTTGCTGTGATTGTGCACACCAAGTTTGGGTTCTAGTGTTGGGCTCTCCATAACCCCTCAGTTCTTGGTCTTCCCATAGGGCAGTCTGGAAACAATCTTAGACCTAGGCAGTTAAGTCCACATCTGGGTACTATTAGGTCAGGGGAATATTTAGGGCAGCATAATTGCCCTAAAATACATAAATTAATCCACTTTTTCCAGATCTTCATCACTAACAACAATTGCGAGGTCCATCTGGCCCATTAATTTGCGATTGTATGCTGGTCGTGACAAAGATCTGGAAAGGCTGTTCCTGCAGAATTGATTGAATGTTGCAGGATCGGTCGGCAGGTAAGCACTAATTTATGAAAACTCAGGATATAACTCTGTTTCTGCTATAGAGAAAGCCCACCTTAATTCAGGATGTCTCGTAAGCCTGGTCGTAAAGGGAATACATTGCAAAAAGAGACCAGAGAGGGCAGCATAGGGTCACACTCCATACCTCTAGATCAGGTTTCTCAACCTTTTTATCTGTGGGGACCCATTGAAACAATTTTCATGTCTCGGGACCTCTACATAAAATTATGATTATATACAGTATTATTATTTTCTTTGTCAGTCATCAAACATCAAAAAAAACCTAATCTATACAAATATAAATGATAGATCTATAAATACATCTCTATTGAACAAAATGCACTCTAATTAACACCAGGGTGGGAACCCTTACATTAAAACATTACTATTTTCATTTATCTCTCACGACATCAATACACCCAACACAGACTTTATACAGAACATTGATAAATATGTAGAAAAATATATCAGCATTCATCAAAATTGTGGATCTATACAATTTCTGTCATGTTTTGAGGACCCCATGCAACCTCTCAGGGACCCCAGGGGTCCCCGGACCCCTGGTTGAGACACACTGCTCTAGATCCTGCCCTGGAAATGTGGCGGCAACAAAAATAAGAAAGAGTGAGGGAAGTGAGCAGCAAAAGAAGGGGGGTCTGATAAAGAAATAGTTTGACTGTTGAGTGGAGGTTGGTAAGAAACAGGCAGTAAATGAAGAACCTGTAGAAATGTAAATATCACCATGCCCTTTCCTGTGAGCTTTTTGATCATTGCTAATACAGCAAGTCTGTTTACACATTACTTCTTATAAACAATAGTTACAAGACTTCACATATTTTTCCATAATTATATCAATTATATTAATATAGTGACATTCAAATAAAATAGCTATGGCATAATCCTTTAATCACCCTTAAGGAGGCCATACATACACCAATACCAACCGTATGATAGGAATTGTACAATTGCTATGGTCCAATCCTACAGCAGCTAAATAGGTGCAAGTTGATTGCACAGATACACAGTCATGCATACAGCTTTTGTGTGTGTAGGTTAGTAGGCTGGCTATCTGCTATGAGATAAAAAAAAACAGACAATAGGCCATACACAAACTGGTGACCGCACAACATCAGAATATCCCGATATCATACAATCGGGATTGGTACGTATATGGCCTCCTTTATTCTATAACAATTTTATTGCAGGCAGATATTGCAAAAATCAGTGATTTGTTACAATAGAAGAGACAGTTATAAGGAAGCTACTTGGTATTTTAGGAAAGATAATGGAGATAATCAATGCATCCAACAAATGGGGATAAGAAATAAATCAACACACTCATCAGTGAATGGGGTCGACCTTCCTGTGTGATTTACGGTCGCTGCTGGGTGGTGTCTTGTATATGGTTGACGTGGGGTATAAACTTGGGGACCCCCTGGGCCATGGTACAGTTGTACCCTTTGCTACCTTGGTAGCTACTTCCCTGGAATTCAGCAATAAACACAATTGCTGATGGTGTTTATCATTATATGTGTCACCTTCCAGCTCTGACAGACTCAAAAGTCTCTGAAAGGTTTATTTTCCAGCTTGTTTTGCTTTTTTTTTTTCTTTTAGTCACCAAAGCCAAAAACAGAGGACAATAAGTTGCAAAGTTCTCCACACTTTCCCAAAATAACAGACCCTTTTATGTGGTTCCATTGATGTGGTTAGTTGTGAGTAACAGAATTTTCACACCCACAACTCTTACGCTTTCTGTGTATACAATACTGTGTAACTGAAAACAATAATGTGGTGTAAAAGAGTAACTGTTTAATACTGATGGTCTTGTAAAACACATTACCGTCGCATCCTCAGGGTTCAGGGTAGAGCTCTGCTAGCAAGGTTGAAAGTAGGCCACTGACTAAAGCTGAGAACAACACATAAAAGATCATTACAAATGATGTCATTTTTTAAAGATCATGCTACTCACAGTCCTGAGCGGTTCTCTATTTAAGCATGTTGAGAATACTCGGGATGCACATTTGCCTTGAGCCGCGGCATTTTGGAGCCCGAAGATTCAAGAGGAATAACATCTATTTCCTCTAGAATAAATTTACCACTGTAAAATGTTAGCATAGAAGTGGGACTTGTTTCACCCCCATTGCTAATGCGTATTAACTTGCAAATGCTACACTAAATAGATTTTTTGTACCTTGACATGCAGTGCAAGAGTCTCCATCCTCCCATTATAGGCATTCTGTTAATGTGACTGAACATTAATCACTTCCCTTGCCAATTTCAGGGAAATGACTGTCTTATTGAGCAGACTTCCGATTGGTTCAATGGTTACAGGCATACAGTTGGAAGCTTGTGCTTCATTGCTAGAAAAAATAAGCCATTACAAAACCAGATACCAGGCCCACAAGATTGTTTTGTATGGGCTGTTGGGTTTTTACAGTATGTGAACATAAAAACCTCTTCTGCATAGCATTAATGCAGGGATGACCAACTTGTGTCCTCCTGCTATCATGGGATTGGGGGGCCTCTGCTGTAGCTTTCATCTCTTCCTTGTATTCTTTCATCAGGATTTCTAATGGTACAGGATCACTGCACCTGCACCGTCTTGAGCTTCAAACACAATTGCCTAAAGACGTGCAGAACAAAGAACAAATACTTTGCTTATCTCTAGCTGATGATCTTTCAGCTGCAGGACATTCTTTTTATCCATAAAATATGTTCTTCGCCATGCTTAATGTGTAAACTCAAGCAATGTAGTGCGTGGCAGTTAGTGTGCATTGTGTGTCTGAAATGCTAAATTCAGGCAAAAAAAATGAGAAAGTATAGCCTGCGAACTTTATAGAGTATAATAGTATTCTTGATAGATAGTTTTCTGGAGTTTCCTCCCTTCTTCAGATCTTTAATGCAGCCAAGAAATATTTCCTGAAGTATTTTTTTTGTCTTTAATCTACGTTCATATACACTCTATGTAAAAATAGGTAAGATTTTTTCAATAATTATCATTTCACCTTTAACAAAGGAAATAAGAGAGAACTTCCACTATTCTAATTGCATCCACCCAAGAAGTTGGATCTGGTGGTGTCGTCTACTGAGATCAGGTCTTATGGACAAGGAGGAAGTAGATTCCTTTGCCCGACTGTTGCTAAAGGTTTAATACTCCAGTTATGATAGTTTTGAATGTTTTTATGATGAGATTATCAGTTTGTTAAATAAATTGTTCCAACTCCTATCCCATCATAATCTAAAATATGGAAATTTTGATTTGGCAAGCTGTGTAATAAGTCAACATTAACCTAAAAAAAGAAAAGACTGAAAGACAGTATATTTGTAACAGTAAGCTGGTACAATTTTAGAGATAGGTATACTTTTGTGATAATTGGGGTGTCGTTACTCCACATTTTGACATGCTATATTCTAGATAGTCTAATCATCTTGCTGGTTTTGTGAGCTAAAGTATCCCGATCTTTACTAAGCAGTAAAGCTGGCCCCAATAGGTAGTGATTTGGTGTAGTAGATGGGTTTAAAAATCTTTTCATGATTATAAAGAATCATTCCCAAAAATAGTTCCATTATACAACCCGTCAGAAAAATATACATTTGGGTATAATAGGTCAGATTTTTCTGTTTAATCCCTGTATGTCAGCATTGTTAAAATCATTGATTGTAAACAGTTTCCTATGTTCTTAACTGAATCACCAATGGTTTAAGTAATAATTGACAGATTCAGCTCATAGAATACAGTAGTTGGAAGAAAGATTTACCCTACATTGACTGTATTGGAATGAATGGCTGAAGAGCAAGCAAGGTCAACTATGTTTGTGCTGTGATTGAATATTAGCCCGAATTCCAGCAACTAAATAGGTGCAAAGTTGATTGCACAGTAGACACAGTCACTACATACAGCGTAATGTGTGTTGGTTATGTGGCTGGCTATCTGCTATGAGGATAAAAATGAGCTGATTAGTGCTATGCACTATACCACACTGCTCTCAGCAGAATTCAACAGAAGGACATTTACTGGAGCCACTAGTAAACATTCTTCTGTTCCTTATGTTGATGAAATTAAGAAGTAGAAACTTAGATCACCACAATGAATGGCCTGGTGTATTTTGTATAGCTTTAGTGACTGAAACATAGGCAGGCCTGTAATATGCTAAAATCTAAAACCTGATTGGTGGCACAGTAATTAAAAGGTTACTAATTAGAAAAATTGATAGGAATTATTTAGTTTAAGGCAAAATGTAATTTGCTGTTTTTAAAGTAAATGAGAATGTTATCTAGTTGGTAGAAGCCAGTGAGGGTTACATGTCAACCCTCATGGGTAACAATACGACTCCCCCAGAGAAAAAAAACAACAGTGAAGATACTGATCTGGATATTACAGAACAAGGCCACACAAGGCCTAAACCATAGGTCTACCCTGGGTCTGTTTAGACCTGCAGCATTACCTAATTCTTAAAGGAGGAATCCCCAGGTAAGCTCAGTTATAGGCCATGCATTAGGCTACCCATCGTTCCCTTTTAGCGTGCACACTGCTATTTAGCTTCTGTATTGTTCAGGGAAAATGCTATGAGACTAACAATCGGGGACTTTCACTGCAAAATAAGGCACTTTTGGCATGTGTAAAAGTTATTTGGGGATGAGCTTGTTAACTATGGAGTATCTTTTTGGGTTGGACATGCCCTTAATAAGAGGTGCAAAAAAAAATTAAATCATATGTTTTAACAGCAGTAGATTGGGGATAGGTTGGAGTTCAAACAAACCTAATTCGACAGAACATTCAGATTTTCTACAATCTTGGGATTTTTGAGGGTTTATCAGATTTTTAGATTGGCAATTAGAATTTTTGAGTTTTTAGTTTTTTTTTACAAATTTTCAAAATTTCATTGTGTTTTTGATAAATAACAAAAATAAACATCCAAAAACAATATTCGGTTTTTTTTTTAAGGTTCTGGGCATTGATGCATACTCTCCACCATTTCCCAGGTTCTTATCCAAAAGTTAATATTGTATGAGAAAAATAGAAAGGTAACATTTGGAGGTTGGTCTTCCTGTTGACCTAGTACGTGTGCTACATTACACATTTCCTTAGTAAACACCCCATTACAGTGTACAGTGTGCTACATATACACATTTCCTTAGTTACACACCCCATTACAGTGTACAGTGTGCTACATATACACATTTCCTTAGTAACACCCCCATTACAGTGTAACTTGTGCTACATACATATACACATTTCCTTAGTACACCCCCCATTACAGTGTACAGTGTGCTACATATACACATTTCCTTAGTACCACACCCCATTACAGTGTACAGTGTGCTACATAGACACAATTCTCCTTAGTGCAGACCCCGTTACGTGTACAGTGTGCTACTAGACACATTTCATTAGTGCAGACCACATTACATTACAGTGTCAGTGTGCTACATAGACACATTTCCTTAGTGCATACCCCATTACAGTGTACAGTGTGCTACAATATCACATTTCCTTAGTGCAGTGCACACCCCATTACAGTGTACAGTTTGCTACATAGACACTTTCCTTAGTGCAGACCCCGTTCCGGTGTACAGTGTGCTACATAGACACATTTCATTAGTGCAGACCACATTACAGTGTACATGTGCTACATAGACACATTTCCTTAGTGCATACCCCATTACAGTGCACAGTGTGCTACATAGACACATTTCATTAGTGCAGACCCCATTACAATGTACAGTGTGCTACATATACACATTTCATTAGTGCAGACCCCATGCATTGTACACTGTGCTACATAGACACATTTCATTAATGCAGATCTCATTACAGTGTACCGTGTGCTACATAGACACATTTCATTAGTGCAGACCCCATTGCAGTGTACAGTGTGCTACATAGACAACATTCCATTAGTGCAGACCCCATTACAGTGTACAGTGTGCTACATAGACACATTTCATTATGGCAGACCACATTACAGTGTACAGTGTGCTACATAGACACATTTCCTTAGTGCATACCCCATTACAGTGCACAGTGTGCTCCACAGACACATTTCATTAGTGCAGACCCCATTACAGTGTACAGTGTGCTACATAGACACATTTCATTAGTGCAGACCACATTACAGTGTACAGTGTGCTACATAGACACATTTCCTTAGTGCATACCCCATTACAGTGCACAGTGTGCTACACAGACACATTTCATTAGTGCAGACCCCATTACAATGTCACAGTGTGCTACTAAACACATTTCATTAGTGCAGATCCCATTACAGTGTACAGGTGCTACATAGACACATTTTATTAGTGCACATCTCTTTGCAGTGTACTGTGTGCTACACTGACACATTTCATTGGTGCAGACCTCATTACACTGTATAGTGTGCTACATAGATACATTTCATTAATGCAGACCCCATTACAGTGTACAGTGTGCTACATAGCACATTTCATTAGTGCAGACCCCATTACAGTGTACAGTGTGCTACATAGACACATTTCATTAGTGCAGACCCCATTGCATTGTACAGTGTGCTACATAGACCCATTTTTATTAGTGCAAACTCCATTACTGTAAACAGTGTGCTACATAGACACATTTCCTTAGTGCAGACCCCATTACAGTGTACAGTGTGCTACAGAAACTTTTCATTAGTGCAGACCCTATTGTAGTGTACAGTGTGCTACATAGACACATTTCCTTAGTGCAAGACCCCATTGCAGTGTACAGTGTGCTACATAGACACATTTCATTAGTGCAGACCCCATTACAGTGTACAGTGTGCTACAGAGACATATTTCCTTAGTGCAGACCCCATTGCAGTGTACAGTGTGCTACATAGACACTTTTCCTTAGTGCACACCCCATTGCAGTGTATGTGTGCTACACTGACACATTTCATTGGTGCAGGCCTCATTACAGTGTACTGGTGCTACATAGATCATTTCATTATGCAGACCCCATTACAGTGTACAGTGTACTACATAGACACAGTTCATTAGTGCAGACCCCATTGCAGTGTACAGTGTGCTACTAGACACATTTCATTAGTGCAGACCCCATTGCATTGTACAGTGTGATACATAACCCATTTTTATTAGTGCAGACCACATTACTGTAACAGTGTGCTACATGACACATGTCCTTAGTGCAGACCCCATTACAGTGTACAGTGTGCTACATACACACATTTCATTAGTGCAGACCCCATTGTAGTGTACAGTGTGCTACATAGACACATTTCCTTAGTGCAGACCCCATTGCAGTGTACACTGTGCTACATAGACACATTTCATTATGCAACCCCCATTACAATGAGCAGTGTGCTACTAGACACATTTAATTAGTGCAGACCCTATTACAGTGTACAGTTGTGCTACACAGACACATTTCTTTAGTGCAGACCCTTTTGCAGTGTACAGTGTGCTACATAGACACATTTCATTAGTGCAGACCCCATTACAGTGTACAGTGTGCTACACAGACATTTCCTTAGTGCAGACCCCCTTACAGTGTGCAACATAGACACATTTCCTTAGTGCGACCCTATTACAGTGTACAGTGTGCTACATAGACACATTTCCTTAGTGCAGACCCCTTTGAAGTAAACAGTGTGCTACATAGACATATTTCATTAGTGCAGACCCCGTTACGTGAACGTGTGCTACATAGACACATTTCATTAGTGTAGACCTCATTACAGTGTACAGTGTGCACCATAGGCAAATTTCCTTAGTGCAGACCCCATTACTGTATACAGTGTGCTACACAGACACATTTCCTTAGTGCAGACCCCATTGCAGTGTACAGTATGCTACATAGACACATTTCCTTAGTGCGACCTCATTGCAGTGTACAGTGTGCTACATAGACACATTTCATTAGTGTAGACCTTATTACAGTGTACAGTGTGATACATGACACAATTCATTAGTGCAGACCCTATTGCAGTGTGCAGTGTGCTATATAGACACATTTCCTTAGTGTAGACCTTATTACAGTGTACAGTGTGCTACATAGACACATTTCCTTAATGCAAACCCCATTGCAGTGTCCAGTGTGCTACATAGACACATTTCCTTAGGCTGACCCTTACAGTGAACAGTGTGCTACATAGACACATTTCATTAGTGCAGACCCCATTGCAGTGTACTACATAGACTACATAGACACATTTCATTAGTGCAGATCCCATTGCAGTGCACTGTGCTACATAGACACATTTCATTAGTGCAGACCCCATTACAGGTGCACAGTGTGCTACATAGACACAGTTCATTAGTGCAGACCCCATTACAGTGCACAGTGTGCTACATAGACACAGTTCATTAGTGCAGACCCCATTACAGTGCACAGTGTGCTACATAGACACAGTTCATTAGTGCAACCACATTACAGTGCACAGTGTGCTACATAGACACATTTCATTAGTGCAGATCACATTGCAGTGTACAGTGTGCTCACACGACACATTTCATTAGTGCAGATCCCATTGCAGTGTACAGTGTGCTACATAGACACAGTTCCTTAATGCAACCCCATTGCAGTGTACAGTGTGCTACGTAGACACATTTCCTTAGTGCTGACCCTATTACAGTGAACAGTGTGCTACATAGACACATTTCATTAGTGCAGACCCCTTGCAGTGCACAGTGTGCTACATAGACACATTTCATTAGTGCAGACCCCATTGCAGTGCACGTGTGCTACATAGACACTTTCATTAGTGCAGATCCCATTGCAGTGCACAGTGTGCTACATAGACACATTTCATTAGTGCAGACCCCATTGCAGTGCACAGTGTGCTACATAGACACATTTCATTAGTGCAGATCCCATTGCAGTGCACAGTGTGCTACATAAGAGACCTGCTGGCATCTCCACCCCTAACAAATGGGTAGTGTTGTTGCAAGGGAATTAACCCATTGCTGATGTTCCTAGAAATTCACATTTACATATTGTGACATTGTCTGCATAAGGGTTTTAATTTAATGAATTGCAATGGTAGAGCGCAGTATGTGGGCATAGGCCTTCACTGTTAACCCTACACTACTGTTCACCCCATTTTACTGTTTTTCCTACTTCACATCAATGGAAATCATTCCACCCCAATACCTTAATTTAGATTATTATTGAGTTAAATGGGAAGAATCTGCAATAACACTAAAACATCTAAAGCACTGGACTATCCTGTAGCTGCTTTTGCCCTGTGGGTGATCAGCCATAAAATCTGATGTTTTGTGCATGGTTTACTTGATGGCTTGCCAGTTATTTTAAAGCAATAGTTGAGGTTTGTATATTTTAGTAAGACATACAGTGCACATACAGTAGATACAGGTTTTATCTATACACTGTACTACATTAATTAAGACAAAACCACCTGACTTTATCTGGGACTTAGCCATCATAGAGACTCGATCTGCTAAAATTTTTCCCCTGGGTACTTTAATTGGTTTAATTGGGAGGCAGATGGAGGGAAAAGTTAATTGTCCGAAATTGGTTTTAGGGACAAATCTTGATTTATAAGGTCAAATATTACTGTGCCCAAAAAAAGAGCCCAAGAAGTTTTAAAATTAGAAGGTCTCTAACCCAGGGAAGTAGAAAATCCTATTCCTACTTCCTTGGACGGCCACAATGCACAAGTGGTGATCTGGCATAGATTTGCTTCTGTGTCCTGTCACTCACTGGTGCTTTTTTGTGCTTAAATGCCCTTTAAACTGGCCAGCTCTAAACAACCATTATTTTAATACCAGTGGTCCATTTGGATGAAATATCATCCTGTGTGTTCCACCAAAAATCTTTCATTGGGTACCGCAAACCAAATCATGAATAACAGTGCTAAGAAGCTGGTAGAGGTAGACTGCAGACATACAGTATTGCAATTTGAGACTAGATACACTGGGTGGTGTTTAGATTAGTCTGACTCTTGCCCTGTCAGACACAGAGACTTGTTACCACAGCTGTATTTAGCAGGTAGTTGTGAAAAATCTTTGTGTGTCCTTATAATTGATGCACCCCAGGCCCATCTGTTTGAGGATGCGACTTCCCTTTAACTATTGTCTTTTATCTCACTACGTCATTCATTCATTTTCTCTTTCCAATTTCAGATTCTTTTGTGCTTCGCCCTCCAACCCAGTGCTGTCTGCAAATTACACAACTAAATGAAATGTTTGCAGCTGCCCTTTTTCAGAATAAGGTGATGGGTTTGAAATTCCTTTCATACTTTCAGTATTAATGATAGCTTAATGCATATTTTATCTGTTTGACTTGGAGCAATTGAGATATTGGGTTAAGTAAACAATAGTTATTGAACTGTGAGTACAGCGGTTGGGTTTGTTTTTCCTGAGACCTGTATTAGTTTATCAATGAAACACCAAACAAGAAAGAGATAGCTTAATATTTTTCGATATTTAGGGAACAATTGATCTTGCAACCTATTGTACAATGAACAATTGGCAAAAATTACCAACATGTCTAATCTTTGTTGTAAAGAACTGTTGCCTAAAAATCTGTCAAAAAATACTAGAGATGTAGTAATATTGGCCCATGTTACTGCCATTGCATGGTCTTCTCTTAGGCAGTTAATAGGGTGATTTTTAACACACCAAATCACTCTACTTGCAGATAGGTAATAAGCATTGGAATATTTCTCCTAGCACTTCAGTATCATGCAGAGGCCCTCAAAATGGTTTGAAATCTGCTGTATTGCTATACAATGTCATATATTTAGAAGATAGATGACGGATGCACTCCAAGGGCTTTTAAAATACATTCTTATTTAGAATAAAAAAACACCATTTATGCGTTTCAACCCATCTGGGTCGTCATCAGGATAAACTACGTCACATCCTTTCCCTTCAAAAAGGTAAGTGCCCGCTCCTTTACCTTTTTGAAGGAAAGGATGTGACGTAGTTTATCCAGACGATGACCCGTCCATTGTTGGGCACCCACCCGGGCAGCTGATTGGTGTACACTGTAATGGGGTGTGTACTAAGGAAATGTGTATATGTAGCACGCTTTACACTGAAATGGGGTGTACACTAATGAAATGTGTATATGTAGCACGCTGTACACCATAATGGGGTCTACACTAATGAAATGTGCCTATGTAGCACACTGTACACTGTAAAACTGTTTGAAGTATGTTGTACAGGGAGAGCCCTGCATTTATTTCCATTTGAGCCTTAACAGCAGAGTTGCAGTCCAGCCCCTTCCATGTTATCAGCAGAAGGAGATACATTCCATTGAGCTGCTCCTTTTCAGTCACTTCTGGCTGGTCGCCACCTACAGTTCAGTGGTGCAGCCTGTGAAAGGGAAATCAGTGGCTGGGCTCCAATCTCAGTTTCCTCCTCTTACTGCTGGAAATCTGGCTCAGTGACACAGGCAGTGCCTGCATCGCTCACCCACATGGATACAGACCTGGCACACACTGCTTTCCATTAGCAGGGACACACCACAAGGACCTGACCCAGGGTGACTGGCAAAGGGGAATCTGCAACAACTGACTGGGGGAAAATGTTTACTTGGCACAAAGCCTTCTCTATTATGCCACCTTGGAAAAGAGGTAAAGTGCATTCCTTTACATTATACAATGGAATAATAATAATAGTCTCCCTTTCCAAAGTTTAATGAGTTTAATGGTCCATATCACACTTTATTCCTTGCAAAGCTCCGCAGATCCCTGGGAAATAGTCACATGTTAAATGACAAGATACTTTGTTATGCACGAGGTAGTAAAATAGGGATGTAAGGGGAATAACCTTCCCTATGATGCCCTGCATGGTGATCTGACTGTTATTGTCATTTTCATTCATTGTTTTCCTTTTTATTTTAGTTCATTTATGAAAATTAAACCATATTATAATTAACCGGTGGCTTGATTTGTAGTAGAGATTTAGGAAACACAAAGCAAGTTGTCTATAAACTTTTAGATTGCTATTATAAAAGAAAGGCTAAGTTAAGCTAAATAAATAGCAATCACTAGCTGGATTGTTACTATGTTACTAAGTAATGAAGGTGAATTGGCCCTTTAAACCTAGGATATACTGTAGGACATTATACTTGAAAGAAAGTAAACTTAATTATTTTTTTCCCTTTCCATTTTTTCTGAATTCTGGATATTTACTTTAAAATATAGTGGAATTCATGCTGCCAGCCAATAGACATACATAGTACATACCGTGTATACATGTATATAATGTGGCAGTATGGGAATGGAAAGTGTCTGTACAGAATCTGTCTATTCATAAATATGGCATTTCTCTCCCATAAGAATCAGTATAATAAGTGGTTAATAAAGGACATTTCCAGCTGTTTCATATTTCTATGTAGCAATTTATTAACCCATGAAACAATATTATTAACCCCTATATCTTTCTATCCGTGTTGATTTTGGATCCCAGTGACGTTCCAAATCAGTCCTCAGCTCACCAAGAAAATAATGTTTTTTCCAGAAATGTTTTAATAAGGTAAATATAACAATAAGGTGTATTCAATTAGAGAACCCCCTCTTCTGATTCTTCTGTTCTTAAACGATTTGAATTTCTGTGATAATCTTCCGTCTCAAATAGTGTCATGAAGTAAGCTGTCATGAACTCACAGATGTTTGATGTCTCAATGTCAAATGGAATGAGCATCCAATACAAAGCGAATCAAGGGGAATGAAATGAAAGAGTTAATGTATTGCTACCCTGAGCATATGTGAAAGTTGGCATAATATATGTGCTCTGTGTTAACGTTATGTGTGTGTTTATTCGACCATATACTTACTGTACTTAAGAAAACAAACGCAGGGTCAGCATGGTTAAGTTGAAGATCTAGGAGGAAATCTCATGTGAAATCTACATGGATTGTGTGGGGTTTCTCTCACTTCATGTAGCACGGATGCATCACATGTGACTATTATTTTGACATGACATTTCAGGGAGGGTGATTTTGTGGGCATTGCTTTGCTCCCATCCAAGAATCCAAAGTACCTTGCAAAAGTGTCAAAATAAAAATGTATAGATTTTTTTAAAGCAACTTAAATATGTACCGGTAAGACCTGTATCACAAAGTTAGAAAAAAATGTAATATATTTTCAGGCCGATGCATAAACAAAAACCTTACATCTTACCTGGCGGCGATGTGGCAATGCTTTAAACTCCTTCATGAGACATCTGCATCTGCGATTGTGGTGCAAATCTAAACATAGCCTTTACTACATAGGCTACGCCACACTATTTCCAAAACTGTTTGGAAATGGCATGGCCTCCATAATACATTGTGTAGCGGGGGTTTTGCACTAATTCAGCCCTAAAATGAATAATATAGCATCGGCATTATTATGTATTACACACATTAGTAGTATGTTAAACCACTAGCTCCTAACCCAGGGTTCACTCTAGGAAGGCTGCACTATTTACCTCAAGTTCTGAGTGGTGAATGGGTTCGCAAACTGACCACTGGAAACACATGCTCTGTAAGAAGCGTGTCTTCCCATTGGCCATGCCCTGGACTGAATGAGGGGCAGAGCTTTTATGGATCTTTAAGTAAATAGTGCAGCCTTTCTAGAGTGAACCCAGGGACCCTAGCGGTCTTCACCATAGGTACTATTCATCCAAAAGTGGTTGCTTTGGATAGTATAATTCCCTTTTAAGTGCTAGACTGTGTTTGTCATATATTAATTATTGATCTGTATTGTGTATATTATTCTAGGCAAATACACTTTAAGACGTTAATTATAAGTTAGATTTTGCGACTATTTAAAAATATATTCCCAAAAATGGGAACAAATGCATGTATAATCCCTTAGCAAATGGTGTAGGTTCTAATACAATGTGAAAATAGTATAGCTATGACCCAAGAGCCGCACAAGCTACCTTATATACTCAAATATAAGCCGAGGTACTTATTTTTACCTGAAAATGAGAGAAACTAATTGACTTGAGTATAAGCCGAAGGTAGAAATTATGACCACTGCTGCCTTCTGATTCTGTATTGTTTTTAGGCATTAGTTGCCCTTTAAATTGACCCCTGTATAATATACAGCAGAATTCCCATACAGTAGTAGAATAACTTATTGGTGCCAATATAATAAGCCATATCCACTAGCCCCTAATTCCTTGGCACTCCAAAAGTTTGGAAACTACAGCTCCCAGCATGCTTTGATTGCTTGGAATTGTAGTTTCTAAACATCTGGAGTGGCAAGGTTCTACAAACTGCCCACCTCTAAAGAGACACTTAGTCTTACCTGCTCTACTGGCATGTAGGTGTTGCTCCTCCATTTCTTCCCAAATTGAGCTGGGTCAGGTCACATTAACTTTAGAAATAATATCAACAAAACTTACAGGCATGTCCAGTGAGGACTGAGAGGAGGCATAACTTACGTAGCCTCTCATATCTACGTGCACGCTCACGCTCCCGACTGCTCCGGTTTGCTACACATAAGGTAAGTAAAGCCTGTGACATACGTATAAGCCGAGGTTAGCTTTTATGGGTCTTTTTAAAAATAAAAACCTTGGCTTATACTCAAGTATATATACAGTATATATGAAAAATTGCATCTAGTATATTTTAAGCTAATGAATACCTATGAAATGTAATCCAGTAACGTGGGACTTTGATTGTTTTTTCTGGTTGAATTATTTTTCCCACGTGACATCTGTAATGTATTTTGTGCTAAATTGGTGTGGTTCAGGGCTTGGTGTTGAATATCTGGTCATATTTATTTAAGATCCCCTAGGCTTTCAGGTACAACTTAGTTCATAATAAACAGATGTCTGCAAATTGGGACTGTCCCACTCTGAACAGTTCATAGGGTGTGCCCTCAGTTTGTTTCCTTAAAAATGGAATTTGGTTGCTATAGAAATAGGTATTATTTGGATCTTGTGAAGTGTGACCACTTATTGGGCTGTTCTTATTTTATTTAGTTTTTATGCTTTTGTCTTCTACGTTTCAAAGTTTGAGTAAACCATGTGAAATAGTTGCAGTTCTATTGTATACTGGACCACGCTTAAAGTGTATGTATACTGAAAAAATGACTTCGTGTCTTCTTAATCTATAAATAAATACATGTAAGTAGCACTCACTCTGAGGTGTGTGTGTTGCTGCATGCCTTCAATACAAAACTTATTTTGCTCAGATTCTGACCACTGGACCTGACTATTTTCCCACATACCAACTGTCATACAGCAAACCAACTGTCAAACCATTCCAACTACTAAAACTGCTTACAGAAATGCTAAAACTTAAGATGTTTCAGATTGGATATCTAATGAAACGGGGCAGATCAAAAAAAATGGGATGGATTATAGTTTCCACTAATGGGCAAAAAAAAAAAAAATTCCAGTGTACATACCCTTAAACATTCTTTGTTTCAATCAATATTCAATCAAAGTTTCAATCAATTCCTCTGACCTGAGGAAGAGGGTTGATTCCCTCAAAAGTTTGTCTATTAAAATAAACTTAGTCCATTAAAAGTATCAGTACTCTACTTTTTACTTTAAACATTTTGCACCTTTCCAGACTATCACCTATTGCTGATATACCACAAACCTAAAGACAACCTTTGCCTTCCATGATTATTCCTCAAGTATATCTATACACATGGGTAATTGAATGAGTTACAGTATAGCAATCTGGATATGGTTCAGTCTTTCTTAATGGCAATTCATTACCATACTTGAACTTCCAGTACGTGAATGTAAAACATGCACATATACATATTAAGGCAGGTAACAAATATATTTTAATACTATCTGATCCCTAAATGACCAATATTAATGGAAATGTTGATCTCTGGGATTTTTACGTAACATACACGCATCATATATTCATCAGTAATCTTGGTCAAAGAAATGTGGAATGAGTAATGTTTACTTTGCGGAAGATAATAATATTCTAAAGCACATAAATCTAAACTGAACTTTTCACTAAGATTAGGAAGTCGGTCAGAAAGCCAATCACAGCCAAGTGAATTCATTGCATTATGGCAGTGAATTTTAGCTGTTACAACAAATACACTGATTTTAATGCTCCCTGCGTTGTTTAGATCCTGAACACTGTTGACATTTACCCTTTAATCTCCTTTGTTCTGGTTTTAACATGCCCATTTCATCTTATCTTTTTTCTTGTCAGTGTTCAGATACATGACACTGTTTTCTCACTAAATTCCAAGCCAGCACATCTCTTGAGACACTGTAGAGGTGTGTGAGAGTTTTACAAGGAAAACAGTAAATTAGTTTAGTTTTAGTTGTGTGTACTTATTACGTATTAAAACCATAACAGTGAACTAGAAGTTGCTCTTCTTATATATGAAGGGAATATTTAGATTTAAGTTAATAGATGATAGGGTGATTAAAAGAGAATACTTATCCTCTGAAAGCACTTCCTCCTCACTTAATAGTACCCAGGGATAGGATTTAGGCTGGGTACACAACATCCACATTTTCAGACCAACTTACCGATATTACCATGTTTCGGGCAATTGGGCTGAAAAACTGGATGGTGTATTTTGGGTTGCCACGACCGATCTAGGTCACCCATTTGTCTGTATTAGCAAACGGGCAGGTTGAAAAATCGCGGCCAATAGAGCGGTTCCCTATGGATCACAAACCGATGACCACAGCTGCTTTTGCCACAACCAACAGAGATTCGTCATAGCTGACTGCTCACTAGTGGCAAACGGTCGTTAGGGATGACAAATTCATTGTTCTGTATCCATCCTTAACCACTAAGTTCTCACCCCTGGGTTTGCTGTAGATTGTGCACACCAAGTTTGGGTTCTAGTGTTGGGCTCTCCATAACCCCTCAGTTCTTGGTCTTCCCATAGGGCAGTCTGGAAACAATCTTAGACCTAGGCAGTTAAGTCCACATCCTGGGTACTATTAGGTCAGGGTAATTATTTAGGGCAGCATAATTGCCCTAAATACATAAATTAAATCCACTTTTCCAGATCTTCATCACTAACAACAATTGCGAGGTCCCATCTGGCCCATTAATTTTGCGATTGTATGCTGGTCGTGACAAAGATCTGGAAAGGCTGTTCCTGCAGAATTGATTGAATGTTGCAGGATCGGTCGGCAGGTAAGCACTAATTTATGAAAACTCAGGATATAACTCTGTTTTCTGCTATAGAGAAAGCCCACCTTAATTCAGGATGTCTCGTAAGCCTGGTCTGTAAAGGGAATACATTGCAAAAAGAGACCAGAGAGGGCAGCATAGGGTCACTACTCCATACCTCTAGATCAGTGTTTCTCAACCTTTTTATCTGTGGGGACCCATTGAAACAATTTTCATGTCTCGGGACCTCTACATAAAATTATGATTATATACAGTATTATTATTTTTCTTTGTCAGTCATCAAATCATCAAAAAACCTAATCTATACAAATATAAATGATAGATCTATAAATACATCTCTATTGAACAAAATGCACTCTAATTAACACCAGGGTGGGAACCCTTACATTAAAACATTACTTATTTTCATTTATCTCTCAGACATCAATACACCAAACACAGACTTTATACAGAACATTGATAAATATGTAGAAAAATATATCAGCATTCATCAAAATTGTGGATCTATACAATTTCTGTCAATGTTTTGAGGACCCCCATGCAACCTCTCAGGGACCCCTAGGGGTCCCCGGACCCCTGGTTGAGACACACTGCTCTAGATCCTGCCCTGTAAATGTGGCGGCAACAAAAATAAGAAAGAGTGAGGGAAGTGAGCAGCAAAAGAAGGAGTGTCTGATAAAGAAATAGTTTGACTGTTGAGTGGAGGTTGGTAAGAAACAGGCTAGTAAATGAAGAACCTGTAGAAATGTAAATATCACCATGCCCTTTCCTGTGAGCTTTTTGATCATTGCTAATACAGCTAAGTCTGTTTACACATTACTTCTTATAAACAATAGTTACAAGACTTCATCATATTTTTCCATAATTATATCAATTATATTAATATAGTGGACATTCAAATAAAATAGCTATGGCATAATCCTTTAATCACCCTTAAGGAGGCCATACATACACCAATACCAACCGTATGATAGGAATTGTACAATTGCTATTGGTCCAATCCTACAGCAGCTAAATAGGTGCAAAGTTGATTGCACAGTATACACAGTCACTGCATACAGCTTTTGTGTGTGTAGGTTATGTAGGCTGGCTATCTGCTATGAGGATAAAAAAAACAGACAATAGGCCATACACAAACTGGTGACCGCACAACATCAGAATATCCCGATATCATACAATCGGGATTGGTACGTATATGGCCTCCTTTATTCTATAACAATTTTATTGCAGGCAGATATTGCAAAAATCAGTGATTTGTTACAATAGAAGAGACAGTTATAAGGAAGCTACTTGGTATTTTAGGAAAGATAATGGAGATACTCAATGCATCCAACAAATGGGGATAAGAAATAAATCAACACACTCATCAGTGAATGGGGTCGACCTTCCTGTGTGATTTACGGTCGCTGCTGGGGTGGTGTCTTGTATATGGTTGACGTGGGGTATAAACTTGGGGACCCCCTGGGCCATGGTACAGTTGTACCCTTTGCTACCTTGGTAGCTACTTCCCTGGAATTCAGCAAATAACACAATTGCTGATGGTGTTTATCATTATATGTGTCACCTTCCAGCTCTGACAGACTCAAAAGTCTCTGAAAGGTTTATTTTCCAGCTTGTTTTGCTTTTTTTTTTTTCTTTTTAGTCACCAAAGCAAAAAACAGATGGACAATAAGTTGCAAAGTTCTCACACCTTTCCCAAAATTAACAGACCCTTTTATGTGGTTCCATTGATGTGGTTAGTTGTGAGTAACAGAATTTTCACACCCACAACTCTTACCGCTTTCTGTGTATACAATACTGTGTAACTGAAAACAATAATGTGGTGTAAAAGAGTAACTGTTTAATACTGATGGTCTTGTAAAACACATTACCGTCGCATCCTCAGGGTTCAGGGTAGAGCTCTGCTAGCAAGGTTGAAAGTAGGCCACTGACTAAAGCTGAGAACACACATAAAAGATCATTACAAATGATGTCATTTTTTAAAGATCATGCTACTCACAGTCCTGAGCGTTCTCTATTTGTTAAGCATGTTGAGAATACTCGGGACTGCACATTTGCCTTGAGCCGCGGCATTTTGGAGCCCGAAGATTCAAGAGGAATAACATCTATTTCCTCTAGAAATAAATTTACCACTGTAAAATGTTAGCATAGAAGTGTGACTTGTTTCACCCCATTGCTAATGCGTATTAACTTGCAAATGCTACACTAAATAGATTTTTTTTGTACCTTGACATGCAGTGCAAGAGTCTCCATCCTCCCATTTATAGGCATTCTGTTAATGTGACTGAACATTAATCACTTCCCTTGCCAATTTCAGGGAAATGACTGTCTTTATTGAGCAGACTTCCGATTGGTTCAATGGTTACAGGCATACAGTTGGAAGCTTGTGCTTCATTGCTAGAAAAAATAAGCCATTACAAAACCAGATACCAGGCCCACAAGATCTGTTTTGTATGGGCTGTTGGGTTTTCTACAGTATGTGAACATAAAAACCTCTTCTGCATAGCATTAAGCTGCAGGGATGACCAACTTGTGTCCTCCTGCTATCATGGGATTGGGGGGCCCTCTGCTGTAGCTTTCATCTCTTCATTGTATTCTTTCATCAGGATTTCTAATGGTACAGGATCACTGCACCTGCACCGTCTTGAGCTTCAAACACAATTGCCTAAAGACGATGCAGAACAAAGAACAAATACTTTGCTTATCTCTAGCTGATGATCTTTCAGCTGCAGGACATTTCTTTTTATCCCATAAAATATGTTTCTTCGCCACTGCTTAATGTGTAAACTCAAGCAATGTAGCGTGGCAGTTAGTGTGCATTAGTGTGTCTGAAATGCTAAATTCAGGCAAAAAAAAATGAGAAAGTATAGCCTGCGATACTTTATAGAGTATAATAGTATTCTTGATAGATTAGTTTTCTGGAGTTTCCTCCCTTCTTCAGATCTTTAAATGCAGCCAAGAAATATTTCCTGAAGTATTTTTTTTGTCTTTAATCTACGTTCATATACACTCTATGTAAAACTAGGTAAGATTTTTTCAATAATTATCATTTCACATTTAACAAAGGAAATAAGAGAGAACTTCCACTATTCTAATTGCATCCATCCCAAGAAGTTGGATCTGGGTTGTCGTCTACTGAGATCAGGTCTTATGGACAAGGAGGAAGTAGATTCCTTTGTGCCCGACTGTTGCTAAATGGTTTAATACTCCAGTTATGATAGTTTTGAATGTTTTTATGATGAGATTATCAGTTTGTTAAATAAATTGTTTCCAACTCCTATCCCCATCATAATCTAAAATATGGAAATTTTGATTTGGCATAGCTGTGTAAATAAGTCAACATTAACCTAAAAAAAAGAAAAGACTGAAAGACAGTAATTTGTAACAGTAAGCTGGTACATTTTAGAGATTATGGTATACTTTTGTGATAATTGGGGTGTCGTATACTCCACATTTCTGACATGCTATATTCTAGATAGTCTAATTCATCTTGCTGGTTTTGTCGAGCTAAAGTATTCCCGATCTTTACTAAGCCAGTAAAGCTGAGCCCCAATAGGTAGTGATTTGGTGTAGGTAGATGGGTTTAAAAATCTTTTCCATGATTATAAAGAATCTATTCCAAAATAGTTCCATTATACAACAGTCCCAGAAAAATATACATTTGGGTTATAATAGGTCAGATTTTCTGTTTAATCCCTGTATGTCAGCATTGTTAAAATCATATGATGTAAACAGTTTCCTATGTTCTTAACTGAATCACCAATGGTTTAAGTAATAATTGACAGATTCAGCTCATAGAATACAGTAGTTGGAAGAAAGATTTACCCTTACACTTGACTGTATTGGAATGACTGGCTGAAGAGCAAGCAAGGTCAACTATGTTTGTGCTGTGATTGAATATTAGCCCTGAATTCCTACAGCAACTAAATAGGTGCAAAGTTGATTGCACAGTAGACACAGTCACTACATACAGCGTATATGTGTGTTGGTTATGTAGGCTGGCTATCTGCTATGAGGATAAAAATGAGCTGATTAGTGCTATGCACTATACCACACTGCTCTCAGCAGAATTCAACAGAAGGACATTTACTGGAGCCACTAGTAAACACTTCTTCTGTTCCATTATGTTGATGAAATTAAAGAAGTAGAAACTTAGATCACCACAAATGAATGGCCTGGTGTATTTTGTATAGCTTTAATGTGACTGAAACATAGGACAGGCCTGTCAATATGCTAAAATCTAAAACCTGATTGGTGGACAGATTTAATAAAAGGATTACTAATTAGAAAAATTGATAGGAATTATTTAGCTTTAAGGCAAAATGTAATTTGCTGTTTTTAAAAGTAAATGAGAATGTTATCTAGTTGGTAGAAGCCAGTGAGGGTTACATGTCAACCCTTTCATGGGTAACAATACGACTCCCCCAGAGAAAAAAACAACAGTGAAGATACTGATCTGGATATTACAGAACACAAGGCACACAAGGCCCTAAACCATAGGTCCTCACCCCTGGGTTCTGTTTAGACCTGCAGCATTACCTAATTCTTAAAGGAGGAATCCCCAGGTAAGCTCAGTTATAGGCCATGACATTAGGGCTACCCATCGTTCCCTTTTAGCGTGCACACTGCTATTTTAGCTTCTGTATTGTTCAGGGAAACTGCTATGAGACTAACAATCGGGGACTTTCACTGCAAAATAAGGCACTTTTGAGCACTGGTAAAATGTATTTGGGGATGAGCTTGTTAAATATGGAGTATCTTTTTGGGTTGGACATGCCCTTTAATAAGAGGTGCAAAAAAATTAAATCATATGTTTTCTAACAGCAGTAGATTGGGGATAGGTTTGGAGTTCAAAACAAACCTAATTCCGACAGAACATTCAGATTTTCTACAATCTTGGGATTTTTGAGGTTTTATCAGATTTTTGAGATTGGCAATTTAGAATTTTTGAGTTTTTAGTTTTTTTACCAAATTTTCAAAATTTTCATTGTGTTTTTGATAAATAACAAAAATAAACATCCAAAAACAATATTCGGTTTTTTTAAGGTTCTGGGCATTGATGCATACTCTCCACACCATTTCCCAGGTCCTTATTCCAAAAGTTAATATTGTTATGAGATAAAATAGAATAGGTAACATTTTTTGGAGGTTGTCTTCCTGTTGACCTCTATTGGGTTCATTTTCCAATTTCCAAAACTTTTTGAAAATCTGCTTTCGGAACAACATTCAACATTACAGTAGACCAGTAAAAAAGTATTATCTGATTGTATCATCTGATTTGAAAAAAAATATTGATTGCAAAGATACAAAGAAATGGATCAAAACACAGAATTTAAATTCCACAATGAAAGACATATTGCTAATGAAAGCCACACAATTCTTCTAATGTATAAAGAGAAAAGAACATGAAGTATCAGGTGTGTAAAAGCTGGAACAGGGAAGAAAAAAAAAAAAAAAAGATATTAAGATAAGAAAAGACAGAGAAGTTTAGATACAAAGAAACAGCAATTGCCATCACTCAAACAAAACATTTATCACATTATTATATCAGTATTGTCCTTTACTAAATATTGCCCTAAGTAAAGTTAACAAGGACTGTGGCAAAATAAAAACAAATTAAGCGTGAAAGTAATATCTTGTAAAACAAAAAAGAAGAGGAGGGGTTAAGGGAAAATGTTTAGCTCCTCTGCTGTTTGCTACACCTTCTGAAAGGCCACATCCTTGCTTAAAGGATATGTACACTGGGATTATTTTTTTTATTGCCCATCACGGGAAACTGTAATTCTTCCAAACTATTACTGTACAGTTTTTTTGTTGGTTTGTCCCTTATTTCTTTAGATATCCAGCCTGAAACATATTACATTTCAGCTGTCAATCAAGCTCAATAGTATTATAAACTCTTCTGTTATGTAAAGTTTTCCTGTAGCTGGAATGGTGACAGTTGGTATGTGAACTGCATAGTGGAAAATTCCCTCTCCCAATGCTGCCTCATAGGGATTACTGAGTATGCTTGCCCTTACAGAGAGTCAGATGGCAGGGGGATGATAAAACAAGGGACTGAGCATGAGTAAAACAAGTACTGTATAGAAGTCATGCAGCAACACAAACACATCAGCGTAAGTGCTGCTTACATGTATTAATTTATAGATTGAAATGAGGCAAAGTCATTTTTTCAGTGAACAATCACTTTAAGGCCAGACACATAGACTTGAATTTTAATAGCAGCTGCATATGATGCTGGATTGTGAAATCATACAGGTCAATGGAAAGAATTCTTCAGTTTAACTGCCCTGAGCCATTTACCTCTTACGTTTAACTTTTTGAAGTTCCAGACATGTCATGACATTTAAAGAGATAAACTTAGAACCTCTGAGGTAGAAAGGAAGGGGAATTGTGTTTAAGTGTAGCAGCAAAAAGGATTTCCTCCGGGTTCCAATTCACAGCACGCCTTAGGCATAAGAATAACTTATAACAGGACATCTGGGCTGTTTAAGAGGTCACCTCTCAGTTGCTGCAAGATTATGGGTTGCTTTAGGCTACTTGTAATTATGTAGGTCAGCATCTGCACAGCATTGAAAGCAACCAGTCAGATGTCAATTTTCTCCTAATTAATACATTATTTCCTAGCTTATTATTGCTAATTATTTTACTGCCCTGCATATACTACTACATAGAACAAGAACTGGAGATTGCATATTTGTTGGTCCATTCGCAATATACATAAAAAATGCTAGTCCCATCAACTAGGAGTTGTTTATGTCTATAGTGACTGGCCATACCCTACAAACTTACCTCCCAAAGTTCCTTCAACTTTCTAATAACAGCCCGGCACTATCATTTTATGATTTATATTACTATTGTAATAATTGTAATTACAAACAAAAACGTGATGTCTGGGAAACCTCACGGGAATGTTGGGAGGTACGACATATCTAGTTTACCACCCGTTCTTCACTTAAAGTTTAAAAGCCAACGTTCACTTTGAGCTTAAACTAACCCTTTAATAAGGTTGAATTACCGTAAAGCTCTTCTGTCATATTTTTAGAATGAGCGCTGGATCACTACTTAAAACTTGTGAGAAGTTATATTGCTGGAAAGATTTAACAAAAACATTTTCGGAACACTTCCTGCTTTTACCAGCTTGTAGCCATGTGACCAATCTCTGCATGCATTAATAAGCCCCCCTCTCTTATGGCAATTTTGTTTTAAAAGTCTTTGCAGGTAGTAACTGTTTTTCTCAGCATTAAATTTAACATAAACTTGCTCTACCCCTGGGACAGGGGGGAATAAGATGGCCAGGTGATATCACTCATGCTGCTGGAAGCAATAAGTTTGAACATTATCCACAATACAATTTCAGGAAAGCTGCAGCCGTAGATGTCATCCAGGGCTCATTTAAAAGAAAAAGACTGCATGCATTTACTTAACCCTTAACTTTACTTAAAGACAAGATGCTCTTTAAATTTTAGTGTTTCCAATGCTTCAGTTTATTGCAATTTAATTGCTTTTGGATAAATATTTATGCAGTAGCAATTCAGAAAAGCAGTTCGGAGATTACAAGATAAGATGTACCCACGATTGGATTCTAGTTTCAGATAGCGATACAAATGCTAAATTAATAACACTGTATAATATATTTTGTTTGTTGGCCCTGAACAGGAAAGAAAACAGCTGAAAGTGGGGGTGAGGTGGTGCTGACACACATGAAGAAGATAACACATGAATTTGATTCAAACATAGAACCATGTTGTCAGAATGGAGACCTCTTACTTCATAACATATCCTCAGACTGTAAAAGTGATTTATCCAATGAGGGAAACCAATCTGAATTAGTTTATGGAAAAAATACCAGTGAAATGGGTGTATCTGCTTCAATTTCTCGTCTGAAGAGGTTATATAAAATTGAATCTGATGATTCTGGAGTTGAGATGCCAAGTGGAGCCAATTCACCCTCTACTCCTAAAGGTTCAGAAAAGAGCTTTGTGATGCACAGCAGGGACTCGTCATGTGATTCTGGTGTTCTGAGTGCATCTTCATCTCCTACTGTTGGTCACCTTGAAATAAAACCATGCACAGTTGAAGATGAAACCAATGTATTTCTCTGTGATATTGAACAGACAGATGAATACGACATCAATCTCGAACAAAATGAAGGGGCTCCTGTAACTGTCATAGAAAATTTCACAGATTGCCAGGAGGAATATGATCTGGAGTTGCCATCATGTAATACCCAGGACAAGTGTTCTGTAGATGAAGACTCCATTGCTAAAGTTTCATCTGCAACAGGAGATGACAACAAATCCATAAATGATTTTTACAGGGACACAATGGATGGTATTGAGGACATTCATGTGCACAATCAACTGAAAAGATATTCCACAAGTGACAGCTTAGATGAATATATGGATGAATGTTGCAGATTGAGTGAGGTAAGGACATTTGCATAGTATTAGAAAGTGTAATCAGCTTTTCTTTCTTGATATATGTGATGGCAGCAAACAATTCTTTTCTTAATACCTAAACAAAAATATACTGGTTAATGTTAGTTCCTATTACTTTTTCTCTTTATTATCCTATTAAATTTCAGTTAAGTATATTGCATACATCAGTAGTAGTTGATGTACACGTTTATTAAAACTTTTATAACAGAAACAGTGAAGAGCAAGACTATCAAAGATAACTTTACACCTAAAGTTACACCACGAGTTTGATCCAAACTTTCATAGTTCGGATGAACTTAAAGTATTCAAACTTTCCACACTACGAACTAGTTTGGTTTTCCGAACTGGCAGAGGTATTTTTGATAATTATCGAGAATTTGATGATTATCAAATTTGTGTACCATTCTCTAACCCCCTGTTTCGCCCATATACCTCAAATCTGGCGTTTCAGCGATATCCCTTAAATGTTACATTACGGCGATAACCCTCAAATGCATTGTTCGAATTCAGTAACCCTTGAATGTATTGTTCAATTTTCGGTAACCCTCAAATGTATAGCTCGAACGTAGCGTGAAAGATCGTGAAAGAAAGAAGTGTTTAAAGGCGGTTTAGTGATATGGACATGTTCCCCAGGTGCCACAGCCATTTACAGTAAGTTAACATGGCTATTTTATTTGTAATTAATCAAACTATTTTCTCCCATTGAAACTTTAATGGGTTTGTTTCAGAAATTCTGAAGTACGGAAACGAACCGAACTTCAGGAGGCTTCTACTTACACCCTTGAACAAACATCAATAAGGTATATGACATTGGAACATTGTAAAAATCACCAAGATGTGGTGGTGGGGGTGGGGGGTTTCTACTGGCAAGGAAAGAAACCAAGGAAATGATTTCCTGGCTCTCTGTCCACCTAAGCTGTCTGGTATCACTAAGACACACCGTTCACTTCCCTCTTCCCTGAACCCTACCGTAGCATTCTGCTTACATTATTAATTACCTGATTCACTACAAATAGGCAAATACCATACTGTTTTCCCAGTCTAAAAGAAAATTGCATAGATAGCAATAAAAGGTTGTCCTCAGTTAACAAATACTACTTTAACAATAGTATCATTATTACGGTAATTAGATATACACCATGTATTCAATTAAGAAAACATTCTCGAAATTAACAAAGCAAAAAATAAACACGAATATTGAATGTAATGGGCAATTAATACATTACCATACTTCTTCATTAAATGTTGTGAAATTGCAAAGTAATTTACTGAATTATACATCGAATGCAAACCTGAGCCATTAACTGCAGTTGAAATAGGACTACCACACCTATACATTATATTAAATAATAATTAGGGCTTTCTAGCAAGTAAACAAAGCGCCTGTTAATTACCATGAAAAGAAATGTATTGCTTCCTATGAACGTTTGCACTGAATTAAAATATTATTTTAAAAAACAAACAAACATGCAATTTTGATTTTGGAATCACGGCCCCATTTTAAAATATAGAAACAATAACTGTCTTTAGATTTGTTAAAATTCATTTTAATACATTTTTCTTATTTCTACTTCCCAAAAGCCCTTTTTATGTTCTCTGACTTTGAGCTTATTTTGCTTTTAGTTTATTATTGTCTGGTTGTTCTCATAAGCAAAACACCTGGGTTTGCTATAATTACAGTCCTGCGGTCTCTGTAATATAACACTGCTGTAGCGTTGTATGCAATTATGCATATAGTAAATATAGGATGTGCATTGCATTGTTTTCTTAGCAGCCAGGCTATGGCGTCTAAAGGTCATAAAAGTTACAGCTAGAATTAGCCAAAAAGGTTCTATTGGTATTTGTGGAGAAAAGGAGCAGCTAGATTACAATGTACGGCATTACATCCTTGCTGTTAATCATTTACTAGGCTGGGTTGCTGAAAAAAATGTTTACTAAATGAGCATTTTTAAGAAATTTTAAAGGGGAACTATAATATAAAAGCTGCTATTATTACAAATATTGTTTATCCATATAACATACATTTTCACATTTTATGTCATTACTCTGTGTTGTTGTTTCCTGCTTCAGGGGACTAGATTTTTTTCACATATAAGACAAAAGCCATGGATATTCCTTCAATTATGTCCTTGGTACTTATTTATGTCATTGGTTAAAATGAATGCTACATCACTCACTGAATTTTGTATTCTAGCAAATAATGCACCCTGCAGTATATGCAAGAATACAAGTAAACAAGAAGTACCCCTTATAATATCTTTATGTTTTAAGGGTACATTATTTATTATATATGTTTAATACGGCTAATTTATAAAAACTGCCAGTAACTCCTGGCCTTTTGTAGTGAGACATCAGCAAAGATGCCAATGGTGGTAGTTCAACAGTATATTGGTTGGACATTTTTTGTTTAGGAGCCTTTTGTCACTGAGAGCTGCTATCGCTGGGAGCAGGGCTTCAAGCAATAGTGGCGCTCGTTGAATCACGTTAATTTAGCGAAAATCTAAGACCAGCCTGAGGCTGAATATTGAATCAGGTTGTGCCTGCTCTGCGGTTCACATCCAGTAAGCGACACAACTGATGCAAACCCATTGTTGAAGTTATGCTAAAGAAGCTAGAGCAACTCTGGGTAAATGTGGTCCAAAATGTCTGGCACCCTTAACCCCACTCCTCAACACAGGCCACTCGCCAACTATGCCCATTTTTACTAATGTATTCTGTTAATTTTGTAAATTTTTTGTAGAAAAAGAAAACCATGAACTGTTCAGAAAATTAACTATAAAGCAGGGGATTTAAGATGCTTTTTAAAAACCTAAGTGCCATAAATAGGGACAAAAAAGGATAGAGATTGGCAGTCGAACCTTCAACCACCAGCACATTTAGGAATGTGTCCACCATGGTAAATTATATTGCATTTAATGGAATCTCTGGTTATTTCTGCTCTGTAGGGTGTGTTCTTGGTAACAGTTTGGGGAAGTCATCTGAGAAGTCACAAAGTCTGTGTGGTCAAACATATGGGTGTAACAGTGTTAATGGACAGTAATAGTGTTATAAAGGCAGTGCAGATGTCAATCAGATGTCAAGCATCACAGAGAGGGCCTAGTTATTGTTGGAATTGCAAAAAATCACATTAACATTATGAAAAGCAACCTTCAGTAATAGTGATATATGCTTGGGATTGATATCTGGTTTATTTGACCTATGCAACCTCACTATCTTAGCTTTGGATGATATATTATTATTCATACAATTCATTCCCCTTTAAAGTAATCCTCTTGGATGCTGGGACTATATACACTGTATATATATTTATATATACACACACAACCAGCTTGCAACTTTTTAAATATTCTTTTGAAAAGAGGGCTACTATAGAAAATACCATTTTTATTATTAATCAAGCTTTGCTTGCTTCGCCTCCAATTAGCATTACATCAAAACAGAATTAGCCAGAGTTTTAGAACGGATTAAGAATGGGAAGTAGGAGAATGCAGTGAGCGTACATTGGTTTCATTATTAACTGAATTGAATTTCATTCATTAACTGGGATTGTTTTAAGCTGCTGACCATCTTTCCTCAGATAAGTGACAGGCCTGTAGACCTTTCGTGGATCTCATTTATTACAGTTAATTAGCAAATACCCTTCATACAGGATACACTGGATAAGGAATAAACACTGTGGATAAAGGAACACCATCTGGGGATTAAAAAAAATTATTTTAGATTTATTTTACAGCAGGGGTGCCCAACCTGGCCCTGCTGGGTGAAGCAGCATGCATTCAAATATATATTTAATATTAAATATATATATATATATATAATATATATATATATATATAATATATATAATATATAGCAATTTCACCGTGCAAGTGCAAGGGAATACAACTGGACAATCCCAATTTTTACATCATCTGGCAAGACACAGCACTCGGACTCTGCTTTATAAGGTTTATTATGTCATCTGCATCCCAATGTTATACAACGTTTCGGGGATACACAGTCCCCTTCCTCAGGCCACAATTGAACACAGATACTGATATTATCCCACATGCAAGCCAATATATAAAGCATATGACAGGAAGTGACCCATCCCTATGGTCCCTCCCCTCCCCTTAATTACCCCACCTTACAAAAGTGCCACCCTGAAACCTGCACAATACAATATACCCCCCATAACAATACAGGAAAACAGATATGGTTATCACAAAAACAGATACAGATCGAAATCCCTGTTCAATCCGTTAGGGTACAATGAATTCAATTTATGTACCCACCAAACCTCTCTTTGGCGTAATCTTAGCGTCCTATCCCCACCTCTCACTGATGGCCTAACCATCTCCAACACCATAAATTCAAGATCATTTTCCGAATGTCCTATTTCCAAATAATGTTTAGGTACAGGCAGTTTACTGTTTTTCAGTCTGATTAATGACCTATGTTGGGAGATTCAGGATTTAATGGGCTGTGTAGTCTCCCTTGGTACGGAGTACAAAATCTTTTTTGGAGAATACCTCTAATTTTCTGGATAAACTGAATAAAATAGATGTGAGTAGGGAAGATAATATTGTTTTGGCCACTCTGGATGTTGCACATTTTCTGAATGTCCTATTTCCAAATAATGTTTAGGTACAGGCAGTTTTACTGTCTTTCAGTCTGATATTAATGACCATGTTGGGAGATTCTGGATTTAATGGGCTGTGTAGTCTCCCCTACATACACATACCCACAGGGGCACCAAAATACATACACCACAAACTTGCTGTCACATGTATATGTGCCCCTTATCTCATAGCTCTTACCAGTAATAGGGTGAACAAAGCTCCCACCTTTGTGTACATACCTACACTGGATACAACGGCCACAGGAAAACATACCTTGTTTCCTATTACTCAAAAAATGAGATGGTATTACAATTTGACTCTGGAAGAGGGATCTCACCACCTGATTCCCAATGGTTCTACCCCAACGATATGATATTAAAGGTGGCCTATTAAACTCCTCCACCTCAGGGTATATTTCTTTTAACAGAGGCCAATGCTTACGTATAGCCTTACATACATAATCAACCCCTACTCCGTAATCAGTAACAAATGGTATTCGGGCCTCTTTAGTCCTTTGTGCATCTTGTCCTCTGTTCTACCCTCTCAAGCGCTCTCCTAGGACTCGCTTGGATATCCTCGGTCCCTCAGTTTTTTGTATATTTCCTGGTCTGGGTCTGTCTCCTTTGATTATTCGTAACTATCCTGTCAACCCGAGTAAATGGGCTGACAGGTATAGCACGCTTTACATGTTTAGGGTGATGACTATTGAATGTTAACAATTGATTCCTATCGGTAGGCTTGGAATACAATTCCGTATCCAGGCTCCCCCCATTCCTTGTTATCCTCACATCTAAAAGCATATGGTTTCCACATCATACGTCAGGGTAAATTTAATGGTGGGGTGTATCCCATCAATTACCGAGTGGAACTCCACAAGTAGTCCAACGCCGCCCCGCCATAGGAGGAAGATATCGTCTATAAACCTCCACCAGGCCACACAATGCCGTGAAGGCCGACAGACGATAGATGAACTCCTCCTCCAGCCAAGCCATGAATGCATTGGCATATGCCGGGGCGGCATTGGACCCCATGGCAGTCCCACGCAGCTGCTGGTAATAGACCCCATCAAATGAAAATAGCTTTTAGTTAAAATTATCTCATGCAGTCTGTGAAGAAGGAGACCTGCTGGTCACTGTATTGGCCACATCCATGCAACAACCTCTGTATCGCAGCAATGCCCTGTTCGTGTGGGATAGATGTATAGAGGGCTGCAACATCCAGAGTGGCCAAAACAATATTATCTTCCCTACTCACATCTATTTTATTCATTTATTACCAGAAATTAGATGGTATTCTCCAAAAAAGATTTTGTACTCCGTACCAAGGGAGACTACACAGCCCATTAAATCCTGAATCTCCCAACATAGTGTCATTATCAGACTGAAAAACAGTAAACTGCCTGTACCTAACATTATTTGGAAATAGGACCATTCGGAAAATGATCTTGATTTATGGTGTTGGAGATGGTTAGGCCTCAGTGAGAGGTGGGGATAGACGCTAAGATACGCCAAAGAGAGGTTTGGTGGGTACATATTGATTCATTGTACCCTAACGATTGAACAGGGATTTCGATCTGTATCTGTTTTTGTGAAACCATATCTGTTTCTGTATTGTTTGGGGGGTATATTATTGTGCAGGTTTCAGGTGTCCCTTTTGTAAGGTGGGGTAATTAAGGGAGGGGAGGGACCATAGGGATGGGTCACTTCCTGTCATATGCTTATATTTTATTATTCGATTGATAATAGTAATTTATAATTTAGTTTATTGAAAAGTATAATTTATCTATATAATTAAATAACAATAAAGTATAAGGTATGTTTATATCATTTATTCTTTTTCTTTGTAAATAAAAACCATAACTAGAGGTCTTATGTATATGCTATTATATCGCTTGCATGTGGGATAAATATCATATCTGTGTTCAATTGTGGCCTGAGGAAGGGGACTGTGTATCCCCGAAACGTTGTAATAACATTGGGATGCAGATGACATAAATAAACCTTATACAGCAGAGTCCGAGTGCTGTGTCTTGCCAGATGATGTAAAAATTGGGATTGTCCAGTTGTATTCCCTTGCACTTGCACCGGTGAAATTGCTATTATATATAATATATATATAATATATATATATATATATATATATATATATATATTAGATATAAATATATATTTGAATGCAGTGCTTCACCCAGCATGGGCCAGGTTGGGCACCCCTGCTGTAAAATAAATCTAAAATAATTTTTTTTAATCCCCAGATGTGTGTTCCTTTATCCCAGTGTTTATTCCTTATCCAGTGTATCCTGTATGAAGGGTATTTGCTAATTAACTGTAATAAATGAGATCCACGAAAGGTCTACAGGCCTGTCACTTACTGGGAAAGATGGTCAGCAGCTTAAAACAATCCCAGTTATAATGAAATTCAATTCAGTTAATAATGAACCAATGTAGCGCTCACTGCATTCTCCTACTTCCCATTCTTAATCCGTTCTAAAACCTCTGGCTAATTCTTTTTTGATGTAATGCTAATTGGAGCGAACAAGCAAAGCTTGATTAATAATAAAAATGGTATTTTCCTATAGTAGCCCTCTTTTCAAAAGAATATTTAAAAAGTTGCAAGCTGGTTTTTGTGTGTATATATAATAATATACGTGTATATAGTCCCAGCATCCAAGAGGATTACTTTAAAGGGGAAGAATTGTATGAATAATAATATATCATCCAAGCTAAGAGTTGAGGTTGCATAGGTCAAATAAACCAGATATCAATCCCAAGCATATATCACTATTACTGAAGGTTGCTTTTCATAATGTTAATGTGATTTTTTGCAATTCCAACAATAACTAGGCCCTCTCTTGATGCTTGACATCTGATTGACATCTGCACTGCCTTTATAACACTATTACTGTCCATTAACACTGTTACACAACACCCATAGTTTGACCACACAGACTTTGTGACTTCTCAGATGACTTCCCCAAACGTTACCAAGAACACACCCTACAGAGCAGAATACCAGAGATTCCATTAAATGCAATATAATTTACCATGGTGGACACATTCCTAAATGTGCTGGTGGTTGAAGGTTCGACTGCCAATCTCTATCCTTTTTTGTCCCATTTATGGCACTTAGGTTTTTAAAAAGCATCTTAAATCCCCTGCTTTATAGTTAATTTTCTGAACAGTTCATGGTTTTCTTTTTCTACAAAAAATTTACAAAATTAACAGAATACATTAGTAAAATGGGCATAGTTGGCGAGTGGCCTGTGTTGAGGAGGGGTTTAAGGGTGCCAGACATTTTGGACCACATTTACCCGAGGTTGCTCTAGCTTCTTAGCATAACTTCAACAATGGGTTTGCATCAGTTGTGTCGCTTACTGGATGTGAACCGCAGGAGCAGCACAAACCTGATTCAATATTCAGCCTCAGGCTGGTCTTAGATTTTCGCTAAATTAACGTGTTTCAACGAGCGCCACTATTGCTTGAAGCCCTGCTCCCAGCGATAGCAGCTCTCAGTGACAAAAGGCTCCTAAACAAAAATGTCCAACCAATATACTGTTGAACTACCACCATTGGCATCTTGCTGATGTCTCACTACAAAAGGCCAGGAGTTACTGGCAGTTTTTATAAATTAGCCGTATTAAACATATAAATAAATAATGTACCCTTAAAAAACATAAAGATATTATAAGGGGTACTTCTTGTTTACTTGTATTCTTGCATATACTGCAGGGTGCATTATTTGCTAGAATACATTCAGTGAGTGATGTAGCATTCATTTTAACCAATGACATAAATAAGTACCAAGGACATAATTGAAGGAATATCCATGGCTTTTGTCTTATATTGAAAAAAAATCTAGTCCCCTGACAGAAACAACAACACAGAGTAATGACATAAAATGTGAAAATGTATGTTATATGGATAAACATTTTTAATAATAGCAGCTTTTATATTATAGTTCCCCTTTAAAATTTCTTAAAAATGCTCATTTAGTAAACATTTTTTTCAGCAACCCAGCCTAGTAATGATTAACAGCAAGGATGTAATGCCGTACATTGTAATCTAGCGCTCCTTTTCTCCACAAATACCATAGAACCTTTTTGGCTAATTCTAGCTGTAACTTTTATGACCTTTAGACGCCATAGCCTGGCTGCTAAGAAACAATGCAATGCACATCCTATATTTACTATATGCATAATTGCATACAACGCTACAGCATGTTATATTACAGAACCGCAGGACTGTAATTATAGCAAACCCAGGTGTTTTGCTTATGAGAACAACCAGACAATAATAAACTAAAGCAAAATAAGCTCAAAGTCAGAGAACATAAAAAGGGCTTTTGGAAGTAGAAATAAAAAAATGTATTAAAATGAATTTTAACAAATCTAAAGACAGTTATTGTTCATTTTTTTAAAATGGGGGCCGTGATTCCAAAATCAAAATTGCATGTTTGTTTGTTTTTAAATAATATTTTAATTCAGTGCAAACGTTCATAGGAAGCAATACATTTCTTTTCATGGTAATTAACAGGCGCTTTGTTACTTGCTAGAAAGCCCTAATTATTATTTAATATAATTTAGGTGTGGTAGTCCTTTTCAACTGCAGTTAATGGCTCAGGTTTGCATTCGATGTATAATTCAGTAAATTACTTTGCAATTTCACAACATTAATGAAGAAGTATGGTAATGTATTAATTGCCCATTACATTCAATATCGTGTTATTTTTTGCTTTGTTAATTTCGAGAATGTTTTCTAATTGAATCATGGTGTATATCTAATTACCGTAATAATGATACTATTGTAAAGTAGTATTTGTTAACTGAGGAAACCTTTTATTGCTATCTATGCAATTTTCTTTTAGACTGGGAAAACAGTATGGTATTGCCTATTTGTAGTGAATCAGGTAATTAATAAGTATAAGCGAATGCTACGGTAGGTTCAGGGAAGAGGGAAGTGAACGGTGTGTCTTAGTGATACCAGACAGCTTAGGTGGACAGAGAGCCAGGAAACATTTCCTTGGTTTCTTTTCCTTGCCAGTAAAACCCCCACCCCCCACCACATCTGGTGATTTTTCAATGTTCCAATGTCATATACCTTATTGATTTTGTTCAAGGGTGTAAGTAGAAGCCTCCTGAAGTTCGGTTCGTTTCCGTACTTCAGAATTTCTGAAACAAACCCATTAAAGTTTCAATGGGAGAAAATAGTTGATTAATTACAAATAAAATAGCCATGTTAACTTACTGTAAATGGCTGTGGCACCTGGGAACATGTCCTATCACTAAAACCCCTTTAAAACACTTCTTTTCTTTCACGATCTTTCACGCAACGTTCGAGCTATACATTTGAGGTTACCGAAAATGAACATACATTCAAGGGTTACTGAATTCGAACAATGCATTTGAGGGTTATCGCCGTAATGTACATTAAGGGATATCGCTGAAACGCCAGATTTGAGGTATATGGGCGAAACAGGGGGTTAGAGAATGGTACACAAATTTGATAACCATCAAATTCTCGATAATATCAAAATACCTCTGCCAGTTCGGAAACCAAACTAGTTCGTAGTGTGGAAAGTTTGAATACTTTAAGTTCATCCGAACTATGAAAGTTTGGATCAAACTCGTGGTTTAACTTTAGGTGTAAAGTTATCTTTGATAGTCTTGCTCTTCACTGTTTCTGTTATAAAAGTTTATAAACGTGTACATCAACTACTACTGATGTATGCAATATACTTAACTGAAATTTAATAGGATAATAAAGAGAAAAGTAATAGGAACTAACATTAACCAGTATATTTTTGTTTAGGTATTAGAAAAGAATTGTTTGCTGCCATCACATATATCAGAAAGAAAAGCTGATTACACTTCCTAATACTATGCCAATGTCCTTACCTCACCTCATTGCAACATTCATCCATATATTATCTAAGCTGTCACTTGTGGAATATCTTTTCATTGATTGTGCACATGAATGTCCTCAATACCATCCATTGTGTCCCTGTAAAAATCATTTATGGATTTGTTGTCATCTCCTGTTGCAGATGAAACTTTAGCAATGGAGTCTTCATCTACAGAACACTTGTCCTGGGTATTACATGATGGCAACTCCAGATCATATTCCTCCTGGCAATCTGTGAATTTTCTCTGACAGTTACAGGGCCCCTTCATTTTGTTCGAGATTGATGTCGTATTCATCTGTCTGTTCAATATCACAGAGAAATACATTGGTTTCATCTTCAACTGTGCATGGTTTTATTCAAGGTGACCAACAGTAGGAGATGAAGATGCACTCAGAACCCAGAATCACATGACGAGTCCCTGCTGTGCATCACAAAGCTCTTTTCTGAACCTTTAGGAGTGAGGGTGAATTGGCTCCACTTGGCAGCCTCACTCCAGAATCATCAGATTCATTTTTATACCTCTTCAGACGAGAAATTGAAGCAGATACACCCCATTCACTGGTATTTTTTCCATAAACTAATTCAGATTGGTTTCCCTCATTGGATAAATCACTTTTACAGTCTGAGATATGTTATGAAGTAAGAGGTCTCCATTCTGACAACAGGTTCATTTTTGAATCAAATTCATGTGTTATCTTCTTCATGTGTGTCAGCACCACCTCACCCCCACTTTCAGCTGTTTTCTTTCCTGTTCAGGGCCAACACACAAAATATATTATACAGTGTTATTAATTAGCATTTGTACGCTATCTGAAACAGAATCCAATCGTGGGTACAATCTTATCTTGTAATCCTCCGAACTGCTTTTCTGAATTGCTACTGCATAATATTTATCAAAAGCATTTAAATTGCAATAAACTGAAGCATTGGAAACACTAAATTTTAAAGAGATCTTGTCTTTAAGTAAAGTTAAGGGTTAAGTAAATGCATGCAGTCTTTTTCTTTTAAATGAGCCCTGGATGACCATCACGGCTGCAGCTTTCCTGAAATTGTATTGTGGATAATGTTCAAACTTATTGCTTCCAGCAGCATGAGTGATATCACCTGGCCATCTTATTCCCCCCTGTCCCAGGGGTAGCAAGTTTATGTTAAATTTAATGCTGAGAAAAACAGTTACTACCTGCAAAGACTTTTAAAACAAAATTGCCATAAGAGAGGGGGGCTTATTAATGCATGCAGAGATTGGTCACATGGCTACAAGCTGGTAAAAGCAGGAAGTGTTCCGAAATGTTTTTGTTAAATCTTTCCAGCAATATAACTTCTCACATTTTTAAGTAGTGATCCAGCGCTCATTCTAAAAATTGACAGAAGAGCTTTACGGTAATTCAACCTTATTAAAGGGTTAGTTTAAGCTCAAAGTGAACGTTGGCTTTTAAACTTTAAGTGAAGAACGGGTGGTAACCTAGATATGTCGTACCTCCCAACATTCCCTGTGAGGTTTCCCAGACATCACGTTTTTTGTTTGTAATTACAATTATTACAATAGTAATATAAATCATAAAATGATAGTGCCGGGCTGTTATTAGAAAGTTGGGAACTTTGGGAGGTAAGTTTTGTAGGGTAGGCCAGTCACTATAGACATAAACACTCCCTAGTTATGGGACTAGCATTTTTTATGTATATTGCGAATGGACCAACAAATATGCAATCTCCAGTTTCTTGTTCTATGTAGTAGTATAGCAGGGCAGTAAAATAATTAGCAATAATAAGCTAGGAAATAATGTATTAATTAGGAGAAAATTGACATCTGACTGGTTGCTTTCAATGCTGTGCAATGCTGACCTACATAATTACAAGTAGCCTAAAGAACCCATAATCTTGCAGCAACTGAGAGGTGACCTCTTAAACAGCCCAGATGTCCTGTTATAAGTTATTCTTATGCTAAGGCGTGCTGTGAATTGGAACCCGGAGGAAATCTTTTTTGCGGCTACACTTAAACACAATTCCCCTTCCTTTCTACCTCAGAGTTCTAAGTTTATCTCTTAAATGTCATGACATGTCTGGAACTTCAAAAGTTAAACGTAAGAGGTAAATGGCTCAGGGCAGTTAAACTGAAGAATTCTTTCCATTGACCTGTATGATTCACATCCAGCATCATATTGCAGCTGCTATTAAAATTCAGTCTTGTGTCTGGCCTTAAAGTGATTGTTCACTGAAAAATGACTTTGCCTCATTTCAATCTATAAATTAATACATGTAAGCAGCACTTACGCTGATGTGTTTGTGTTGCTGCATGACTTCTATACAGTACTTTTTTTACTCATGCCAGTCCCTTGTTTTATCATCCCCCTGCCATCTGACTCTCTGTAAGGGCAAGCAACTCAGTAATCCCTATGAGGCAGCATTGGGAGAGGGAATTTTCCCACTAGCAGTTCACATACCAACTGTCACCATTCCAGCTACAGGAAAACTTTACATAACAGAAGAGTTTATAATACTATTGAGCTTGATTGACAGCTGAAATGTAATATGTTTTCAGGCTGGATATCTAAAGAAATAAGGGACAAACCAACAAAAAAACTGTACAGTAATGTTTGGAAGAATTACAGTTTCCTCCGTGATGGCAATAAAAAAATAATCCCATTGTACATATCCTTTTAAGCAAGGATGTGGCCTTTCAGAAGTGTAGCAAACAGCAGAGAGCTAAACATTTTCCCTTACACCCCTCCTCTTCTTTTTTTTGTTTTACAAGATATTACTTTCACGCTTAATTTGTTTTTATTTTGCCACAGTCCTTGTTAACTTTACTTAGGGCATATTATATAAAGGACAATACTGATATAATAATGTGAAAAATGTTTTGTTTGAGTGATGGCAATTGCTGTTTCTTGTATTCTAAACTGCTCTGTCTTTTCTTATCTTAATATCTTCTTCCCTGGTTCAGCTTTTACACACCTGATACTTCATGTTCTTTTCTCTTATACATTAGAAAATTGTGTGGCTTTCATTAGCAATATGTCTTTCATTGTGGAATTTAAATTCCTGTGTTTTGATCCATTTCTTTGTATCTTTGCAATCAATAATTTTTTTTTCAAATCAGATGATACAATCAGATAATACTTTTTTACTGGTCTAACTGTAATGTTGAATGTTGTTCCGAAAGCAGATTTTCAAAAAGTTTTGGAAATTGGAAAATGAACCCAATGAGGTCAACAGGAAGACAACCTCCAAAAATGTTACCTATTCTATTTTATCTCATAACAATTTAACTTTTGGAATAAGGACCTGGGAAATGGTGTGGAGAGTATGCATCAATGCCCAGAACCTTAAAAAAACCGAATATTGTTTTTGGATGTTTATTTTTGTTATTTATCAAAACACAATGAAAATTTTGAAAATTTGGTAAAAAAACTAAAACTCAAAAATTCTAAATTGCCAATCTCAAAAATCTGATAAAACCTCAAAAAATCCCAAGATTGTAGAAATCTGAATGTTCTGTCGGAATTAGGTTTGTTTTGAACTCCAACCTATCCCCAATCTACTGCTGTTAGAAACACATAGATTAATTTTTTTGCACCTCTTATTAAAGGGCATGTCCACCCAAAAGATACTCCATATTTAACAAGCTCATCCCCAAATACATTTTACCAGTGCTCAAAGTGCCTTATTTTGCAGTGAAATCCCCGATTGTTAGTCTCATAGCAGTTTCCCTGAACAATACAGAAGCTAAATAGCAGTGTGGCACGCTAAAAGGGAACGATGGTAGCCCTAATGTCATGGCCTAAACTGAGCTTACCTGGGGATTCCTCCTTTAAGATTAGGTAATGCTGCAGGTCTAAACAGAACCCAGGGGTGAGGACCTATGGTTTAGGGCCTTGTGTGCCTTGTGTTCTGAATATCCAGATCAGTATCTTCACTGTTTTTTTTTTCTCTCTGGGGGAGTCGTATTGTTACCCATGAAAGGTTGACATGTAACCCTCACTGGCTTCTACCAACTAGATAACATTCTCATTTACTTTTAAAAACAGCAAATTACATTTTGCCTTAAAGCTAAATAATTCCTATCAATTTTTCTAATTAGTAATCCTTTTATTAAATCTGTCCACCAATCAGGTTTTAGATTTTAGCATATTGACAGGCCTGTCCTATGTTTCAGTCACATTAAAGCTATACAAAATACACCAGGGCCATCATTTGTGGTGATCTAGTTTCTACTTCTTTAATTTCATCAACATAATGGAACAGAAGAAGTGTTTACTAGTGGCTCCAGTAAATGTCCTTCTGTTGAATTCCTGCTGAGAGCATGTGGTATAGTGTCATAGCACTAATCAGCTCATTTTTATCCTCATAGCAGATAGCCAGCCTACATAACCAACACACCTATACGCTGTATGTAGTGACTGTGTCTACTGTGCAATCAACTTTGCACCTATTTAGTTGCTGTAGGAATTCAGGGCTAATATTCAATCACAGCACAAACATAGTTGACCTTGCTTGCTCTTCAGCCAGTCATTCCAATACGTCAAGTGTAGGGTAAATCTTTCTTCCAACTACTGTATTCTATGAGCTGAATCTGTCAATTATACTTAAACCATTGGTGATTCAGTTAAGAACATAGGAAACTGTTTACATCATATGATTTTAACAATGCTGACATACAGGATTAAACAGAAAATCTGACTATTATAACCCAATGTATATTTTCTGGGACTGTTGTATAATGGAACTATTTTGGAATAGATTCTTTATAATCATGAAAAGATTTTTTAAACCCATCCTACAACCAATCACTACCTATTGGGGCTCAGCTTTACTGGCTTAGTAAAGATCGGGAATACTTTAGCTCGACAAAACCAGCAAGATGAATTAGACTATCTAGAATATAGCATGTCAGAAATGTGGAGTATACGACACCCCAATTATCACAAAAGTATACCATAATCTCTAAAATGTACCCAGCTTACTGTTACAAATTACTGTCTTTTCAGTCTTTCTTTTTTTAGGTTAAGTTGACTTATTTACACAGCTATGCCAATCAAAATTTCCATATTTAGATTATGATGGGGATAGGAGTTGGAACAATTTATTTAACAAACTGATATCTCATCAAAAACATTCAAAACTATCATAACTGGAGTATTAAACCATTTAGCAACAGTCGGGCACAAAGGAATCTACTTCCTCCCCTTGTCCATAAGACCTGATCTCAGTAGACGCAACCCAATCCAACTTCTTGGGATGGATGCTTAGAATAGTGAAGTTCTCTCTTATTTCCTTTGTTAAATGTGAAAGATAATTATTGAAAAAATCTTACCTCTAGTTTTACATAGAGTGTATATGAACTAGATTAAAGACAAAAAAAATACTTCAGGAAATATTTCTTGGCTGCATTTAAAGATCTGAAGAAGGGAGGAAACTCCAAAAACTAATCTATCAAGAATACTATTATACTCTATAAAGTATCGCAGGCTATACTTTCTCATTTTTTTTTGCCTGAATTTAGCATTTCAGACACACTAATGCACACTAACTGCCACGCTACATTGCTTGAGTTTACACATTAAGGCATGGCGAAGAACATATTTTATGGGATAAAAAGAAATGTCCTGTCAGCTGAAAGATCATCAGCTAGAGATAAGCAAAGTATTTGTTCTTTTTGTTCTGCATCGTCTTTAGGCAATTGTGTTTGAAGCTCAAGACGGTGCAGGTGCAGTGTCCTGTACCATTAGAATCCTGATGAAAGAATACAATGAAGAGATGAAAGCTACAGCAGAGGGCCCCCCCAATCCCTGATAGCAGGAGGCACAAGTTGGTTCATCCCTGCGCTTAATGCTATGCAGAAGAGGTTTTTATTGTCACATACTGTAGAAAACCCAACAGCCCATACAAACAGATCTTGGGGCCTGGTATCTGGTTTTGTAATGGCTTATTTTTTTTCTAGCAATGAAGCACAAGCTTCCAACTGTATGCCTGTAACCATTGAACCAATCGGAAGTCCTGCTCATAAGACAGTCATTTCCCTGAAATTGGCAAGGGAAGTGATTAATGTTCCGTCACATTAACAGAATGCTCTATAAATGGGAGGATGAGACTCTTGCACTGCATGTCAAGGACAAAAAAAATCTATTTTAGTGTAGCATTTGCAATTAATACGCATTAGCAATGGGGTGAAACAATCACCTTCTATGCTACCATTTTACAGTGGTAATTTATTTCTAGAGGAAATAGATGTTATTCCTCTTGAATCTTCGGGCTCCAAAATGCCGCGGCTCAGGCAAATGTGCAGTCCCGAGTATTCTCAACATGCTTAACAAATAGAGAACGCTCAGGACTGTGAGTAGCATGATCTTTAAAAAAATGACATCATTTTGTAATGATCTTTTATGTGTGTTCTCAGCTTTGTCAGTGGCCTACTTTCAACCTTGCTGCAGAGCTCTACCTGAACCCTGAGGATGCGACGGTAATGTGTTTTACAAGACCATCAGTATTAACAGTTACTCTTCTTTACACCACATTATTTTTTCAGTTACACAGTATTGTATACCAAAGCGGTAGAGTTGTGGGTGTGAAATTCTGTTACTCACAACTAACCACATCAATGGAACCACATAAAAGGTCTGTTAATTTTGGGAAAGGTGTGAGAACTTTGCAACTTATTGTCCATCTGTTTTTTTGCTTTGGTGACTAAAAAGAAAAAAAAGCAAAACAAGCTGAAAATAAACCTTTCAGAGACTTTTGAGTCTGTCAGAGCTGGAAGGTGACACATAATGATAAACACCATCAGCAATTGTGTTATTTGCTGATTCCAGGGAAGTAGCTACCAAGTAGCAAAGGGTACAACTGTAACCATGCAATTTAACCCCACTCAACCATATACAACACCGGCGCCCGCCAGGGGGATCGACCACCCACAGCATGACCGCAGTGTGGTGGGTGTGTTTTTCTTATCCCATTTTATATTATTCTAATCTCCAACCCTCTTATATAACTAATAATAATCACTATAATACTCGCCATACCATCTTTATAACAAAACCCCACGTGCAACCATATACAGACAAACAAGACACCCCCAAAACGGAATTGATGAGTACGCAAGACCACGTAAATCCACAGGAAGTGCCAGTCCAACCCACAAGGAGTGATTGGAGTCTGTATTTCTTTATCTTGAGTATTTCCACCAACATTGTTGGACTTGAGTATCTGCCAATCATTTGCACCTAGATACCTGCAGGTCGCTTGGATGGGGACCACACTTGTTCAATTCTCTTCGGTATTGTGATATGACCTCCTTGTATGAGGGATAGGTTGGCCTCATAAATTGTTGGTGATAAAGGAGGGCCAGTATATCCAATAGCTCTGTTAATACAAAAAAAAAGATGATATAAAACGGATAGAATATACTGCTGTTGGTGAACGAGGTATAATATGTGTAAAAATGTGCTGTATTACATAATAAAATGTAAGGGGGGTGGTGAATCCTCAAACGGTGCTTCCAATATACTCCGGCTTTCATACAAACTGGCAATCAAACTTTGCTTTTGCTGCTTATTGCTGCATACATTCCTACATCTTTATTTTTGTTGCCCTCTTAGGGGATAAAGGTTACCATGCTATTATTGATGTCCTTAAAAATTGAAAAATGTAAAAATATGATGAATCGACTTTGATATACTTAGCTCTTTGTCTTACATTTTACTTCACAGTTCTTACTAGCCTGTCCACTCAACGTCAAACTATTCTTTATCAACATCCTTCTTTTGCTGCTCACTTCCTCACTCTTTCTTATTTTGTTGCCGCCACATTAAGGGCGCTCTAGAGCAGTGTGCCTCAACAGGGGTCCGGAACCCCTAGGGGTCCCTGAGAGGTTGCATGGGGTCCTCAAAAACATTGACAAATTGTAAGATCCACATTTGATGATGCTGTATATTTTTCTACATATTTATCATGTTCTTAGAAAGTCTTTGTTGGTGTATTGATGTCTGAGAGATAAATGCAATAAGTAATGTTTATTAAGGGTTCCCACCCTGGTGTTAATTAGAGTGCATTTTGTTCAATAGAGATGTATTTATAGATCTATCTTTATATTTGTATAGTTATGGTTTTTTGATGTTTGATGACTGACAAAAAAATAATAATACTGTAATATATCAATTTTATGTAGAGGTCCCGAGACATGAAAATTGTTTCAATGGGTCCCCACAGAATACAAAGGTTGAGAAACACTGATCTAGTGGTAATGGAGTAGTGACCCTATGCTGCCCTCTCTGTCTCTTTTGCAATGTATTCCTTTACAGACCAGGCTTACGAGACATCCTGATTAAGGTGGGCTTTCTCTAAGACAGAAACAGAGTTATATCCTGAGTTTTCATAAATTAGTGGCTTACCTGCCGACCGATCCTGCAACCTTCAATCAATTCTGCAGGACAGCCTTTCCAGATCTTTGTCACGACCACAGCATACAATCGCAAAATTAATGGGCCATATGGACCTCGCAATTGTTGTTAGTGATGAAGAATCTGGAAAGTGGATTTAATTTATGTATTTAGGGCAATTATGCTGCCCTAATAATCCCTGACCTATAGTACCCAGGATGTGGACTTAACTGCCTAGGTCTAAGATTGTTTCCAGACTGCCCTATGGGAGACAGACTGAGGGGTTATGGAGAGCCCAACACTAGAACCACTGGTGTGCACAATCTACATCAAACCCAGGGGTGAGAACTTAGTGGTTAAGGATGGATACAGAACATGACTTTGTCATCCCAACGACCGTTTGCCACTAGTGAGCAGTCAGCTATGACGAATCTCTGTTGGTTGTGGCAAAGCAGCTGTGGTCATCGGTTTGTGATCCATAGGGAACCGCTCTATTGGCCGCGATTTTTTCAACCTGCCGTTTGCTAATACAGACAAATGGGTGACCGAGATCGGTCGTGGCAACCCAAATAAACCATCCAGTTTTTCAGCCCAATTGCCCGAACATGGTAATATCGGTAAGTTGGTCGTTGAAATGTGGATGTTTGTACCCAGCCTAAATCCTATCCCTGGTACTATAAGTGAGGAGGAGTGCTTCAGAGGATAAGTATTCTCATTTTTAAAATCACCCTATCATCTATTAACTTAAATCTAAATATTCCCTTCATATATAAGAGAGCACGTTGACTTCTAGTTCACTGTTATGGTTTTAATAATACGTATAAGTACACCACAACTAAAACTAAACTATTTACTGTTTTCCTTGTAAAACTCTCAACACACCCCTCAGTGTCTCAAGAGATGTGCTGGCTTGGAATTTAGTGAGAAAACAGTGTCATGTATCTGAACACTGACAAGAAAAAAGATAGATGAAATGGGCATGTTTAAAACCAAACAAAGGAGATTAAAGGGTAAATGTCACAGTGTTCAGAATCTAAACAACGCAGGGAGCATTAAAATCAGTGTATTTGTTTAACAGTCTAAAAATTCACTGCCATAATGCAATGAATTCACTTGGCTGTGATTGGCTTTCTGACCGACTTCCTAATCTTAGTGAAAAGTTCAGTTTAATTTATGTGCTTTAGAATATTTTGATCTTTCCGCAAAGTAAACATTACTCCATTCCACATTTCTTTGACCAAGATTACTGATGAATATATGATGCGTGTAATGTTACTAAAAATCCCAGAGATCACAGTTCCATTAATATGGTCATTTAGGGATCGATAGTATTAAAATATAATTTGTTACCTGCCTTATATGTATATTGCAGTTTTACATTCACGTACTGGAAGTTCAAGTATGGTAAATGAATTGCCATTAAAAGACTGAACCATATCCAGATTGCTATACTGTAACTCATTCAATTACCCTGGTGTATAGATATACTTAGGATAATAATGGAAGGCAAGTTGTCTTTAGGTTTGTTGGTATATCAGCAATAGTTGATAGTCTGGAAGGTTGCAAAATGTTAAAGTAAAAAAGTAGAGTACTGATACTTTAATGGACTAAGTTTATTTTTATAGACAAACTTTTGAGGGAATCAACCCTCTTCCTCAGGTCAGAGGAATTGATTGAAACTTTGATTGAATATTGATTGAAACAAGAATGTTAGGGTATGTACACTGGAATTTTTTTTTTTTTTTGCCCATTAGTGGAAACTATAATCCTCCCATTTTTTTGATCTGCCCCGTTTCATTAGATATCCAATCTGAAACATCTTAAGTTTAGCATTTCTGTAAGCAGTTTTAGTAGTTGGAATGGTTTGACAGTTGGTTTGCTGTAGACAGTTGGTATGTGGGAAATAGTCGGTCCAGTGGTCAAATCTGAGCAAAATAAGTTTTGTGTATTGAAAGGCATGCAGCACACACACACCTCAAGTGAGTGCTACTTACATGTATTTATTTATATTAAGAAGACACGAAGTCATTTTTTCAGTATACATACACTTTAAGCGTGGTCCATATACAATAAGAACTGCAAACTATTTCACATGTTTACTCAAACTTTGAAACGTAGAGACAAAGCATAAAACTAATAAAATAAGAACAGCCAATAAGTGGTCACCCTTCACAAGATCCAAATAATACCTATTTCTATAGCAACCAAATTCCATTTTTAAGGAAACAAACTGAGGGCACACCTATGAACTTTTCAGAGTGGGACAGTCCCAATTTGCAGACATCTGTTTATTAGGAACTAAGTTGTACCTGAAAGCCTAGGGATCTAAATAAATATGACCAGATATTCAACACCAAGCCCTGACCACACAATTAGCACAAATACATTACAGATGTCACGTGGGAAAATAATTCAACCAAAAAAACACTCAAGTCCGCACGTTACTGGATTACATTTCATAGGTATTCATTAGCTTAAAATATACTAGATGCAATTTTTCATCATATCACTGTATATATACTTTGAGTATAGCCAGGTTTTATTTTTTAAAAAGACCCATAAAAGCTAACCTCGGCTTATACGTATGTCACAGGTTTACTTACCTTATGTGTAGCAACCGGAGCAGTCGGGAGCGTGAGCGTGCACGTAGATATGAGATGCTACGTACGTTATGCCTCCTCTCAGTCCTCACTGGACATGCCTGTAAGTTTTTGTATGTATATCTAAGTTTAATGTTGACCTGACCCAGCTCAATTTGGGAAGAAATGGAGGAGCAACACCTACATTGCCAGTAGAGCAGGTAGACTAGTGTCTCTTTAGAGGTGGGCATTTTGTAGAACCTTGGCCACTCCAGATGTTTAAAACTGACAATTCCAAGCATCAAGCATGCTGGGAGCTGTAGTTTCCAAACTTTTGGAGTGCCAAGGAATTAGGGCTAGTGGATATGGCTTATTATATTGGCACCAATAAGTTATTCTACTACTGTATGGGAATTCTGCTGTATATTATACAGGGGTCATTTAAAGGGCAACTAATGCCTAAAAACATACAGACATCAGAAGGCAGCAGTGGTCCATAATTTTCCTACCTTCGGCTTATACTCAAGTCAATTATTTTCTCATTTTCAGTAAAATAGTACCGTCGGCTTATATTTGAGTATTCAGGTAGCTTGTGCGGCTCTTGGGTCATAGCTATACTATTTTCACATTGTATTAGAACCTACAAACCATTTGCTAAGGATTATACATGCATTTGGTTCCCATTTTTGGGAATATTTTTTAATAGAAAATGATCTTGAATTTATGGTGTTGGAGATGGTTAGGCCATCAGTGAGAGGTGGGGATAGGACGCTAAGATTACGCCAAAGAGAGGTTTGGTGGGTACATAAATTGAATTCATTGTACCCTAACGGATTGAACAGGGATTTCGATCTGTATCTGTTTTTGTGATAACCATATCTGTTTTCCTGTATTGTTAAGGGGGTATATTGTATTGTGCAGGTTTCAGGGTGGCACTTTTGTAAGGTGGGGTAATTAAGGGGAGGGGAGGGACCATAGGGATGGGTCACTTCCTGTCATATGCTTTATATATTGGCTTGCATGTGGGATAATATCAGTATCTGTGTTCAATTGTGGCCTGAGGAAGGGGACTGTGTATCCCCGAAACGTCGTATAACATTGGGATGCAGATGACCTAATAAACCTTATAAAGCAGAATCCGAGTGCTGTGTCTTGCCGGATGATATATATATATATATATATATATATATATATATATTATATCACACTCACTCACATGCATATATAAAGGTCTATAATTTTCTGATAGTGTTTTTATTAATTTTCTATATCTTAGATTCAACATTTTTTGTTATTTACAGTTTAAGCTGAGATCTATGTACTGAAGCAACAGCCTATAAGAATGTTGGCACATGGCCACCCCTCTCTCCCTCTCTTTCTCTCTCTTCCTCTCTCTCGCTCCCTTTCTCTCTTTCTTCCTCTCTCTCTCTCTCTCTTCCTCTCTCTCCCTCGCTTCCTCTCCCTCCCTCCGTCTCTCTCTTTCTCTCTCTCTATATATTTTCCTCTATCTGTTCTTCTCTCTCCCTCTCTCGCTTTCTCTTCCCGTCTCTCTTACTTTTTCTTACCCTCTCTCTCTCTCTCTCTCTCTCTCACTCTCTCGCTTTCTCTTCCTCTTTCTCTATCTCTTTTGAAGTTGATTTTGATGTTAAAATCTTTCCCCCGAATTGAAAGATTGTTGAATAATCTAAGATCTTTATCGTAACTGTGCTCTCAAAATAAAGCCAGAATTTGATGTGAACACAACAGATACATTGTTGGTTGGTTGAAAAGCATGTTAATTTAATTGGATATGGTAAATTATTTTAAGAAACAAAATATCCATTTTTCAAAGATACTTCTGTTAAGAGTAGAACAATATGCAAAAACTAGATTTGCCTACCTGGGTAAACCATTGTGAGAATAAAAGTAAGAATAATAAAACAGATTGCTGATACCTGACAAATCCTATGACAAGATCTGGCGCCAGAAAATCACTGACAGCAATGCCAACAAGTTACCGGCATCATTGTCTTTCGTTCTGGGTGGAAAATTTCCATCGGCTGGTATCGGCTCCCTTTACTTTATAAAACCTTTAAGAGTATCTTGCTTGCGCTTGGGAGTATGAGTAGGGGAAGGGTTAAAATAAAAAGTAAAAAATTAAAGGTTAAGATCAAGATCTTAAAAAAATCAGTTTAAAATCACATTTCTATATATTTAAATTCTTAAAACACTCACTTGTGCCTATCCACCACTAGGGGTAATGCAGGCTTTACTGCTTGTAATCAAAATTGGTTTGATGCTTGCTTGGTCTGTATAGCTTCCAAAAACCACTGCAATTAAAAACAATAAAAAGCAATAAAAAACCTTGCAGAAACAGTCCATTAGCAGTTGTTGAAGCTGCACCTCTCTGCTATGGTGCGGCCCCTTTAAACTGTAGTGGTCTTGTGGTGAGGTATAATACAATTGGTAATGGCTTGTGAGGTGGTTCCTATGCGTTTCGCAATTTTAATCCTTAAAGCTTCATTAGCTGTAAGGATTGCAGTGTCTATGTGATGCGCAAAGCAGACGTGATCCAAAACGTGTATATTGCAATGTGCATATAGTGTCTAAATATCCTTTTTTCTGCCAATGAATGTCTTGCTTTCTGCCAATGAATTGCAATGAATAAATATGTTTAGGGCTGCATTCAGCAAACTTTACAATAAAGAAAAATATGGTAACTGAATCTCAGAGAGCTATTTGCATAGGAGGTTTAACAGTGGTTAAGTTATTTAATTAAAGATCCCATCCCTTTAAAGTAAACTACTGTGCAACTCAATGTCTCCAGGCAGCATGTCCAACAATGGAATATTGCTAAACCTTGCTGTGTATATGATGGCTAGGTTTACTTTTTGGGAAGAGTTATTTTTAATATTTTATTGTTTCTGAGTTTACAAGTTAAATAAAGCTGATTAATTATGGTTGCAAACAATAATACATAAAAGACTGTACATTTTCTATGCAAAGTAACAAGAGACTCCAAAAAACAAGAAACAGTTTAACCCAATATAAACCTCTAAAGGCTGCAATATAAAAGAATTGTAGACTTTTTAATGCTATTGCTAACCACTATTTATAGCCTTTAGATATTTAAATATATTGAGGCTAAAATACATTTTTATTCTTCACTGATTCTGGAGCGAAAACTGCTGATTAAAACAATACATCTGATGTCTTTAAAAAGTTATTCTTAAAGGGTATGTCCACCCTAAAATGAAATTTTTGATATACGATCCCCCCTGGGCTCCCAGCCCCAGCCGCATTATTTTTTTTTTTAGAAAGCCCCCCAAACTCTACTTACCTCCCCTCTTTCCTGCGCCGCGCTCCCGGCCCTCTGCTTGCGAGGAAATGCAAGCAGAGGGGCGGGACCGGCAGCCGCGTCTGTGATTGGCTGAGCGGCAGCCAATCACGGACGCGGCTGCCGGCAGCTCACTTCCACGTAGGAAAGCGGAGAGGTAAGTAAAAGATTGGGGAGCTTTCTAAAAATAAAAAATATGCGGTTGGGGCTGGGAGACATGGGGAAATAGTGTATAAAAGGGGTTTTATGCTAGGGGGAGGGATAGCAGAACGGGAGGGAGAGGGAGGGAGAGGGAGGGGGAGGGAGGGGGGAGAAGGGATTCAGTACGCATGGCAAAGATCTCCGGGAGGCCAGGTAGCAGGCAGTGTCCTATATGGACCTGCTAGCCTCCTGGTGGGCAGTTTTTGGGACTTTGGGGGGACTACAGGAGAACCAGATGGAGTTGGGATGTGAGGTAAGGATTAAACTACACTACATGGTGGGGCCAGTAGTTGGGGGGATTATAGTTTTGGGGGTGGACATGCCCTTTAAAGGGTAACTGTGGTCTCTATACAAAAGCGCTCTCTCATACCTTTCAAATGAGCCTAGGATGATGTATCTAGCATTTCAGGATCTTAAATGGTATCATTTATTATATTAAGTAGACCTTTAGATACAGCAACATTTTTCAGATTTTAAATCTGAGATGTAGATCCTGAGAAATCATCATTTGAAATCACAGCATTTATAGGGAAAGGCCTGTCACTCCAAAGGCAAAAATGACAATATGCGCCCTATACCTGACCTCTTACTAGGATCTTTAGATGCCTGCCAGCACACTTTTTGTAACATTTAAGAGAATCAGCAGAGAAAAGAAGGCAAGGGGGAGGGGGGATATGTGTAAGCAAATCAGTATCCATGGTGAGGCTGTGCAGAGCTTCTAAATTTCAATGACACTACAAGAAGGCAGTAAGTAAGGAAGGGTTGGGGCAATTAGGAGCACTCACTAAACATTAATAATTTAATGACAAAGCAAGCACAGATAGATATGTAAGTATTAGGCACCTCCTGTCTCACTCTCCCTGAGAGAAGCATACTGGGCAAGTCTGAGCCAGTGTCTTGGACAGTAGGAGGGATCTGTGGCCAGTGTAGTGCTTCACTGTTGAGACCTATTGTGAAATCTGAGACCAAGGGCCCATGAGGATGAATTTAGGGGCCCACCTAACATTTCATATCTATATTAACACTCTTTTACTATCTTAATCATATTGACTCCTATTGACTTGTTTATTAAAATACATTTCTTACTGCCAATTTTGCTCTGTAATAAAATGTTTCCGTTTTCTTGTGAGAATAGGCTGTGGACCCACCCCGGTAACCCTGTCCAACACTCTGTGGCTTAATTGCACACATTTTTGGTTAAGCAATTACATAGAATGGAGATTGTGTTAAATTAGCTTGAGTGACATCACCTGACCCTCTGCTCCACGCCTCTTCCCCAAGGGTAGAGCATGCGCACTTAAGACACAATGCTGGGAAAGAAAAGAAGTACCTACCTGCACATACTTTTTTTTTTTTTTTTAATGACAGTTGAGAGAGGGACCTATTAATGCAGGCAGAGATTGGTTACATGGCTACTACCCATAAAAACAGAAAGTGTCCAGTAAGTTAAATTGCTAAACCTTTCCAGAAATATAACTTCTCACTAGTTTTACCTAGAGATGTGCCCCAGGGTACATTTTAAAGGTACAAAGCTATTTTTTAACCCTAAAACCACATTTGCTCTTTATGATGCATTTGCACTACCTTTCTATTAGAACCTAGTAAAAACAAAGTTTGTTTTGTTTTGTAGTGATACTGGCTATTTAATTCATCTCATCAAACTAAGCCACTTGCTGGCAGCCACTGATGTGTCACTTACTGTACATTAAATGGCAGCTACAGCAGGACTATTGATTATCGGAAACAAGATTTTTGTTTGGTCTGTGAGTTTATTTGGCAGATTAGCAACATATTTCCACATACTAAAATATAACAGATAAAAGGGAGTAAAATGTAGTTTACTAAAAGTATTCCTATAGGTTACCTAGTACCACCCAGCTGCTTCAGTTTCATTTGTACCTGATATTAATGTGTAATATGAAATTTCAGAAAGACAGGTATCCCACCCCTCCCGGGAGTTGCAGGAGTCTCCCTGATTTTGGGGTGGTCTCCCGCACACCCGCGAGACCACCCCAAACTCCCGCGACTTGAACCTACCCGATAAGTTCACCTCCAAACTATTCTAATTCCCCCAGGACATTCTACCCCCTAATAATGGAATATATGCTTTTTCTAGGACTCTGACATACATGATGTAACTGAATTTAGTGATGCTTTATATAAAATCATTTTTATATTTTAGAAATGTGCCTTGGTATGTGTTGATGTACTATCAGCAGACAGAAGAAACATGGCATTCCCATTAGCGCATTCATGACATGTGTATCTGTACAGTACCAAGGAGCGTAACTACTGACCCCTGCTCGGCCCGACGATTAGCTGTTTTAAATAGTTTTTTTGTCCACGCTTACACTGAGCAGTTCTTTAAAACAGCCAATTACCAGCTCGCAAGCTGGGGTGGAGCGGTGGTTTCAGCATAACTTCCTAGTTATGTTAGTGTCAGTTCCTGTTACTTTCTCTTGAAGTCCCCATAGTAATCTCTAAGGGATCCCTGGACCCCTGGTTGAAAAACACTGGGTTAAGGAGTTCTATAGGGTGGGGGCCGTGTGGCAGAAGGCTTCTGTTCCAATGATTTCGTGTCATCTGGGGATAGTATTAAATCCTTTAGATTCTAAGCTGTGTGACTTGGGTCTTTAATAATGGAACACACCATGGAAATTTTTCAACAATGGTTACTGATTAATTTTAAAAAAGCCAGATTTGCAGGCTACAAAAGTCCCCAAAATACAATTATACCACCTTAAACTTAGTAAATGTTTTCATACAGTTCGCAGATTTATACATACTACTGTGATTTTTGCCACACAATGTGTTGAGATGAATAATGGCTGCTTTATAAATAATCCCCATTGAAATAGGCTCTTATAACTGAGCATGTACACACACATCATTTCATGTCATAAATCTCCTTTTGTATTTCACTTTAATGTTTGTTGTTTAGAATTTTGTAACATCACACACAGGCTGACATCCTCACATTTTCTCTCATTATTAACTCTTTCATGTCTATAAGAAAAGCAATTTTAGTTCAAATATCTTGAGGACATTAAAGGTGGCCATACATCATGATGATTTTACTTACCCGACCGAGCGATCCCACGACATTAGATCGATCCTGCCGGAACCACCTTTCCCGTTTGCGACCAACATTCGATTGCAAAATGAATGGGCTTTGCCATCACATGTCGGTTGCAAAGAAGAACGGGAAAGGTGGTTCTGGCAGGATCGGTCTAATGTCGTGGGATCTCTCAATTGGGTAAGTAAAATCTTCCTAATGTATGGCCACCTTAAGAAAAGAAGATTTGGATAATCTGAGGTTGTTTGCTACACGGCGATGTGGTGATTATCAAGATGTTATTTAGGGGATTCCAATGTAGAAATGTGTTAGTTACTTTTTTCTGATTGTAACTTTTAATTGAACCAAAAAATAATGGACTATGGGCCCTATTTATAAAAAATCGTTATCGTTATCGTAAAATACCGATCGTTATCGTAAAATAACGACCGTTATTTACCGATAACGACCGTTATTTACCGATAACGACCGTTATTTACCGATAACGGTCGTTATCGGTAAATAACGACCGTTATCGGTAAATAACGACCGTTATCGGTAAATAACGACCGGTATTTACCGATAACGACCGGTATTTAACGATATCGGTAAATAACAGTCGTTATCGGTAAATAACGGTCGTTATCTGTAAAAACCCGGTCGTTATTTTACGATAACGATCGGTATTTTACGATAACGATAACGATTTTTTATAAATAGGGCCCTATGGGGCTTATTTAGGGTCTTATTTAATAAGAGGTGCAACATTTTGCCAACATTCTTAGGTTGGGTATACACGGAGCTATTATTTGTCCCGTCCGAATGTTCGCTGCAAGCGAACGCTCAACTGGGACAAACGACTGACGGTCACAAAAAACAGTGGCCACGGCCGACAGTGTGCGTGACCGTAATTGGCAATAATTTACCAACGGACACGATCACCCGTTTGTCCAGTTCAGACGAACGGGCGACCGATCCACGGCACTATCAGTCGGTCGGCTGCAAGTACCCAGCCTTAAAGGTCATGTCCACCCCCAAACCTATAATTCCCCCCACTACTGGCCCCAATGTGTAGTGCAATAAAATCCTTACCTTACATCCCTGCTCCAAGTGGTTCTCCAGTAATCCCCCCCCAAAGTCCAAAAAAGTGGCCACCAGGAGGAGAGCAGAGTCCATATAGGACTCTGCCTCCTGTCTCCCTTCCGGGAGAATTTTGCCATGCGCAGTGCAGCACTTTTCCCCCTCCCTCTCCCTCCTTCTCCCACCCGCTCTGGTCTCCCTCCCCCTAGCGTAAATCCCTGTATGTATATAATAGTAAATGTGCCCCCAGCCCCAACCGCTATAATAATAGTAATTTTTTTAGAAAGTCCCCAGATAGTTACTTACCATGCCTCACTCCTTCGCCGCACTGAGAAGCCAGCAGCCACGTCCGTGATTGGCTGCCTCGCAGCCAATTACTGATGCGTCTGCCGGTCCCACCCCATTTCCGTGCAAGCAGAGGGCCGGGGAGTGCGTTGAAGGAGCGAGGCATGGTAAGTAACTATCTGGAAAATTATTATAGCGGTTGGGGCTGGGGGCACATTTACTATTATGTACTAAAAATGTTAATAAGGGGTGGACATACCCTTTAATTTACACCAACCAGGTGTTATTGAATCTTCTCTATCTGTAGTGGCAGCAGTTGAAACAGCAGTCAATCATTGGTTGTGATGTCTATTCAATTGATTGACTGAATAGACAATGGACCCCTTTACTCTTCCAGAATAGGGGCAATAATTGTCCTTAAATATCTGGTTTGTAATGCAGGTAATATAGTGCAAAATATATCAGTTGGGGTTAAAGGCAGGTAACCGACAATTGACCAGTTTTTTGTTTTAAGGATGGACGTGTTTAGGGCATTAAAGTAAGATTGATAATTTCTACCTCAATGCTTCAGCACTATCTTTAATACTGGAAAGCCCAGGAAACTAACCTGGCAGAAAAAAGCTGGATGTGCTGGCACTCCTCAACAATATTAATCAATCCTACCTCCCTGCCCTAGGCACTTTTCATTTACTGTATAAAGAGTTCATTTTTCATTTAAACTGATTGGGCATGTACCCTACAGTCTAATCTAGTTAAAACTGCTATTAGCCATACATATTACCCTTTGTACAGACTAGTACTTGATGCTTTTTCTAGGCCTCTGACATAAATGCATCATTTAATTGAATTTAGTGATGCTTTATGGAATTGGATCTCAAGAAATGGTTGAATTTCATTCAAATAAAATAATGTGCCTTGGAATGTCTTGACGTACTGTCAGCAGACAGAGGATACATGACATTCCTATCAGTGCATTTAAAGGCATTTCTCAGCCCCCTTTATTTATTTACTTTTGTGTTTCTTCTCCCTGGGAAAATAGCTATAGACCAGAAATGAAATTCCAGTGAACCTGACAATACAGTTAAGCAAAATAAGCCCACTTGGGTTCAGTCTAGTTGTCCAGCTGGTTGTGCAAGTCTCTCAATTTGTTCAATAGGAAAACACGGTCTCTCTGCAAAAAGCCCTGGATTGTGAGAGGAGCTGCACTGGCACTATGGCATCTAGTTCAAACCAGGGGGTGAGGACTTAGGTATTGAGGTGCTTATCTGGGAGTTCTCATGTGAAGGGGTGGCTTAGGGGGAATAATTGCCCTTTAAAGGTGGCCATACATGTAGCAGTAATATTGTACCATTGGTACCAATACTACATGTACAAATTCTTTTTTGCCATGTCCAAAAACAGGCAGGTTCAGTTCTGATTTTGTTTATGGTCCACATACAAAGCGTTTATCAGCCAGTACCACAAGTTGGTATATAATATCGCTACATGCAATAAGTAATAGTAAGAACAGCACAGAGTATAACTTCAATCTTAAAGAAAGACACTGAACCTGGAGCAGTTGTCATATTAATAAAGCTAAAACTGATAAGGAGAGTAAAGGACCCCTTGAATGAACTAGTGTATGGTGTCTATTAGTACAGTCCTCTATAGCTACATAGTTTTATAGCTGTCAAGGTTGAAGACCTAAGTACATCAAGTTCACCCAACCTTAAAGTATAATTTGTTAAAGTTAATACATTCATTTATTGTTGTGTGCCAGCGTCTGGGTGAACAAAATGATTAAGGAAACATTACTTAGCTCTCTGTTAACCAAATCGGTTTATTTAAAAGGCTAAACAAGTGTCATTGGACAACTCAAAATGGGTGGAGAATATTTTTAATGAGGGTAATAATGCATTTTTTAAAAACCACTGGGGTCTCCGGGGGCAAAGGTCCCCAGTATCATTATTATTTGGGGTTTTCAAGGGGGGTTACTAAGAAGGTAGTCATTAGTGAAATTAGTGCAGTACCAAAAATGTTAGCCACCTTAACTTTTACTGTTCCCCTTTCAGTATACCTATGGTATAATCCTCTCTTTCCTCTGCAGAATCACAGTATGTTATTCTGTTTCATGCAATCTGCCACTATTGGAAGTGATGCCCCTATAGTTTTTTTCTGCCTGTGTTGATTGACATTAGGCTAAATAATAACTGTGTAATGAATAATGTACTCATTATTATATAATATAAGGATACTAGTCACCAAGTTTCAAGAAGTTCCTTGACAATATAAAAGTACTTGGCATAGGTATGTGTAAAGTACTCACAATATAAACATTCCATTCCACATTCTGTGCTTGCTACAGTGTGAATTATAGTAAAATATTGCCTTATGTATCCTTGTTCATTTCTTTCTCTGTATAAATGCTTAGAACAGTGAGCAGTAATGTGAGCAGAAGCTACACTAAATGGGTTAATTGATTTTACATGAGATTTTGAAGTTCAGTTTAAGCTGATGTACCGTGACAATAAGCTTGGGGGGACCAGTGCCTAATTGTGCCATTGTCACTGCCTATGTTTCACACTAGTCACCAAACTATATTTTCTCCTCCCGGTGACCTCAATAGGAAGCTGCTAGGAGAGAGAATAAGTAGCATCTTACTATTCTAAGTGCCAAAACTGTAACTATGTGCCAGAAGAAAGGGAGGATTCTGGGCACCTCTAATCCCCCCAAACATGCACCTCGTCTTCATAGAACTTTCCTATTTCACAGTATCCCAGAAGAACAGACAGGCTTTTCCTAAACCTATCCTGAATTCAGGTTATGGAAACAATCGCACGTTTGTGCGACTGGCTGTGTAGTTCTTACTGCAGCAAAGCATTATGGTTTCTATTTTGTTTTTCCTACAATAATGTGTAGGGCCTATAGTGTGTGTGTATATATTATTATTATTATTATTATTATTGTGGATTTATATAGTGCCAACATCTTTTGTAGCGCTTTACAATTACATGTATACATATATCAGGCCCTGCCCCGAAGAGAGTAACATTTTAGCCACACTAAATCCAAGCCCACCGTCAAAGCCACACCCACTTTAACACAGCAGCTTTGCGCCACGCCTGGAAATATTCAAGGGCGGCATTCAAAAGTTTGGCTCAGGCAGCAAAAACCCTAGAATTGGCCCTGGAGCTTACAATCTAATCACTTTATTTACATATACAACCTATCAGTATGTCTTTATGGTTGTGGGGGAAACCGGAGTGCCCGGAGGAAACCCACACAAGTACGGGAAGAACAAACAAACTACTTGCAGATGTGCCCAAGGGTAGAATCGAACTCAGGACCTTAGTACTGCAAGGCATCATTGCTAACCACTGAGCCACCGTGCTGCCCAAATTTGTGTGAGGAGAAAATTAACATAGTCAATTGAATTCTACTTTTTTTTAATGAAATAAATACTGTATGCAAATGGTGGATGTTTCTTTGTAATCTGTGTATACACAGCTATCATAAAAGGCTAAATATTGAATACAGAGGGTTATTATTAGTCTACTGTACGTGAGATCCACAAGGGGTTAAATATAAAGAATCATAAATTACTTTAAAGGGCAAGTCCAAGCACTACTGGCCTCACTCTGTAGTGAAAAAAAATCTTTACCTTACATCCCAGCTCCAAATGGTTCTCCAGTAATCCCCCACCCAAAGTCCAAAAAAACTTCCCACCAGGAGTACTGCAGAGTCCATATAGGACTCTGCGTCCTGACTCCCCTCTGGGAGAAGTTTGGCATGCACACTGCTGCCATCTCCCCCCTCCCTCTCCCTCCCGTTTTGCGATCCCTCCCCCTAGCTACAAACCCCTTTGCCACATAATAGTTATCCTTCCCCCAACCCCAACCGCTATAAAAGATTTGTGTGCCCAAGTGCCCCGATAGTTACTTACCTTCCCTCTCTCCCCCGGCGTTCTGTGCAGCCGGCAGCAGCGTCCGTGATTGGCTGCCTCTCAGTGCAGCGGAGGATAGAGGGAAGGTAAGTAACTATCGGGGCACTTTCTAACAAATCTTTTATAGCGGTTGGGGCTGGGGGAAGGAGAACTATTCTTTGGCAAAAAGTTGGGGAAGGGGTATACATGCCCTTTAAAATTTTATGACAAAACAACTGAAACTGAACTGCTTGGAGTGAGGACGAGGATAGAAATTATATGGCGTAGATGTTGTGTTGAAATATTCTTAATTACTTTGATATTTATATTGGATGCACTTTCTGTTGGGTAATAACCCATCCATTACATCTGTGGTGAGCAGATAAAGGGCACTTGTAATATCATCTCTTGACACCAGTTTTCTGCTCAGATGAGCGTAGGAGAGAATGGACAGATATGAAAGGGTGAGCTGTACTGTGGAATCCATCCTTGGGCAATAAATGTTGGTTGTTTACATTCATTTCTTGGATACAGATTCACACCACATTGAGAAAGGTGCTGTAAACGAAATTTTTGCAGGTTAATCAATTCCTAGGCATATTTAACGCTTCTGAAATGCTATAATTCTTTTACCCATTTGTTTTATTATAACAAATGGATTAACCCTAAATGTTTAGATAAATAAAAGCCTGGTGTAGAGATTCTAAAGGCCTCACATAGTATGCTCTGGGAAACTTTCAGGTAGATACAATATACCATGCTAAGGGGAAAAATAAGTGCAAAACCCATGCTAACCGATGTAAAGACTTTTGGAAATTTCACAGTACAAGTGATGATTATTGTGTTTGGTTTTTTCCACCAAAAGGGCATGTCCAGCCATCAAATAAAAACATGTGATTAACAGGTAAGAATTATTTAGGGAAGCGATTTGGCAACAATGTAACAAGATACTTGCTAGTTACTCGCTGTGGCTTGTACCAATAAAATAAAATAATAGCCATAAGTCCTGGTGTTTGGTCTTGGCACCCATTATGCCAGGAATTATTTTGCCATTGTCATCAGTTACATAGAAACAATTATGTGGATTTTAATTTTAGATGTAAAAACTTGTCAGGGGAAAATACTGGGTGCCTATCTTCCACATTTATTATTGTAGTACCACATGTTGTACATGTTTTGCTTGTGTAGACTTGCTGCGCTACAATATTCTGGAACCCAAAGCACAGAAATGGGCAATGTATACCATAGTTAAATATCCATCCAATGTTAAGTTCGATATAAAAAAACAACTGATAAGTAATGAGGACATACTGTAGGTATTTGGTGGTAGAAGCTGCTTTATTCACACACCAGGTTTCGTAGTCTCATGGACCGTTTGTCAAGAGTTGCCAAGAGTCTGATTTGGATGCTTAGCTAAGTTCATCATCTAAACAGGTACGCAAATGGTGAAATGTATATTGCCATAATGGATTAATGGATAGGATTGAGTGTACCAAGCTATTTTAGGAAAGAAGCTTGCAAAATCATCCCAGAGACCTTGCCAAACCAGGAGTGGTCACATAACTATAGATTCTACTTCCTAACATTTTTCTAAGATTGCCGAATATATTTAATTAAAGCATCCATTTTATTCAGATTGTTGGTGCTGGGGGATTGATGATTCCCAGTTTCAAAACAAACCTAGTTTCTATTCGGAACTGGCGATTTTGAAAATCTATGGATCCAATGGAATTTTTAAAACTCTAAAAAAAATCGAAACTTGAATACTAGAACATCAAAAATTCAGAAATAAGATTGAAAAGTTGTGTTTGACAATTGAATAAACAATTCGAAAGATTCCGATTTAATTGGGTTTGAATTGGATTTTTAGAACTTCAATAGGTTCCGTGAAACCGCTGTCGGAATGAAATTCCTCAGTTCATCACTAGTGCTGGATAAGACTTTTCCTACTCTGAGTAGTAATATTTAATATGCTTCCTAGTCTTTGTGAAATGTTATAACACAGATTTATAACTAATTTAGGCCTAAAGGCAAGAAATATAGCATAAGAAAATACATTTAGAGATGTATTTATCAAAGGCAGGAACTCATGTCACTCTTTCAGGTACCATGTCATTGTTTATTCCTTGTAGTTATTGTGCTTTCTGGAAGGTTTGATGGAAATGTGATCGGTTTGCTGGCCGGCAAACAAGAAACAGAACGGAAAGTCAGCATTCTGGCATTTCCTTTGTATCACAGTTGTTATGGGAAAGCTTTGCGGGTCACTTCCTGCTTTTGTAGAGAAAGATGAACAGCACAGAAAAGAATGACCGTGATGTGAAACTTTTCTGCAAAAACAGCCGTATTTATTTTTATAGAAAGTTCCCACTGTGAGCCAAAAAAGCTAATGGATGATTAGTTTAATAGGTGATTACTTGATCTTCTACAAATGGAAAGGATGAACTAATGTTAGTGCAGATAACAGCTCACTCGAAGAAGCTTCCATCTGTTTCATGTGTTTGAAAGATAGAAATCAACACCCTTCCCTTCGTCATTCTGTTTATTTTGCTGCTTGAAAACTGAAGAACAAACACGAGAACTGGGTGGGATAGGAAGGGTAATCTAAAATTAATTTTACATTAATAGACAAGCATTAAATTGTGTGATTTTTAAAGGGAATTGTTTTTAAAGGGAATTGTTTACCACTTAAAGGAGAACTTTAGGGTTAATATACCACCTCAACCCCCATCTAGTTGTGCCCAGTGTAAGGATTCCAGTCTCTGGTGCCCTGTGCCCAGTGTAAGGATTCCAGTCTCTGGTCAGCAGGAGGGAACTGGACAATGTGCAGTCCAGCCATCCCTACTGCCAGCCCTATGACAGAGAGCAAGTCTTAAAGGAGCTGATCAGTTCCACTGCTCCATGGGGAAAGGTAAGTATGTATCTTAAAAACATAAACTTTGGAAAGAACAGCTTCCTGGATCACTGCCTTCAGGGTCGGACTGGCCCACAGGGTTACAGGGGAATCCCCTGGTGGGCCCACAGCCCATTCACGCAAGAAAACAGAGAAAACTGCTAAGATTTAAATACAGAGCCAAAGGGACAGTAATAAATGCGTTTTAATAAACAATAGGAGTTTGTAGGAGTAAGATAGATATGTAAATGAGTGATATGAAATGTTAGGTGGGCCCCCAAACTTGTCCTGGTGGGCCTCTGGTCTCAGATTTCCTCCAGTCCGACGCTGACTGCCATGTCTTCCTCAAAGTTTCCGTTTCACGGTTTTGTTCTTGTAAAAGAATGTTCTATTTTCTATTGACGAAATGTTTGAAAGGAAGATTTTCTGTTTTTTTTATACAATTAATCATTTTACTGTTTACAGGTAAATCAAGGGGCTTCCAAAGCTCTTGGTTCAGGTCTTGGATACTTGGAACATATTTGTCAGCTCATAGAAAAAATTGGTCAGCTACAGGAACACAACCTTAAGTTACAAAAACAAATTTTTACCTTGCAAAAGGAGGACAGAATGAAACAAATGAAAGAGGTGAGAGTATGTAACATGATTCTAAGTACGTGCCAAATGTATTCCATGTAATATCTAACAGCTCATCCTGATTGGATGAGTTAAATGTGGAAAAAGAATCGCAAAGCTGTGTCAGTTATGTCTGTCTGCTACCAGTAATTAATTAACTGACATTCACAGTGACATCCATGAGAACATATCAGAGTGTCAACACCCCTAATAAACACAGCTAGTCTGGCTACTATCAGGGCCGGAGCAAAGTCTGTGAGGGCAAAACACTGGGTGGTGACATATTTCTACCTCCCTTAATTTAAATCCTTGGGTTTTTTGCCTAGGGAAATTGCCTTGTTTTCTCCTATGGTAAGAGAGGAGAAAGGACCAGTAAGTTAGATTACATTTGCTACCTTATTTAATTACCGTATATACTCGAGTATAAACTAAGGTTTTCAGGCTTTAAAAAAAGCCTGAAAATCTTACCTCGGTTTATACTCGAGTCGATCTTTCTCCTACCTTGTCCGGCGGCCGCGCGATCCACATCCTCAGTGCGCTTCCGGATGACGTCACTACCCGGCGCCTCTCACTTTGTGGTGCCGAGTAGTGACATCATCCTGAAGCGCAGAGGATGAGGAGCGAGCGGCTGCCGGACAAGGTGTTGTGCCGCCGGTAATCGGCGTGCACAACAAGGGAATATGCTAGACTACATGATGGACTTCTTCTTGTCTTCTAGAACTCCGATCTCCTCCTAATACTTACAAATAAGGGTAAAACCTTCTTTATTTGTGCATACTGTATGCACAAATAAAGGAGGATTTACCCCTATTTGCAAGTATTTGCCACTTAAGATGTTTGAAAACTACAACTCCCAGCAATAAAGCATGCTGGGAGTTGTAGTTTCCAAACATCTTAAGTGGCAAATACTAGTAGGGGGTTACACCCTCGGTTTATACTCGAGTCAATCTATTTTTTCTCCTTTTTTAGGTAAAACTGGGTACCTCGGATTATACTCGGGACAGTTTATACTCGAGTATATACGGTAAATACAGTCCATTAAGACTGAGCTAAAGGTTTACAACCATGAATTGCACTTGGTGTGATTTAAATAAAAATACATTTTATTAATAGGCATTTTACAAAGTTGTAGATGTTATAGGGCCGAGCACTAAGTCCACAAACCACAAGCTAATAAACAATATCGTAAAACAGTAATAAATCTTTAAACGATCACTCCAATGTATAAGCCTAAAAGCTCCCAGACTATGAAATAATGAGTCAGTGCTGTCATCTCCCCCAAAAGGCAGTTGCAGGTTAAGATGTATAAGAATTCCATTAGAAGGAGCTTAGGTTTGGAATGTAAGAAATGTGATAGCACAGTACTGACTGGAAACAGAGATGATACAGGCTGCATTTTTGTTCTCATCCTTATTGTAGGAGTATGTTGCACAGCACTGTTGTTGTGGCGCAGGAAATATTTTCCTTGGTTCCTACCAGGAGACAAAGGTGCAATCCCCCTTGAGGAGGATCCGACCGCATAGTATGTTTGTACTAAGTGGAAATAGCTCTGACCTCGCCATGATCCCAGAAACCGGAGTAAACTGTGAGAAGTTTGGATACAAAGGTTAGTCGCTTATCTTGGTTCTTCTGTTTTTGCACATTTAATGAAATATTGAAGAACAATAGAGGTAAAGAAGGGTTAATGGACCACATATTTATATGGCAAATAACTTATGGACTGATATGTATAAATCAGAGCCTTTGCCCATGTAAGTTATATAAAAACATGGCACTGTATTAAAAAAGGTTCATATTCATATTAGACGTATTTAACTCCATGTGGCCAATGCTGCCTGCTCATACAGCAGTTTGATGATGCTGTACCTACTGGAAACTTGATCATCCTTATCTCTTCGCACTTCGAGAACAAAACAAACATGGGCCCTATTTATAAAAGATCGATATCGTTATCGTAAAATACCGATCGTTATCGTAAAATAATGACCGTTATTTACCGATAACGATCGTTATTTACCGATACCGGTCGTTATTTACCGATAACGACCGGTATTTACTGATAGCGGTAAATACCGATCGTTATCGGTAAATAACGACCGGTATTTACCGATAACGACCGGTATTTAACGATATCGGTAAATAACGGTCGTTATCGGTAAATAACGGTCGTTATCGGTAAATAACGCGTCTTTATCGGTAAAAACCCGGTCGTTATTTTTACGAAACGATCGGTATTTTACGATAAAGATACCGATCTTTTATAAATAGGGCCCATGTTACAAACACTTATAGCACTGGTGCGGATCCTACGGTAACCAGATGTACTGTAGGTGCTTTATATAGGCCTGAGAACACTCTGCACCTCATAATGGTCAAGTTAATGAAACAAATAGAATATTGTCCCTTTGCCTCTCATTTCCCTATCATTACAGCTCGTGTCCCTAGATTCTGTGGTTTTAAATAGACACCAAATGACCCCCCCACATAATAAACTGTTTTTATTGCATCGTATTGCAGACATTTTTTATTGTTTGAAACTTTGTGAGGATTTCCTGCTACAGGAGCCTATGCACAGATGGACGATAGGAGCAGCCCGTCATTACTGGGGTTCAGAAAACCATTTAAAAAAGCCAAATTTGATGAAAGAGATCTTCAGAAAATGTGGGAAAGAAACACAGTGATGCTTTGCAAGAAACAGAAATTCGAAAGGTAAAGAGTGATCACTGGATCAGCGGTAGAAGAAAGACAATTCAGGCACCTTGCACAGGAATGACAAACTCTTTCAGTATTTGAGAAATCTTTTTGTTTACATTACAATAACATACAACAAGCCCCAGGAATGCACCAGTGTACAGGTGATATTAATATTCAAAGCTGATTCAGGGCCCAACCTTTAAACAAAGGGTAACGCCAATTGTCAGGGTGAGTTACCAGGGAGCTTGGGTCTTACCTTTTCTCCCTGAATGCCAGAATGTTCTTTGTGTGTCAGATGGGAGTGTTCATAACTTTAACGGTTAAGATCCCCCTAAAACACATTTTTCTCTTTCAGCGTGATATCCAGTATAGTAGCCATACACCGCAATTGTAGATTTGTCTGGGAAAGATTCAATCTGAAAGGCTTGTCCTATTGTCCCAAACTGCTTTGTGAACTTTTCCTTAATAAAAATGAAGACACAATAATGGGCTATTACAAATCTCTCTTAATCTCAAAAACTGTAAAGGAAAACTTTATAACAGATACTATAGGAGACCGCATTATTGGCAGTGATTTACCATCATGTCAACAGTCACTCTCGTTTCTGTGTTACGGTCACTGGTCACCGGCGACAACAAAAACTGTGATGATTTTTCATCCTGATCCATCAATACACAGAAATATTGGTCGCTTGGCCCGAAAAATCTCTAAAGGGATACTAACGTAAACCCATTGAATGCTTTATAATTCTAACTCGTATATTATTTTATAGTGTTTGTGAAGTTGATACAAAACATTGCAATATTTTTTATACTTACCCATCGAGGGTGTAGTACACATTGGTATATAGGTGATGCGGTCACTTTGTTTTAGGTTTGTGGGCAAGGCCACACTGACATACATTCTCAGGTGATAATGCTCCTGATTGCGATCCGTGAAAATCGCAGCGCAGTGCATTTTAATTTGGGTGGTCACATTGCATGCGCTGTGATATACGTTTTTGGAGTGCGGTCCCCATATTTTTTTGCGAATGCAGCCTGACATTGTGCAGTGTTAGTGTTCATTGTGCAGTGCTGCCCAACACTTTGGGGGAGATACAGTAGGCCCATTTTCGTCTAAAACCCACGTTAACCCGAAAAAATTTTGGATTAACGTGGGTTTTAGACGGAATTTCGAGCATATCGCCATTTCCAAATGTTTTTGGAAATAACGATGTGCTAACGATCCAAAACCCATAGCGGTAAGTTTTGCGCGACTTTGTAGCATGAAACTTAACGCTATGGCTTGTGGAGCGTTAAAGTGCCTTAGCCCGATCCCGCGATGCAATAACTGACGTAATCTCATTACATCAGTTATTGTATCACGGGATCGGGCTAAGGTAATTAACACGGCACTAGATATTGGATCTCCCTGTTTGCATTTTATTTTCATAAATGGGGGAGTTTGCAAAATGTTTTATCTCTTTTGATAAAATGGAGGTTATACTGAAGTGCAATGCATTGTACTATACATACATCTTAAGGTGTGTACACATAGACTTATATTTTTCAACCGCATCTAATATTTTGGTTGATTATTGGATGTATTTACCAATGCAATCAAAATCAGGCAAACCTTTTCAGTTTGAGTAACTGGCCGTCTGTAAGGGCTAGGCCTCGCTGCCATGATTCATATTGTGTTTTGTGACAATTATACTATTAAAACACCCCCTCCCTTTTACAAGTACACAGGTGAGGCACTGAACTGCTAGGTAAACTTTCTATTTTCAGTTATACTTAACAAAAGATTCCTTCGCAGGTCTGGCTAACTCCGCCTTTCAGACTGTCTGTGACATGACCAACTGGAAGACACACTATGCAGGAGCATGTCTCCATTGGCCAGATTGTGAATAGACTGCAAATTACTGGAGCGTGGAATTCTTCAGTAAGTATAACTAGAGATAGAAGTGTACTCAAAGGAGACAGCTTGTGGTTCAGGTCCTCGCCCTGGGTATTTCACACTAGTAAGAAGAGGAAAGGATCGGGAAGATAAGTATAATTGCCCTATAGATCAGTTCACTGTTGTTCTCTGCAAGAGCATCCTTTGAGTACAAGATGCTTAATTTTGGCAATCTGTAGAAATGGGAATTTAAAAGAAACAACCATGACGTATAATAACATCTGGGGACTGAATTATATACTCAGCTGTTACAAAACTAAAACCTGCACACCTGAAAAAGCAGACTTTAATGTATCATTGCATAATGGCTTCTATAGAATTTTGGATTCATTCCTGAATCCATCTGGAGGCTTATGGTATGTCATACATAAAAGACAGGCAATTATCCCAGTCCAGACTTTTAACTAAATAATATGGAGAAATCTTAATGAAATAGCTGTGCTGTTAGGCTGGGTACATGAGCAGATTTTTCAGCCAAACTGACTGATATTTCCATGTATTGGACAGTTGAGGAAAAAATCTGTGTTTTCATTGTCACAGGGATATGTCGCCTGGATCAAACAAATGAGCGTTCAGATATGTTGGTAAATCACCACCAATTGTGCGGTCTCCTACAGACTGCATGATCAGTTGTGGCAAAATGTCATCAGTAGCGATGTAGCCGCAATGACAGAGATTTGTCCGTGTGTACCCAGCTTGATATGCAGGAACCAATCGATGTTATCAAATGTTTTCTAACTGTAGTGGACCAGGTAAAAAGGTAACATAAAGCCAACTTTTAGACGACCATACAGTTAACTGCCGTTCTTCTGAAAGTAGCCTAACAGCCTGAGCAAATTTTTTTTTCTTTAAATAAGCATGAGACAAAAGTTTCTATGACCAGATTTTTTATATGTAAAGGGTGTTGAGTTATATATTGAACTATTATTGGCAATGTCATCCTACATAAAGTCCCCTTCTCAATTTCCATGGGAAATCAATCTTATCCATTAGACTAACTGATGTAACGTCTGTAATATTGTATTGTACTTTTTGTATTTTCAACAAACACTTTTGTGGCTGTTTCAAACTATCACGGTGTAGAAGTCAATGAGAACATATTTTGCATCTTGTGGTTATGCACAGTTGATTAACAGTTGACCTTTATAGCTGCATATTTGGATAGATTATTGGTTTATGAAACTTGACCCTTATAACTAGGTCCGTAGTTGATGATGCTTTTTGTGATAGAAAACAATGCCTTAGTGCTGTAATGTGGTCAGTACATGTGCCATGTAGATAAAGGTGTGGTGCAATATGACTGAACTAGGATACTAAATATGTAGTGAAATACAATTTTTTTCTTCCATTCAGTTTGATCTCCTTCCATTTGGATGTGTCAGAGATTTTTTGAAGAAAACAAAGGGTAAAAGTCAGAACAAACTGGGAATATCTGCGTCCCTGAAGAGATCTTGCCCCCAGTTGTACAGGTATGTTGTTCTCCACCAAATTAGATAAGTAGGAAAGAAAAACAACCCAGATTTAGTGTCTGCAAACTTAATTTAAAGGGCATGTCCACCCTAAAAATAAAGTTTTGGCTTAAGTAGGTAACCCCTATCTACCCCAAACCACCGATTTATTTTTTTTAAAAATATGTTCAGATCGCTAGTTACAGCCCCTTCTCTCCTGTGTTGTCTCCGAACTGGCGGAAGTTGCAAGCAGGAGCCAGACGGCAGCCGCATCTGTGATTGACTGAGAGGCAGACGATCACAGATGCAGCTGCTGTCATTGAAGATGCTGTGGAGAGGAAGGGTCTGTAAGTAGCGAACTGAGCATTTTTTTAAAGAAATATTTTGGCGGTTGGGGGTGGGCAGGGGATATCTACCTAATTGCCAAAGGGTTTCATGCTAGGTACAACAGCTGCAGAGGATGGATCCGGATGGTGGGAGGGAGGGGCAGTAAAGGGCTCAACCTGTGCATGTCACTGCCTTACTGAGGCTAGGGAAGCAGCACAGACCAGATGGTTCATTGACAGCTTCTACTCTCACTTTCTCGGACTTTGAAAGGGCATGCAGGAGAACCATAAGGAGCAGAGATGTAAGGAAGTATTTTTTTAACTACACAGTGGGGACAGATGGGGTTAAATTATAGTTTTGGGGGTGAATATGCCTTTAATTGTATGCTGTTCTCCAGTTCCATTCCATGCCAATCTTCACATTATGTGCCAACCACGTTCATGGTATTATTTAGCTGTAACAGAATGAAGAAAATGTTTTGTATGTGTTCATAGGAAATATTCTGTATTCTCACTGACCATATCTTAAGTGTCACTTCTGAAATAAGAGCTGCATTTCGTCCATGTTAGAACAAAATGTTTTAGTGTCATACATTAATTTAATTAATTTCTATTGGTTTTCCTGAGTTTACACAACTTCCCAGTGATTACTAGTTATTTCTTGAGTCTCATTTTGACAGAGGTCACGGACAATTAATTTGACAGCTCTAGAACTTCCTGCCACTCACAATGGAAAAGAAATGAATTTGTCTTAGTTTTGCTGATTGAGGTGTGATGTGCAGGTACTGTTAGTTAGGGATTATGTATAGAATCCATTATTTTCTATAACACATTGAACGCATGATTAGAAAGGGGGGTTGTATCCCCTACTCATAGCCCTTGTTTAAATGGCTTTCTTGACTGCATTCAATGTCTAATTCATTCTTTTAAAGCCATGTACATTTTTACCAATTACTGTATCAATGTTGTTTAATCATTTGCTTAGGCCTGATATCGGTCACATCGAAACAACAGAAAAGAAAGGAACTCGATGATTGTTCTTGGACAGAATTTAAAGAGAGCTCTCTGGAGTAGTCAGTATGTCTTACACAGGTAAACATGCTTATTTGTGTGAAGACTCATTGTTGGTGATTTATAACATATGATTAGTAAATAAAGATTTGGCTGAATGATTTACAAGAGAGATTTCATTTACAAGGTTTGGAATTTAATTGATTAACATGAAAAGGCAACGGTGCTGTCAAGAGATACTAATCTGTTTCAGAAAAAACTAAAGGCTCCTATACACATACGATTGCGTGGCAAATGGAATCTGTCAGCAATATACAGTGGCAATGCATACACTACCCTGGCTGACCTACATACTTTGTATGGGGTTTGGTTAATTTGGCTACAAAAACAATCGCATCAGCTCCAAGGGGGCCAATGCCGACAGACAGAAATTTTCCCACAATCATATGGAAGTAATTGTAGTTTGCCTCATTTTCTAGGAGAAAACCTAGTTCTGTGAACCTGCACCTAGTTTATGGGTGTTAGTTGATCATGATTACACTCATTCTAATGGTCTATCCATACAAGGCACTGAGGAAAAAAAGCAAAAATAATTCTAGTTGCTCCCTTAGTAGCTAAGCTACTATGTCTATGTAGTCTGTTGTTTCATGCTGCATCTTCATCTGACAATCTGTTAAAACTGATCCATTGCTGGAAGTTGTAGTTCCCTGGCTTCCAAGTGGCTCCTCCCACCTCACTCACCTCCCCTCGTCACTTCGCCTTTCTCTCTGTTTGCTTTGTTGGGTCCTCTTTATGTATTTACCGGAGCATCGTTCCGCCCCTTATGACCTCTACTAGTTTACACGGATTGTTCTCACTCTTACTAATATCGACCGGTGTGACGTCCTTATTAATAGTGCATTTTAATTCAGTGTCAGTAAGACCATCAACGATCATTACACATAAACCTGGCTATACACGCTACGTTTGCTGTATATTAAGATGGGATATTCCTGATATTGTTCGTAGAATCGTCGGATTGTGTGTAGCTGTTCGGGTGATGATCATCCGAAAACGTTTCGGACCAGTTGAATATTTTTCCCTCATCGGTCGTCCATTCATACAATCCACGGATTGTACAATCAGATTGTAGCATGTATGGCCACCCTAAGGCTAGGGGCCCTATTTATAAAAGATCGGTATCGTTATCGTAAAATACCGATCGTTATCGTAAAATAACGACCGGGTTTTTACCGATAACGATACCGATCTTTTATAAATAGGGCCCCATGTTACAAACACTTATAGCACTGGTGCGGATCCTACGGTAACCAGATGTACTGTAGGTGCTTTATATAGGCCTGAGAACTACTCTGCACCTCATAATGGTCAAGTTAATGAAACAAAATAGAATATTGTCCCTTTGCCTCTCATTTCCCTATCATTACAGCTCTGTTTCCCTAGATTTCTGTGGTTTAAATAGACACCAAATGACCCCCCACATAATAAACTGTTTTTATTGCATCGTATTGCAGACATTTTTCTTATTGTTTGAAACTTATGTGAGGATTTCCTGCTACAGGAGCCTATGCACAGATGGACGATAGGAGCAGCCCGTCATTACTGGGGTTCAGAAAACCATTTAACAAAGCCAAATTTGATGAAAGAGATCTTCAGAAAATGTGGGAAAAGAAACACAGTGATGCTTTGCAAGAACCAGAAATTCGAAAGGTAAAGAGTGATCACTGGATCAGCGGTAGAAGAAAGACATTCAGGCACCTTGCACAGGAATGACAAACTCTTTCAGTATTTGAGAAATCTTTTTGTTTACATTACACAATAACATACAACAAGCCCCAGGAATGCACCAGTGTACAGGTGATACTTAATATTCAAAGCTGATTCAGGGCCCAACCTTTAAACAAAGGGTAACTCGCAATTGTCAGGGTGAGTTACCAGGGAGCTTGGGTCTTACCTTTTCTCCCTGAATGCCAGAATGTTCTTTGTGTGTCAGATGGGGAGTGTTCATAACTTTAACGGTTAAGATCCCCCTAAAACACATTTTTCTCTTTCAGCGTGATATCCAGTATAGTAGCCATACACCGCAATTGTTAGATTTGTCTGGGAAAGATTCAATCTGAAAGGCTTGTCCTATTGTCCCAAACTGCTTTGTGAACTTTTCCTTAAATAAAAATGAAGACACAATAATGGGCTATTACAAATCTCTCTTAATCTCAAAGTAAACTGTAAAGGAAAACTTTATAACAGATACTATAGGAGACCGCATTATTGGCAGTGATTTACCATCATGTCCAACAGTCCACTCTCCTGTTTCTGTGTTACGGTCACTGGTCACCGGCGACAACAAAAACTGTGATGATTTTTCATCCTGATCCATCAATACACAGAAATATTGGTCGCTTGGCCCGAAAAATCTCTAAAGGGATACTAACGTAAATACCCATTGAATGCTTTATAATTCTAACTCGTATATTATTTTATAGTGTTTGTGAAGTTGATACAAAACATTGCAATATTTTTTATACTTACCCATCGAGGGTGTAGTACACATTGGTAATATAGGTGAATGCGGTCACTTTGTTTTTAGGTTTGTGGGCAAGGCCACACTGACATACATTCTCAGGTGATAATGCTCCTGATTGCGATCCGTGAAAATCGCAGCGCAGTGCATTTTAATTTGGGTGGTCACATTGCATGCGCTGTGATATACGTTTTTGGAGTGCGGTCCCCATATTTTTTTGCGAATGCAGCCTGACATTGTGCAGTGTTAGTGTTCATTGTGCAGTGCTGCCCAACACTTTGGGGGAGATACAGTATGGCCCATTTTCGTCTAAAACCCACGTTAACCCGAAAAAATTTTGGATTAACGTGGGTTTTAGACGGATTTTCGAGCATATCGCCATTTCCAAATGTTTTTGGAAATAACGATGTGCTAACGATCCAAAACCCATAGCGTTAAGTTTTGCGCTACTTTGTAGCATGAAACTTAACGCTATGGCTTGTGGAGCGTTAAAGTGCCTTAGCCCGATCCCGCGATGCAATAACTGACGTAATCTCATTTACATCAGTTATTGTATCACGGGATCGGGCTAAGGTAATTAACACGGCACTAGATATTGGATCTCCCTGTTTGCATTTTATTTTCATAAATGGGGGAGTTTGCAAAATGTTTTATCTCTTTTGATAAAATGGAGGTTATACTGAAGTGCAATGCATTGTACTATACATACATCTTTAAGGCTGTGTACACATAGACTTATATTTTTCAACCGCATCTAATATTTTGGTTGATTATTGGATGTATTTACCAATGCAATCAAAATCAGGCAAAACCTTTTCAGTTTGAGTAACTGGCCGTCTGTAAGGGCTAGGCCTCGCTGCCATGATTCATATTGTGTTTTGTGACAATTATACTATTAAAACACCCCCTCCCTTTTACAAGTACACAGGGTGAGGACCTGAACTGCTAGGTAAACTTTCTATTTTCAGTTATACTTAACAAAAGATTCCTTCGCAGGTCTGGTCTAACTCCGCCTTTCAGACTGTCTGTGACATGACCAACTGGAAGACACACTATGCAGGAGCATGTCTTCCCATTGGCCAGATTGTGAATAGACTGCAAATTACTGGAGCGTGGAATTCTTCAGTAAGTATAACTAGAGATAGAAAGTGTACTCAAAGGAGACAGCTTAGTGGTTCAGGTCCTCGCCCTGGGTATTTCACATAGTAAGAAGAGGAAAGGATCAGGGAAGATAAGTATAATTGCCCTATAAGATCAGTTCACTGTTGTTCTCTGCAAGATAGCTTTCATCCTTTGAGTACAAGATGCTTAACATTTTTGGCAATCTGTAGAAATGGGAATTTAAAAGAAAACAACATGACGTATAATAACATCTGGGGACTGAATTATATACTCAGCTGTTACAAAACTAAAACCTGCACACCTGAAAAAGCAGACTTTAATGTATCATTGCATTAATGGCTTCTATAGAATTTTTGGATTCATTCCTGAATCCATCTGGAGGCTTATGGTATGTCATACATAAAAAGACAGGCAATTATCCCAGTCCAGACTTTTAACTAAAATAATATGGAGAAATCTTTAATGAAATAGCCTGTGCTGTTAGGCTGGGTACACATGAGCAGATTTTTCAGCCAAACTGACTGATATTTCCATGTATTGGACAGTTGAGGCAAAAAATCTGTGTTTTCATTGTCACAGGGATATGTCGCCTGGATCAAACAAATGAGCGTTCAGATATGTTGGTAAATCACCACCAATTGTGCGGTCTCCTACAGACTGCATGATCAGTTGTGGCAAAATGTCATCAGTAGCGATGTATGCCGCCAATGACAGAGATTTGTCCGTGTGTACCCAGCCTTGATATGCAGGAACCAATCCGATGTTATCAAATGTTTTCTAACTGTAGTGGACCAGTAAAAAGGTAACATAAAGCCAACTTTTAGACGACCATACAGTTAACTTGCCGTTCTTCTGAAAGTAGCCTAACAGCCTGAGCAAATTTTTTTTTCTTTAAATAAGCATGAGACAAAAGTTTCTATGACCAGATTTTTTTATTATGTAAAGGGTTGATGTTTATATATTGAACATATTATTGGCAATGTCATCCTACATAAAGTCCCCTTCTCAATTTCCATGGGAAATCAATCTTATCCATTAGACTAACTGATGTAACGTCTCGTAATATTGTATTGTACTTTTTGTATTTTCACACAACACTTTTGTGGCTGTTTCAAACTATCACGGTGTAGAAGTCAATGAGAACATATTTTGCATCTTGTGGTTATGCACAGTTGATTAACAGTTGACCTTTATAGCTGCATATTTGGATAGATTATTGGTTTATGAAACTTGACCCTTATTAACTAGGTCCGTCAGTTGATGATTTGCTTTTTGTGATAGAAAACAATGCCTTAGCTGCTGTAATGTGGTCAGTACTATGTGCCATGTAGATAAAGGTGGGTGCAATATGACTGAACTATGGATACTAAATATGTAGTGAAATAACAATTTTTTCTTCCATTCAGTTTGATCTCCTTCCATTTGGATGTGTCAGAGATTTTTTGAAGAAAACAAAGGGTAAAAGTCAGAACAAACTGGGAATATCTGCGTCCCTGAAGAGATCTTGCCCCCAGTTGTACAGGTATGTTGTTCTCCACCAAAATTAGATAAGTAGGAAAGAAACACAACCCAGATTTAGTGTCTGCAAACTTAATTTAAAGGGCATGTCCACCCTAAAAATAAAGTTTTGGCTTAAGGTAGGTAACCCCTATCTACCCCCAACCACCGATTTATTTTTTTTAAAAATATGTTCAGATCGCTAGTTACAGCCCCTTCTCTCCTGTGTTGTCTCCGAACTGGCGGAAGTTGCAAGCAGGAGCCAGACCGGCAGCCGCATCTGTGATTGACTGAGAGGCAGACGATCACAGATGCAGCTGCTGTCATTGAAGATGCTGTGGAAGAGAAGGGTCTGTAAGTAGCGAACTGAGCATTTTTTTAAAGAAATATTTTGGCGGTTGGGGGTGGGCAGGGGATATCTACCTAATTGCCAAAGGGTTTCATGCTAGGTACAACAGCTGCAGAGGATGGATCCGGATGGTGGGAGGGAGGGGCAGTAAAGGGCTCACCTGTGCATGTCACTGCCTTACTGAGGCTAGGGAAGCAGCACAGACCAGATGGTTCATTGACAGCTTCTACTCTTCACTTTCCTGGACTTTGAAAGGGCACTGCAGGAGAACCATAAGGAGCAGAGATGTAAGGTAAGTATTTTTTTAACTACACAGTGGGGACAGTATGGGGTTAAATTATAGTTTTGGGGGTGAATATGCCCTTTAATTGTATGCTGTTCTCCAGTTCCATTCCATGCCAATCTTCACATTATGTGCCACCACGTTCATGGTATTATTTAGCTGTAACAGAATGAAGAAAATGTTTTGTATGTGTTCATAGGAAATATTCTGTATTCTCACTGACCATATCTTAAGTGTCACTTCTGAAATAAGTAGCTGCATTTCCGTCCATTGTTAGAACAAAATGTTTTAGTGTCATACTATTAATTTAATTATATTTCTATTGGTTTTCCTGAGTTCTGTACACAACTTCCCAGTGATTACTAGTTATTTCTTGAGTCTCATTTTGACAGAGGTCACGGACAATTAATTTGACAGCTCTAGAACTTCCTGCCACTCACAATGGAAAAGAAATGAATTTGTCTTAGTTTTGCTGATTGAGGTGATATGTGCAGGTACCTGTTAGTTAGGGATTACTGTATAGAATCCATTATTTTCTATAACACATTGAACGCAATGATTAGAAAGGGGGGTTGTATCCCCTACTCATAGCCCTTGTTTAAATGGCTTTCTTGACTGCATTCACTGTCTAATTCATTCTTTTAAAGCCATGTACATTTTTACCAATTACTGTATCAATGTTGTTTAATCATTTGCTTAGGCCTGATATCGGTCACATCGAAATCAACAGAAAAGAAAGGAACTCGATGATTGTTCTTGGACAGAATTTAAAGAGAGAGTCTCTCTGGAGTAGTCAGTATGTCTTACACAGGTAAACATGCCTTATTTGTGTGAATTGACTCATTGTTGGTGATTTATAACATATTGATTAAGTAAATAAAGATTTGCTGAATGATTTACAAGAGAGATTTCATTTACAATGGTTTGGAATTTAATTGATTAACATGAAAAGGCAACGGTGCTGTCAAGAGATACTAATCTGTTTCAGAAAAAACTAAAGGCTCCTATACACATACGACTTGCGTTGCAAATGGAATCTGTCAGCAATATACAGTGGCAATCGCATACACTACCCTGGCTGACCTTACATACTTTGTATGGGGTTTGGTTAATTTGGCCTACATAAAACAATCGCATCAGCTCCAAGGGGGCCAATGCCGACAGACAGAAATTTTCCCACAATGCATATGGAAGTAATTGTAGTTTTGCCTCATTTTCTAGAGAAATCACCTAGTTCTGTGAACCTGCACCTAGTTTATGGGTGTTAGTTGATCATGATTACACATCATTCTAATGGTCTATCCATACAAGGCACTGAGGAAAAATGCAAAAATAATTTCTAGTTGCTCCCTTAGTAGTCTAAGCTACTAGTCTATGTAGTCTGTTGTTTCATGCTGCATCTTCATCTGACAATCTGTTAACTGATCCATGCTGGAAGTTGTAGTTCCCCTGGCTATAAAGGCCTCACGTCTCTGTTACGCTACTCTCTGATGTATCACAATAACAAGGAGAAATAGGTATACACAGCACACATGAATGAATATAAAAGTGTATATACACACCCTTTATTAAGGCAGTACCTCGGGCAAGGACAGTGGAGTCCACAAAGAGGACTAATAGCCATAGAAGAAACGCTAAACGCTAGCGTTTCTTCTATGGCTATTAGTCCTCTTTGTGGAACCTCCTGACCTGTGCACAACAGTGCTTCTGCTACCCCCATGGTGTTACCCTGACTTACTTTTTTGACTGGACAGATAAGTTTGTGGATTGGGGCTTATGACTAAGGGGGTCCTAGGTCTAGGAAGGGTTGTCCTTGCCCCAGGTACTGCCTTTATATATACACTTTTACATTCATTCATGTGTGCTGTGTATACCTATTTCTCCTTGTTATTGTGATATATTTGCTCATTATACACATGAACCTATACCCACTTGGATAATGTTCTAGATACCCCGTGGCCTGTCTATTGTGTATAACCTCTTTAATGTATTGTATTATCTCACACCTACTGACCTAAATATTTCTATTTTAAACACAGAAAAGATGAGGAAATGTGAAGTGCAGGATGCAGAGCAGGACGATAGCAGGAGACAGCAGGGAAAATGACAGAATTGGATGTTAAGTGTAAAATCCAGGGAAGCAGGAGACCGGTGTGTAAAGCTGCTGGATGTTAGGAAATGAGTGGTAACAGCATGTGTAGAAATATCTGAGAACTGGAGCGCAATGGGATATTTATTTCAAAATGTTTTTGTTATGGATGAAAACCTGTTATTTATTTAGTAAGTAAGGCGACATTAATGAACAATGTACAGTAAATACATTACAGTATCATTTACAGAATCACTTATATGAAAAAAATAACCAAGTTCTGTGCAATGGGATCACAAAACAACTTACTGTATATTATAGGACAAATTAAAAAATTGTACCTTGCAATACAGAAGATACTGATCTGCAAATAATTCTGTTGAGGTTTTATGAGCATCTTATGTCGGCCATTAGACTTACCTGCAACTATTCAAAAAACTGCTAGGACCCATTAATCTGTGGCCAGACATAAAGCCAGCATTATCACAGCATTATCTGTCCGGGAACGTTGCAAAACAAGAAACCTCTTCCTTGATTAACGTTACCTCCAATTTGGCGTTCATGACAGATTGAATGCCAAATCGGTGGAACGTCATACAAGGGTGTGGCTGGCATTACATTAGTCAGCATTGTTCTGCTGATTAAACCTTGTCACATTTTATGTTAAGAATGAAATGTGATATTGGGCTTTGATGGGCTGTAATGTTCTTGTAATATATATTACATGCATTGATCCAAGTTTTCAAACTTTGTAGCACTGCTACTACTAAAAACTGTGCCAATCACTATGGAACAAGGCCATGCCTCTGAAGTCACTGACATCTCTTATTTGATAAATATTTGAACACAAAGCAATTGGCTAAACAGTGCAAATTTTTGATTAAATGCTTTTAAAAAAGAAGTTGTGTATAAAGATTTATATTCATTTTCAATGGCACTTAGAATTCTATGGCTGTACCTGTAAACATGCAGACCTAAAACGTATACTTTTATTAAGTTCAAAAGTTCTTATAGAGTTAACTATGTGTTCCACACTTACTGTTCTATTCAATATACTATCACTGAGTCAGTATTATGTACCTATATAATAACGTGGAAACTACAGCAGATCTTTTTGGCTGGTAATGTGTATGAACTGTTGATAAATGTAAACCAAAAATGTGATCTTTATGTGTCTTATACCAAGCTCCTATGCCAAGAATGTAATGTTCTGCTTTGTCAAATCAGTTAACATCAGGGTATCAAATTTGCAGCATCCTTATCCTTCCAAGCTCAGTTTCTGGATAGTAAAAATTGACATTTTACCTACTTTCAGATCTAGGATACATATTCTAGAATTACAGGTTTGTAATGTATGGCTCCGTGTTCATTCCCAACACTACCCCAAGGTATTGGTAATGAGTAATAGTACAGGCCTATAAATTGGCACTCAGACAAATAGTTCTGATCTCTTAAGTTTTATTGAAGAATGGGGGCTAAAGGAGCTTACTTATGTCCCATTCAATTAAACAGCCAGGAGACCCGAGCGAAGAGAAAGGACTTACCGAGATCACACTCCTCTGCAATCCCTCTAGCAGGTCCCAACGCGCCCTTTCAATGTACTTGCATACACTGCAAGTGAACATTGGGAGGAACAGAGGAGGAACGCGATCTTGGGTAGGTTCTCTCTCTTTTTGTTTCGGTCTCCTGGCTGTTTAAGGGCAAGTCCAGTCAAAAATAAAGTTTAGCTATAAATATTAATCACCTCACCAAACCTAGCTTTTACATTACTAATATGTTCCAAAGATGCCCCTGAAGTCTCTTACCTGATCCAGTCCCTAGCCGCCTAGGCTCCGCCCCTTCTCATGTTTCAAGCTCGTTTTGAGCAAACACTGGAGCAGAGTGCTTCTGCGCTGACAGTCACTATACTCCCTGGTTGCGTCTGTCAGGAAAATCGGCGTGATGTCAAGTTGTGCCTTTACTGACAGCCACAACCAGGAAGCAGAGCAGAGGAGGAGTGGCGAGGGACGGACCAGGTCAGGTAAGAGAGTTCAGGGGCATTTTTGGAATACAAAAGAGTTAAAGGGAGGAACACTCAAAAATATTTTCAACTAATCATTTATTTAAGTGCTGAAAAACCAATTACACTCAATGTTTCGAGTAGTCTATGCCCCCTTCCTCAGGTGAGGAAGGGGGCTTAGACTCCCTGAAATGTTGTGTGTAATTGGTTTTTCAGTACTTAAATAAATGATTAGTTGAAAATATTTTTGAGTGTTCCTCCCTTTAACACTTTTGCATTGATACTTACCCAATGTGGCACGGACTTTAGGGGGTGCACCTTATACTTTACCTGCTCGGACTCCATAAGCCTATTTACATGCATTTTTGGAATACAAACGTAATGCAAAAGCTATGGGCCCTATTTATAAAAGATCGGTATCGTTATCGTAAAATACTGATCGTTATCGTAAAATAACGACCGTTTTTACCGATAACAACCGCTATTTACTGATAACGACCGGTATTTACCGATAACGACCGGTATTTACCGATAACGACCGGTATTTACCGATATCGTTATCGGTGAATACTGGTCGTTATCGTTAAATACCGGTCGTTATTTTACGATAACGATCAGTATTTTACGATAACGGTACCAATCTTTTATAAATAGGGCCCTATGTTTGGGGGGGGTGATTAATATTTATAGCTAAACCTTATTTTTGACTGGACAAGCCCTTTAATTGAAGAATCGGGGTTAGATATAGCTCCTTTACCTCCTGTTCTTCAACTGAAAAAAGGGAAATTAATTTTTTTGAGTGGAGATACCCTTTAAGCCTCAGATAAAAATGCTTAAACATAACTGGAAGTCATCTTTGGCAAGTTTAAAGACAAGTTCTTACTACCCTGCCTTTAAATGGACTGGATATAAATGGCAGGTTTGTAGCACCTGTGAAAAAAATATTTTTCAGCTTCCTTCTTGTTATATTTACAGCTGTTCTGCAAGCTGAAATTATTGTTTACTTGATTATTCTGTGAATAGTCTCTGCTTTTCAATACATTGTGTTATTAAAAACTAATTACAAGCTGTTATTGTTACACAGTGCCACATTCCATTAAGTATAATTTTTATAAAATTATCTGTAGACTGTTTATAACTTTACTCGGTCATTTATTATACTTACTCATTATTTTATATTTATGAATTGTATGGAACAATTTCTATTTTTACGAGATGTGAACATTTTCAGATAAAATGTTAAATAAACTGTTAAGTGCCAAATGTCGGATATCTTATTCCGTTCTTGAGTGTTATGAGTTTATATAAACAATAAGGTATCCTCCTACATTGGAGATCTTCAGGGATCACTGAAAGGACATTATGTACATCGTGTGAACAGTCTGTGAATTGGCACCATTGATGAACTTTAAAAAAAAATTTACTTTGCCTGAAAAAAACAGAGACCCCATACTTGAAATGTAATGACGAACAGAGACACAATCATGAAATCAGTACTTAAAGGGCATGCTAACCTTAAATGTTAAACTTAGCAATACAGTATGGTATGTATAGAATAGATTTTATATCATAATGTGGTAAGATTGATTGTTCCTACCTCCCAATATCATTTAGGTAAAGTATCTGCAGTATACACTCTTTGGGGAAGATTTACCCAGAGCCTTAATCGCCGCAAGCAAAAATGGCACAAATGCTATTATTGAATACCTTACGTGGCTTTTTTGCGAACGCCATTACAAACAAGGTGTTAAAACCTAACTTAACTCCTTTCTTTTACCGCTGTCTGTAAATGAGATTGTATATATGTATACTGTATATTGTAGTTGTTTGGATTACCCAAAGTTAACAAATCAGTGATTAACAATAATGAGAGATTCAATATTACTGTTAATTGTGCCGCAAGCTTGAATAAGCAGCATGTTAACAGTATCCAAGTAGTAGAGGTAATAAGCCAGAGCACTCCAAGGATTTAAATCAAGCAGTTTTATTGCAGTTAGTCCCGATCAGTTACGAGTTTCAGCCATCTTGGATGTGGCAGTCATCAGGGTGCATGTCCGTATATATATATATATATATATATATATATATATATATATATAAGCCGTGGAAGTCCTCTGCACAACCCTAAATGTAGACAGTCACCCCAGTGCTTCTGAAAGAATACAAGCAAAGCAATGGAGTTGGAGCACACGTGAGATTTCAAACAACTGAGATAGTTTATTCCAGTGATAAATCAACGCGTTTCGGCCATATTGTAAATGGCCATCGTCAGGATTACAGAGTCACTCGTGAGGTAAGTTTAAATACATCAAATACACACCCCTATCCTGCCCTCTGTCCCTCCCTAAATGAATTAACCCCTGAAGGAAACAAGTGTCACAGCTAAAGTGCCGAAGCAAGCTCGATATAAGCCGGCTGAGGACTAAAGTGCAAAGTGATCGACAACCACAAAGGATCAAAAGAAAATAAAAGAACAGCTAAAGACCCGCACACTAAAAGCAATACAGTACCTAAAGGAAAGAATGGAGGTTAAAGAAATACCAATATGAAGAATGTACTACGTAACCAAGTGTAAACTAGCAATTACCAAAGGGGGAAAAAATCAAAAGATATAAAGTATTACTAAATGTTAAAAAAGATAAGAACCAGATAAAAGGTATCAAAAGCTAAAAAAAGGGGTCAAAAATCCCAAAAGAAAGTGCCAGAGTGCTATTTAGTAAAAAGGGCATAAAAGTGGGAAATATCTAAAACCAAAGGAACAATCAGGGTTATTCAATAAAAGTTCTTATCGTTTAAAATGGTGCTAATTTTGCCCCAACCAATCAGATGTTAGCTTTCAAATGGTTAACAAGTTCTGATTGGTTGGAGCAAAATTAGCACCATTTTAAATGATAAGAACTTTTATTGAATCTCCCTGAATATCTATTAAAGGCTAAGTTACAAGCACAAATCAATAACACAAATCAATATTGTTATAGTATCTTTTTTATTATGCCATAATTTTTTGGCTTTTTGCTGTTGATTTGTGCTTGTAACTTTAATAGAAATTGTTCCTTTGGTTTTTGAAATCCCACGTGTGCTCTGACTCCATTATATGTATATATATAAATGCATTAAGGATACTGCACACAGAATTTGGTAAATGCTTATTTAATTTTTATTCATCTGTTGGTTGAATGCAACATTTCAGGGACAACTGTCCCCTTCCTCAGGCTTCACAAACAGACCAAAACGTTGCCTTGCAGTTTTACACTTCCTGTCCTGATCATTTGCTCCCGGGCAATGGCACTAATATTTATAATAAATAGTGTATTTTCATTAAAAAACAAAACAGGGGAGAAGCATAACCAGTTAACCAGTTAAATTCACCAGTTAGGACATATTCTCATTGTTTTACGGTAATAAAAATAATATATGGCTTTAATTAAAGGTAAATGTTTATTTATCATCAGCCTTTTCTATTTTGTAGACCAGTGGTGCATTAACTTGATAAGTCCATGGCCTGGTAAAGCCAGGGAATGCTGGGAGCTGTTGGGGTGTTGCTATGTACTATACTTAAAACTGGTCTACTAAGAATGAACTAAAATAGTATATTTTTTATGACATCGTTCATTGCCATGCTAGCATTTAGTAGGAAGGGCTTTACTCCATTGTCTTAAAACAGGAAATCTTGCAGCAATGAATTTATCTTGTGGAATTCAGCATTTATCTGCATTGCAGGGATAGGCAACTAGTAGATCACCAGAACCAGAATCTCCCATAAAGCACTCTGCAGTCAGGGAATGCTGGGAGTTGTAGTTTTCAAAAATCTGGAGATCTAATGGTTGCCTTTCACTGAATTAGAGCAAGTGGGACTTCAGCAAGATCCTCCATATTTCACTGATGATGGCAAAGTACATTAGCATATGGGTATCACATTGACATTTTAACATTAAGTAATCCCATTGTTTAGGATAAATAAACATATATCCTGTATTTATTTTAAACACAAAGCTTATACATATGTATAGTGCTGTGCAGGTGAAGCCAGTTATGCTGTGATGTTAGATATACAATAGCCCTATCAACTAAGATATTTATACAGATTATCTAATTGATGGAAAAATAAATAAATACATGAAGGATCAAATGGTATAGATTTGAAATGAATTCCCATTAGTGTCCACTCAAAGCTATTGAATTTAGCAAAATATTATTTTTGTCATGTGTCCCAGAATCTTAAAACAACATTTTCTGAAACAAGAGGAAAAACAGGAGTAGGGCTGCCAACTAATCTCACAAGGGAAACTACAGGAACAAAACAGTCATGGAGGTCTGACACTAAACTCTCTGTAGAAGTGAGAGAGAAGGGAGAGGTTAAATCCTAGCTCATATGCAAATACCAAAACAAATATAAAATATATACAAAATGTCTATATAATAAGAACGCAGTTGTATACTGTACATACAGTAAGGAATAGAGCTACAGTACAGCAGCCCAGACATCCCTAAAGAGGAGACATACTGCTGTGGATACTTAAAGGGAGATCAAAGGGCCATATTTATAAACACGCGGTATCACTTTTTAGCGATACCGCGGGTTAGTTCATTTACGATCTCGGTCGTAAATGTACGATCACGATCGTAGCAATATGGGTGGAATTAGGCAACAGGAAAGGGGGTAATGTCATTGTTGGTGTCTGCTATAAGCCGCCAAATGCTAGCAGAGAGGAGGTGAGTCAACTTCATATGCAGTTGGCAAGGGCTGCAAGTTTGGGGAGTGTGCTCATTATGGGGGACTTCAATTACCCTGACATTGATTGGTGTGGTGGAACTGCCATCACAGAAAAAGGCGATGAGTTCCTGAATTTGCTGCAGGATAATTTTCTCTCACAGGTGGTTGAGGTTCCTACTAGAAAAGGAGCTCTGTTGGATCTGGTAATATCTAACATTGTGGAGCGCATTATAGATATAAAGGTAACTGGAGGCTTAGGGAATAGTGACCATGAAATAGTGGCATTTGGACTTTGTTATCGAAAGGAAAAGTGCGCTGGGTTAACAAAGACATTTAATTTCAGGAAAGCAAATTTTCCCAGGTTAAAAGCAGCTCTTCAGAATGTCAACTGGGATAATGTATTATCAGGTAAAGGTACTGAACAGAAGTGGACTGTGTTCAAGGGGATTTTAAGCCAGTTCACATCTAAATTTATACCCTTGGGAAATAAATGTAAAAAAAATAAATCCGCGCCCATGTGGCTGAATTCTGATGTAAAGAGGCAAATGGTAAGGAAGAAAAAGGCATTTAAAACCTTAAAGGCAGAGGGAACGGAAAGGGCCTTTAGGGAGTATAAAAACTGTAACAAGGAGTGTAAGAAAGCAATCAAACTAGCTAAAATTAATAATGAAGTTAGGATAGCTGAAGAAAGCATCACTAAGCCTAAACATTTTTTTAAGTATATTAATAGTAAGAAGATGAGGACTGAGAATGTGGCACCATTAATTAATGGGGATAAGTTAGTTACGGAGGATGGCGATAAAGCAAATGTCTTGAATAATTTTTTTTCCTCTGTATACACTATAGAAGATCCAAGTACAGATATCATAGAGTATAGTAGCAATAAAGGTATACAAGATTCAAGTTCACTTTGGTTAACCGAGGATATGGTACAGAAAGAACTAAATAAGGTTAATATTAATAAATCTCCTGGACCGGATAAAATACATCCTCGGGTACTTAAGGAGCTAAGTTCAGTTTTATCTAGGCCATTGTTTCTTATTTTTGCTGATTCTCTCATGTCCGGTGGTGTGCCTCTGGATTGGAAAAAGGCTGATGTTATTCCAATATTCAAAAAGGGTAGTCGTTCACAGCCGGGTAATTACAGGCCTGTAAGTTTAACTTCAGTGGTGGGGAAGATCCTGGAAAGTTTAATAAGGGAACATGTTCTAGAGTATGTTTCAAGGACTGACATTATAAGTAGTAACCAGCATGGATTTAGGAGGAATAGATCTTGTCAAACTAACTTGCTTGGCTTTTATGAGGAAGTAAGTAGAAATTTAGACTCTGGTATAGCAGTAGATGTAGTTTACTTGGATTTTGCAAAGGCTTTTAATACAGTCCCCCATAGGCGACTAATGAATAAGCTAAGGTCTGTTGGTCTGGGGAGTCACATTTGTACATGGATAGAAAATTGGTTAAGGAATAGGATGCAGAGAGTAGTTGTTAATGGGGCTTCATCATTATGGACTAAAGTGCTAAGTGGGATGCCACAGGGTTCTGTGTTGGGGCCGCTTCTATTTAATCTATTTATTAATGATTTGGAAGTGGGTATTGTCAGCAAGGTTTCTGTGTTTGCTGACGACACAAAACTTTGTCGACCATTAAAAACTTTAGAGGATGTGCAATCGTTGCAAGGGGATCTAGATAGATTATCACATTGGGCTGCTAAGTGGCAGATGAAATTCAATGTTGATAAATGTAAGGTGATGCATTTTGGACTTAAAAATACTTGTGCTACTTATACTATAAATGGCTCTGTGTTAAGTGAATCCCTGTTGGAAAGGGATCTTGGAGTTTTGGTGGATAACAAACTTAAAGGTAGCAAGCAGTGCCAGGCGGCAACAGCCAGAGCCAGCATGGTATTGTCTTGTATAATGCGAGGTATGGATTCAAGGGAGGAAAATGTAATTCTCCCTCTTTACAAAGCATTGGTAAGGCCTCATTTGGAATATGCAGTGCAATTTTGGAATCCTGTGTACAAAAAGGACATCTTTGAAATGGAAAGGGTTCAGAGAAGGGCAACTAAATTAATAAGGGGATTGGGGGAGCTTGAATATGAAGAGAGACTGGAAAAGTTACAATTATGTACGCTGGAGAAAAGGCGCTTGCGTGGGGATATGATTACTGTGTATAAATACATTAACGGGCCATACAATAAACTATCTGGGGCATTGTTCACCAATAGAACATGTCAAAGGACACAAGGACATCCCTTAAGACTTGAAGAAAAAAGGTTTAGGCTTCAAGCTCGGAAAGGGTTTTTCACTGTGAGAACGGTAAAGCTATGGAACTGTCTTCCAGTGGACGTTGTTATGGCAGGTTCATTGGTCATTTTCAAAAAAAAGCTGGATGAGTTTCTGCAAACAAGGAATGTTACAAGTTACTGGTATTGATACATAAAGTAGAGTTGATCCAGGGAAATTTCCGATTGCCACAAAAGTGTTTAGTTTACTACCATTTACTACCGCAATGGTATTCTATGGGGATTGTAAATCTACGATTTAGTTATTGTAGATTTACGATCGGTATCGTAAATTTAAGATCGTTTAACTGATTGTTAATCTCTGATCGTTTTAACAATCATGAATTTACGATACCAATCATTAAAGTCGCAGTATCGCTGAAAAGCAATATCTAGGCTTTACAAATATGGCCCAAAGTCACCAGATAACATTGTCCCAATAGAACACGTTCAAAATGATACAACAAGCTGTGTCTCACTTCTCAATTTACTGTGGCTGTTGGATGTTTTATGAAATTAACCTTTTGGTACTAGAGGTCCCATAATTCATCTCACTAAGGGTCCTATTTATAAAAGATCGGTATCGTTATCATAAAATACCGATCGTTATCGTAAAATACCGATCATTATCGTAAAATACCGATCGTTATCGTAAAATAACGACCGTTTTTTAACCGATAACGACCGTTATTTACCGATAACGACCGGTATTTTACGATATAGGTAAATAACGGTCGTTATCGTTAAATACCGGTCGTTATCGGTAAAAAACGTCGTTATTTTACGATAACGATCGGTATTTTACGATAACGATACAGATCTTTTATAAATAGGGCCCTAAGTCCAAGTTACGCAGTGCACTTTTGAATATACCCTCTAGTGCAAAGCAAATTAGAACAAGGAAGCTGCAGGCTTTCCTGCTCCTAAGAGCGGACACCTATTTATGCTACAACTCTTGCCTCTCTCAGACACAGACAGTAACACTGTGTCTGAGTGTCAGAAAATGTGTACTATGTTCTTTATTGCAAACATGCATCTGACAACGACAGGTAACTTTTCTTTTCATATAAAACAGATCGGTGGCTATTCTGAGACCTAGATATGTTGTTAGATGAGGCATTAAAGTGGCAGATAAGATTCAGTGTTAAAGGGTATCTCCACTGGGAAAACCACTTTTTGATATTCAGTTTTACTGAAGAACAGGTGTGTCTTATCTCCTGTAAAATGTTCAGGAACCGGGAATTAACATAAGAAACTTACCCGATCTCTCGATCCTCCGCCGCAGAGAATATAAAGTCCGTCGGGACCTGTCACAGGACATGATGGAGGAGCGAGAGGTTGGGTAAATTCTGTAACTTTGTTCCCGGCTCCTGATCGTTTTATTGAAGAATGGTAGGTAAGACACAGCTTCTTTACCTCCTGTTCTTAGTAATCATTGCAGTTTATTTTCTGCAGACAAAGTAATCTAAAATTATTTTAAGCAAATTTGAGTATTTGAACCTATAATTTTATGGAATGTGTCTTTCTAAATGTAGAGCATTAGTCTACAAACCCACCAGGGCTAACATATAGAGAGCTACGTTTAAGAACAGGGTAGAAGCAATAAGTCATTAAAAGTGGCTAAACCCATTACCATCGCGTCCATAGCTGATAGTCATTACCAGGAAGCAGAATGGAGACCAGCGAGGGATCACGGTTGTGTAAGTTCTAATCCCACAGTGTGGGAGCTTCGGGTGATGGTAAGAATATAACTAAGCTGGGATTTTGTGGGGATTTATTTAGGGATTATGCTTTAATGAACATGTGTCACAGACAAGATATGCCTCTTGATTGCATTCACCTGTGAGTGTTCTGATAAGTGCTGATTAGCTGCCTCTTGATTGCATTCACATATGAGCAGACCTAATCAAAGCTGATTACCTGTCTTGTCGCAGGTTTTCAAACTCGCAGTACAGACTTTATTGAGCTTTGTGCAGCCGTTTAAACCATCACTGATTGCCTGTCACTTAAATACAGTTGTGAGCAGACCTAATCAGAGCTCATTACCTGATTGCATTCTCCTGTGAACAGACCTAATCAATGCAAATTAGCTGCTTCTTGATTGTGTTTAGGTATGAGCTGTCCTATTCAGTGCTGATTACCTGTCTTGATTGCCTGTGTTACAGGCACAGGTTTTAAAACTCACAGCACATGCAGACAGTCACATTAAAGGACAATTCCACCAAAATAAGAACATCTTTTAGAAAGAATGGGCTCTTTAAAATATGCTGATATATCATGATATAAGCATGCTTGCTATGCTTCTGGATGCCTCATGGAAACTAAGCAATTTAGAAACCTGTACTTGAGCATGCCCAGGCTCATTTACTGAGCCTGGGCATGCTCAGAAGAGGCAGACAGGGGATTAACATTCAGTCATTGGCTGTGATGTCAACTGTCAAATCCATAACTGTCAGTTACTAACTGGAAGAACCAGGAAGCAGAAATTGGGGAAACAGGACATTGTGCAGTATTTCAGGTTAGACTTATATATTTCAGATTTCAAACTATTACAGTTTAGGGTTTTGGGGGGTGATTTACCTGTATGTAAGTTTTTATTTTAGGGCTGAACTTGCCCTTTAAGGGCACGGCCACACTGCGCCGGAAACGCAATCACACTTGCAATTGTATGTCGCAATTGTATGTTTGCACAATTTAGATAAACTTACATTAAACCAAAGCAAATATGTAATCTGGCTTTGTCTTAATAAGGGTTTATTTTACTAACATTTCCATCTTATCACTGATTGCCTGTCTCTTACCGACAGCTGGAATTAAACCTAATCAGCGTTTATTACCTGTCTCTTGATTGCTTTCACCTGTGAGCAGACGTAATCAGTGCTAATTAGTTGCCTCTTATATGTGTTCAGGTATTAGTAATGAGGGTTCTGGGTGCCAAGTATAAATCAGATCCTAGGGCCATATTTCTAAAGGTGCGGTATTGCTTTTCAGCGATACCATACCTTTAACAGTTGTTATGGCGATCTTCATTTACATTCGCTATCATAAACCTACCATATTGATAGTAAATGTATGATAGTGATCATAAATCCACAATTACGGACGTGGTCATACACTTACAAAACCCCAAAGTGTTGTAAACTTATGGCCCCTAGTACAGGGCCAACTCGAGACTTTTTGCCACCTGAAATAAAATTCCAAATGCTGCCTGCCCCCCTCGTCACACTGCTGGAAGGGGTGTGGTTTTATAATTGAAAGTGGGTGATGCTTTCCCGGAAGTGGGGTTTGGCTTGTCCAGAAGTTGGAGGTGCTTTATACACATGACTGGTAAATAATGCCAACAATGACATTGATTTTTGATCTGCAGGGCTGACAAACATTGATTTTGATTAAATTAATTGCCAGTCAGAAGGGAGGGGAAGGAGTTGTAGCTGCATCCTGTTGTGGAATGAATGTCACAGCCTTCCCTGCTATTTAAAGTAAATGTACCTCCTGAAAATGTGTTTTTTTTATAGAATTTTTTTTTGGGGGGGGGGGGGTCTGGCTTCTGGGCCCCAGGCACATGGCAGAAAAAAAATTCCTGGCATCAAAACTGCTGCCTCCCTATAGGGTTTTGCTCTGCAATGTGCTTCACCCTGCCTCATTAGAGAGGCAGCCCTGTCCTAGTATATGGCCCACAAAAGGGATAAAGCAGTGATTGGTTTGGGAGGAAAGCAGTGATTGGTTTGGGAGGAATAAGTAATCAAATACAACTAGGATATCTTCTGCTTAAAGTGAAGAGTCATATTTATAAAGCAGTGAAGGGGCCATTTTTATTTAATGGTGTATATATAAAACGGTGAGTTTTCTGCTTTACATGTGAAATTGTTAGTAATGGATTGGAAAATGCGATCTGAAGTGTGTGAGAATCATGCCAGTGTGGACTAGTTCTAAAGTGAATTTTTCATGTGTAACTTTATCGTGAAGTTTTCATGCAATAATTACACCTTTCTCAGAGAGCAATAAAGTAAATTAATGCAAAATGCCCATTTATACAATAAGTTCGCCATCTAGTGACCAGACTGTAAATGGCATGTAAGACACTATAAGGCAATGGGCAAAATTGACAGACTAAAATCCTAAATTCCAAATAGCCCAGTTTTCAATGAACTTTCCATTACCACTGAATGACAGATCCACAGTTTCCCCATTCCTAACCTTTCCTAACCTGAAGATGACTTCTTTTCTTCTAATCTGAAAGGATGTCCACGATTCCTCGGAATGGTATATTGTGGTAAATAGTTTGGGGTTGTTGCAGTTCACAGATTCCAGCATAATATAGTCTGTGTCCCCACCAAAATTTTAAAAGGGGTTGTTTTGGAGTGTCCTGATTTGAGGGCTGATGTAAGGGGCACCATGATTTTGTGCTTACAAACTCCTGAGATGTAAATCCACCACTGGCTGGAGGATAACATTTTTCCTAGAGAAACCACAGTTTTGCATTATACATAAATGCCTATACATAAATTCCAAAGATGCCCCTTAAGTGACTTACTTAACCCGGTCCCTCGGCTGCTCTACACTGCTCTGCTGGCGCTTCTTCCTGGTCAGGGCTGTCAATCAAGGCGCGACATGACATCACACCCAATTAACGGACAGCCGTGACCAGGAAGTAGAGAGGCTGTAAGTGCAGAGCCACACTGCTCCAGTTTTTGCTTTAAATGATCTTAAAACAGGAGCAGGGGCAGCACCCAGGCAGCGAGGGACCGTGTTAGGTAAGTCACTTCATGGGCATCTTTGGCATTTATGTATAATGTGAAACTGGGGTTTGGGGTGGTGCTATGCATTTATATGAAAAGTTTGTTTTAGGCTGGATATGCCCTTTAAAGTCTACCTTCTTTATATCATCCTTGCCGTTATTTTCCTTATAATAAATAAAAAAAATAAAAAAATAATAAATAAAAAGTGTGTAAAAATAATCTCAATAATTCTTTGTTACAGGTGCAAAACTTATAATAAAAACAATATTGTATATTATTATATTACACCCAATTGAGTTTTACTGATAAATTGTTTTTTGGAATGATCATGCCAAGTTCTTCATCAATCAGTTTTTTTAATCGGCTAATATCAGCAAGGTCAAGTGTTAATATGAGACAGGAAAGCCTAATGCTAGCCATACATGGGTCAATTAGTGATTGTTTTATGTTTCAATCAACTTTTTGATATTTTAATGTGATTCTTTACCAAAGTGATTCCTTTATAAATGTGGTTATTTTATAAATGTGATTCTTTACTAATAAGTTTAAAATGTGAATTATAATTGATTCTCCAAAAAGTTTCAATCCTTGCAATCGAACAATAAACTTGTTAGATAATTGGCTGAAATCTGACCTGACTGATTAATATTCGGTCAATTTTTCACTCGATATCGGTCACTTTTGCTTGATCTAATCCAAAAAAAACCATAAATTGCAAAAAGAAAAAATTGCCCAATGTATGGCTAGCACAGGAGTGGAAAATGGAAGTGACTACAGAAAGCACAAACAGTCACATGCATAGATGCATATTTATACTGTAAACCTATGTTATCAGTCATTACCATACTGCAGGCTCCTAAAGACACGGCCATAAATGACTGTAGTAATTAAGGCTACATTGTTTTCTACCACATTGTTAAATACAGGCACAGGGCTAGACAATATTGACACGGTACATTACTGTGAACTGCGCTTCAATCCGCTAATCAGAGCGTATGCAATCTGCATTTGCCCACACACAGCAACACACACTAGCATACTGGAATGGGACTCAACCTCAGAACCAGCTTGATCTGTTGCTTAGAGCTTAGGCTGAGTACACACCAGCAGATATTTCTAGCCGACCGACCAACCAATCCACGGCACTACCGGTCGGCCGGAAATTTTTTGCTGGTGTGGCGGAAGGCTGCGACCGAGCTCAGTCACCCGTTTGTCTGAATTGGATGAACGGGCAATCAGATCCATTGGTAAATTACGGCCGATCATGCAGATCCCTGCAGGACCGCACGATCGGTCGCACGCTCGGTCGGGACAAATAAAAGGCTGGTGTGTACCCAGCCTAGATGTGTTGTACACAACAGCTAATTGCTTTACTACAGTGGTGAATGATTATCAACCACAATTGTGTAAACCATAATCCTCAGTCTAAGCGTCCTGATAAGAATTGTTTGGGTCCATTTATGTCAAACAGTATTTTGACCTGCACAGTGCATGGCTGCTCAAAGAGAAAGAAATCTATGGCATTTTAGCTGGGCTGGTCTATGTATGTATAATTTTATTTATAAAGTGCCACTCGGTTAAGCAGTGCTGTACATTATAAAATACAGAGTATGCAAACTAAGGGATAAGTGCAAGCAATTATACTGAGATAACAATTAAATACAATTTCATACATAGGTTAATATATATAATATATATATAAATTATGGATAAATTGATATAAGTGCAGCATGCCTTGACACATTAGGAATGAGATCCCTGCCCCGGAGAGCTTACAAGCAACTAGCACTTTTATGCAGGTGCAATCCTACTAGGGTAAAACAAAATCTTAAAGGGTAACTGTGGTCTCAAATTCTTCCAAACTAGTAAGAATTATATAAAAGCCTTCCCATCATACCTTCAAAATAAAACCTAAATCACATCTCTAGATACAATTTGTGAGACGTTATTGCTGCAAAAGTTCAGCAATATAACTTCCTGGTTGAACTCTTCCTGTTTTTAGCCATGTGACCAGCTTGTAGTCATGTGACCAGCCGCTGCCAGCATTAATAGGCTCCCCTTCTCAAAAATTTTTCCTCAGGTACTTCCTGATTTCCCCAGCAATAAGTCTTAACTGAGCATGCTTTTTCCCCGCGGGAAAATGGCAGGCAGAGGTCAGGTGATGTCACTCAACTTACTGGAAGCAGGAAGTTTGAACATTCACCCCAATGTAATTTCTCACAGGCTCCAGCCAAAGATGTGATTGTTGGCTCAGTGTAAAGGAAATACTGCAAGCTTTAATTTAACCCTAACTTGTTTTGAGACCACAGTTGCCCTTTAATTGGTATGTTAAAATAGTATCCATGGGTTTGGCAATAGCATATGTTACACACATCTTCATTGCATAGGTTAAATTTGAATTTGTAATGAAATCTGTCATAGCTCTGTGTATCTACTATTAATGACTAAAGTGTTATTTGTTTTTAGAAAAATATGCAGTAGCTTCTTCTACAATTATATATTTATATATATTATATCCTCATTATCTAATGCTTCTTTCCGACCACAGAACAGTGTTAAAGGGCAAGTCCAGCCCCAAAATGAAAACTTACATACAGGTAAATCACCCCCCAAAACCCTGAACGGTAATAAATTGAAATCTGAAATATAGAAGTATAACCTGAAATCCTGTACAATGTCCTGTTTCCCCTGTTTCTGCTTCCTGGTTCTTCCAGTTAGCAACTGTCAGTTATGGATTTGACAGTTGACATCACAGCCAATAACTGAATGTTAATCCCCTGTCTGCCTCTTCTGAGCATGCCCAGGCTCAGTAAATGCTCAGTACAGGTTTCTAAATTTCTCAGTTTTCATGAGGACTTCAGAAGCATAGAAGGCATACAGTAATGAATTCATAGGACAAACTATGATATTTCAACATATTTTAAAGTGGCAATTCTTTCTAAAAGATGTTCTTATGAGGGTGGAGTTGTCCTTTAAAGAAGCCATAGTATGTGTTCAGTTTTAGTAGTACAGTTAGATGTCCATGTGATTCTTGCACTTCCCAAATAAATATTATGAAACAGACTCAAAAATACGCAAAAATATTGAGTCACAGAGCCATCACACACCATTAAAGCAATTAGGACTCAGTATAACAACCACACCTGATTGTAATATTAGAAAAGCTGGTATTATTAGCCCAAATCCTCCCAGTTAGTCACATGACATGGACATTTTGAAGTGCGTGATACCAAGATGGGAACATTGGAGTAAGGGCTTGGCCACACTGATGCTCTATTAAGCGCAATCAGATTGCAATCGCAAACAGTTGATGTGGCTACACTAGTGCGCTGCTGCGTGTGCAATCCCTTAATCGGAGCGCATGCGATACGTATTTTTTGCACAGTTGCTTGCACTCTGATTGCCAATCAACGGGTGATCTCAATTGCAATCGCATAGCATCATGCTCCAGGAATGTGCGTGCAACAGCGAGCATTAACACGTGCACTTACATGCGTGTGGGAGTGCGGTTCGGTGTGGCTTCAGCCTAAGACCATTAATATTTTAATTAATTCTATTGGCACAGGTATATATATATACATATATAGTTTACAATTTAAGGATGGTATTTTTTTCTTAAAAACAAAGGGTTTTTTGTACATACGTGTTTGTATATGGATCCATGTTAGTACAATTAGATCTATAACTGATTGTTATTTTACAATATTACAGGAAATGTAGGAAGGCCACAGGCAGATTTTTAACTGCAAAAAACTTTTATTGCATGCACAAATACAACATATTTTTCGGAGCTGTGTGCTTGATAAAGGAGCACACAGCTCCGAAACACGTTGCCTTTGTGCATGCAATAAAAGTTTTTTACAGTTAAAAATCTGCCTGTGGCCTTCCTACATTTCCTGTGATTTTATGCATTTACCACTAAAGACGGAAAATGGAGTAGGAATTGAGCCTGTTATTGTACTTGAACAAAGGATGTGACACATTAATACTCACTAATAATAATAATAATACATAAGTGAACTTTTCACTACACCATCTTGCATCCATTTTCTGGTGTATTGGATTCTTAACAGGTGAGACAGACACTTTGGCAAAGGGAAGGTGGGTAAGTTCTCGATTTCAAAATTGACATACACAATGAAAAATATAAGGGATAATACGCTCCCTACAGTGTAATATAAGGATATTATGCCACCAAGGAGTTCCCTGACCATATAGAAGCACAAGGCCATGGGCTGGGTGCTTTTATACAGATCAGGGAACACAGAGGTAAAGTTATATCCATATATTATTCTGTAGGTAGTGTATTATTCCATATAATACATAATTTTTTTTTTTTTTACATAAGGTAAAAAAAAATCCAGCACAGACACTCTGTCTCCCCCCTTCTTCTCTCCCCCCTCCCTGTATTAGTAATGTAGATAAGAAACCTGTTTTTGTACATACAAATAGTTAACTGCCATTTGTATTTCAAACGAAAAAAGAAGAGAATAAACATCAGCTCTCACCTGGCGTTTTTTCCGCTCGCTCCTTCTTAATTCATTCAGTCAGTGAAACGAACCAGAACTAGACCGGGTGAGAGACGATGTTTATTCTCTTCTTTTAGTTTGAAGTTGAACTATTTGTATGTAGGCTTCTTATCTACATTACTAATACAGGCAGGGAGAGAGAGAGGGGGAGGTGCAATGGCAGGCAGGAAGTCACTCAGTGACATCACTGAGTGACTGATTATATAGATTCTCGCCACTGCACCTCCCCATTAAAATGGCAGAGCCTTATGTATTATATTCTTATTATACAACCAACAAACACTTTATCTTGAGTGAAATATCTTCAATATAGATGGTGCACAGTGTAAAGTTCAAATGGTACTTATCAACTGAGTTTTTAATTGGAAAGTATCAGTCAGATGCACCGTTGGCCAGTCTACTGGTGTATTGTTCATCTACTGGTGTATAGGCTGATTTAGAGAACAATTCCCTCTGTACTTTCATCTATGCCACATATAAACCCCCATTTATGTCTGTAGGTCACAAGCCTTAGAAAGTAAGTTCTTCTGGGCAGAGACCTCCCACTTTTTGGAATGCAGCATTTAAAGTTCGTTTGTTGTATTTATTTACTTTTTATTGATTATACATCTGTCTACATATACTATTTACTATACTTGCAGAAAAGTTCAAACCTCAGACTGTCACACGTGGGAAATTTCTTCTATGGCCCACGTTGTCTTATTGCTAATTTACACTTTCTAATGTCATAGTATTTAAATGTATACATGTATCCTGTACAGTGTTTAATGTGGTATTTCTCAACCAGGGGTCCCTGAGGGGAAGCTAGGGATTATATTTATTGATATAGTTAATGCTCTGTATGTTATAATTATATAAATGATGTTAAACTGATAATTTAGAAAGAGATTAATATAATTTATGGGGTTTCTTGAGATAAAAATAGCCAAGAATAAAGATAAAACGATTGAGATACACTGGTGTAATATCATAGTGTTTAAATACATTCAATGTATTGGAAAGTTTTACCACATAAAATTAGGCTGCTAAAGATATATTCACACGCTCAATTTAGTGGTTCACCTCTCACACCAGAGATCCTTGTCATACACTGGGAGAACCCCACAATTCCAACTAAAATCTTAAACAGATCGTTCTATTTCTCCATATTATTTATGGGCTGGGTTTCACCTACTGTAATTATGATTCACTGTGCAGCCACACCTGGCCGTATATCAGGAACTATTATAATTACTGTGCTTTATATAGCCAGCACACTGTTTGGATTTCTCCGTCAAGCTCAACCAACCACCTATATATAAGAATATTCCATTACTCTGATCATAGAACATAATGCAGTTGGTGGCTACACACATAACCTCATGGGTAAGTGCTTTTATCCAACTTATAGAATTAAACTTATTGGAAATTATTTTTTCCTTTATTTATTAATGTGAATAGTCAGAACAGTACAAATACAGTTTAATAATATGTTTATGAAAATAAAATAAATAACTTAAACCAGTAATCACATGTAGAAATGTAAAATCATCAGAGATCAGTTTTTTTTTAATGTAAATATGCCTCATACATGAAAGCCTTTATTTAGCGATTTACTACCACCTTCCACTGACTCTTTGGGGAAATATTTGTCAGAAAATGCAATGTTTGATATAAATATAAATGTCATACTTTTTATATTGCTATTGCTTAAGGGAAGATGGAGATTATAGTTTAACAACTGCCATATGGACATGTCTTCCAATTGGAACTGTAACCTTCCGCCATTTAACACAGAGAGTATTATGGGCCCTATTTATAAAAAATCGTTATCGTTATTGTAAAATACCGATCGTTATCGTAAAATAACGACCGGGTTTTTACCGATAACGACCGTTATTTACGATAACGACCGTTATTTACCGATATCGGTAAATACCGGTCGTTATCGGTAAATACCGGTCGTTATTTACCGATAACGGTCGTTATTTACCGATAACGGTCGTTATTTACCGACCGTTATCGGTAAATAACGGTCGTTATCGGTAAAACCCCGGTCGTTATTTTACGATAACGATCGGTATTTTACGATAACGATAACGATTTTTTATAAATAGGGCCCTATGTTACAGTACACTGAAGACTATTCATTTCCTAATGCTATTCCACTCCTGTCTGAGTATTTAATTAATGTTCTTTCTTCTATCGTCCATACAGAGTCGCCCAGTTGTTGCAATACTGACCTCTGCTTTGCTAGTAATGTTATGCAATACAGCCTGTGTGGAGGAAGAACTGAAACTAGTGCGACCAGGTGTCAGACCAAATGGTAAAAAGTTCCTGAGTATGTACAACTGATAAACTGAACTCAGGCTACAGGTTCACAACAGTCTGTAGTTGCATTAGGAAAACAGGAATGCACACCCATAATTCCTTTCCCTTCATTAAGTGTATAATTAGATCAGATGGTTTACTGTCAGCTGCTGCATTATGGGTAAACACTGATTGGGGTTTATGTATTAACTCTATCCTCTAAAATATCTGAGGGTTTTACATAATATACCCATATATATCTCCAACACAGTACAGAATGACCAACACATGGCAATTATAGCAAAAAAACTTTTAAAAAAGTAAAGTTCAGAACTCTAATATAAGGTTGGAAAGTACATATATTTTATAAGACATATTGGAATAAAATTATAACATTCACTGGATAACTATTATGAGTTAAACTGCAATTATTAATATGGATTTATAATACATAAGTTCCTTTCTACTGGGTTTATGTTACAGAAGGTATCTGAGGGGGTTTAAATTAAGGTGGGAATACACTGGTGGCATAATAACCCTAATTGCACTTGGCTACAAATAGAACAAAATCTCATTCCAAACCACTCCCTAGGGGCTCTAATGAGCAAATTGATTTTTGCTAAGAAAACAAACATACTACCCTACACAATCCCCAACATAGCTATACAAACATGGAAAAAAACACTGAAACATTACAAAACACTACAACAAAAAATGAAACTCAACACTTACCTAGATTCATTAGAAGAGATCATTCCCTTCTTCTCCTGGAAAAAATGTTAGAGAGCAAAAGAATGAAAAATAAAAGATATATACGAAGATAAAGCAATAAATACATATCTACAACTACAAACCAAATATAACTTCCCAGACAAACTACACTATGAATACATCCAGGTAAAACATTTCATTGACAAGAACCTGAGAACAGGACAAGTATCTACAGAAATAGATTCTTTAAGCAAATATTTTGTCAAACATTACACACACACAAAAAAAGGTATCTCTCAAATTTACAAATCATTAAACAATAAAGACCAAATTACTATAACAAACTTCATGCACAAATGGTAGCAAGACCTCAATACAATCTTCTCTATAGACCAATGGGAGGCAGCAATGTCAGCACCATACAAATACACAAAATGTGCCAATCACTGGGAAAACAATAGAAAAATCTTATATAGAACATACCTCACCGCAGTACGTATAGCAAAAATATACAAAACCACAGAAAGCAAATTCTGGAGAAACTGTAACCAAAGAGGCACATTGATTCATGTGTTATAGGAATGTCCCAAAATTGAAGGGGAACCATGGTCCTCCATTTTGTATGTGTCTTATGGAGGCTGCCATTGATTCCTCTCCTCCTAAAGTCTAATGTTTAAAAAAAAAAAATTAAGGTGGGAATAGGGACAAGGCTAGAATTTAAAATGCGAACGGGATGAAGGAATCAGATACTTATGTATTATTAGAAATATATTATAATAATATAAGAATATTACACCACCTCAGAGTTTCCTGCCCTGTATAAAAGCAGTCCTATGGCCTCATGCTTCAATATGGTCAGGGAACTCCTTGGTGCCGTAATATCCTTATATTATACTGTAAGGGGCGCATCAGCATTTATTGTGCCAATATTTTTCATTTTTGTTATTATATACCTCCAATAAAAAACCTTGATGCAATAAGAAAACAAAAGGTCGCCCATGCTTTTAATTTGTAGCAACCAATAAGATGTTAACTTTTTATTGGGCTACTGCAGTTAGATAATAACTGGTTGGTTGCTGCGGTTTAACACTTATCGACACCAATTTATAGGTTTTCCAATACCTATAAGATGTAGACTTATTTTTTGCTTGCAGTAAAGTAGAAACCACAGATTCAGAAAGTCCTTGATTTTTTAAGGAATTCCTCTCAATATCCAAGCCATTAAAGACAGACTGCCTGGATCTGGAAAGAGAACTGGACCTTGGTGAAGGAGGTCTCTTCTGGGTGGTAGGAGGAAAGGTTAAACTACACTCATTTCTTTGAGAAGAGGAAACCATGGCCCTCTTGGCCACTAAGGAATTATGGCTATCACGGTCAGGCGATCCTGTTTGATCTTTTTCAGGACCTTTGTAATTAGTCTAGGCTAGTCTGAAATTCCACTTTTTGAGAAAGCATCTATCACCTTTGGCTTTCCGATACTGGAATCTCAAACAAAAATTCCTGGTTTTTTAATTGAAGTCGGACACCATCAGGTCTTCTTGAGGCCTACCCCACTTGTTCGTGATGGAATCGAAAATCTCCTGATTCAATTGCTATTCGCCTAGAACCTGCTCAGAACATCTGCTATGATGTTCTGACGAGATGGAATATAAGGAGCTTTCATATCTAACAGATGTGTTTGTGCCAAAGTTAGAATCTCTAGGGCTAGAAGACATAGCATATTGGAATGAGTGCTTCTTCTTCGGTTAATGTACGTTTTTCAGATATTGAATGAAATTGAGAAGAGCCAGATTAATTGCCTTCAACTCCTTCATGGTCCAGGTAATGAGCGCCCCAAACATGGATGCTGGCATCCGTCGTTACTCTCACCCAATCCTGGTCTGCCAAGGCTATTGGCTTGAGGTTTGCATCTTCCACCAACCCAGGTTTTGAATTGTATTTGGTTGAAGGAAAATTAATTGATATGGGTCTGTACAATTCTTGTTCCATTGGGACAAGAAATGCATCTGTAAAGGTCTTACATGGACCATGGACCACTTTACCGTTTGTATACAAGAAGTGTGGCGGACACGTAAGGGGCATTTTTGGGGGCGTGGTGGCCTGGTAAGGTGTGTTCCAGGGGCGGAGCTGCCCAGTCTTTGCGGCCGCGGGAGTTTAGGGGGTGGTTGTGGGAGACCACCCCAGAATCAGGGAGACTTATCCATTGATACCTCAAATGGAATCCTACCAAAAGCAGTCCAACAAAACTGACAACAGCCGCTACAGAGTGAGGATTGCAGAGGATTCAAACAGCCTCTATCCGCATAGACAGGAAGCAGGGAAGAGATTTGCAGCTTTCCACAAATCACTTTCTCGATGACATCATACACACCAGGCACTGACAGTCGACTGGAACTATCTTCACTGAGACACAATATTGCGCTGTCGCAGCGAGTGTATGAGTGGCTTAAACAGCTGCCACTTGCTAATAAAGCAATTGGGACACATACACGCCAGACTAGGTACCTGGGTAGAGAGATTGCTGCTGCTTTGCCCACGCAAGGGACAGAAAAAAGGACTGTGGGGGGAAGGAAGTGGGTGTTTATAAATTGCGTGTACCACTGCAAGGCAGAATGGTTAACCCATTAGTGACCACTGCCATGTAAAGGAACAGGAAATGTGTTTAATATATCATTTATAAATCGTTATAATATATTACGCAATATTTTCTTTTCTGCATTTCTAGTTTATTATGGGTTTTCCGTGTTTGATTTAGATGTTTGTATTACAAATTAATTCTAACCAACTGTTCTCCCTTATTTTATGGTACCTATAATAATATTTACTTTACAGCCTGCCAGGTGATGAGATTTGAGCTATGAAGTTCCTGTATGTAAAAGTCTGTTTTGTTAGTGTTGTTACATAACACTCCTGTGAGACTTTATATAAAATGCCCTTTTGCAATAAACGTCCCCCCTCAATTACCAAAGGAACCTTCCAGCAAACACTGTTCTTTCCCTTGGCAGCCATGCTGGCACTAGGCAATATTGCAGTTGGAGTCTGGCTAAAATGCAAGCACTATAAATTATACTGAGATTTGGAACAGATGTAAGAACTTCCATAAGGCTATCATAACACCTGAACATTTAGGCCCCACTGCGAAGCTAAGGAAACAAATTGTGATTTTGCAATGCATTTGTGGGTGCTTTTTAACCCTTCATTTAAGTTTCCTACAATAGAACTAAATCCCAACACATTACCCTTGTGAGGCGCATCCCTGTATATATGACCTCCCAAAGTTACAGAAGAAAGGGGCCCCACTAAGACCTATAGTCAGCAGCATCAACTCTGTAACATTCAAGGTGGCAAAATACCTTGCCAACATCTTAGGACCATTGGTGGGAAGTTCTAAGCATCACATCCAGAACTCCCAGGATTTCACCAACAAGATTGAAGCTATGGTACTCGGTGCAGAAGAAACTATGGTGTCCTATGATGTGACATCCCCCTTTACCTGTATACCCACCAAGGAGGCTGTTGAAATGGTGAGAAAATAGGCCAAGACAGCACTCTTACCAGCAGAACAGATCTTAACCCAGAACAGGTGTGTTCCCTACTAGACTTATGCCAGAATACCACCGATTTCAAAAACAGGCTTTCAAAAAAGTTCTATAAGTAAAAAGATGGATATGCTATAGGATCTCCAGTTTCACCCATTGTGGCAAACCTTTACATGGAGGAAGTGGAAACATAGGCGCTTAACACCTTTAAGCGCATAGCACCCAGCCACTGGTTCCGATACGTGGATTACACCTGGGTTAAAATCCACCAAAATGAAGTACAAGTCTTCACAGAACACATCAGTGCTGTAGACCAGAATATCAAATTTACAAGGGAAAAGGTAGAAAACAACAAACTGGCTTTCTTGGACTGCTTGGTAGAAGTCAGGGAGAATGGTAAACTGGAAGTAGAGGTTTACAGAAAACCAACACACACAGATCAGTATTTGATGTTTGACTCCCACCACCCTTTAGATCACAAGCTGGGTGTCATCAGAACCCTTCAACACAGAGCTGAAAACATTCCCACTAGAACAGGGGTGATGGTTAAAAAAATTAAACATCTCAGAGGAGCCCTTAAAACTTGGATATCTAGACTGGGCCTTTGTCAAATGAAGAGGGAAAGAAAAGAACACGAATACCAACAGTGAAGGGGTAAAGCAAGACAGGAGGAAGAACATAGTCATCCCATATGTAGCAGGGGTCTCAGAGAAATTAAGGATTTTGTTTTAAAAAACACTGTATCCCTGTCTGATTTAAATCACACTGAGGCAGCAATTGGTACATCCGAAAGACCCAATACCAAAACACAAGAAAAGCGACATCATATATGCAGTGCAGTGCAGTGAAGAATGGTCTGATTTGTATGTGGGAGGGACCAAACAGCAACTGCATCAACGTATAGCCCAGCACAGAAGAGCCAATTCCTCGGGTCAGGACTCAGCCGTGTACCTGCATCTTAAGGATAAGGGACATACGTTTAAAGATCGTAATGTCAACATCTTGGCAAACGAACATGTTTGGTTCAAGAGAGGTGTCAATGTGGCCATTTACGTGAAAATAAAGAAACCAAGCCAGAATAGGTGTCGAGGTTAGACACCAACTGTCTTCCATGTACAATGCTGTTTTGACTCCTTACCCTGGGCAATTTTGATAACACCTCTTAGCCTCAATGCATTCACACCTTGCATTCAGAAGATCCCTAACACCTGGCTGTAATATGCTAATTGTGACTTTCCAGGGTACTTATTGCCAACAGATTCTTCTAAAAGTCATTCTGAATTGAGAAAGCCAGTCGGATGACTAGCAAAACGTCATCAAAAACTCAACTTTAAGTCCAGTTGATCTAACTGAATACAACAGATATACAAAAAGTGATGAACTAATTTACGGCAATACTGTCATAAAATAAGAGAAAGGACCCTGCCGAAAGAGCTTACAGTCTAAAGGAAATGGGGTGAGATATAAACACTGAATGTCCTACCGGAGAAATAGAAAGATAAACCAAGTAAGAGCAGTTTTATCGATACCTGAGGAGGCCAGGATCTAAAGAGATCTAAAGATCTAAAGAGGGTGATAAACAGTATCAAAATCTGAGGACAGATCAAGAAGAATAAGCATGGTCTTAGTGCACATCTCAGCAGACATATGTTTTGGAGGATCTACATAGTAAATCTACCTAACTGTCATACACATTACAGAAAGGAAAATACTACTAGAGTACTAATGGCGAAATTTATAACGCAGCGATATCACAAAATAATGTTTGATACTAATAGTTATTTTACGATACTGCCAGTGTAGTTAACCGCCAGAGATGCTATAAAATAACAATCGTATCAATCGTTATTTTCCGATAAGGTCCGCTTACCTGTAGTTTGCTGTAACTGAAACCACCCATGGTTTCGGTTTCCATGATAACCAGTTGATTGTGGTACTCTCTTTAAAGGGTAACTGTGGTCTCCAATTATTCCAAAGTAGTAAGAATTATATAAAAAGCCTTCCATCATACCTTCAATATAAAACTTAAATCACATCTCTAGATAAAATTTTTGAGAAGGTATTGCTGCAAAGGTTCAGCAATATTACTTCCTGGTTGAACACTTCCTGTTTTCAGCCATGTGACCAGCTTATAGTCATGTAAACCAGCCTCCACCTGCATTAATAGGCTCCCCTCCTCAACTGTCAATTTTTCCCCCTGGTACTTCCTGATTTCCCCAGCATTAAGTCTTAACTGAGCATGCTTCTCCCCCGGGGTGGGCAGGCGGGGCAGAGGTCACGTGATGTCACTCAACCTACTGAAAGTAGGAAGTTTGAACTTTCACCCCAATGTCATTTCTCACAGGCTCCAGCCAGAGATGTGATTGTCGGCTCATTGTAAATGAAATACTGCAGGCTTTCATTTAACCTTTACTTGTTTTGAGACCACAGTTGCCCTTTAATATGTTTACCATATTTGTTTTGTTTTTGTTTGTAAAGCTTTCGGTAAACCACATCTACAGTAAAAATAAATGAATAAAAATGTATATTTGCCAGGAAGATAGGCAAGAATACTGTAACTCTCATTCTGCAATAGTAGACAAGAGTTGATCTTCTTAACTGTCTGCTGCAGACCAGCACCACTCATCTATTATTATGGTTCTTTCATTTAGGCTGCATTGATGGAAATCAGTTAAGACCTTTTAACTCAAACTGGAAAAATGGAACGTGCTGGGACTGCAACTGTACAGAAAGTGGAATAACATGTTGTTTTCAGTGAGTACAAAGATGCTAATTCTGCATTTCAGTGGAATGAACACGTTTAACTAATGTAAACAAATGTAAACTTTCTTTCCCTGGATCTCTCCCATATACTAAGTTTAAGCCTAGCCTGAGGAACTTGCTTGTGAGTAGACCTGTTCCCTCTTTAGCTAATTGGAAGGGCAGTGTGACACTACAGACAGAGCTCCTCTACAGCATCCATTTTCACCGTACTCCCCAGCTCCATCCGACATTTCTGTTTCAGACAGTATTACTGGAAACTTCAAAGGGAGCAGAATGCTGATATCTATCTCTTTAAAGTTAAAAGAGATAACCCTTTTAAAACATTTTTGACATGTAGTCGGGCTTCCTCCCCCAGCCCAACCACTATAATAGAATTATCAGAAACTCCCCCAATCATTACTTACCTTCCCTCTTTCCTCCGCCGTACTGTCCCTACCCTCTGCTTGCATGAAACTGCAAGCAGGGGGCCAGACTGGCAGCAGCGTCCCTGATTGGCTGAGAGGCAGCCAATCACGGACGCGGCTGCCGGGTGCTTAGAACGTCGGGGGAGAAAGGTAAGGTAAATAGAGTTCGGGGGACTTTCTAATAATTCTATTATAGCAGTTGGGGCTGGGGGAGGAAGCCATACAATATATCCAAGGGGCTACACATTAGGGGGAGGCAGAGGAAAACGGGTGGGGGAGGGAGGGAGGGGGGGGAGGCAGCAGTGCGCATGGCAAAATTCTCCCGGAGGAGAGACAGGAAGCAGGGGGCCCTATTTATAAAAGATTGGTATCGTTATCGTAAAATACAGATCGTTATCGTAAAATAACGACCGTTATTTACCGATAACGACCGGTATTTACCGATAACGACCGGTATTTACCGATAACGACCGGTATTTACCGATATCGGTAAATATCGGTCGTTATCGGTAAATAACGACCGGTATTTACCGATAACGACCGGTATTTAACGATGTCGGTAAATACCAGTCATTATCGGTAAATAACGGTCGTTATCGGTAAAAACCCGGTCGTTATTTTACGATAACTATCGGTATTTTACGATAACGATACCGATCTTTTATAAATAGGGCCCAGAGTCCTATATGGACTCTGCCAGGCTCCTGGTGGCCAGTTTTCTGGACTTTGGAGGGACATAGCAGGGCAGCCATTTGGAGCTGGGATGTAAGGTAAGGATTTTATCACACTACAGAGTGGGGCCAGTAGTGGGTTAAATTATCGCTTTGGGGGTGGACATGACCTTTAAAGCTTAATTTTTCAATCTGAGGAAATCCATACTAATGGCGAAATTTAAAACCCTGAAAATATGATGGAGTTGGCAGCAATCAGAATGGTTCTTCAAACAATCTACAATCAATGGATAGAGGGGTGGAGGAAATTTTACTGACCTTAAAGGGCATGTCCACCCTTCTAAAAATGTTTTTATATAATATTCCCCCTGTCCCCCAGCCCCAACCGCTATATTTTTATTATTAGAAAGTGCCCCAAACTTTACATACCTTCCCTCTTTCCTCCGCCGCACTGAACTCCCGGCAGCCACGTCCGTGATTGGCTGCCACTCAGCCAATCACAGACGCAACTGCCGGTCCCGCAGGGAAGGTAAGTAATGTTTGGGGCACTTTCTGATAATACTAATATAGCGGTTGGGGCTGGGGGGACAGGGGGAATATTATATAAAAAAAATTTTAGAAGGGTGGACATGCCCTTTAAAGCACCAAAGCCGAGAGCAATTAAAAATGAAACAAAATGAGAACACAGCAGCTTGGTGGAGCACTACGAATCACAGTAGGGCATATGGTAGATTGGTTATAGTTAAATCCTTTTTTTATTTTACTGATAAATGGATTAAGCATTTTTAGGTGTTTTTTTACCAACCTTTTATTTAAACAGGTTTGTTTCTATTTTCTTCAGGGCACACCAGCCATATATACTTGATGATAACTGTGAAGCCGAGTTCAATCCAATCTCCTGCAGTTACACCATCCGCAAGAAGCATGAATCTAAAAATTGCAACTACTATGCCTTGATATAAAGCTGCCAGCAAGTTAAAGGAGAAATAAAGCTGAAAATGAAGTTTCGTTCAGGTGATATGCTATTGAAAAGGGAGACCCCTCTCTCCTCTACTGCTAAAGGGTTTGATCTCATAGTCAGCCAAGTAACTTTCAAGCACCGGCCTAGTAGCTGTTAATGGAACATTACTGGGGCTGATGCTACCAGCCTGGAGCTGCACCTGTAATCAGATGAACCAGTTATAAATTATAATTAAAAAGCCACAAATAAACAGCACCTGAATGAAATGCTGGCGCTATACAGTTGATATACACTGTAAATCTGGTTATATTTGGAAGAATTTCCAAATTTCCTTGTTACCTCTCAAACCACAAATATTGGAAGGTTTGCTTAATGCCCCAGTCAATGTATATGAGTCCAGTCAGTATTTGTAATATATTTTTTACCAGCACCATGGCACAGATTTACTGGCCAGGCCTATTGAATACCAGAAGCTTGTAGTCACACTCAAAATAACTGTGAATTTATTACAAACCAAACATGAGTACAACGTTTCGGGGGTACAAGCGCCCTTCTTCAGGTGCAACACAACAACCATGAGGTTAAATACCCTCCTGTGAAATGGCACTCCTACTTGGGAGTTTCATGTGCAAATTAGCATAATTAATCAGTTCATAGTAAATTAGTACATAATTAATAAACATCATAAAAGAACACAAAGGTCATTTAAAAGAATAAAAAAGGCATAATAATATTTTATAAATAGTTTCAGTGCAATATATCTTAAAATTAAATTCTTATCTTCAAAGTGCATCAAAGTGCATCCAATGTCCTACTAGTCCAAGATGCATGTAGTGTTATAATTATCCAAAGTGCATCCATATTCCTTTAAAATCCCACCGTTTTCTTAATTCTTAATGTCCACTAGGGGGAGTAGAATTTTTAGAGTAGAAAAGTTTTCTTAAGCTGAAAATAAGTTATAAAATTCATTGTTGCAAACATCAATTTAGCTACAAACACAAAGATTCAATCTATTTCTGCTACAATTGTTACTTATTTTTAAACAGTGGCAGAATAATTCATTTAAGGTTGGGAAGACAGGTTACAAATAAGAGGGCCAGTTTATTTCTTCATTTAAACCATAGGGAGAGAGGGTTTCCAATTTATCAGTCTAAAAACATTCTCTTTGTAATAGTCTTTTTTCAAAGACTATTTGCCCCCCATATTTATAAAGCCATGGTATCCCTTTATAGCAATAACCCGACTTTAACGATCGGCATTGTAAATTTATGATCGTTAAACTGACAATTAACGATCCGGTTAACGATTGTAAATTTGCGACAACAAATAACAAAATCATAGATTTACGATCCCCATTAATACCATTGCGGTAGTTTATCTACATTCATTAATTAATGAATGCTCGATCTTAAATGTCCGATAGCGATCGTAAATTTGTGACCGTGATCGTAAATTAACTAAAACACAGTATCACTAAAAAGTGATACCGTGGGTTTATAAATATGGCCCTTTGTTCCCTATTAACCACCTTCAGTATAAGCCATCTTAACTGCGATGTTCGGTGCCTGTGTTCTAGGAAGTGTTTACTGATCGATATCTCATATCTTTTCTTATTTTTTGTGCCTTGTGCCACACCTGAGGAATGGGGCTTGTACCCCCGAAACGTTGTACTCATGTTTGGTTTGTAATAAATTCACAGTTATTTGGAGTGCGACTACAAGCCTTTGTTTTCTATGATTACTTTGCTTCGACTGGAGTAGGAAGGTTTCTGAAGTCTGCACCCACGCAGGCGGTGTGCACTTGGACAATTTGTATATTTCCTATTGAATACCAGCCAGGTGTCATTGTTACATTTGTGACACTCTTAAGCTTCATACCTCAACCTGTGAGGCACGGGTGTCTTCTAAACAGTAGTTTCCTTTCTATGGGCACTGGGTTGGGCTGAGGGTTGAGCCTGGGATCACACGTGTGTACTGACCTTTATGCTCAATAAAGATAAACAGTGTAATTGCGGTTAGTCTCTCCTGACTGAAAATTTGGTCTTACAATTCCTCCCTCACACCTACTAGTGATGAAAGTGTGGAAAAGCACTGGCCCTCCAAATGCCTTTGTAACTGTGTTATTGTGGTACTGTATATATATACTTTAAAAAGTGGGTTGTAAATCCAGTTATACTGGGGTACAATATAATATATAGAGATTGGCTAATGGCTCCAAACACATACTTATCCTATATATACTTAATGATATGAGGCAGCAGGGAAAGGAAAACAAGGTAAAATGTATATATTGATTTAACAAAAGTAAAGATGAAACCTGTATTGGCTATAACTAGGCAAGTAGAGACTATATAAAATATTATTATATATATAATTTTACTAGCAAAAGTGTGCCCGTTGGTGCACATTGGGAATTATGTGTGTGTTTTGTTAGATAATTATTTTTATTGATAGCTCGGGGTCATGCTCTCAGTGATACCAACACAAAGTGCACAAACATGGAAGTGATTTGGGATCTGTCTGCCTCTCCCTTATGCATATAGCTGTTAAGCTGTGGGGCCAGAGAGAGGCTACTTACATCCGTTTAGCTGGTAGGTATCAGGATCCATTCTGAACTTGGTCTCCCTTTCCACCCCTTGCAAGTATCTAGGAGGAGGCTCAAATGGGATAAGTCTGAAAGTCCTAAAAAGGACCCAGGCAATCCCACCGCATAATATGATCAAACACACACACATACTCTCCCATTTTTATTTGACCTGCCAGCAAGTGCCAGGCAATCCTGCCACAATGTGCAATTCTAACTAAACAGCACCATAGGACAACCTGATACCCTTTACAGGATCCAGAATAACATGCTAGGTACATACTTATTAGTATTAACCACATCAGGCTCCAGAGCTACAATTTAGATGGGGTTAGGAGAACACAGGATAGTGATTAGCTATAGATATTAGGGAGAGATGTTGTTAAAAGAGCTAAAAGCTCCCCACAGAGTATATAATAAAGTAGAGCCTGCTTATAAATAGAAGGTACCTCACAGACTCATGTTATTATAATAGTATTGCCCTAATAATATAACATATAAACACATATTTCTTACTTGCAACGTATCTCATTTATTGCTTGTAGCTAAGGGCATGTGTCTAGATGTAATTCATCCTAATGGTATAGAACAGGGGTGTTGAACCTGTGGCCATTCACATGTTTCAAAACTAAAAATCCCAGCATTATCTGTTTGTAGTAATTTTTTTAAATGTCCTTTAATTAAGGCATGTATTAAGATGTAATATAGCCTAATGGTATAGAGCGTGGGTGTTGGACTTGGGACCTTTCACATGTTTGAAAACTTCAACTCCCAGCATTACTGTTAGCAGTAAGTTTCTTCTTTATGTCCATTTGCTAATGAATGTATTAAAGGGCATGTCCACCCCCAAAACTATAATCCCCCCCAGTAATGGCCCCACCATGTAGTGTAGTGTAATCCTTACCTCACATCCCAGCTCCATAGGGTTCTCCTGTAGACCCCCCCTAAAGTCCCAAAAACTGTCCACCAGGAGGCTAGCAGGACTCTGCCTGCTACCTTGCCTCCGGTAGATATTTGCCATGCGTACTGCAGCCCTTCTCCCCCCTCCCTCCCCCTCCCTCTCCCTCCCGTTCTACTATCCCTCCCCCTAGCATAAAACCCCCTTAATATGATGTTCCCCCATGTCTGGCAGCCCCAACCGCATATTTTTTATTTTCCAAAATCTTCCCAAACTCTTACTTACCTCTCCTCTTTCCTCCGCTGCACTGAATGACCGGCAGCCGCATCCGTGATTGGCTGCCGCTCAGCCAATCACAGACGCGACTGCCGGTCCCGCCCCTCTGCTTGCATTCTCGCAAGCAGAGGGTCGGCAGTGCGGCGGAGGAACGAGGGGAAGTAAGTAAGAGTTTGGGGGGCTTTTGGAAAATAAAATATATGCGGTTGGGGCTGCCAGACATGGGGGAACATCATATTAAAAACAATTTTTAAGGGTGGACATGCCCTTTAAAATGCAATACAGTGTAACGACAGGGTGTTGAACTTTTCACATGTTTAAAAGCTACAAATCCCAGCATTCCCTGGCTGCACAGAATACTGGGAAATGTATTTTTCATACATCCTGGAATAAAGCCCTTTTACTTACTTACAGACATTAAAAGCCCATGCTTTAGCAATTCCTACCAAAGGGTTTGAATATGCACGTTTGAAAACTACAACTCATTCTCAGCAGTAAATTTCTTCTTTATGTCCGTTTGCTAATGAATGTATTAAATGCAATACAGTGTAACGACAGGGTGTTGAAAATTTTACATGTTTAAAAACTACAACTCCCAGCATTTCCTGAGTGAACGGAATTCTGGAAAATGTATTTTTCATACACCCTGTAATAAAGCCCTTCTACTGACCTACAGACATTAAAAGCCCATTCTTTAGAGAGTCCTATCAAAAGGGTTTGAACATGCAAGTGATTCAACTGCCCTTCCCTTTCATAGCAATTACACCATTGCTTTATAGAAGGATTATTCAGGTCACTTCAGGCAGTAGGAGTCACACATCCAACCACCTATCTAACAGCTATAATCCATGGAATATTAATGGAATAAACCTGCAGGTCAGAGAATAGACCCTGGCTGTCTGTCACAATGTGCAGTTCAAGCCAAACAGCAACACTGGGGGACCTAAGACCCCCCTTATCATATATACATATCACTTACTGTTCAGCAAACAGCAGCTCTCCTTTTTTTCTATTGAGAGGACAGGGGGGGAGTAAGGTGAGAGACTGTCACATGTTTTACAAAGGAAGTGACAATATTTCATTTGCATTTTCCTACTAACACTTAGAATTTTTTTTATTCGCTAACTCTGCTGTCAATCTTATATTAAGTACACCATTGGATACAACACTAAAAGGGAAGTGATAAATATGTTCCTTGGTAAGCTTACATTGCCTCCATGTAAAACTTCCTGGGGTATGGCTAAACACTCCATTTTGAAGATTCCATTACAAAACAGTGGGGACTGTGCAAGTACTTTTATTTATTTATATATTTTGCCTTATTTACATTTCTATATCCTTTAATGTAATTACTACATATTTGTTAACATTGATATAACTATTTATTTAGTGCTTAAATGACACATAAACACTGTCCCTATGTATATTACTTTTACCCACCCCCACCAACATAGTACCTCCGAAAAACGCAATGTATTCCCCATGAATTTATAAATTTATTTATATAAGGGATATATGATATCCAAAGACACTACACTCCCAATTGCAATAAAGTGATATTTATTAATCACAAGCTGCCATGTGCAATGTTTCGGGGTACACAGACCCCTCGTCAGGCAAGCAGCACAAACAGTCTCAAAAATGGTACACCCTCTCATGGTATTTAAATCATATGAACAGGAAATTATCTCACTAGGAAATGACCTAACTGGGCTACCCATAATCCCCAATTCCAGAACCCTATAACATGGATACTGTATAAGATACTAGGCAGCAGACCTGGATTTTAGAGAAAAAGATAAGAGATCATAGGGCCATATTTAAAAAAAGCTCAGTATCTCTTTTTTGCATCCAGTGTACCCAGTTTTTTCACCCACCACACGTCTTTTTCTGAGTTTCAACACTCAATCTCCTCCCCATTTGAGGGTTTTTTTTTTTACATGTTTAAAGACCAAATATTTTCTGTGTGTCCTGCTTCACAGAAGTTGTCCAGTACTGGGTACTTGGTATTTTTCAATCTGATGTCTGATTTATGTTGGGAAATCCTCCCTTTAATCATTTGGGTTGTCTCCCCAACATATCTGAGACCGCAGAGACATATGATCAAATATAATACAAATTTATTTTACAAGTGTGGTACCCTCTAATGTGGATATCTGGTCCCCCTTCAGCATGTCTTATGGTACCCATTTTTACCATATTTATTGCACCCCAAACAGGGGTATATACCACTCTTACATGGCCATAAAAAAAGTAGAATGGGCAGTCACCAGTTTCAAATACTACCTGCAGTTGAGGGGTACTGTAATGGGGTTGAACATTGCCCCTGCCTATGCCAATGCTTTTATAGCATGGCAGGAGGAGGACCTGGTCTTTGCACACCCACTTTTCACCAGGTATTGCCTGTCATGGTGGAGGTTCAGTGACAATGTCTTCCTACTGTGGATTGGCATCATTCGATCCCTTGCAAATTAAAGGGAGGATTTCCCAACATAAATCAGACATCAGATAGATTGAAAAATAACAAGTACCCAGTACAGGCACACTTCTGTGAAGCAGGACACACAGAAAGATACCCGAAATATTTGGTCTTAGAACATGTACCCCCACTCAAATGGGGAGGAGAGTGGTTGAAACACATTTATTAGCACTATTCTTAGAGTTTTAGATGCCATACAGTGGATATATGAGAAATGTAAATGTTTATTTTGCACAGATATTTTTATTATGCAGTCACTTTAAAAATAATGTATGAGAAACTATTGATGTCATAGGGGTGTGGCTTGTTCCCTCTCATTAATTACTCACTCGGTATTTAAGTCCCCAGAGTTGCACCAGTTGTTTAGTTTGATAAAGGCCAGTAGACAAGGGCTGAAACGTTGCTGCTGTTTTGCACTATGCACTCTTGTTTAATAAAATAAAACCAAGCGCTGAGGAGATCCTCTTCCATATGATTTTTATCTACAAAGTAGTATTGCAGAGACTCTTTGTAGATAAAAATCATACGGAAGAGGATCTCCTCAGCGCTTGGTTTTATTTTCATAAATCATATGGTAGATGATCTCAAATTTATGGTGTTAGAGGGTATACCCCTCAATTTCCAAGGAGACCGCCAATTGAGATTAAAACAGAGGGAGACCTGGTGGATAAAGAAATTAGGCTCTCTTGCACCAGGGAGAATGAATAGGGATTATAATTTATATTTATTCCTTTTATTAATGGGATTATCCATCTGCCCCATATAGCACTAACCACTTTTAATTGTTGCTGTTTGCTATATTTATTAAAGGGCATGTCCACCTTTTTTTTTTTTTGCTGTAGTGTAGGGATCGCTATCCTGTGTACTTTTGCCATATACTTTCATTATTTTTTTGGAACAGTTATCAAGTTATTTTCATTTTTGTGTTTCTTATGGGTGTAGCAATTGATTTCACTCCTCCTATAGTGGGCAGTGTGCTTGTAGTCTATGGAGATATGTCCACCAATCAGAAGGGGTTTGCATAATGGTTAAAATAGCCCTTTCTCCATTTATTAATTAAACATGCAGAATCTGAGTAACTGATTTGCAAGTCCCACCTGGGATTCTGGGATTTTACATTAACCTATTCCCTTCTTCTATAGTCATTAGAACTACATGATCTGATATTGTTGTGTGCAAGTAGCATGTTGATGTCAGTTTATCAATGATATATATAAATATATATATACACAGAAATACGAAGGCACTCACAGGTCTGAAACTTTTGAATGGCACCCAGGCATTTCCTTGCTTGGAATGGAGTGCTGATCGCTGCTGTTTGCTCTATACTAAGACACAACAGTTGTTACAAGCAGAGCTGCATTTATTACAGACTGGTTGCTTTTACACTGCAATTATTCACACTCAGCTTTGCTGCATGTGTTTCTGATATCCCTTTGATTACCATGTTGCTCTCTAGACTGGTTTGCAATAATCTCACTATGGGCCCTATTTATAAAAGATCGGAATCGTTATCGTAAAATACCGATCATTATCGTAAAATAACGACCGCTTTTTACCGATAACGACCGGTATTTAACGATATCGTAAAATACAGAGCGTTATCGGTAAATACTGGTTGTTATCGGTAAATAACAGTCGTTATCGGTAAATACCGGTCGTTACCGGTAAATACCGGTCGTTATCGGTAAATAACGGTCGTTATTTTACGATAACAATCGGTATTTTACGATAACGATACCAATCTTTTATAAATAGGGCCCTATGTTCTATTACTGGAGATTATTTTTGGTGAAATATTGGAACCAGATATTCCAATACATCAATAGCTCTGTTACTCAGATCTCCTGTTGAGTAGTTAAGATAGCAAATCAAACTTGCTGGAATTTTTTTTATATTACAAATTAACAGCCAAATATTGAGAGCCATCTGATGGGAAATCCCCTCTTTCAATGCTGCCTCATAGTGATTACTGAGCATGCCTGCCCTCATAGAAACCTCTACAAGGAATAGTTAGAGGCAGAAACAAATTATACCAGAAATGGCTCCTACTCTATAATTTCTGGGACTTTGAACAGACATTACAGGAGAACCGTTTGGAGCAGAGGGGTAAGGTGAGGATTTTTGAACACTACGCAGTGGGGCCAGTAGAGGGTTAAATTTTAGTTTTGGGGGTGGACATGCCCTTTTTAAATCAAACCTCCCATTTACCATAATAAGAACTGTCACCGAGTACTACAAGTAGTTAGATACATAGTTTCTTTATAAATGAGCACCACACATATTTTTGAATTACATATACATTTTTTTGTATTGAATGTCAATAAAACAGGGAAAAAACACAGATTGTCATGGCTGTGGATTGAACTGATCATGTTGCAGATGTTATATCGTTTGTGGGAAGTAACATTAATATTTCAGTAAAGGGAAGCATTGCTCTGTATTAAAATGCCATATGAAAGTTTTTCTTTTCAGGCCAGCACAGCAATTAATGAAATGTGAAGTTATTTTGGAAAGACGGTAACCACGTCGTATCCTTCTGGTGGTGTTACACGCTCACGTGCGTGTTTTTCACAGTACATTTTCTCTTCCACAAAGAAGTGTCCCTTTTGCTTGAGATTCATTCCACAGTCGCTGCACACATAACATTCGGGGTGACGTGGCTTGTCTCGGATCTTTACAAACACTCCCCTGAGAAAATGAATATTACAGATTATTACTGACCGTATCTGACAAACTTTATTATAAACAATGAAGCAAAACCTTTGTCTTTTATTAAAAGACAAAGGGCCATATTTCTAATATTGAGGCATCAGGTTTTACAGATACTACGAATTAATAAGGTTGTAAAATATCAATGTCAATCATTTTATTCCAGTCAAAATGAGGTCACCTGTGCAAATACTGCCCTGCATAGGGATTATGTGGCTGTTTTTTAATATACCAAGCAAGTTTGTTATTTCACAGCCACATTCACAGTTAAACCATACTACGGAGCCACCATGATTCCACAAACAATACAATTTGCTTTAACGTGAAAGTATCCACTCCTGGGGCCAGATTAAAAAACCTGCGGTATCGTAAAGGTACAGCAGCACATTTACACCCGTTTGGTCATACAATACCAGTCTACCACTATGGTACTGTATAGGGGATCATACAATTACGACTGTGATTGTAAATGTTCGACAATGTTTGTAATTTTACAACAGCGTTACCGTATATACTCTAGTATAAACCGAGGTTTTCAGGCTTTAAAAAAAGCCTGAAAATCTTACCTTGGTTTATACTCGAGTCAATCTTTCTCCTACCTTGTACGGCGGCCACGCGATCCACATCCTCAGTGCGCTTCCGGATGATGTCACTACCCGGCGCCTCTCACTTTGCGGCGCCGAGTAGTGACATCATCCTGAAGCGCAGAGGATTTGGAGCGAGGAGCGAGCGGCTGCCGGACAAGGTAGGAGAATACAACAGGGACACCAGGGCACACAATATTTACAAATAAGAGTAAAACCTTCTGGGAGTTGTAGTTTCCAAACATCTTAAGTGGTTTATACTCGGTTTATACTCGAGTCAATCTCTTTTCCCTCCTTTTTTAGGTAAAACTAGGTACCTCGGTTTATACTCGGGAGTATATACGGTAAATAGTGATACAAAAAAGGGAAAATTGCCAGTACACAGTATTCCTTTAAGAATAATTTAAACAACAATGAGGTGTTAGTGCCAGACGTTGGTCAAAATAAGTAAGCTTGCATGCCATGTCAAGGCCCCTCATTTAATGTGAGTCCCACTCCTATGCATTCTTAGTCTGTAGTGCATTTAAAATCAAGTCCCCCAGCATTGTAGCGATACTGCGTAATAGGGCCCTGATTCTAAACCCCTTCTAAATAAGACAGATATGATCACTGTTAGATAGGTTTAAGCTACGTAATTCTCACCCCATCAGGCGCTTGTTTACTTGAGAAGCTGGATAAGTATTTATTCTATATGTCTGTCTATCCAGACAATTGCTATTGGTTGGTTTTGACTAGCTTGATAATAGATGCTATGCAGAAAATTGCTTTTGCAGTTTTTCAACCTCATATTGACAACTATGGAATTCCAGTGGTTAAGCTGAACAATTTCTTCCATCTTGGTCCTTAACAGCACTTGAAGAGGTTTCTCCCAACCTGCACTACCAAGTACCATTGGAGAAAAGTTGAACTGCACCACTCTATAGTGTAGACATAATGTCATGTTGATACACTAAATCATTAAAATATACATTTTAAAAGCACAACTTTATTAATGGAAGAAATGACTGTGCATAAAACTTTACGTACACAATTCCTGATCCACAATGATCACAAATAGGCAAGTTCTGTCCACTTCCCACGGACGCTGCAACTTTATTAGTGGGTGCCCTTACACTCCGGAATCCAGATGGTTTTTCCCCTAAAAAATGGCATGAGATTAATTGAAAATATTAAACCTTGTTGTTGCTGCAATGGAATTTCAGTGGTTAAACAGGTGTCAGAGAGATCTTGGTACTTAACAGGTTTCAGTTCATTTCAAGTTGATAATAGTGCATTGGGGTTTATAGTTCATGTGCTCACATGCAAAAGACAGAAGACACCACAGAGTAGGTTGCAAATGTGATGCAGTATTGAAAGGATGCAAATGTGATATTCAGCAGTTTCCATGACCATGCTCTACCTGTGTCTATATTGGGGCCGCTCATTTGGCCTGTAAATGAACATTCAGTGCCACCAGATTCTGGCAACAAAAAGAGAATAAGGCGTCATCTCCTAGAAATGTATTCAGTATGTCGGAATAGCAGATTTACAACAGTTGTACCAGTCCAAAAATGATACATATATATTAATATTTCTACTGTACATACACACTCACTGGGCACTTTATTTAGTACATCTGTTCAGTTGGTTGTTAACACAAACAGCAACGCAATGCAATTAGACATTAAACTTCAGCAACCTGTCTTCACACAGATTGGCTGATCTTCTGGGAGTTCCATGCACAGAGATCTCTAAGGTTTACAGGGAATGGACCAAAAAAGGGAAAATATCCAGTGAGCAGCAGTTTAGAAAATTCCCATATTGATGTCAGGGGAGAATGATTAGACTGGATCGAGAAGCAACAGTTGCTCAAATAACAACCAAGCAGAATACCATATCTGAACACACATACAGTATTAAACCCCAAAACAGATGGGCTACAGCAGCAGAAGACCACACTGGGCACCACTTCTGTCAAGACAAGTACAGAAAACTGAGGCTACAATTTGTACAGGCTCAACAAATTGCACAATACAAGATTGGAAAAACATTACCTGGTTAGATAAGCCTCGAGTTCTGCTGATCGCGCGTATGCAGGAAACATATGCGCGATCAGTTGTTTAAAAGACCAGAACCAAACCGGAAGTTCAGGTCCGGCCTTTCATAACCAGCTATTTAAAAACAGCTGAACGTGGACGACTGGGGGGGGGGGGGGGGCAGGGGGGGCTGTCCTCCAATATTGGGGGGGGGGGGGCAGCCCCTGCAGTTATGATGGCTACTTCCAGACGGATAATGCACCATGTCCCAAAGCTCAAATCATGGCAAACTGGTTTCTTGAACAATAAGTTCCCTGAAATTCAATGGCCTCGACAGTAAAGATCTTAATTGATTAAAGCTCGGGCAATTCTTACCATGGCAGCCGACAAATAAAACAAGTTTGGTCAATATGGACCAAAATCTGGGTAGAATCATAACAATACAGATTCCGGCTATGTTTGGGCTGTTAATGTGAGACTCCTTACACCAAACTTCACATGTGACTAACAAACAGGCCTGACGCGTTTCGAACGTAACGCACGTTCTTACTCATAGGCCTATGAGTAAGAACATGTGTTATGTTCGAAACGCGTCAGGCCTGCTAGCCTGTTTGTTAGTAATCGGTTTTAATGTCGGGATAAAGGATTGAAGTTTTTATTGAAAACCTGGGTCACATGTGGAGTTTGGTGTAAGGAGTCTCACACTAACAGCCCAAACATAGCCGGAATTTGTATTGGAAAGCTGACTGCAGGACCAATAGCGAAGGGTCCAGGGCTGTGAGGCCCCTGGACCACCCGACGACGAGGGTGAGTCCAAATTGGTTTTGTGTACATACCTCTACCCATCCGAATTCGGCAGGAGAGGGAGAAGGATGTACAATGCTTTGTCATAAGGATATGGATAATTAAAAGCGAATGACTCGGGGTTAAGACATCCGAGCCGCCATGTAATACTAAGTGAGTGCTGTCAGGATATAAGAGCTATTTGGTGCATTATGTACACCAGCTAATCACATGTGTTGACTAGAGGGTGGCTGACGTGTTTCCCTGCATTTTATATGTTAATCGATGTGTAAAATTATAACAATACCTTCACAAAGAATTAAGGCAGTTCTAAAGGCAAAAGAGGGTCCAACCCAGTACTAGCAAGGTGTACAAAATAAACCGGCCAGTGAGTACATGTATAAATACCACATAATTAGTTAATACCAATACCGCAGCTTTTTACCTACCGAGTCTGTAACTGATCAAATGTTGTAAAACAAATATTTCACCTATAGCCCATTGATAGAAATATATTCGTATTAATTATGTTTCTTGCTCATCTATCTGTCTATTCCTTCTATGCTCCACATGACCAGTGGCATTTAAGGACATAAGCTAAAGAGCACACAGCTTCCCTTTCCTTATATGTAAGATTAAACATTTATATTTATAGTTGGTCCGTCTCTGCACAGAAATTTCTTACACACATAGGATCAGACCTGGGAGAATTAAAGTATCTCCACTCCCGAAATTAACTTTTGGGATTTCAGTTTAATTGAAGAACGGGAGGTAAAAGAGCTCCTGTTCTTCAATTAAACCTGCAGGAGCGAAGAGATACGAAACTTACCCTGTCTTGCGCACCTCCACTGATCTTCTGGCAGGTCCCAACGCAGTTTGTACTGTATGCAAATATGTGCAATGCATAAGTTCAAACTGTGTCAGGACATGTCAAAGGATCAGCGGAGGAGCACAAGACCGTGTAAGTTCTGTATCTTTGTGTTGAAGAACGGGAGGCAAGGCATAGCTCTTTTACCTCCTGTTCTTTAATTAAACTGAAATTTCAAAAGTTAATTTCGGGAGTGGAGATAACCTTTAAGTATTCCATTGTTCCATAATGTCTCTCTAGTGCTCATAAACAGAATATTATCTTTGGCTACAATCTACGAGAAGTATTTCATGAAACCAAGAGATGCAGCTATGAGTGTAGATCGTTATATTGTGTTAAATGTTTGTTTTACATGGTTACTGTACTAAGCAGTGTGGGAGACAGGAGAAACCTGCGAATACTTGCCTTTCTCATCAGTTTCCAAGATTTCCTGCAGCACGAGGAAAGAAGTCGACTGTCTAGGGGGCTCATCTGATTCTCGGTTCTCTTGCAGCATTTTATAAACTTCAGAGTCTTTATCGATGCCTCGAGCATTTGTTGGCTGTGGTATTTCAGCACTGCAGGTGACAAAAGATGGATCTGATTGGTTAGAGATGTAGTACAAGTAAAACAAATAAAGCAACTGCGCTTTTTGTCATATCATTCATATGCGCTATGTGGGCGAGTTAACAGCCATTTTTTACCCATTCATAAAATGGACATGTCGCAGGTGTTAGTAATGCTAATTTCCTCTCATAATTGCATTTACGTGTGTTGCAGAGGTATTCAATGCTGATTGCCTTACCCTTGATTAGATAGCGCTGATCGGAGGTTACTCTAACTTGACAAATACACACATAATCCTACCCTCCAATTGAGCTGTTTTAGCTAGTACATATAACATTCCAGATACCTACGCCATCTCTATAGTCACAGGTTGTGTTAGAATAAAAGCATATGGAGCAGCCAATGAATCACGCAACCTTAAGAGTATTACTATAATACAAGTGCATTTATTGTGCACCCGACTTGTTTCAGACAGTCTAGGTCCTTTCTCAAGTGTGGTTTTAGCTAGTAATGCACTGATTTGTCCAGCTCCTGTGTTGATTAAAAATCTATACTTGGTTTGTACTACTTTAGGGGCAGATTAGTAAGGTCAGCTCATGAAGCAGGTGATACAATGTTACCATTACAGATAAATGTCCAACCGCAGCAACTCCCAACATTCCCCATGTTTCGAGGGCCACTAGGCATTCCTAGAACTTTTTACAACTAAACCATTTAAAACCACCCCTATAGCTTCCTGTGGCGCGATTTGCAAGTCTTTGCATGCCTGACTTTACACTGGCTGATGAAATGAAGGGCTGACTTTACAATGGTTGGTAAACTGGAGAGATGACTTTACACTGCCTGGTAAAATATGTGTCCACAACATAGAATGGTAAATATAAGATGCCCACACAGACTTGAAAATATAACATGCCCAGCCCATAGACTTGTAAATATAAGATGTGCCCACACAGAGTGAATAATATAAGATGCCCTGTAAATATAAGCTGCTCTATTGCCCAGCCCACACAAATTTGTAAATATAACATGCCCTCATGCCAAGCCCATGGAGACTTGTACATATAATTTACCCACAGGGACTGGGACATATAAGTTGCCCAAAGGGACTGGTACATATAATTTCTCACACAGACTGGTAAATATAAGATGCCCAGAGTGACTGGTACATACAAGTTTGACCACAGTGACTGGTACTTACAGGTTGCCCACACACTGGTACATACAAGTTGCCCAAAGTGACTGGTACATGCACATTTGCAAACAGTGACTAAAAAGTAATGCCGCCTTTCATGTGGACCACGGCACGCCATGAGCAAACTTTTCAGTTTGCTTTATGGTAGGCATGCCTCTGCAAGGGCCACAGGTTTGACATGTCTGGTCTAACAGCATACATCCGAGGGGCAAAACCACAAAGAGTAACAGGGTTCAAAGGCAGCCCAAGTCCTGTTCCATTTATGTACAGTAAAAGATGAACATGATGATCAGAGAAATTGATATTACAGATAATAGAGGCACAGATTTAAAGGTTAGGCCACTGTACCTGTGATTTTGTTACTGTAAATACCACTTTAAAAAAAGATAGGGACAACAGTGAATGTAAATTAGACAGACAGACAGACAGGGACAACAGTGAATGTAAATTAGACAGACAGACAGACAGGGACAACAGTGAATGTAAATTAGACAGACAGACAGACAGGGACAACAGTGAATGGAAATTAGACAGACAGACAGACAGGGACAACAGTGAATGTAAATTAGACAGACAGACAGACAGGGACAACAGTGAATGTAAATTAGACAGACAGACAGACAGACAGGGACAACAGTGAATGTAAATTAGACAGACAGACAGACAGGGACAACAGTGAATGTAAATTAGACAGACAGACAGACAGGGACAACAGTGAATGTAAATTAGACAGACAGACAGGGACAACAGTGAATGTAAATTAGACGACAGACAGACAGGGACAACAGTGAATGTAAATTAGACAGACAGACAGACAGGGACAACATTGAATGTAATTAGACAGACAGACAGACAGGGACAACAGTGAATGTAAATTAGACAGACAGACAGGACAGCAGTGAATGTAAATTAGACAGACACAGACAGGGACAACAGTGAATGTAAATAGACAGACAGACAGGACAGCAGTGAATGTAAATTAGACAGACAGACAGAAGGGACACAGTGAATGTAAATTAGACAGACAGAACAGGGCAAGCAGTGAATGTAAATTAGACAGACAGACAGCGGACAACAGTGAATGTAAATTAGACGACAGACAGACAGGGACACAGTGATGTAAATTAGACAGACAGACAGGGACAACAGCGTGAATGTAAAATAGACAGACAGACAGGGACAACAGTGAATGTAAATTAGACAGACAGACAGGGACAACAGTGAATGTAAATTAGACAGACAGACCAGGGACAGCAGTGAATGTAAATTAGACAGACAGACAGGGACAGCAGTGAATGTAAATTAGACAGACAGACAGGGAACAACCAGTGAATGTAAATTAGACAGACAGACAGGGACAACAGTGAATGTAAATTAGACAGACAGACAGGACAGCAGTGAATGAAACAGACAGACATACAGGACAAATGAATAAATAGACAGACAACGGAAACAGTGAATGTAAATTAGACAGACAGACAGACAGGGACAACAGTGAATGTAATTTAGACAGACAGACAGGGACAACAGTGAATGTAAAATAGACAGACAGACAGGGACAACAGTGAATGTAAATTAGACAGACAGACAGGGACAACAGTGAATGTAAATTAGACAACAGACAGGGACAACAGTGAATGTAAATTAGACAGACAGACAGGGACAGCATTGAATGTAAATTAGACAGACAGACAGACAGGGACAACAGTGAATGTAAATTAGACAGACAGACAGGGACAGCAGTGAATGTAAATTAGACAGACAGACAGGGACAGCAGTGAATGTAAAATAACAGACAGACAGGGACAACAGTGAATGTAAATAGACAGACAGACAGGACAGCAAGTGAATGTAAATAGACAGACAGACAGAGACAGCAGTGAATGTAAATAGACAGACAGACAGGGACAGCAGTGAATGTAAAATAGACAGACAGACAGGGACAGCAGTGAATGTAAAATAGACAGACAGACAGGGACAGCAGTGAATGTAAAATAGACAGACAGACAGGGACAGCATGAATGTAAATTAGACAACAGACAGGGCAACAGTGAATGTAAATTAGACAGACGACAGGGACACAGTGAATGTAAATTAGACAGCAGCAGACAGGGACAGCAGTGAATGTAAATAGACAGACAGACAGGGACAGCAGTGAATGTAAAATAGACAGACAGACAGGGACAACAGTGAATGTAAATTAGACAGACAGAACAGGGACAACAGTGAATGTAAAATAGACAGACAGACAGGGACAGCAGTGAATGTAAATTAGACAGACAGACAGGGACAACATTGAATGTAAATTAGACAGACAGACAGGGACAACAGTGAATGTAAATTAGACAGACAGACAGGGACAACAGTGAATGTAAATTAGACAGACAGACAGACAGGACAGCAGTGAATGTAAAATAGACAGACAGACAGGGACAACAGTGAATGTAAATTAGACAGACAGACAGGGACAGCAGTGAATGTAAATAGACAGACAGACAGACAGGGACAGCAGTGAATGTAAAATAGACGACAGACAGGGACAAGCAGTGAATGTAAATAGACAGACAGACAGGGACAACAGTGAATGTAAATTAGACAGACAGACAGGGACAACAGTGAATGTAAATTAGACAGACAGACAGGGACAGCAGTGAATGTAAATAGACAGACAGACAGAGACAGCAGTGAAGTAAAATAGACAGACAGACGGACTACAGCGAATGTAAAATAGACAGACAGACAGGGACACCAGTGAATGTAAAATAGACAGACAGACAGGGACAACAGTGAATGTAAATTAACAGACAGACAGGGACAACAGTGAATGTAAATTAGACAGACAGACAGGGACAACAGTGAATGTAAATAGACAGACAGACAGGGACAGCAGTGATGTAATTAGACAACAGACAGGACGATGATGAAATAGACAGACAGACAGGGACAGCAGTGAATGTAAATAGACAGACAGACAGGGACAACAGTGAATGTAAATTAGACAGACAGACAGGGACAACAGTGAATGTAAATTAGACAGACAGACAGGGACAACAGTGAATGTAAAATAGACAGACAGGGCAACAGTGAATGTAAAATAGACAGACAGACAGGGACAACAGTGAATGTAAATTAGACAGACAGACAGGACAACAGTGATGTAAATGACAGCAGACACATGAATGTAAATAGACAGACAGACAGGGACAGCAGTGAATGTAAATAGACAGACAGACAGGGACAGCAGTGAATGTAAAATAGACAGACAGACAGGGACAGCAGTGAATGTAAAATAGACAGACAGACAGGGACAACAGTGAATGTAATTAGACGACAGACAGGGACAAAGATGAATGTAAATTAGACAGACAGGGCCAACATGAAGTAATTAGACAGACAGACAGGGACAACAGTGAATGTAAATTAGACAGACAGGGACAGCAGTGAATGTAAAATAGACAGACAGACAGAACAGCAGAATGTAAAATAGACAGACAGACGGACTACAGCGAATGTAAAATAGACAGACAGACAGGGACAACAGTGAATGTAAATTAGACAGACAGACAGGGACAACAGTGAATGTAAAATAGACAGACAGGGACAACAGTGAATGTAAATAGACAGACAGACAGACAACAGTGAATGTAAATTAGACAGACAGACAGGGACAACAGTGAATGTAAAATAGACAGACAGGGACAACAGTGAATGTAAATAGACAGACAGACAGGGACAGCAGTGAATGTAAAATAGACAGACAGACAGGGACAGCAGTGAATGTAAAATAGACAGACAGACAGGACAGCAGTGAATGTAAAATAGACAGACAGACAGGGACAGCAGTGAATGTAAAATAGACAGACAGACGGACAGCAGTGAATGTAAATTAGACAGACAGACAGGGACAACAGTGAATGTAAATTAGACAGACAGACAGGGACAACAGTGAATGTAATTAGACAGACAGACAGGACAGCAGTGAATGTAAAATAGACAGACAGACAGGGACAGCAGTGAATGTAAAATAGACAGACAGACAGGGACAGCAGTGAATGTAAAATAGACAGACAGACAGGGACAGCAGTGAATGTAAATAGACAGACAGACAGGGACAACAGTGAATGTAAAAATAGCACAGACAGACAGGGACAACAGTGAATGTAAATTAGACAGACAGACAGGGACAGCAGTGAATGTAAATTAGACAGACAGACAGGGACAACTTGAATGTAAATTAGACAGACAGACAGGGACAGCAGTGAATGTAAAATAGACAGACAGACAGGGACAGCAGTGAATGTAAAATAGACAGACAGACAGGGACAGCACGTGAATGTAAAATAGACAGACAGACAGGGACAGCAGTGAATGTAAAATAGACAGACGGACTACAGTGAATGTAAAATAGACAGACAGACAGGGACAGCAGTGAATGTAAAATAGACAGACAGACAGGGACAGCAGTGAATGTAAAATAGACAGACAGACGGACTACAGTGAATGTAAAATAGACAGACAGACAGGGACTACAGTGAATGTAAAATAGAGACATACAGGGACAACAATGAATGTAAGGAACATGAATGTAAGTGTTCCCAGCTACACCCTAAGAAACCCTGGAATAGACCCTAAAAGCATTTATATGTGGTCCAAATGTATTGATTAAAAGTAACAACAACACATTTATTGGTGGCAATAATCACATTAACACAACGGGGTGCTGTAACGTAACAGAAACTCAAAACTTAAAAGTTGAAACTAAATACCATTTGGCACATGACAAAGAAACTTAAGAGGATGCTTCACAATCCTTACTTCCAAAACAAGCAAGCTGTTCCAGGCATGCTCAGTGTACATTGCCCAGGGAGAGAAAGCTCACCAATGATTCTGTGTCCTTCAGGAGGAGGGAGTGAAGAAGTGACTGAAGCTTTTATAATAAAGGATTTCACTGACTTAAATTTAAAGGAGCAAACGATGCATAGGTGAGCTATAAGTTGGTGAAATGTCCTTTGTCTTGAACTTCTGAATGAATTAGACCTAACAAAATACCCAGTGTAAGTACATTCTGTGAGGGATGCCAAATAACTGTGAATTTAGATTAAGAGATCATGCAATATAATAAACTGTTTATATAGAATAGTGAAGGGAGTGATGGGGGTGTCATGGCAGTAAGATGTGCCAAACTGTCACACACATGCAGCGTGCAGGGTTTACTCCACAGGCAATGTTACCTGGTGTATGATGGGTTAATGGAGGATATCTGTCCATGTAAAGTATCCATAATATTGTCCTGTGAGTAAAGCTGTAAAGGGGAGTTAAACTGGACGTGCATGACTTTAAGTCCAGGAACATCAACTTCCACAGGGCTGTTTGGACAGATCTGTGCCGCTTGTTTTAGTTCTTCGGGGTTCACACGTACTTGGCTTGGAATGGAGGAGGTACTGTGTCTCCGTTGCAAAGAGGAGGAGGAGGAGGTGAGGGACTGGAGAGGGTTATAGACTGAAGCAAGAGGAGCTTTAAATATAGAAGAAGACAAGGGGCTATAGATCAGTATTAAAGATTAAAGAGACAGGACAATAAAAAGGGATCAGCGACAGAAGGGAAGAAAAAGCTAATATTAGTAATGATCAAAAAGCCAAGGATAGAATCATCACCTGTGTCTAGATTCACACAATTCCTAAAGGAAAGCTCATTTCCAAAAAGATCTGACAGAATTCTTAGCACTCAGTGGTCTATATTGGTTTCATATTAATAGTTTACTGCAAATCCAATATTTCAGCTGATTTCCAGGTTTCCACAGGGTGGTGCACCAGTCAAAAGGTTGAGTTTGGGGAAAAAAGGTTTTAAAGGGCATGCCCACCCCAAAACTAAAATTTAACCTTCTACTGGTCCCATTGTGTAGTGTTTGAAAATCTTTACCTTACCACTCAGCATCTTATGGTTCTCCTGCAAGGTCTGTTCAAAGTCCTAGAAATTAAAGAGTAGGAGCCATTTCTAGTGTAATTTGTTTCTGCCTGTAACTGTTCCTCATCAAGGTTTCTATGAGGGCAAGCATGCTCAGTAATCACTATGAGGCAGCATTGAAAGAGGGAATTTCCCATCATGCAATTCACTTGACTTGCATGAACATTCTAGTTATAGCAAATCTGCACACAGCAGAGGATAGTTCAGATTGGATGTCTAAAGATAATGATTTTTTCAGTATTGATGCCCTTTTATACCTGTAACCTTAAAGTAAATGTGCAGAAAGTGCTTGCAATAAACTTTGATTTTTGTTGCAGCATTTGAAAAGGTCTTTTTACTTATTTGCTTCCTGCCATGGGAATGGCGGCAACTAAAAAGTTCCAGTGGATCTTGGACCAATCAGATATTGGGGATGGGTTTTGGAGTCACTAAAGTAGGTGAATGTTCAGTAAGGAGAGCTAGTTTCAGTTTTGCATTTCTTCTGAAATGTTATGCCTTTGTACTAAGGCATGTACTAAGATATAAGCTTATTGAGTGATTCTGATTGGGTAGCTGAAATGGGCAGCCCTTAGCTCAGATGGCTCTCAGTTTAGTTCTCCGTATCTGGCTATCAGTATCTAAAATTAAAAAAAATCCTGAAAACGTTTGGTTTGCTTTCCCAACTTCAGCAGTAGAGAATAAGGAGATGATTGCCAGTCTAGAGAGCAACATGGTAATCAAAGGGATATCAGAAACACATGCAGCGAAGCTAAATAATTGCAGAAAAATTTAAAATCCACCAGTCTGCAATAAATGCAGCCCTGCTTGTAACAACAGTTGTGTCCTTCATTCACCAGATAATCTCTCTGTATATATGCAGTGGTTCAAATTTGTCTTACTGTAGAGTGTTTTGGGGCATTGGGTGTCCCTTTAAGAGATTCCCACCCTTGCCTTTAAAGGAACATGATTATAGGGGTCATATATATATAAAGACACGGTATCACTTTTTAGTACATTTACAGCTACCGTGCGTTTATAAATATGGCCCTAGGTTTTTTTTTTGTTTATATATATATATATATATATATATATATATATATATATATATATATACACACCATTGATAAACTGATTCAATCTGACATCAACATGCTACTTGCACACAACAATATCAGATCACGTAGTCCTGATGACTACAGAAGAAGGGAATAGGTTAATGTAAAATCCCAGAATCCCAGGTGGGACTTGCAAATCAGTTGCTCAGATTCTGCATGTTAAATTAATAAATGGAAAAAGGGCTATTTTAACCATTATGCAAACCCCTTCTGATTGGTGGACATATCTCCATAGACTACAAGCACACTGCCCACTATAGGAGGAGTGAAATCAATGGCTACACCCATAAGAAACACAAAAATGAAAGTAACTTGATAACTGTTCCCAAAAAATAATGAAAGTATATGGCAAAAGTACACAGGATAGCGATCTCTACACTACAGCAAAACATAGTTTTGGGGGTGGACATGCCCTTTAACCACTTTGAGCCCTGTGAGTGCGGATTTCATTTGTCCTGTGATAGTCTCCATAATGTAAAAGCCAAAGTATTTGTAGAGTGAGGGCTAGATCCCACTAGAGCGATAAGGAGCGCGTCCAATCCGCATTGCCAATACAATGCTATCAGAGTGGTCCCACTATGTGTGCTGCCCATCCATTATTGGAACGCATCCGTGCCTGCATGCATGTCCCAATAACATAGATGGGTATAGGATCCCAGCGCACGTACCATATCATGCACAGCAGCACTTTGCATTGCGCTGATGTGCGATAATGGCACGTGTGCCGCGGTTATGTCAAGGTGTGTGTGTGTGTGTGTTTCCCCCATTATAACTAATGCTCATAAATTTATATTAAAAAAAGTTCTATTTATTAGATCACGTTCAGTATAATTTTGAAAGGAAACATATTTTTATAATTATAAACACACTATTCATACCCGGGACTAAAGATTATTGGGTTGATGACCAGAAAATGAACTTTTTAATATATAAGCACCTGATGGAACCTGTTGGAGATTTTATTGGCTGGTAAGTCATGCTGAAAGCACGCTGGAATTTGATTGGCTTCTAGTAAAGGAAAAGACACAGTTAGTTTTCCAGGTACGTATATCATTTAGAGTGGGAAAGTAAATCAGTGCAAACTCACACCAACAATATTAAAAAAATCCACATCCCATAACATTACTGCAGACAAGGTAAAGAGAATATTAATAAAAACATTAAGGTGGTATGGTCAAAAAGTGGAACATAATACAATACTTACACTTTGCTTGGTACTTGGGCACTGCAAGTTGTTTCCACGGCATTATTGAAGTTCTGAATGTTGTCAGAAGAATAGAGGCCAGCTGGGTTGTTGTACTGAGCAGTGATCACTTTGGGGGAGCTGGAAGCTGGGGCAGAAGTGAACGGCATAGCACTTCGATTATGTGCACTTCCTATAGATTTTACTTCCTGCATGCAAGGGGATCAGAAGGAAAATCAGACGTGTTTCTAACATGCAAGCGTGATGTGACATGTCAGCCAGAAATGATGCCATGCACTTTTTCTAGATTTGGGGGCATATTTATAAATAGCACTATTTTCACCATTTCCCTAACGCCAGATTTTGCTATGTAAAATCAATTTTTTTTCTCTGTATTTATAAACGGATTGTTTGGTGAAATAAAATTTGGAGAAAAAGGCGGCAGTAACGATGTCAAAACATTTACCTTTTATTTATTAATATGCCTCTTAGTTTGACATTTAAAGAAAAGAGTCAAATATATCTAAAAGTGTAAGCATGCAGGGCTTACAATCTGACTACTGAACCATGAAAGTTTTTAACAACCTGTGCCATATATGGAATCATTTTTACACCTTGATTTGAATTAAATGTTTGTGACACTGATACTTGTTTCAAAGTCTGTCTTCTTGAACCTTGGGATATACCCTGGGAGATGTAATACTTACCTCCGCACTCCTATTGCCTATCGGGTTCCCGCAATGCCGTAATCACTTGATTTACAGCATTGCGGGATCCAGGAAGGTTGGAAGCGCCAAGGTAATTTAAAAGGTGTTAGTATTCATGCTACAAAGTAGCAAAAAACTAACATAACATGTATTGCATTTGGTCCCTAACCTGTTAATACAAAATGGTGCAGGCCCTAAAAGATTACATTGGGTTTAACTACTTTTAACCCAATAGCGTAACATATTGCATCTCCCTGACCATGTTTAGAAATATAATACATTAACCATATTATATTTGTTTTCCTGCAGGTTGCAATTGAACAATCATTTTGTGGCCACTAGATGGTGCTGATGATCTTTGTTCTTCAATGAATGACTCAACTAGGGTGAGCAACATTGCCACTATCCTGTGTACCCATGTGCCTCATAATGGAAAATAACAATTCTAAAGAGGTACATTATAAATGTTATAAACAATAAACATAGGAAAATCAAAATTCTTGATTAACCGTTAACATGTTCTAATGCATGTGAGATCAGAGAGGGCTGGAATTGATTTTATATATTCACTGTATGTACACGAGTTATTGTTGTCAGTGTCAGAATATCCATCTCAGTCTGCGGAGTATGTGAGAAACTATATGTACATATTGTCTATATTATTAATGTGTTATTCTTGCCTTCTGACCTAAACAAAGGGGGATGGTCTGCGATTTACAGACCTTGAAAAGTAAACACTTCCATTGCATAATTATTTTGTAAATATGTGTAACACAATATTACCTGCTACTTGCAGCAGAGAACAGTCAGTGCAAACTTATATGGGGATTTAGGGATGTATTGTACAAACCACACAATACAATGTTTTAGGGAGTGATCTGAAGGTAACAAGGGCACCGATTAACCCCCCAGAATGTGGTGTGTATGTGGTTTGCACAATAAGTCCCCGAAATTCCATATAAGGTGCAACTTCTCATTTTGTAAAAAAAAATTCCCATGTTAATCTGCTGGTGTATTGAACTGAGACGATTGCACCTTGAAGTGCCTGGCAAGTTTCCACTTATCAATGTACAAGTTGCAGCTAAATAAATAATGAACCTTATAACCAGGACCATCTGCACCGCATTGTATAGATATTGTTTTCAGTAGTGGTTTTAAACCGTTTTTACGTTTGTTAGTGGCAGATAAGGATGTGGCCACCCAGGGCTTGAGATTAGGGATAGAAAGCCAAGGAACCTTAGTGACTGTGAGGAGAATGAATAATAAGACATGCAGAAAGTAGTACAGCCGTGGGTACTGCCAGATGTATTAGTATTTCATTTATATTCATGAAAAGTTTCCTATCTCAATATGGTAAAGTATTGACAAAATAGGGTTAAAACTATATAAGGGGAAATGTAAAAGGCTTCAGGCCTCCAACACATCTGAATATATAGCACTGTACTGAAATGTACCAGGTGTTAACCAGTTCATTAGTTACCATACACCACGTATCTGCAGCTACCTGTATATAATTTAGACTGTATTGCTATGTTTTATATGAATTCATATGGTCTATTGCTCTGTTACTTTCTTCATGTCCCTTTAGTTCATGTCCCTTTAGTTCCTTTCCATTTCCTCCTCTCCTTCCATTCTTACTGTATAATATAAAATCTGCTTATCTGGGTCCTTTAATGAATTTTCAGTCATTTGCGTGTCTGTGTATCTACATAACTATGCCAGGCCTTTCGTTTTTACATTATAGTTGCTCACAACTTTCACAAGTTTAGCAAATCTGAAATGGGAAGAGATTTGAGACATTTCCTAATGATTTGTGTCTATTTAGAGAGGAAATAGCGGAAACATTCTTAGCTATGAACACTGTGGACTGATATCAATTTCCAGTATTGGAAATGCAAAAAATTCCCAAGCCATGAAGTAATGCTGGCTCCCGACACAAAGGTCCTGTTAGAGCTTGTGTCTGTAACTTAATTCTTATCACACCTTATGTTCACAAACACACCCAGTTCTGATGGGCAATTATATCCCATTTCCTTGGAAACTGATCAACAAGTGCAAACAGTAGCTTCAGGCAAAACTTTAAACATCCTGCTCTCAAAACCTTTTGTTACTGATCTGATATACTGGGCACAGCGTACAGGACTGACTCACAAAGACTTTTTATGTCATGTGACGTCGCCTGTACACCCTTTCCCCCTTCTCGCAATGTAATCTGCCTGCTTGGCTCTAAAGCCAGCATTCTAGGAGAGGATTTAATGTGCCTTACTTACTCTGTAAAGTTTAACCATTTCCCATGTTGTGATCTTCCAATAAATGTGAAAAAGAGAAGAAAATGACCTAATGTGCATTGGGGATATTGTGGGGAGTAAAATAAATATCTAAACTGTCTGGTTTGAACATTTCCTTCTTTCATCAATACTTACAAGTTATGTCAGATGTTAGCAGATAAGAAATGTAAACCATTAAAAAAAATTATAAAATATAAACTTTAAAGTTTATACTCTATTCTTCTTGAACTACTCTAGTCACAGAATGGCAGATTTTAGTCTAGGTACACACAGGCCAACTAACAACAGACCTAAGCTAGTACACTGTACAATCTTTCCTCCTGACCGACCGTTCAAGGCTTTTGACCGGTCAGGCAGGAGGAAGGCACGACCGATCGTATGGTCCATAGAGGACAGCATGATCGGTTGTGATTTTCCGATCTGTCCGATAATTCGTCCGTCCGATTTGGACGAACAACAGATCGGCGATCGGTCGAGGCCGCTAAAAGCCGCCATACAATAATTCGGCCCAACCGACCGAAAACACTGAAATGTGAGTCGGTTGGGCCGAATTATTGCATCATGTGTACCTAGCTTTACAGCACAATCTACCCATTGTAGTCTGACGGCCCAAAGATGTGTGCACAGATGGTTATATTACGTGTATTAAAATATGCAGGATCAGGTGAATATTCCAGGCAAGTTCCAGTCTATTTGTTGGCTAATTTTGACAAACAGGCAAAAAAATGTTGCCCAAGTCAGTAATTCCAGCCAATATTTCGGTCTGACCAACTGAATTAGCTGTTTGGAAATACCAAGGTCCATATAATGGCCAATTAGACAGTAATATTTTATATTCAAGTACATTTTACCACAGTATCCTGGGAAGACACAATCATGTATCATCATAAGCTGCTGGGTGCAGTATTATATAAAGCAAATTACTTTCCTCTATATAAATAATGTATCATACACACAATCCCCTTTTTATCATTTCAAACCCATCTTCATAATATGTCCACATTCCAAAATCATTTATAGTAAATAAAAGGTTATCAGAGGTAAGGGCCTTCGTAGTTTAACTAAGAATTCTCTAAAGCTCAGCTGACATGCCTTGCATCTCCCTCTTGACAAAATACTGCATGTGAAAGTATCCTCTTAGTTCACATGCTGCAGTTAGATTTGGAAGGTTTGATGCAGGGGATGCTAAAGGAGTCAATGTGCAGACAGTACCATAACTTTCAGCTAGGGCCCTTCAATTTGTTTATATGGCACCTACCAAGATGTAAGCAGCTAGGGGCAGGGACTTATCTTGTTTCTTGAGTTACAGCACTTAGATATTACTATACTTACTATTTATGTTTTTATTCTTCTGTACTTCTACCCTAATCTAATTGAGGTGCTGCCATACATAACCATACAAGAGATAACTAAGAGGATCAATGTAACAGCTCTTGAGTATGGCAAGAAGCATATCTGTATCTGTATTTAGGATGATCAATTAATGGAAAGCAATACTGCAGCTTTTGCCAGAGTACTTTAAATGTAAAGTTTATTACAACTGGAATTTATTACATGATTAAGCTCTTACTGTTACAGCTCTTACAGTTGCTCATATTTTATTGGTGTTCTGGCCACAGACTATAAATATCTTACCTATAACTATATTGCCCGATCATTTCACATTTCATGTTCAATCACAAATGAATGGGACAGAAAGGGAAACATTGCAGGAACATTGGCAGGCAAAATGGTAAAGCTATTAAGACAATTGTTATATTTGACAGCATTAGATTAAAGGTGCCCATACACATGCGAACCTGGTCGCAAATTCAATCGCCTGATGTGCAAATACACAGGAACGATTGTTCTGTATATACTTTATATGGAACAATGGTTTGTTGGCAGCATGCAGGGCAACAATCCGATGGAAATTGTCCTGTTTGGACCGACAGATCCTAATGCCGATGTTGGAAGTTCATTGTGACCTATCCATACACATGCCTGATGTTTAACAAATCCCGGGAGCAACATGTAATAAACTAAATCTTGCCAGCTCAGTGTTTTTTACACAGGGACATTGTCTTTAGTAATTATGTATATCTTTAGATGATACCTCTATAGCCTTGGGGCAAAAAGAATCTGTAGCTTTAAATGCAGAAGAAATTAGTAATGCAATAAATCACTTCATCAGCTCAGTGGAATGTAGGTCTCTAAAAAGGAACCTATGAAACTTATCAAGGAGGTAACCCAGATGCAGGGTGCTGGATTGCGGTCTTATTCTTTAAAAAGTTATGTTGAAAAGTTTAATTCTCAGAAATGACCTAATCCTTCAAACAGTGATTAAAATGAATTTACCTGTGGATTATGTGCTAAATTCATCTTGTATGGATTTGTTTTCCCATCTTCTGATACAAGAGGTGACCAAATTTTAGACTCTGATCTATGAAAGGACAGACAATATAGTATTAAGAAAATGTATGCAAAATATACAAAATAACAAGCTTATCCCTTCATTTTATCATGATAAATACATAAACAGGCACACGTGGACTTTTTTCATAGTCTTCTAATTGATGTACAACTTATGACATCAGTTTTTGCTGACATCACATCCTACTAGAAATCTTAAGTTTTTTATTAATTCTCTCAATGTGCATTTTTTAGAGTGTTTTCTTCTTCCCAGTTATGGAAACATTAAGAGGGCAATTTAACGCTAATTTCAACGTTAGCGGCATTAACAGAAAAATAGGCAAACAGCTTAGCATGAAAAAAGGAATATTACTGCTGTGGGTCTCTGAAAATTGCTCCTAAAATGTTTTAATATGATCCATCTTCAATAGCAAAAACAAAAGAAAATGTAATGCTGGGAAACTTTTTATTTAAATGTTAGACATTATTTTGGCTCTGCACCATTACAAACCACACAGATATTTCAAGGCCAAAAGCTGGACTGTTCTAGGGACAAAAATGAGTCAGATATGCAGGATCTGTGAGAACTGCAATATATCCATATAATCTGCCTCATTGGTGTGTGCATTAAAATAGTTTTAAAGTCACAATATATTGAAAATTCATATTGGTTAAACAACATTTATCACTGCTAATAGCAAAATGTTAGGAAGCTATCAGGGCGATGCAACAACGCCACACCACACACTGACTGATGTTATATCTGTTATTACTCCTTCCTTTGCGGTGGCAGTGTGGCTAGCACTCTGTTGCTGATAGCTGGCCTTTAAAGTGCCGGAATAGAAAGGGCAGATAGCGATGCTCAGAGAGATGTTAATATAGATTCATTGAGGAGCACCTGAAGAAAACTGATTTGTCTATGTCCGGTTTCCATCTGCCAGGTTAGTGTCCTGGGCTTTCCTGTATCAAAGTGAAGCTGAAGCAAGGAGGCTGGCCAGAAGTCTGGCAGATATAAAATCCGAAGTTCGCAAAGCGGTTTTCATTGTGCTGGAGATTCTCAACAAAATAATATTGGGAAGTAGGAATAATCAACCTCACCTGCCTGTCCCAAGAACTTTTCATTTTCACTTTAAAAAAAAAAGCTCTACCAGGCTCATTTACCCAGAGCCACTATCGCTCTGGGTAAATGCTCATTTCGCGATTCACTATCGTGTTTGCGAATGTGGGATTTACCCACATTTTAACGCCATAAGCAACCGCCATATTGAATTGTGAGCGTTGGGTGTGCGGGTGATTTTTGCATAACCTGCGCATCCGACGCTAATATGGGGTTAAAGTCACGCTAACCGTAGCGAACCGGTTAGCGCAAACTATATATTTGCCCAGTGAGTCTGGGTAATTCGGCCCCTATATACCTTATAATTCTCCTTTAAGAAACTTTATTCATAATTTAAAACAGAAATTAAAGGACCACTAAACCCCAAAAGATATGTCCCCTCCTAAATTTATTATGGTATTGGTTAACACTTGCTACTCAAATGTGGCAACTAACATGCGTTTCAGCAGAAATGGAATGTTTGGTACACAAAATGACCGCATTTAGACCTTCTGAAGGTGAATGCCATATATAACGTTTCATATATTCATTTTGTGGCAGTTCAGAAAAACAAGACCACCTAGAGCCATACAGACCACACATAAGGATTCTTAGTACTCTGGAAACTTTGAGGTTGACCACAAATCTAAGACAATTAAAATGTGCAGAACAGTAAAATCAATAGAATTACCTTCCATCCCTAAACCCTTGTTATAAAAATAAAATAGTAAATGAAGGTTTGCCTTTTACCCTTATAACATTTGATTAATGATTTAGAGTGAATTAGATCCCAGAATTCCCTAAAGGCCAATAAGAAGTGGTGCCTTTCAAAGACAACTGTACTGTTAACATTAAATAAACTAGAATACTGAAAACTTGTTTATGTTTAGAGAACTTCTGCTAATTAAGACAAATACTTTATCCTTATAAAATAAGAATACGCAAGCTGATTTGTCTGGCTTGGTTAGGGATGGTAAAAAGAATGAAGGAGGGTTTATTAAAGGAGCAACTTCTATGAAAGGAGAGTTAGAAGAGATATAGGCTGTGTTTATAAAGGTGTGTGATTGCTATTTTGTGATAAAACGTCTTTAACGAGAATGTAAAATATCGCAACAACAACCCCATCATAAATTATAGATAGGTATTGTGCTACCACGAAGTATCGAGCATATAATACCCCATCGGTCCCCAGGGCCGAGCCCACACTAAGCGCACGCATGGCACACGCGATTGTGCAATTTGGTTCCTGATTGCACTGCAATACCTGTAATTTTCGTGGATTGGAGCGCACGTGAATCGTCCCAAAAATGGTGATCGCTTGTGCTCTGATCAATGAATTGCAGCACAAACAGCCACAGCACACCTAGAGTGTCCACTCTAATTAGACCACACTAGTGTGCATTTTGTTTTACACGCGATCGGATCCCAAACACGATCGGATCGTGTGGTAAAAGGGCCTGATGTGGCCTTGCACTAAATGACCAACCACAGACTTAAAGTTAGCTTTAGTGATAGAAACACAGCCAATATAAATGTACATGTGATGTACAGAGTTGCTAATTTCAGTAATAGATGCTATGAATTCAAAGGCTTAGAAAGGTGCAGAATTATGAAGCCAGAGACAATTGCTTTATTGCTAAGTGTTGACAGTTTTTCAATTGATTTAACTATAAATACGGTTTATATTCTAACACATTATAGGGCATCTATACTGGGTGAAACAAGTTAATTGCCCATTACTGAAAAATGTAATTCCTTCCAACTATCACTGTACAATTATTTTTGTTGATCTACCCCATATTTCTCATTTAAGTGTCTTAGTATCATAAACTATTCTGTTGTGTGCAGTTTTGCTTTAAAGGACTCATAAGAACATCTTTTAGAAAGAATGGCCTCTTTAAAATATGTTGATATATCATAGTTTGTCCTATGAATTCATGACTGTATGCCTGCTATGCTTCTGGATGCCCCATGGAAACTGAGCAATTTAGAAACCTGTACTGAGTCTGTACTGAGCCTGGGCATGCTCAGAAGAGGCAGGCAGGGGATTTACATTCAGTCATTGACTGTGATTCCATAACTGACAGTTGCGAACTGCAAAAACCAGGAAGCGGAAACAGGACATTGTGCAGGATTTAAGGTTAGACTTTAGGGTTTCAGGGGTGATTTACCTGTATGTAAGTTTTCATTTTGGGGCTGGACTTGTCCTTTAACTGGAATGGAACAGTTGGTATGTGTGATTTGTTTGTTGTGATATTTCTTCTCCTAGTGCTGAGCATGCTTGGCTTCACCAAAAACCATGTCAGATGGAAGGCATAGTCAGTTAAAGGGGAAGTTCAGTGCAAATACATATAGTTTTCAGAAAAAAGAGCAGTATTTTTTCATCCCAATGACCTTAATCTGCCAATTCAGCATTTTGTCTGTGTATATACTGACTTCCTGTTTGCAGGACCCCTAGTAGAGACCCTTATGGTCTTGCCCTTGACCCAGCACCTGGGGTGATTCAGTTGCTCAGTAGAGATCTGAGCATCTTTGACCCATCCAACAGCCAATCAGTAGAAATAACTGTTAGGAACATTCCAAGGATGTGGTGCATCCTGGGAAGAAGAAGGACCGTTAGAACCTGAAATGTCAGATCATTAATGTCAACAGCAGGGAACAGCAAAGGGTATGAAATTAACTGATTTTACAAAATGGAAGAGGATATGTAGAATAATTAAGTATGCATTACACAAACTAACAATTTAACAAATATTGATAATTTCCACTGAACTGTCCCTTTAAGAGTGTGTGCTATATAGATATTTTTAAGGTGAAATTACTTTTTTCAGTATAGCTGCCCATTAAATTTAATAAAAACTATTGAAAATGCCATTGATTATTATCCATTATGAACTAAAAGGAATTTATTTTTTAAAACTTAATATTTGTGAATTTTTTTTTTGAAAACATTAGCATAGGACATATTGTTCTTATCATTTACTAATCGCTAACAGCTCCTTACAACATTTTCCAACTTCCACATATTCTCTGCGGGTTTGAAATAAGCACAGGAAATGCTTTGATCGCTATCTTACAAATAAAACACAGGGTGGAGTCATGTTTAATGTAAAGAACAGAGTGTTTAGAAATGACATAAAACTGGCTGATATCTTCCTACATCATAAAGGAATCAACATTTTGCAAAATACAACCATATATTGGACTTTGTAAACTATGTGGACCTTTCCCATGTCTTTCTCCTGTGACTTCTGCCTTTATGTGCTGCTAAATACATTACTGTTTATCTACATCAGACAAATGAACGTGCGATGTGCCCAAAAATTGTACTTGTGTGGAGGTTCCCGTCGGCATTGTTTGGGATCAGTCCTGACAGATCAACAATCGACACCACCACAACCCCCCACACACGTGATTGTTGGCTGAAGGGGCTGTTCCTATTGGGAAGTGCGCACACACACAAACCTGTTAAAGGTGAAGTAAGTCCTTTTTGATTGTTTATTTTTTTCTACCAAATTTTTGGGGAAAAAAGAATAGACACAAATAAAAAACAATGAATGAATGCTTGTGAAGGTTCTCATTCATCCAGGTCATGGTATATCTGATGTATTCAATTAGATCAACTGGACTTGAAGTTTAGTTCTTGAAGACGTTTCGCTAGTCATCCGACTGGCTTTCTCAATTCAGAATGACTTGTGGCAATTATGTACCCTGGAAAATCCCAATTAGCATATCACAGCCAGGTGTTAAGGACGGGATTGGATAGTGGCTAAGTGGTGTTATAGGAACGCCCAGGGTAAGGTGTCAAAACAGCATTGTACATGGCAGACAGTTGGTGTCGAACCCCCCCCACCTCTATTTAGGCTTGGTTTCTTTATTTTCACATAAATGTCCTCCTTGAGACACCTATCTTGAACCAGTCACATTCCTTTGCCAATATGTTAACATTACAATCTTCAAAGGTATGTCCTTTATCCTTAAGATGCAGGTACACGGCTGAGTCCTGACCCGAGGGTGCTGAAGAAACTATGGTGTCCTATGATGTAACATTTCTCTTCACCTGTATACCCACCAAGGAGGCTGTTGACATGGTGAGAAAACGGCTAGGCCATGACAGCACTTTTACCAGCAGAACTGATCTCAACCCAGAACAGGTGTGTTCATTACTGGACTTGTGACTGAATACCACCTATTTCAAAAATACAGGGATAAGTTCTATAAGCAAAAACATGGATGTGCTATGGGATCTCCAGTTTCACCCATTGTGGCCAACCTTTACATGGAGGAGGTGGAAAAACAGGCGCTTAATACCCCAGCCACTGGTTCAGATATGTAGATGACACCTGGGTTAAAACCCACCAGAAGGAAGTACAAGCTTTCACAGAACACATTAATGCGGTAGACCAAAACATCAAATTTACAAGGGAAGAGGTACAAAACAACAAACTGGCCTTATTGGACTGTTTGGTAGAAGTTAAAGGGCAACTATAGTGAAAAAAAAACTGTCTATATACAATGTACAGATCACTTAGTATAAGCTGCCTCACTTTCATGTTGCTGTGTGGCTTCGTTTCTTCACACTGGCAGAAGTTTGTACCAAGCTGTGTAGTCCCCCTCCCCTCTCTGTCTAGTCCCCCTCAAGCAGTAAAAGGCTGTATAAAAAGTCCGGGCATGCTCAGTTGATAGGACTTTAAATGAAATGCTGACATCCTGTTGACCCCTCCCTTCCAGAGCTAGACAGCAAGCAAGCAAAGTGTTGGAGAAAGTAGCAATATGCTGAAGGGAGGGGCAGAGAGGAGGACAAGTGTTGCTGAGATTCTTTACAAGTAAGTTACTGAGCTCTGCCTGTTCTCTATGTTTGGTAATTATTATTTATTTTTGCACCTAAAGATCATATCTCTCCCCTGCTTAGCTGAGATCATAATCACTGAAGACAAGAGTCAGTGTATCAGCAGCTATAGTGAGACCTTCACAAACACAGTGAAACTGCTTGTTATCCTGATACATTTCATTTGCTTTAGTCTATATATTTCATAGATTGCACTGTATGTCCTGTTTGGTATATAGTCTGTATTACTGTATTATATATACTGTATTAGTGTTCCATTTGAGTCACTGATTTTTTTGGGGGGAGGGGCTGTTTTATATTGTGTTATGCTCATATTGCTGGGTTAATGGTTTATTGATTGTGTTTAGCACTACAGCATTTGACTGTGTTGCACATGGTACTTAAAGTATGGGTGAAAGAGTAAGTGACAGTACTGCATGAGAGCTTTGGATTGCGTGGGTGTTTGCCTTTGAGTGACAGATGAGGTGTAGCAGCTCCTACAAATCACAGCATATTCAAAGGCTTATATCTCTGGGACTATGAAGAATTTAAAGAAACTAAAGGTACCCTGGTGGTTGGGATGACTTATAGGATACATTAGAAGGAATTAAAAAAAAACAATTTTCTCACTATAATTGCCCTTTAAGGAAAATGGTAAACTGGAAGTAGAGGTTTACAGAAAACCAACACACACAGATCAGTATTTGATGTTTGACTCCCACCACCCTTTAGATCACAAGCTGGGTGTCATCAGAACCCTGCAACACAGAGCTGAGAACATCCCCACTAGCACAGAGGTGAAGGCTAAAGAAATGAAACATCTCAGAGGAGCCCTTAAAACTTGTGGATATGCAGACTGGGCCTTTGTCAAAAGAAGTAGAAGGTAAGAAAAGAACACGATTACCAACAGTGAAGGTGAAAAGCAAGACAGGAGAAAGAACATAGTCATCCCATATGTAGCAGGGGTCTCCGAGAAATTAAGAAGAATTTTCAAAAAACATCGTATCCCTGTCTGCTTTAAACCGAACAACACACTGAGGCAGCAATTGGTACATCCGAAAGACCCAATACCAAAACACAAGAAAAGCGACATCATATATGCAGTGCAGTGCAGTGAAGAATGCTCTGATTTGTATGCGGGGGAGACCAAACAGCAACTGCATCAATGTATGGCCCAGCACAGAAGAGCCAATTCCTCGGGTCAGGACTCAGCCATGTACCTGCATCTTAAGGATTAAGGACATACCTTTGAAGATTGTAATGTTAACATGTTGGCAAAGGAACGTGACTGGTTCAAGAGAGGTGTTAAGGAGGCCATTTATGTTAAAATAAAGAAACCAAGCCTAAATAGAGGTGGGGGGGTTCGACACCAACTGTCTGCCATGTACAATGCTGTTTTGACACCTTACCCTGGGCGTTCCTATAACACCTCTTAGCCACTATCCAATCACGTCCTTAACACTTGGCTGTGATATGCTAATTAAGATTTTCCAGGGTACATAATTGCCACAGATTCTTGTACAAGTCATTCTGAATTGAGAAAGCCAGTCGGATGACTAGCGAAACGTCTTCAAGAACTAAACTTCAAATCCAGTTGATCTAATTGAATACATCAGATATAATGAATGAATGAAAAAATAACAAGGAACAATGTAGAAAAGAAGGTCTGTGCTAGCTCAACTGGACCTTCCACTAGTCATCCAACTGGCTTTGTACAAGTTGTTCTGAATTGAGAAACCCAGCGGATAACTAGAGACTGTTCTCCGATTACATTTACACGCTATTGCGCGAATTGCATTGCAAGCGGACTGTAACGTGTGTGAAACACACATGCTTTTTACATGTGTTCATGTTCATCATAGTGAGGCTGGGTCTGTATCCCCAGTTTAGAGGGTTCTTGTAGGTAACACATCCTACAGTGCAACGGGACTAAGCTTGCTGGCTTATTGTGTGTAAAAAATAATTCCTTTCTGCATATTTCTCAGTTCTATTGGGTTCTCAGTGAATTGGCTTTGAACACCCTGAGGCTGGTGTCATATTTTCACAAATATTCTGCGCTACTTGTATATTAAATAGGGTAGCAGTGACTGTCTCTCTCGCCCTGAATCTTAAAGTCACATTACGTATATTCAATAGGATTTTTGCCCAAACACTGTGGGTAAACAAGGTTGTTTATTTTTAGTATTGGTTCTTTGACTGCATGTGCTGTACTTTGTCAGTAGGTTTTGTGAAATATATGGGGTGTATTCCGACATCCCTGCCAGTCCTTTTGTAAGAAACTGCTGGTTATACTGTTATTTTGTAATACTAAGGCTGGGTACACGGACAAGTTTTTCTTTCCGACCATCCGTATGCAGCTAGAAATCGGTCGGGATGAATCACGATGTTTGCGGTGAAAGTAGCCTCGGCTGACAGTTCACCATGACCGGTTATGCGGTCCATAGGAGACTGCACGATCGCCCGCGATTTACTGACGTCCGATCCAGGGTAAACAGGCGGCAGACAGCAAAAAAGCGGACGCAGATTTTTCATGCGACCGACCGATAAAGAAATATTGGATGGTTTGCCCGAAAAATTGCTAGCGTGTACCCAGCCTAACAATTTAAAAGGATTATACAGACCTTGACAGGAAATAAGACATATCGAACGTTCAATGTGAATCCCCAACAGGATGTGACCACAACATAGGTATAGTGATTCTACTTCCCCAGCTAACCCCTTGTTAGCATATGGATAATGGAGAAAGGGGATGGTATTGGGATAAAAGTGGATTAACTGATTTCTTGAGGAAATTAAGGGTTGAGGAGTCTGGGGACTGAGAGGTGAGAAGGGGTGAGACTGAGGACGGAGAGAGGAAACCCTGTCAGGAGGATACCATGTTGGATCTGCTGGATGGGGGCCAGGACAAGATGAAATCTACATGTTGTGAAGTTCTAATTTAGCAAACAAGTCATTGTTAATGTTCCATATATAATGTAAATAGTGTGTTTTTATGTATAAATAATAAACTTTTGGACTTAGTTATAATTACTGTATTTTATACACTTTACAGTGTACATTGTATTTAAATCAATGTGGTGTAATGTTACACTATATTGACATATTATCATGATATTTATATCAACAAAAATGTAAGTTATACTAGTGAAAATCAGTCACACCAAGGTGCCCCAGCACACCCTTTGAGAAACCCTGGCGTAGAAACCTGCACAATGCACAGTGCAGTGATTTTTCTGCAATACGGTTGGCTGATCTCAAAGGTTAGAATTGTAGAATCCCTTCTGGGTCATTTATTTTTTAGCTTTAGTTTTCCTTTAATGGGAAAGTTCTGTGGAAAATATCATTATTTTGAAATTAGTTTATATTATGCATACCTAGTTATTCTAAATATTCTCTTCCATTTTGAAAAATCGGTTGTATTTATACCCCTTGCTATTCCCTGCTGTTGACATTAGTGATCTGACATTTCAAGTTCTAACGGTTCTTCTTCATCCCAGAATGCACACTACCTTGGAAGTTCCTAACAGTAAATTCTACTGATTGGCTGTTGAATGGGTCAAACATCAGATCTCAACTGAGCAACTGAATCAACCAAGGTGCTGGGTCAAGGGCAAGACCATAACGGTCTCTACTAGGGGTCCTGCAAACATGAAGTCAGTATTTCGTAAGCATTTATTTATACACAGACACAATGCTGAATGGGCAGGTTAAGGTCATTAGGATAGGAAAACTGCTCTTTTTTCTTAAAGGAATAGTTCACAGAATAAATGACCTATTCCTTTAATGCGTTGATTGAAGAACGTAAGGTAAAGGACATGTGATTTACTTTACTCACAATCCATCGCCGGCTGAAGTGACAGGTCCCGACCACTTCCGATTTCACTTTAACGATAATGCGCATTAGTGTGCATGTGCGCTATAGTGAAATTGAAGCAGGAAGCAGTCGGGACCTGTCAATTAAGCCGGTGGTGGATCACGAGTAGGGTAAATTTACTCACCTTCGTTCAAGTCTCCTGTAAAATTGATTGAAGAACAGAAGGTAAGGCATAGCTCTTTTACCTCCCGTACTTCAATCAATACATTAAAGGAATAGTTCACTTTTTCATTCAACTATTCCTTTAAACTATATATATATCTGCACTGAACTTCCCCTTTAAAAGGAATATCTCTATTTTCATGTTCATTGATATCTCTGTTGTATTAAATTAGATCAACTGGACTTGAAATGTAGTTCTTGAAGACGTTTCGCTAGTCATCCGACTGGCTTTCTCAATTCAGAATGACTTGTACAAGAATCTGTGGCAATTATGTACCCTGGAAAATCCCAATTAGCATATCACAGCCAGGTGTTAAGGGTTGTGTAGATAGTGGCTAAGAGGTGTTATAGGAACGCCCCGAGTAAGGTGTTAAAACAGCATTGTACATGGCAGACAGTGGTGTCGAACCCCCCACCTCTATTTAGGCTTGGTTTAGACACCAACTGTCTGCCATGTACAATGCTGTTTTAACACCTTACTCTGGGCGTTCCTATAACACCTCTTAGCCACTATCTAATACACCCAACATTTTCCAGGGTACATAATTGCCACAGATTCTTGTACAAGTCATTCTGAAATGAGAAAGCCAGTCGGATGACTAGCGAAACGTCTTCAAGAACTACATTTCAAGTCCAGTTGATCTAATTGAATACAACAGATATACCATGACCTGGATGAATGAGAACCTTCACAAGCATACGTTCATTGATATCCATTGTAAATTGGCCAGGCAGGAATGTAGCAGGAACATTGTAAGGTGAGAACCGCTTGACTGAAAATACACTTTATAGACACAAGATAAGATTTTAAAAACGAATGTTGAATCTCTACTGTCTTAAGACGGTAAAAACATTTCACTGTAAAGGATGTGGACAGCCCTATGAACAGACTTACCTGGTGATTGTGAGCACTAATTCATCTTCACAACCTTTGATTTTGTTCTGTGCTTCCAGGTGGGTCATCCCATCTGTGTTTTCCCCATCAATAGATATTACTACATCTCCAATACACAAATCCACAGCTGCAGCGTTGCCCCCTGGTGTCACCTGGATCAACACAAAAGGAATGTGTTAGCTTTACACTACTACAGCTGCCAGTCTGATCCACACCCTATTATCCACACACTCTCCTCTCTATTAGTCCCTATAATATGTATTTACTGCATGTCAGTTTGGAAATAATGCTTATATTATTAATAACATGTGTCAGCTAACCTTATAGATATATATGTCTTAAAGGGAAAGCATTACAGATTGTTTAACGATTGCCCCAAATGAGGTTTATTTAACACTTCAACGCATTGCTTCTCTGTTACAATCCTAATTTGTGGGTTTTGTCTGTTGTTAAGGTGGCAGGGACAAATAATAAGAGTAAAGATGGGTTAATTCAGTTGGGGTGTTTGCGGCCTATAGGTAGATAGGTACTTTCTGGCAATTTATAATACCATTTGCCAGGGCTGTGCAGGTGGCTTTTGGAAAACTATTGCAGCTGCCACAAATCCTGTGCTGAAGTCACGCTCATAGGTTAGGTGAGCATAGGATTTTTTGCCCACCGCACATTTCCTTTGATTGTGTGTAAATATTATCTCACAGACCATGTTGATATTGCTGTGTAATGAGGAACATAGATTTAGCGTCTCCATAAATGTGCTTGACTTCAAAAGAGTTTATCTACCATTACAGTATCAGCATCATAAAAACACACTCACTGATTTATTACCTAGAAAACATAAAATCCCTGTTATTAAAAAAAAACACCTCAAACTCTTTTTTTTGGCCATGTTATATTATTAAACAGAAAGAAGCTACATGGTATTTTATGGCTGTCCAGACCAGGCAACAGGCAGACAGAAATGTTGCTTGTCCTGTTATAATAAAATTTGAGGGCGAATGCACCACTTAGCCAAGGCCACACTGCAATGAACACTTACGTGTGTGTTTCTGCTGTACGAGTGCACGTTGCCATGTGATGCAATTACACAATGTTATGCCCTCGGAGTGCACGCAATAGGGCAAAAAAAGCGGAAAGCGTGCTCTCTGATTAACGGACCAGACACGTGTTTTAAACTCTTTGATGTGGCCTAAACCTAAGGTACATTGATAATACCTAGAACAGTGCACAGTACATACCAGATTAAATAGTACTGCTAATCAAATGATCCAAACACATTAAAACCCAGGGCACCAGCTAAAGGGTATAAGGAAGCTAATGGGGTGACCCAACCACCAAAAACCAATGCCTAGAATACACCAAAGAAAAAAGGCACACCTATATAACAATATAAAAACCCTTTATTATATAAAACACAGAGCACAAAGGGCAAACAAACACCAAGTCAGGCAAGACATAATATATCCGTATTCAAAGGGTGCACAGCCCTCCAACAAAGAATAAAAGAATAGTGGAGGTGCAGAGCAGATCGTACCAAACTTTGGAAAATGACAGACAGAATCTGCTCTTGACTGCCTTAAGCTGGGTACACACATTAACACATTAGCAATACAAGGCCAATCATGTTGGTACCGCGGGATATAGGCTATATGGCTAATGTGTGTACGTCTGAAACAATTGGAAAAGTGCGGTCGGCCCCCTGTACTAACGTATAGGGAGTTCACTGCGATCGTAGGGAATGTGGCGGTTATGAATGATCTCACTATACTTTATATAGGGAGAACAATCGTGTGTATATTCCCATCTTGCAGATTGTCACCTTTGACAGGTTGGTACAGTATGTACCCACCTATAGTCCCTACAAAAGTAGCCGACTCCCTATACTTTAGTACAGGGGGCCAACCGTGACAGAGGGAAATTTTCCAGTCAGAAGGACCATTTCAGATGACGAAAGGTTAACGAAACGGTTGTTTCGCCTGTACACACGTTAGCGATTTAGGGCCGATCCCGACGGTAACAACAGGATTGTCGCCATATCGCTAATGTGTGTACCCATCTAAAGTCTAATATATAAATTCCTCTGGAAAATGTGCATTAAAGCAAATATATTTTGTTAACATGCCTTTATGGTTATCAAGGCAGAACCTGACTATATGGCATGGGGAAATGGCGCTACTTACTACCAGGGCCCAATAATGGATTAGCTCCTAGATTCTGTTTAAGGAAACTATGTGAAGCTTTATCATCCCAGAATAAAAATGTTGCTTATATAAGCACCGGCTGCTGTGGGGAATCATGTCTAAATAAGGTGCCCAGGACTCCTTAAGAAGAGCTCTGCAGATGTAATGCAGCGCCATGATCTGGTTTATATAATGCTATATTCCAATGTGGATCATTGATGAGTTTTGAAAAGTCTGACAGGGTAAGTAGAATGAATCACAGCACAATTCCCTCCAGGTTATACAGTAAAATATAGGAGAAATGTATCTTACTACAGAATAACTCAACTTCTTAGTCCAATTTACCCCAACAAACAGGATGTCCCTTCACCAGTCTGGGACTACAGCCGGATATGTTAGAAATTGTATGGAGTGTATTAAAGCAGTTGGTGAATCTGATCCATGGAATATTGACTACCATGAGCTAGTGGTCCATTGATTATTGTACTAGATTTTAAACTCCAAATGCACATCTCCCCAAACTCTTAACGGACAGTGGAAATATAAGTTATAAAATAAAAAGCATTTAGAATAATTGTATTCACTTCCCTCTATGGCACAAACCAGTAAAAGGAAAAAACTAAAATGACTGTTTATTGATAGATGAGTATAGGGCCATACAGGCGCCAGATTTAGCGGATCGTTTGTCAATCTGCTGGGTCTCGTCCACCTATCCGGACGTCTGTTTGTAGCCTAAGACTGTTTGCGATGAACTAGCTACTAGCAATTTTTAACGGTATCATAGACATTCCATTAAATTTGGTTACCTGCGCACTCATTAGCCAAATGGACATAAAGTAACTTTAAAGTCTCCACCCCAGGAGATTGGCAACCTAAGCAAATTGGTAGGGCACCAAGATAGGATATTTCACTATATAGGATGTTCACGGTTTAGTGCCTCCTTCGTTAAACACCGGATAATGTAAAAATCAGCACCACTCTGTGACATCCAATGAGTAGTTCTGAATAACCAGCCATCCCCACCCCAGCAGGAGTTTTGAAATTCCTCTGTAGTCTGCAAAGCTTGTCTCAAATCGGTAGAGATAATGGCACCTGAGCAGTAGTTTAATAGAAGAATTTAACCCAATGACCCTCAAGGATCTTTGCCTGTGCTTGGGGCAGTTCCTGCTGCAGTCCAGGATTTGTGGCTGCAGATTAAGAACATGGGGATAGGGCCCATGGTATTCATACTGTTCCTAATGTTTGTGAATTCCATGAAGGTAACATTTAGAATTTTCACAGCTTAGTCAAACATTGTCAACAAATCTTTTCAAATCACCTTCTATAAATCTCAATCTATGGACACAACATTTACTTTAAAATAGAGCCAATGTTGTTTTCAGATGTGTTAAGTTTAGCCAATAAGGGATTACCTGTGATCACCTGTACCTTGGTATAGGAAACAGGCGCTGCCTCCTCTGCTTCCCACTGCTCAAGGCAAATGCATGGGAAATCCCAAAGTATTGGAAGTAAATATTACTAGCTCGATGACATAGCACAGTTTATCTGGGGTTACCCTACTCCCTTCCTTAGGGGCATTGCAGTGTTTCAGGGACTACCCTACCACTTGCTTAGGGACATAGCCTGTTGTTTCTGGGAATACCCTACCTCCTTCCTCAGGGACATAGCACAGTGTTTCTGGGAATACCCTATCCCCTTCCTCTGGGACATAGCACAGTGTTTCTGGGACTACTCTACCCCCAACCTTAGGGACATAGCACAGTATTTCTAAAGCTACCCTACCCCCTTCCTCAGGGGCATAGCACGGTGTTTATGGGACTACTCTACCTCCGGGTCAAAGCACAGTGTTTCAGGGACTACCCTACCCCTTCCTCAGGGACATAACAGTGTTTCTGGGAATACCCTATCCCCTTCCTCTGGGACATAGCAGTGTTTCTGGGAATACCCTACCCCCTTCCTCAGGGACGTAGCACAATGTTTCTGGGAATACCCTACCCCCTTCCTCAGGGACATAGCATGGTGTTTCTGGGAATAACATATCCCCTTCCTCAGGGGCATAGCACGGTGTTTCTAAGAATACCCTACCCCCTTCCCCGGGGACATAGCACAGTGTTTTTGGGAATACCCTACACCCTTTCTCAGGGACATAGCACAGTATTTCTGGGACTACCCTACCCCCTACCTCAGGGACATAGCAGTGTTTCTGGGGCTACTCTACCCCCAACCTCAGGGACATAGCACAGTATTTCTAAGGCTACCCTACCCCCTTCCTCAGGGGCATAGCACGGTGTTTATGGGACTACTCTACCTCCTACCTCAGGGTCATAGCACAGTGTTTCAGGGACAACCCTACCCCTTCCTCAGGGACATAGCACATTGTTTCTAGGAATAACCTACACTATTTTTTAAAAACATAGCACAGTGTTTTTAGGACTTACCAACCCTTTTCCTCAAGAACATAGCACAGCGTTTCTGGGAATACCATACCCCCTACCTCAGGGACATAGAACAGTGTTTCAGGGACTACCCTACCCCCTTTCTCGGGGACATAGCACATTGTTTCTGGGAATATCCTATCCCCTTCCTCAGGGACCTTTAAGAACACTACCATTATAACCTATATTTAATTGGCCTATTTTTCTAGATAAAAGGTGTTACAAGCAAAATCTTTTGAAAGACTGTGACTGTAGTTTTAATCAGCTATTGGATATTATCTACATTAATAGACCTTACCTACCATTTATTTTTGCACTATAGGTTATTAAACTATTGGTTTCATTGTTACAGATCATTTTGTTTAATAACTTTAATATCACTGTTTGCAAAACATTTCAATATAAACATTAACAGTGCTCTCTATTGTTCTCCTCACAATGATGTCACTGTGGGTCACATCTACAAAAAACAATGTCAAAAAGCAAATCATTATTATTGTGGATTTATATAGTGCCAACATCTTCCATAGGGCTTTACAATAACATGTATACATTCACATCAGGCCCTGCCCTGAAGAGCTTACAATCTAAACACATTTATTTGACACATCCAACTTATCAGTATATCTTTATGATTGTGGGGGAAACCCACACAAGCACGGGGAGAACACACAAACTCCTTGCAGATGTGTCCAAGGGTGGATGAGAACTCAGGACTTCAGCGCTGCAAAGCATCAATGCTAACCACTGAGCCAACACATCAAAGTATTTGCTCTTTATATGGAAAACTTCACTGATGCTTTGCAGTGAGTTCAATTCTAACCTTGGACACTTCTGCAAGGAGTTTGTATGGGTTTCCTCTGGGCACTCCGGTTTAGCCCACAATCATAAAGACATACTGATAGGTTGTGTAAAATAAATGTGTTTAGATTGTAAGCTCTTTGGGGTAGGGCCTGATGTGAATGTATACATGTAATTGTAAAGCCCTACGTAAGATAATAACTTACATGTCATAACTTGCACCACTAGCTACGGTTTTAGCTGTGATTTCATTAATCCGTAATTGGAGTGCATGAGATTTGCAAAAAATGGTGATCGCATGCACAGTGTGGCCACCCACATTGTGATATTCTGGTATGATAACGGATTGTGAAAGGCAATTGTAAGCACGTGAGAAGCGTGCTAGTGTGGCCCAGCCCTACACTTGCGCAACATCACATCAATTTGACTGTAATGAGTAATTAGTACAGCTCAGGGTTTACCTGCCAATCTTACTATGGCCAGATCATTACTTGAAATTGAGATTAAGGGCACAATATCAATCACAAAACGATTTGCCCAGGTTGTTGGGAGTGTCAGGAGGAAAGTCCACTAATGTATAGCCAGGATAAGTGTTACAAAAGAGCAGGGTACAAAGGCACCAAACAGGAGCAGGCCAGTTTGCAAGTCTCTCCTCTTTGTTACTATAGATACACAGAAGAGGTTATTTAAAAAGAGAAGGAAACAGTGGCTTATAAACATGGTCTATGATAAAGACTATCCTTGTTATGGGTAGGGGTAAAAAAAAGGAAAATATAATTTTATTTGAACATGATCGGTGTGTTTCACTGCCAGTCGTGGATGTCGTCAGAGCCTTTCAAAGCATCTTCAATCAGAATATAATGTGATGAAGGGGCAGCATGGAAAAGTATAGGTAAGTATATCAGAAGATGGAGACTGTGCCCAGGGGTGAGGTGGTTTAGGTCCTCACCCTGGGTACTTTTAAGGGGAGGGGGTTCTTTTTAAGACTACAATTGCCCTTTAACTCCCAGCACTCAACAAAAGCTAAAAAACATTTTGTAAGAAAACATGTAACTGTCATTCCCTGCTTATCTATTTATATTAACAGGATGTATAGTTCACAACCTTAAGGTTCGTACACACATGCGATCACGGGTGCTGTCCCGACGCACGATGCGTACGAACGGCTGTTTCGCCCAATAATCATGGCGTGCATGGGCACTTTATTGGCCAAAGCGGCCACTCATTCGGAGATCTGCCCGGCCGGTCAGGCAACGATCCCCGACCAAATGGCTGTTTCAGACGATAAAATACCCATACACTCCATGATTATTGGCTGAAACGGCTGTTCGTACACATTGTGCGTCGCGGGACAGCACCCACGATCGCACATGTGTATGAACCTTTACACACCTGTAGATAAGACCTTCTCAATTAAGATCTAAAGTGCTTAAGCCTCGTACTAACATCCGACGCATGGAAAAACCAATGACCCCCAAGTGTGTCCATGCAGTCGTTTTGGCCAATAATCGCACGTGTGTATGCATTTGATCAGGCGTCATTCGTTAATGCATGTAGTGGCCGTTCGTGTTGTATAATCGGGTTGTTCATCAGACCGTGTGTCGGACGTGTGTATGAGGTTTTAGGCTAATAGGGATGATCAGAAATCCCCTATTACTGTATACCGTGTCATCCATGTCCTTTTGAACATGTCGATTCTAATGTAACAATTTAGCTATAATATTTTTTTCCAATATATTTTTAACCTAGTTACACTTCTCTATATCCTCTTTTAAACTTCTTTAGTTATAAAGTATAATTATATTCAGGCGGATTTAACGAGCGCAGAGATCATTGTCCAGTGCGCTGCGTACTTGGAATCGTTACCCTGATGGTTTACTGCCAGTGGGTATTTCTGTTCTGTGATGAATTGCTGGTTGACAATAGGTCAAACTTCTTAAAGTTTATAGGCTCAGGTACAGGGAGAGCTTCTAAAACCACAGCTCACACAATGGGAATTCAGCACAGTCAGGAGCAGTGAATAGTGAGTGTACTTGTAATTCGCCTTAATGAAAAACACTTCCAACATGGCTTACTGGATTTTAAAGGATAGGTACACTCAAAATAACAATGAAGTTTAAATGGAAGCTGTATGCCTAACTACCTTGTCCCTTTTTTTTTTCTAGGTGTCTTCAGAGCCTTACTGTGTCTCAGTAAAGTGCTGGCCATCTTGGGTTATGTTTTCAGTCAGGTAAGCTCCTCCCCATGAGAATTGGTGGCCCTCGTTCCAGGCTTGGGTCCATAAATATTGTTGCAGTTACCTCCATGCACGGAGTCCTGTGCGCGTGACGGCATCACGCCGCGCGCTTGTAAGAGTGCGCGCAGCTTGAGGATGTCATGCGTGCACGATTCCATGCATGCGCCGACATCACGTCGCACGCGTCATGACGTCCTGTCGCGCACGGCGGGTGGCGCACGCGAGCATGGAGCTAACTCCAACAATATTTATGGACCCAAGCCTGGAGCGAGGTCCACCAATTCTCGAGGGGAGGAGCTTACCTGAACATAACCCAAGATGGCCAGCACTTTACTGAGACACAGTATGACTCTGAAGGCACATAGGAAATAAAAAAGGGACAAGGTAAGTTAGGCATACAGCTTCCATTTAAACTTCATTGTTATTTTGAGTGTACTTATCCTTTAATAGTGAAACACCAGAAATGCTTCATTCAGAATTTCCTTCCATGTAGGCGCCCCTACATTAGAGCTCATCTCCCGCTAATCCCACAACATTCAATCAATACTTCAGGAACTGCCTGTTGGCAAAAATGAATGGGCCAGGCAGGACCATCACGATCGTGTGTCGGTCATGAAAAAGAAACAAGAGAGGCAGTTCCTAAAGAACTGATTGAATGTCGCGAGATGGGTCGGGAGGTGAGTTCTAATGTCTGGGCACCTTAAATCACTAAAGCTATTCACTGCTCCTGAACATTAAAACTCCCTTCTGTAGAAGCTGGCTTGGTTGATCCTGAAACAATAATCCTTTGTGTTTCATGGCCAGTTATCTATTTCATCCAGCCTAGATTATTGAATAATTACATGTTAGAATGACACCAGTGGCCTTTACACTGCTGCTTATTTCTCTGGATCAAGGCCACATTCAATTTGACAGTTAAAAATGCTCCTTTAGGGCTAGGCCACACTGCTGCGTTTTTTTTGCGTTTGCGCTTGCGTTTGCGTTTGCGATTGCGCTTGCGATTTTTCGAAATTATTGAAAACGCGGCAACGCAAAAAAAACGCGCGTTTTTCGATGCGTTTGCGTTTGCGTTTTGCGTTCTGCATTTTTAATCGCAATCGCATGCGATTTCCTATACTTATTGAAGAAATCGCAAGCGCAAACGCAAAAAAATCGCACATGAAATCGCATGCGATTGCGATTGCGTTTGCGTTTGCGTTTCATGTGGCCTAGCCCTTACTCTATGTTGTGGTCGATTCGACGTTTATACCAGCTGTTACACATATGCATGTATGTATGTATGTATGTATGTATGTACGTACTTACTATCTTAAATATTCATAACATTTAACAATTATTTTACCCATAACCAACTGATATCTGTCTCTGCCCTGAAAATCTAAGCACTGAATCTCACACAATGTATCGGTACATCCTAGGCTAGGAACACACAAGGCAATAATTCAACCAGATCAACCAGTCACTGCATTCTTTTAATGGTTTAGGCCCTCACCATGGGGACTTTTAATGATGAAGTGGGAATGCAAGTATAGTTCCCCTTTAACTTTGTTATTTTGGGGGTGGATATAGTTTTTAGATCCACTGCATTTCAAAGTTGTGCAATGTTCCCCTGTGTAATAGCATAACGGTGTCCATTGTTTTCAAGGGGCTTAAAGCTATAACACTTTATTCCTTCTGCTCCAGGAGTCTCTGATTTCTCAGCTGGCTCAGTATTTTATACAATGGATCGATCCACAGGCTGCCATTAGGTTTCACTCAGTGCATTGTGCACCTACATCTAGGGTTCGAACACCACAGTTGAGATGAGAGGTAAGTAAAGCCCTGCATCATATAGGGTCTCCATGGGGGCCTATTTTTAGGGAAGGGTTTGGCTGCAGTTTGCAGGTTTAGCACAGGTCTGGGGGAAATTACACATGTGCAGATCTCTTGTCTTTCCCAGGGGGTTCCCTATTCAGCCCTTTTAACTATAGTTCACGGGTTTATGTACATTAAACTACAGTTGGCCATACAAGGGCAGGAATCTCAATAGACCCAGAGGGAATTCTCCTGATATATCCCCTTGTATGTTTATGGAAAGACCAATCCTGCCACCATCTCCCCCCTCCATTAGTCAGGACATCCGTCATTTCTGACAGTAGCGTTCCTATTGGTCTGTCACAGGTTCTGCTGAAGGACTGAGAACATATTAGGGACACTGGGCTACGGATCCTATGCAGGCTTTTTGGATGCATAGTCCTAAATCATTTAGTAATGGCCACATTACTGGTAAATGGGGATCTGAGGCCACACTACAACGCACAAAAAAATGCTTTGCATTTTTGTGCGCTTTTGCCATACACTTTTAATGAATTAAAAATGAATGCCCTGTTTATTTGCGTTCGCTTTTTTCATGCTATTCCATAGTCTAGAGTTGTATTAAGGGCTGGGCCACACTAGCGCATTTTCGCTCGTGATTTTCGCTAAAACGGAAATCACGAGGACGAGAAAATTCCCACGATTTCCGTTGCGCGTCCAATCACGTCTTGCGTTCAACTATTTTTTTTCCGCAATCGGTTTCTCTTTGTAAATAGCAAAATTGCATGCGTTAAAAAATCACAATGGATTGCATCACACACAGTAGGGCCTACTTCAGTGATGGCGAACCTTTTAGAGGCCAAGTGCCCAAACTGCAACCCAAAACCCCACTTTTTATTGCATAGCGCCAACATGATCATTTAACCTGAATACGGAGTTTTTACTTTACACAGACCAATACAGTAGATGGAATTGATTATAGATTACCTATTAACCTCTACATTCCCACATAGGAGTTTGAAATCTAAAACAGTGATCATTAACCCTACATTATTAGACAGGAGAGTGTGAGATCTAAAACAGTGACCAATAACCCTACATTATTAGACAGGAGTTTGAGATATAAAACAGTGACCATTAACCCTACATTATTAGACAGGAGTTTGAGATCTAAACAGTGACCATTAACCCTACATTATTAGACAGGAGTTGTGAGATCTAAACAGTGACCAATACCCTACATATTGACAGGAGTTTGAGATATAAACAACCATTACAACCCTACATTATTAGACAGGAGTTTGAGATCTAAACAGTGACCAATAACCCTACATTATTGACAGGAGTTTGAGATATAAACAGTGACCATTAACCCTACATTATAAGACAGGAGTTTGAGATCTAAACAGCGACCATTACCCTACATTATTAGACAGGAGTTTGAGATCTAAAACAGTGACCATTAACCCTACATTATTAGACAGGAGTTTGAGATAAAAACAGTGACCATTAACCCTACATTATTAGACAGGAGTTGTGAGATTATAAAACAGTGACCATTAACCCCTACATTATTAGACAGGAGTGTGAGATTAAAACAGTGACCATAACCCACTATTAGACAGGAGTTGGGATCTAAAACAGTGACCAAACCCCACATTATTAGACAGAGTTTGAGATAAACAGTGACCAATAACCCTACATATTAGACAGGAGTTTGGGATCTACAACAGTGACCAAAACCCTACATTATTAGACAGGAGTTTGAGATATAAAATACCAATAACCCTACATTATTAGACAGGAGTTTGAGATATAAACAGTGACCAATAACCCTACATTATTAGACAGAGTTTGAGATCTAAAACAGTGACCAATAACCCTACATTATTAGACAGGAGTGTTGAGATTAAACAGTGACCAAATACCCTACATTATTAGACAGGAGTTTGAGATAAAAACAGTGACCAATAACCCTACATTATGACAGGATTGAGATCTAAAACATGACCAATAACCCACATTATTAGACAGGAGTTTGAGATATAAACAGTGACCAATAACCCTACATTATTAGACAGGAGTTTGAGATCTACAACAGTGACCAATAACCCTACATTATTAGACAGGAGTTGTGAGATATAAACAGTGACCAATAACCCTACATTATTAGACAGGAGTTGAGATATAAAACAGTGACCAATAACCCTACATTATTAGACAGGAGTTTGAGATCTACAACAGTGACCAATAACCCTACATTATTAGACAGGAGTTTGAGATATAAAACAGTGACCAATACCCTACATTATTAGACAGGAGTTTGAGATATAAACAGTGACCAATACCCTACATTATTAGCAGGAGTTTGAGATCCAAAACAGTGACCAATAACCCCACATTATTAGACAGGAGTTTGAGATCCAAAACAGTGACCAATAACCCTACATTATTAGACAGGAGTTTGAGATATAAAACAGTGACCATTAACCCTACATTATTAGACAGGAGTTTGAGATCTAAAACAGTGACCAATAACCCTACATTATAGACAGGAGTTTGATATAAACACGTGACCAATAACCCCACATTATTAGACCGAGTTTGAGATCTAAAACAGTGACCAATAACCCTACATATTAGACAGGGTTTGAGATATAAAACAGTGACCATTAACCCTACATTATTAGACCGGAGTTTGAGACTAAAACAGTGACCATTACCCTACATTATAGACAGGAGTGTGAGATCTAAACAGTGACCAATAACCCTACATTATAGACAGGAGTTTGAGATATAAAACGTGACCATAACCCTACATTATTAGACAGGAGTTGTGAGATATAAAACAGTGACCAACAACCCTACATTATTAGACAGGAGTGTAGATCTAAACAGTGACGAATAACCCTACATTATTAGACAGGAGTTTGAGATATAAAACAGTGACCATAACCCTACATATTTAGACAGGAGTGTGAGATATAAAACAGTGACCATACCCTACATTATTAGACAGGAGTTTGAGATATAAAACAGGACCAATAACCCTACATTATTAGATAGGAGTTTGGGATCTAAAACAGTGACCAATAACCTACATTTTAGACAGGAGTTTGGGATCTAAAACAGTGACCAATAACCCTACATTATTAGACAGGAGTGTGAGATATAAAACAGTGACCATTACCCTAAATTATTAGACAGGAGTGGAATCTAAAACAGTGACCAATAACCCTACATTATTAGACAGGAGTTTGAGATCTAAAACAGTGACCAATAACCCTACATTATTAGACAGGAGTTTGAGATATAAAACAGTGACAAAACCCTACATTATTAGACAGGAGTTGAGATATAAACAGTGACCAATAACCCTACATTATAGACAGGATTTGAGATCTAAAACAGTGACCAATAACCCTACATTATAGACAGGAGTTTGAGATATAAACAGTGACCATAACCCTACATTATTAGACAGGTGTGAGATCTAAAACAGTGACCATTACCCTACATTATTAGACAGGAGTTTGAGATATAAACAGTGACCAATAACCCAACATTATTAGACAGGAGTTTAGGATCAAAACAGTGACCAATAACCCTACATTATTAGACAGGAGTTTAGGATCTACAGCTGACCAATAACCCTACATTATTAGACAGGAGTTTGAGATATAAAACAGTGACCATTAACCCTAATTATTGACAGAGAGTGAGATATAAACAGTGACCAATAACCCTACATTATTAGACAGGAGTTTTTGAGATATAAAACAGTGACCTTAACCCTACATTATTAGACAGGAGTTTAAGATCTAAAACAGTGACCAATAACCCTACATTATTAGACAGGAGTTGTAGATATAAACAGTGACCAATAACCTACATTATTAGACAGGAGTTTGAGAATCTAAAACAGTGACCAATAACCCCACATTATTAGACAGGAGTTTGAGATATAAACAGTGACCAATACCCCTACATTATTAGACAGGAGTTTGAGATATAAAACAGTGACCAATAACCCTACATTATTAGACAGGAGAGTGAGATATAAAACAGTGACCAATAACCCTACATTATTAGACAGGAGAGTGAGATATAAACAGTGCCAATACCCTACATTATAGACAGGAGTTTGAGATATAAAACAGTGACCAATAACCCTACATTATAGACAGGAGTTTGAGATATAAACAGTGACCAATAACCCTACATTATTAGACAGAGTGTGAGATATAAAACATGACCATTAAACCCTACATTATTAGACAGGAGTGTGAGATCTAAAACAGTGACCATTACCCTACATTATAGACAGGAGTTTGAGATATAAAACAGTGACCAATAACCTACATTTAGACAGGAGTTTGAGATCCAAACAGTGACCAATAACCCTACATTTTAGACAGGAGTTTGAGATATACAGTGACCAATAACCCTACATTATTAGACAGGAGTGTGAGATCCAAAACAGTGACCAATAACCCTACATTATTAGACAGGAGTTTGAGATATAAAACAGTGACCAATAACCCTACATTATTAACAGGAGTTGAGATATAAAAACAGTGACCAATAACCCTACATTATTAGACAGGAGTTTGAGATCCAAAACAGGGACACAAGCAGAGCTGAATGTTATAGCATGTGACCTCTCTCTGCTACAGACAGCCAGTATACTTCTCTCTGGCTTTCTGGTAACAAAATCTGGTGAAGTCTGCTGTACATGAGTGCCCACAGAGAGGGCTCCGAGTGCCACTTCTGGCACGCGTGCCATGGGTTCGCTACCACTGGCCTACTTCCCTAGATTTACATCATAACTAAAATGTCATTGGGATTGCAAAGTGCAAATGGAGAGCAAAATGTGGCAAAAACACTCTAGTGTGGCCTAGCCCTAAATCCCACACATCATTAACACAACAGTACGGGGTCTACCATCTGTTTAACGTTTCAACTTCGCGCAGGACATTATTGCCAGGAATTTTCCCGATATACATATCTATATTATAAAAAGAAGTAGATAAAACAACAGCACTCCACTATATACAAGGGGCATGGTTGGTGTACGCACAGGTGAGGACAACCTGTAATCTTCCAATTAGAAATAGAAATGCTCAAGTTGTGCAGCACTCGTTTATTATGCATAATATATTTAATTGAGTGCTGCACAACTTGACTTTTTCTATATCTATATTATATATACATATATTTTAACTTATCCTGTGTGCAGCCAATGAACTTAAATGTAAAATGGAGACACATAAACTGGAATATAAAGGAGCAATATTCCTGCTCCAATAACATCTACAAGAAACTAAGTGGGAGCGCCCATGGGTGCACACACCCTCTAAGGTTTAGCCAGGCAAAGGGGAACAAAAAAATGTCCTGGAACTACAGGTGTGTAACTGACACCAACAGGAACAGAATGTACAGACTGCTGATTAATAATCACAGTGTCATCCTTAACGGGGCTGTTATTCGGGATCTAACAAAAAGTGAATTAACAGACCTACATATGAATTGGAACATATAGAGCTGAATTGTAATTAATGATGGGAACAGGGGATCAGATGATAAATTCAAATTAATTACAGGTTAGCCCATTTCCACTGTAATGATTGTATATTAAACAATAGGAATGTAGATAGACAAGGCGGATTGTGTATAGCAAATTATCCTTTAATGCAGGGATGTTAAACTTGCAAGCCCTCCAGATGTTTTAAAAAATACCACTCCCAGCATTCCCTGGTGGCACACCGCAGATAGGGAACGCTGGGAGTTGTAGTTTTTAACATATGGAGGGACGAAATTGTGACTGTGTTCAGAAGCATAATGCATGCTGTGTTGGTTTCAGTGAAGCCACCTACCACACCTTGGTACTTAGCCTTATGGCATGTAGATTTCATATGCGTTTGGTTTTAAAGGGAAGAGGCAATGGTACCATATGATCAGTAAGTGAATTAATGCAGAGATGTCAAACCTGCAGCCCTCCAGATGTTTGAAAATGACAACTCCCAGCAATACACCAAAGAATGCTGGGAGTTGTAGTTTTCAAACTTCTGGAGGGCTGAAAATTTGACTTCTCTGTGGCAATGGCAAAGTCCAACTTTCCAGCCTGGAATTGCATATATAGATCTGGGGCCATAGGGGGATAGGCACCTATATTCAACATACACTACTTCATATTAATATATATATATATCTATATATATATATATTATAATATAATATATATATATATCTTACAATCTGATTGCAACAATCTTCTACCAATATTACTTGATGCAGTAGGCCTTGTATATATAATGGTATTGAATTGTACAATTGTATATATAATGGTATTGAGATTGTACAATTGTATATATAATGGTATTGAGATTGTACAATTGTATATATAATGGTATTGAGATTGTACAATTGTATATATAATGGAATTGAGATTGTACAATTGTATATATAATGGAATTGAGATTGTACAATTGTATATATAATGGAATTGAGATTGTACAATTGTATATATAATGGTATTGAGATTGTACAATTGTATCTATAATGGTATTGAGATTGTAGGCAAGTGATGTGGAACCATGACAATTCAGATGTTTTTGAAACTACAGCTCCCAGCATGCTTTGGTAGCAATGTTCAACGAAGGCATGCTGGGAGTCGTAGTTTCCAATGGTTCCACATCAATGTTCTGTTCACGCGTGTTCGTTCCACTGATCGCTAGCAGTAGTCACTCCAATGTAACACACATACATCGATATTAAAGTATGTCTGGACTTCACTTACCCTGGAAATAGTTAATGGCTGATCGAAATCTTTCCCTCCAACTAGTCTGAACCCCCAAGGTGCCGGTCCTGCGATAGCGATGCGTTTAGTGCTCATGGTTTAACTTCCCCTTTAATGAGCTGCTCCCAGACTGTGGAAGTTCCTGTAAGACACGGGGACTTTCTCCCTGATGGCTGTAAGTAGGGGCGTGGTCACTGTAAGACCCGCCCACCCTTCCGCTGCTCGTCCCCCTATTTGCTCTGTATTGTGAGGAGGGTGGTCCGTCCTAAAGACCCTCCCCCCGTCCATTTATCTCACCCTGGGCTGTTCCCTTGTATGGAAGATCTGGTATCACCTGGGAAGGGAATCCACAGCAATGACGTGTGTTAACCACTTCACGGACACAGCTCAGTGTCACCACCGAAATAGAGATGTAGTGGATCAGGAGACATTAACCATAACATTGTGTGGGGGTCAGGGATCAACTACCAGATGGGACAACAAGGGGTCTCAGTGATCCAGTATTGTCATTTCTCTCTCATTATAACCTTATAATTATGGTAATGGGATATTACAATCTACAGGTGCTAGTACTCAGATTATATAACATGTCATGTTCTTATAATGTATAGTACGGGGATCATTATCCATTATAATCTACATGTGCTGCTCCCTGGGGTAGATTCTCCTTTAAAACCTACCCCTGTAGTGGATTTCTATGGGAGGAACTATAAGATTATAGCCTTATGATTTATGGCAAGGGAATATTACAACCTACAGGTGCTAGTACTCATAGAGAATATAACAAATGTAATGTTCTTATAATGTATAGTATGGGGATCATTATCCGTTATAATCTACATGTGCTGCTCCCTGGGGTAGATTCTCCTTTATAACCTACATGTGGAAATGCAAGGAAAGCTCTCCAGACCAAGCAGGGGGATAATGCAGCAGTGGGAATGAATACAGATGCACACATTACAGGTAAAGGGCCAATCCTGTCAGTACCGATATCCCTATCAATAATGTGTGCATCTGGATTCATTTTTACTGCTGCATTATTCCCCTGCTCGGTATGGAGAGATTTTCTTGTATTTCCACATGAAGGTTATAAAGGAGAATCTACCCCAGTCACAAATTATCTCCTTATACTTTACATAGGGATAACACTCATTACTGTCTGTAGTCACATCTTTCAAAGATGACAGACAGAATCTCTATAGATGCCCATCCATACATTAGAACTCACCTCCCGACCATTACCATGACAATCAATCAATTCTTCAGGAACCGCCTTTCCCGTTCTTTCTGCGACTGGCATATGATTGCGATGGTCCCGTTCATTTTTGCGATTGTATGTCGGTCACAGAAAAGAACGGGAAAGGTGATTCCTGAAGTTTGATTGTCATGGGATTAGTTGGGAGGTGAGTTGTAAAGTTATGGGCATCTTTAGATATTCTGTCTGTCATCTTTGAAATATTGGTACTCAACTTTTGTATGGCTGGCGTTAGGCCTCATACACATGTGCGATAGCGGGGGCCGACCAGGTACGTATGATGTGTATGCACGGCCGTTTCAGGCAATAATCATGCCATGTATGGGCATGATTCGGTCTACAAATTGCCCATACACGGCATGACTATCGTCTGAAAAGGCTGTGCATACATATCGTGTGTTACGGGTAGGTACCTACGATCACACATGGGTATGAAGCTTTAGGCAGGTGTTTAAGTTTCTGCACAGAGCAATGGGTGGGTTGGGGGGATTTGTGCAGAAGTTAGCTAGGTTGGCTTTATCCATTAAATGGGCAGTATTTAAAAAATATCGATACTGCACCTTTATATAAATACGGCCCTATAAACTCTGAAATGCATTTCAAATACGGTCTTGCTTGGAGATTATAATAGATAATGTACCCCCATTGTATATGCTGCACAATACAAGGGACTGTAGATGCTTCGAGACTGTCAGTGAGAAGCTGCTCTTGAGTGACCGGTGGTTCCCTCCTGCAAGTTTTACTGAAGAACAGGAGGTAAGACAGAGCTCATTTACCTCCCGTTTTTCATTAAACAGAAAAAAACAATTGTTAAATATGAGTAGATATAACCTTTAAATATCTAATGGTTAAAAACTTGTTCTTGACAATACCAGCAAGAACGGAGCTTTTCAAGCATCTTTCTTTCTACTGTTCCAAGAGAATAAATTGATTCTCTGCCAAGAATACCCCAAACCTTATGTCCAAATTTCATATAATCCATGAGGTTATATTCCCTACTTTATCAGAAGATATATTTAATTAATCTTCACCCAATGCTCCGGGCAAATCTCCCTTCTGCGATTCAGTATCGCATTGCCGCATGTTTTGCGTAGCGTGATTTTAACCCAATTCTAATAGCCGGCATTAAAATCATGTGCTAAAAGCATTAAAGGGCATGTCCACCCCATTTTCTAATATTTGCCCAATAGCAGCTTTCCCTCCCTCAGCCCCAACCCATAAAAGATTTTACTGGAACTCCCCCGATCTTTTTTTTTTAAATTCGTTTTATTTTCTCGGCTCAGTTCAAACATATCACATTATAGTCATATTGCATTAGCATTGGTATCATGTACATAGTCACGATATACAGCATTTTTCGTACAATACATCTAAATAGTGCATATAGGCATTTCAGGTCTAGATGGTATCCGCCACATTATCCTTGCATAGTTTAGCTCGTGTTTTGTATTATGTTCTAGACTGTTGACACCACACAGCAGTATGAGTTATTCACTTGAGCCGTTATTTAATTTGCTAATGTATTGATAACCGACAAGAGGGAACAAGGGAGAAAGAAAGGGGGGGGGAGAGGAGGAAAAGAGGAAAGAATGAGAGGAGAGAGAGGAGAGAAAGAGGGGAAAGAAGAAAAGAGGGGAGAGGAGGGGGGGGGAGTAAACAAGGTTAAATGAAACATTCTCTGTTGTCATTACTATGTTAAGTATGTCTTACATTTACATCTGCATATAAATTATTTTCATTCAGGCTACATTTCCAAATTTGAGGTTAGGCGGACAGGCACCGCCCAGGTACGCCCCAACCCCATATCCCAGGCCCACAGACGGGGGAGTGGTAGGGGAGGAGTGCCAGATTTCCCATATTTTGTCATATTTTGGGGGGCTGCGTCTATGTTTATATATAATTTTCTGGTAGGGTAAGTCTTTGTTGACCAGGTCTAGCCATTGTTGCACTGTAGGTACCTCCGGTGCCATCCATTTGATTGTAATATTTTTCCTAGCGTAGAATAGTATTTGGCTAAGCAGTATAGCTTGATATTTTTCCTAGCGTAGAATAGTATTTGGCTAAGCAGTATAGCTTGATATTAAGGCCATGTTTCTTCATCTATACACCCCAGCACGCAGAGTTCCGGTCAAGATTTTTGGCAGCATGAAAATTTTTATCACGTTTATTTTCCCAATTAGATTTAGCGGTAGCACCTTCCAGTGTAGTAATTTATCTTTGATAAATTTAATGAGTGGTGAAACATTCAGGTTTTGGAATTCTGATGGTGATTTAGTTATGTATATCCCGAGGTACTTGAAGGACTTGACGATTGGTATTGATTGTATGGTGTGTGTTGATGTCGACGTAATGTCGTCTATGGGAAACAGGCATGATTTATCCCAGTTAATATATAGTCCAGATTTTGGGCTAAAGTCGTTTATAGTTTGTTTTGTTGCTAGTAGGGAATCGTCTATTGCACTCAGATAGATAATCATGTCATCGGCGTATAGTCCTATCTTTTCTTCGTATGGGCCTAATTTTAACCCTTCAATATTGGGGTGTGATCTAATTCTGCATGCCAACACCTCTATCGCCAGGGCGAACAGAAGTGGTGATATTGGGCATCCCTGTCTTGTGCCACGGTGTAGTTGGAATGGTTCAGAGGTGGTTCCCTGTATAGTGATTCTGGCTATGGGCGAAGAGTACAGCAGCCGGATCCATGCTATATATATCGGTCCGAAACCATATCCCTTTAGAGCCTCCCACATATATACCCATTCGACCGAGTCGAACGCTTTTCTAGCGTCCAGGGAGAGTATTATCCTGTGGCCGGTGTTGTCATGGTCTATTTGGGTTTGGATCAAAGTTCTCCTGATATTTATGGAGGTGGACTTATTAGGCATGAAGCCGGTCTGTTCCTTGGCGATCAGTGTGGTGATGACGTTCTGCAGCCTATTTGCCAATATTTTCGCCAGTATTTTGTAGTCACCGGTTAGTAGTGATATGGGTCGATAGGAGTCCCTATTCTCTGGTGGTTTTCCTGGTTTTAACAGAACTATAATGTTAGCTTCGCGTAGTGATTTAGGCAACTGACCTGTATTGAATGCCTCATTGTACATATCTAGTAGCGGGCCGGACAGGGTCTCTTCGTACTTTTTAAATATCTCTATCGGTAGCCCATCGAGGCCTGGGGCCTTACCATTTTGTAGTTGTTGGATCGCCTTTTTCACTTCAGCAATCGAGATTGGGGATTCTAAAGAGTTGCATTGCTCCACTGTGAGTTGGGGTAGGTTAGTGTGTGCTATATATTCAGCTATTTCTTGTTGTGAGGCGGTAAGATTGGAGGCGTATAGATTTGTGTAGTATCTTTGGAAACTGTATATAATGTCCAAGGGGTTCTGTATTCTTCCCAGGATTGGATCCTGAATTTCTAATATTGCAGTAGGGGTATTTATGTTTTTTGTCATATATGTTAATAGCTTGGCTGACTGATTTCCTAGTTCAAAAAAGGTCTGTTTGTTAAAGAATTGCTTTCGCTCTGCCTTGTCCCGTAGAAGTGTGCTGTATGCTCGTTGCTCTAGTAGTAGTTTTCCGTACGTTGTGGGGTTGGGTGATTGCGTATATTCCTGTTCTGCAGTTAATGTTTTAATTCTTTGGGCTTCTTCACTTTCCCTAGTTAATCTTTTAATATATGAGATTGTGCTTTTTAGGATACCTCTCAGAAATGCCTTCATTGCATCCCATTGTATTAATGGTGATACAGATCCTTGATCTATCTTGAGGTAGTCTTGCAATTTTTGCAGCGTTTGGTCATCTTCTGGGAATTGCGATAGCCAGAATGGGTGTATTTTCCAGAAGCGTGTGGGGTGTGTTGGGGTGTTTCCTGCCAGTTGAATTAGGAGTGGGGCATGATCTGAGGGTCCTCGTGGTAGAGTTTCTACTTTTTGTATTTTCCAGGTTAGAGTGGTGGATACAAATATGTAGTCTATTCTGGATAGAGTTCCATAAGTTGCCGAGTGGCATGTAAACATTGGTTTGTTTGGATTCATGTAGTTCCATGAGTCCACCCAGTTCCAGTCCTGTATAAATTGGTATAATTGCGTGTTACTTTGTTGTTGTTGGCCCTGGGGGATTCTAGCTGGTAGCCTGTCGCTCAGTTCGTTTAGAACTAAGTTGAAATCCCCAAGGCTAATAATCTGTGCCTGGGGGAATTGTGAAATAAATGGTAGGGCCTGAGTTAGCAGGTTAATACTTGCTGGGGGGGGGGGGTTGTAGAAGTTTAATATTACATATGGTGCAGAGTTTATCTCGAGTGCTGTGAATACAAATCTACCTTTGGTGTCAGCCTTGCTTTGCCAGATTTTATATCGGACTGTATTTCTGAATAGCGTTGACACACCCCTAGAGTACGTGGAATGGCAGCTGTGTGATGCCCACCCCACCCATGGTTTTTGTAAATATTTGGTATCTTGGGTTAAGGGGTGCGTCTCCTGTAGGCATACTATATCTGGCGATTGCCTGCGTATTACATCCTGTATGATGCTTCTCTTCCTAGGGTTACCCATCCCCCAGATATTCCATGTCATAATTTTAATTTGAGAGCTCATGATCTATCGTTTGTTAGTTTGGTCCAGGGGTTTAATAGGCCCCCCGGGCCGGCGCCCGTCCGTCCCCCCCCCCACTTTACCTTGCAGACATACATTTATTGAACAGAGATTGCTTATAACTTGAATAACAATTAACCAAAAAAAGAAATAATTCAAATAATTCAACATTAAACCAACATAATCCCAAAACATCATATCAGGGGTTACCGTAGTAACCATATACCCCGAATAGAGGGAAGAATGACGAACTGAGAGGCTCTTGCTCCCGGTCCCTATATTATAGAGCAGAACAGAGTATGGGACGAGCGAGTGGCCGCAGCGCAGCCGCTTGTCCAGCTCCGCGGGCATCCCCAGTCGGTGTTTTTTTTTTTTTTTTGGGGGGGGTTTACACAAAGGTTATATCGGCCACACCCACTCCGCTGACCAGCAGTATTTTCAGTTTAGGGTTTAGAGTATCAGATCCCGGTTTCCCAGCCAGCGGGGAGCGTGACCAATTCAAAAGGGGGTTGAGATTCTATAGCTATCTACCATATCGGGGGCAAAGTGTAAATGTATTTTTCAAATCACAGAGTTATATCAGTTCGTGTACCCTGCATCTTGGTGTTTCTTCAGTTCTTGTGTGTTTGTCCTTGTACCAGTGTTGGCACAAGGCCAAAATTTGTGGCCATTTTGACCTTTATGCAACCAGACACCCGACTCGGGTGGTACACCAGAATGTCATAGTTATAGCCTATATCCTAGTTCACAAGGTTGGCCGCAGGCTCACCTCAGGGTCCAGCAGGGGAGATCAAATCCAGCCCCTCTCTAGTGACCAATCTATTACGACCCCAACCGAGCCGCCCCAGCCGCCACCAGCACTCCAAAGTAATATACATTAGGGCGGACCAACCGGTCCAGCATGCACATCAACCGCAGTGTTCCAGCCCCCCCCCTCCCCCGGGTCGACCCGGTGTTATCTGCGGTGTCATAACCATCATACTTTACCGGTCAGTCGGCCACATGGTTCAGTCGGTTTTTAATAATATGTAGATCTTTCTTGGATTTCAGGGTGCTATACCACTGGTATCTAACCACTCAGTGGCCTCCGCTGGCGATGCAAAGTAGTATGTGTTGTTGCCCTTGATAATCCGGAGTTTTGCTGGGAACATCATGGAGTACTCCAGGTTAGCCTTACGGAGACGTTGTTTAACTGCGGTGAATGATGCCCTTTGCTTCTGCAGATCCGGTAAATAATCAGGGTAGATAGATATTGTTGCGTCTCCATGCTGCAGCGGTGCTTGGTTCCTGGCCATGCTCAGTATACTGTCCCTGTCTCTTGAATTTAGCAAGCGTGCTATCAGTGGTCTCGGCCTGGCTCCTGTTGGCGGTATCTTGTTTGGTATTCGGTGGGCCCTCTCCACCATGAATGCCGCGCTGAGGTTATTTCTGTCTAGTTTCGTAATTAACCACTCCTCCACGAATTCAGTAGGCCTGGCGCCCTCAGCCCGCTCCGGAAAGCCCACCAGTCGGATATTTTGCCTCCTAGACCTGTTTTCCAGATCTTCTGCCTTAAGCTTGTATAGATTTAGTTGTTGCTGGAGTGTTTGTATATCCCCCTGGACAGGTTGCAGAGTGTCCTCCACATTGGAGATGCGTGACTCAGCCTCCCCCACCCGGTTTCGTACCTTTTGCAGATCTTGCCTGAGGATCCCTATGTCGACCCTGGCCTCTTCTATTAGTGTGGTGAGGGAGGATTTTATGTCTCCGAGTGCTGTCAGCAAGCTGGTGTGGACGAGATCCAGCGTTGGGTTCCTCCTGCTCCTCTGCCTGATCGCGGGATGGGCCTGTCTGTTGCAGGTCGCTGGCCTGGTGTGCATGCGGCTCGCGTGGTGGTGTGGTAGGTTCTCGCGGGTGCTGGTCCGGCTGCGCGCGGTGCGCGAATTTACTAAGTCTGTCGGCCGCTGATGTCTCTCTCCTCTCCTTATCCTTATTTTTCCCCATGTTTGGGGTGTTAGCTGCTCAGGATGGTGTGCAGGGGTTAAATTGGACCGGGAGCTCTCTCCAGTGCGTCCTCTCACGCCGCCATCTTGGATACGCCCCCCCCACGAAATTTAATTTACCTCTTTCCCACGACGTACTGTACCGGCCCTCTGCTTGCATGGAAGTGCAAGCAGGGGGCAGGCCGGCAGCCGTGTCCATGATTGGCTGAGAGGCAGCCAATCATGGACGTGGCTGCTGGCTGCACAGAACGCCAGGGGAGAAAGGTAAGGTAAGTAAAGTTCCAGTAAAATCTTTTATGCCGTTTGGGGCTGGGGAAAGGATAGCTAATATTTGGCAAAGGGGTTTAACACTAGGGAGAGGAATTGCAAAACGGGAGGGGGGGGGGGGGCCTGCAGCGTGTGCAAAAATTCTCCAGGAGGAGAGACAGGAGGCAGAGTCCTATATGGACTCTGCTATCCTCCTGGTGGCCACTTTTTTGAATTTAGTTGGGGGATTACAGGAAAACCATTTGGAGTTGGGATGTAAGGTAAGGATTTTATTGCACTACAGAGTGCGGCCAGTAGTGGGGGTGGGCATGCCCTTGAAAGTATTGGCTGGGTGGCAACGCTACACCATAATTGGCAATTTTTCCAAACATTTTCTAGGTACACATGTACAGAGACAGCAGCAATTGGCAAATATAGAACCAGCCTTCTTTCTTTCTTTTAAAAAGCTATTAAAAAGCGGATTTCCCAAGGTTATAAATTTAGATGTGAAATGGTTTAAAATCCTCTTAAACACAGTCCACTTCTGTTCAGTACCTTTACCTGATAATACATTACATCCCAGTTGACATTCTGAAGAGCTACAAAAATTTGCTTTCCCGAAATTAAAAGTCTTTGTTAACCCAGCACACTTTTCCTTTCAATAACATACTCCAAACGACACTATTTCATGGTCACTATTCCCTAAGCCTCCAGTTACTTTTATATCTATAATGCGCTCCACGATGTTAGATATTACCAGATCCAACAGAGCTCCTTTTCTAGTAGGAACCTCAACTACCTGTGAGAGAAAATTATCCTGCAGCAAATTCAGGAACTCATCGCCTTTTTCTGTGTTGGCAGTTCCACCACACCAATCAATGTCAGGGTAATTAAAGTCCCCCATAATGAGAACACTCCGAAACTTCCAGCCCTTGCCAACTGCATATGAAGCGGACTTACTTCCTCCCTGCTAGCATTTGGCGGATTATAGCAGACACCAGCAATGACATTACCCCCTTTCCTGTTGCATAATTCCACCCATATTGCCTCCGCTTTAACACCCATATCGTCAGTTATCTCTTCTTTTAAATATGGCTTCAATTCTTTTTTAACATTAACACATACTCCTCCCCCTTTCCTTTTTGCTCTGTCCTGCCAAAACAAGGCATATCTGTCTAAATTTACAGCCCACTCATGAGAACTGTTCAACCATGTTTCTGCTATACCTATTACATCATACTTTTCATTCAATGCCATAATCTCCAATTCACCCATTTTGTCAGGTTTTTCACATTTGCAAATACACATTTTAGATTATTATCCTGTAATTTATACCTACACTTTAATACACGTCTCCCTACCCCCTATGCTAGCCCCATCCCCCTTTCTACCCAGCACTTGCCTATCTACACCCTGCTTTCCTCCTGGGCTATCTATCCCAGTTAGACTGCTAATACCCTCCCCCCCAAACCTAGTTTAAAATCTCCTCCAACCCTCTAACCATCTTCTCCCCTAAAACAGCTGCACCGCCATCAGTGAGGTGCAACCCATCCCTAGTAAAAAGCCTGTAGCCGACAGCAAAGTCTGCCCAGTTCTCTATAAACCCAAACCCTTCTTCCTTACACCACCCTCTTAGCCACGCATTAATGCTCCTAAACTCCCGCTCTCTCCCTGGCTTAGCACGTGGCTGTGATAGTATTTCTGAAAACACTACCCTGGAGGTCCTTTGCTTTTAACTTGGCCCCTAACTCTTGGAAATCATGTTTTGATCAAGGACCTCACCTCCTCCTCTAACTTTGTCATTGGCACCAATGTGAACCAAGACCGCCAGGTCACACCCAGCCCACACAATAATCTGTCTACACGTTGCACCACATTCCAAACCCTAGCACCAGGCAGGCAACACACAGTTCGGCATGTAGGGTCTTGGCGGCAGATTATCGGTAAGTAACTTTATAAGGGCACAATCGTAACATAAAGATCCTATATGGACTCTGCTATCCTCCTGGTGGCCAGTTTTTGTGATTTTGGGAAGGGTTTACAGGGCATCCATTTGGATCTGTGATGTAAGGTAAGGATTTTTATACACTACAGATTGGGGCCAGTAGTGGGGGGGATTATAGTTTTGGGGGTGGACATGCCCTTTAATGGTATTGTTAATTTAACAATACCGGATGCAGGGCCATTTTTAGGCATATAGGCCATATAGACAAAGAGTTACAATGCCTATGTTAAACCAGGGTGCCCAGTGTTCTCCCTAGCATCTCCCTGTCAGCTTTTACTTGCTGTGTTAGATCTGCTCTCCTTGTTCTACTGTAATTTGTAACATTGTAGTGAGTAGAGAGCCTGAACTCAGCTCCCTCTACTTGGATACAATGTAACAAATGAAGTGAAGGTGAAGGAAGGAGGGGGAGGATGATGTCAGCTAATAGTACTGTGGAGAACAGCTCTAAAATGCCAGGTAAAAGCTGCTGCAGGCTTTATAACAGTGGCCCCTGTGACTAGCAGCCATGAGATCCCTATCCCTGCCTCTCCTCCTTCCATCCAACTCTCCAATTAGAACTTAAGAGTGGGTGAGGAGTGAACAATTCAATGGAGGAGACATGGAAAGCAGGTACATACTGTATATCATGTCAATGCTGGCAGCTGAAAGGTGAAAGACGTGTGTGGGTAGGAGGGCGCCAAAGGCACTAAGATGGCAAGAAGCGGCCATGTGTGGGTGACACTAAATTACAATACGTAGAGCTATGCGTTCACCAAAAATGGTGAACGCATGTGTTGCCAAAACACAAAATCGGAAATGTCAGGAATTTTTGTGTTCCCGCGATTTACATTTTAGCGAAAATCGCGGGAATATGCAGTAGAATCCAATATACAAAAGGGACATCTAAGGACGACTAATATAATAAGGGGAATGAAGGGCTTGACTATGCAGTTAGATGAGACATGTTAGGGCAGTTTACATATATTAATGGGCCATCTAATAAACTCTTTGGTGCATTGTTTATTAAAAGGTCACATCAGAGGACACATGTACATCCTTTAAGTTTCTAAAACAGTTATTTTCAAAAAATATTGAGAATTACTGGTATTAATATATTTACTATAGTTCTGGTTGAACCAGGTATAATTAAGCTTCGTACACACGTTGGATAATTGTCGTACGATGCAGCCGACGAACGAGCAATCGCACTATATACGAAAATATAGCATCAATGATCGTCAAAGACCAACGACAATCGACTATTGATGGATTTTTCTGATGATCAGCCTGGCAGATTTGTTCTGCTGATAATCGTATATTTGTACATGGTCAGCAGATTATCGTTAACGATAAAATATATAGGCACATACGCTGCTTTCGTAATTGCGCGTAGATACGAATGTTACGTACAAACGTCTATATCCAACGACTATCATGGTGACTATTGTTGCTGTGTGTACAGATGTCGTTTCAATTATGAGGATTAACTGCATTGTACGAAAATTATCCAACATGTTCAGGGCTTTATCGATAGCCATTTGGTGGCAGGCAGGAATTCCCCCCCACCCTTTTTAGCTGGGTTGTTTTTTTTTCTCTTTAGTGCGCATGCACGATAATGCACGCTTTAAAGAATTAGAACTGGTAAACTACTGCGTGGTATTGTACGACCAAGCGTTCGTTAATTAATGAACATTCTGCGTAAATGTACGACCGTGGCCATTCATTTCTGGCCGCAGTTGTACATTATCAATAATGTGCGGAATCATTATTGATTGAAGAACGAGAGGTAAGGCATAGCAGGACTTCAATCAATACATTAAAGGAAAAGTTCACTTTGGGAGTGAACTATTCCTTTAAAGAGGAGGGTATAAAGGTTGGACTATTATTATTATTGTGGATTTATATAGCACCAACATCTTCTGTGGTGCTTTACAGTTGCATTAAAAAACATACATATAACATACAAGGGGAGTGCAAGTACAGTAATACAAAGTGCAAAAAATGTGCAAAGTACTGGTCCAGCAGCATTCGGTGTGGTAAGTTACAGCATTACAATAGGATGGAGGGCCCTGCCTGAGAGCTTACAGTCTAGAGGAGATGGGGATGAGACATAAGGTGAAGCAGATCAGTAGCTGTAACTAAGTTGCCAGTGGAGTGTAACTAGCGGGTGATTTGTCTTTATTCAACCTTAATTACTATGGTACTTTGTATATTACAGTGCGGCTGTAGAATAACATTACTGGGCCTATATCACATACTCATAGGCTTGAGTAATAAATAATATTTGTAAGAGCCATGCACAGCTCGAAACGCGTAAGGGGTGGATGCATACGGTTTGTGGCCGTAATGCTGAATAAAGAATAGTGGTTTCAACAACACAGAGTAATACTTGATCCAGAATACCGGTGTGCGCAATCGTGACTCTTCTTCGGACTGGTATATATTCATTTGCACTGCATTAATCTCAATCCAACACTTATACCCATTCCATCTAGCACTTCTATATATAATTTCTATATTTATGCACTTATCTGTCTATGTATCTGTCCCCCTTGTATGACGTTTTTGTATTCTGTTATTGTACAGCGCTGTGGCCCCAAGTGGCACTTTATAAATAAACTATACATACATACAATGAAAGTTTTCAGAGCTTTATCTCCAGCACCCTGTCCAGCAGTAGCTAAAATAGTTCCTATTTCCCAGGACTCCATTACCCACTGTATAGCAATGCCTTATACAGGATTTCCTCTCCAGCATAAAGGAACTGATAAAATTTATTTTTAATCTTAGCAAAAACATATTCCAACATCAATGGCAAAACTATCCTGGATATTGTAAATAAATGGAATAAATATGGCAGTATTTTACATAATTGGGCCAAATGCCAGTTTTAGGAAAAGGGACACATGGATTGACGTAAAATATTTTGGCAAACTTTGAATAAAACTTAGTGGGTTTTAGAATTGCAGTGCTGATGATTATTTTGGCCAAATGCACTACTGCAAAATAGATCAATAATATGCAATACTCCAGGGTTACATTACAGTTCTGGGGCTGGGAAGAAGCGGGGGTTCAGTCAGGGGTACCCCTACCATGAAGCAAACTGAAACATTTGCTCAGGGCACACCCCTGGGGAACACTTAAAAGGCGTCAGTTAAAAAAAAATCTTCCTGCCTGCAATACTGCATTTCAGCACCAGTCCACCAATCAGTGTTAAGTCAGCCCTCCATTCCCCCAATCAGTGTTAAGTCATCCCTCCAGTCCACCAGTGTTAGTCAGCCCACCACACCTATGTTCCCTGATGAAGCCACGCCCGCTTCACATGCCGCCACCTGTCTGCCGAAGTTGTTTCAGGTGTCAAAAACCATAGGAACGTCCCTGGGTTCAGTGCCAGTAGCAGGGGTTCAGGTCAAACTCTGGTATATCCCCTTCTACTGCCACTCTCACGGTGCTTCACTTAGGGACATGTTTATAAAGCAGTGCAATTTGTCTGCCAGACTTTTACATAATTTTTCCAACTCAATTTTTTTGCCGTGTTTATAAAGAAGCACAACAGAAAGTAGCACTAATAACTGGCAAAATGTCAGGTAAGGTCAGTAAATACAACTGAAACTGGAACATTTCCTATTACCCTATCAGGCCATATTGATGGTAAATAGATAACACACCCTGGTGGCTTTTGAAAGAAGTGTGAAAAAGGCTGATACACACAGAACACTTACCATTGTACCATTGTAATGTAAAATAGCCTAACACACATTCAGCAATAGATAGGATAAATACTGTAAAACCAGGCACATCTCTGTTTTGTTAATGGGGTAACGCAGTCATCATTGCTGATTTTTAGCCTAGTTATACAATCATACCCTGTGTACTTTCCCTCCTCTTTGCCTTAAAATTAGAATTACCCAGGGTACCGTAAACCTCAAGGCCAGCACCTCTGGGTTTGCCTCGATCTCATGATATTCTTCTGCTTAGATCAGCTGTTTCTGAGCTATAGGTCACAAAAAAGGTGTTTCCGCTTTAGGGCTAGGCCACACTAGGGCATTAAATGTGCGATTCAATTACGTGTTATAAAGCGCACACCAGCCAATTGGGCTGGCCAAACTAGCTGTGCTGCGTTCCACTTTATGGAGCAAATGGGATCGCTATTTTTTTTTGCAATTCGCATGCACTCAGTTAACACAACATTGTGCAGATTGCAGTGCAAGCAGACAGTAACGTGGCAAATCGATGAGCATTTCCCGCTTGGTATAGTGTGGACTCAGCCTAAATGTCGACTTTAAATCTGAGATAAATTTGTTTGAGCCTTAAAGTTGGGTACACACCATCCAATAATTCAGCCCAATCGACATTCCAGTGTATCGGACAGACATGACCAACTGTTCGTCCAAATCAGATGAACGAATGATCAGACAAGTCCAAAAACCACGACCAATCATCTATACTTCTATAGACCACACAATCGGTTGCAGTAAACCGTCGGCCACGTCCTTGTGTAACACAATGTAACTGTTCTAATAAAATACATTTATTGCTGCACAATCTGGAATTTTTTTCTATTTGGAATTTTAGGACTGCAGGTAGCCCTCACCTATGTGTGCAACTTACACACATCCTGATATAAGTGGAGTTGTTGGTTTGCCTTTCTCTCTCTCTCTCTCTCTCTCTCTCTCTCTCTCTCTCTCTCTCTATATATATATATATATAAAAAAGGAAAAAGTTTCAGTGCACACAAAGGACTTTTCAAATGCATATAAAGTGCTTTATTCACAAACGCACACTGGCAATGTTTCAGTCCAGTATCTAGGAGCCACACCAGGTCCTAGACGCTGCACCGAAACATTGCCAGTGTGCGTTTGTATATAAAGCACTTTATATGCATTTGAAAAGTCCTTTGTGTGCACTGAAACTTTCTCTTTTCTATATTATTGGATTATCAGGAGCACAAGGGCAATTAAAGAACGTTGAGCTTGAGTGCCTGCTAAACAGTTTTATATATATTTATATATATATATACTGACACATATATGTGTCAGTGTGTATTTGTGAGTGTGTTACAGTGCATATTTGTGTGTACAAATGTGTGAGCGTATATGTATGTGTGAGGTAGAAGTGCACATGTGTGAATGTGTGTATATGTAAAGCTAGGATCTGATTTCTAAACAGCTCGAAGTCCCCTACCATGAGGCCTCGATCTTTCTTTTTCAAGCTGAAATCTGCAGAGAGGTTGGAACAGAAGGCCTGATCTTTGTTTTTCCAATAAACTGCTCAACATTGTTGAGCAGTCAATCTGAAAATGGGAAAACGGGTTTTGAAATTTGGAGTGATCCGATCGAAATAGCTCCAAATATTGAGCCTGTGTAGAGGTTGCTTCAATGTGTAGTAGGGTGTATATGTGAGTAAATATGTGTAGCAGTATATTTGTGTGTGCTGCTAGTGTATAGTAGTGTATTTGATATGTAGCATGTATATGTAAAGCTGACCAATCAGTGCAAACACACAGGAGCAATTGTGCCATTGTGCGTTGTGCCCATACAATGTTATCGGCTCCATCTACTGTAGTAAAGAGCCAGTAACTGACGACAGCAGTTTCTCAAAGTATTTGAATAAACTTTAAGAAAAGTGACAAAGTTGATATCTGTATTGGTTGTGATGATAATCATGTGAGGTATAGAATAGATATAATATTAAATGATCCATATACAGTATAATAGAATACATGAACTTCTTACTGGGCTTGTTTCTTGGTAAAACATTCAGGAATCCCACCAACACTTTTGGAATTTCTGACTGAACCATCAATGGTCGTGTCGAGCATAAGCCACTTCTGATTATTGGGTGTGAACGATTGTGCAGTCCATAGGAAACTGTGCGATATTATGGAGACTTTCCGATCCGATTGGTCTTTCTTTTGATCCATCCGGAAAACCAATCCCTTAATTTATAGACTCACACTGGATTAACTTTAACATTTACATTGCGAGAAGTAATCTGGGGCAATAGCTTGCATTTTGATGCCAATTGAAGAACTGTTTACAACTCTACCCTTACCCTATTGTCCTCTCCATGTAAGTAACCAGGGTGAGGAGCTGAACTGCTTGGTTCTTCCCTTGAGATTGCAAAAGTTAAAGGGTCATCGTAACCTAAAGTTTGGTTCTCTAGGCCCAGTCCAATCCACCTTTTCGTAGTGTCTGTGGCCCAAGCTATGGAAAGACACGCTCTGCAATGAGCACATCTTCCAATTGGTCAAGAACCAGGAAGCAGACTTGGCATGAGGACAGAGTGGTTCAGGTTCTCACTCTGGGTACTTTAATAGGGTAAAAAAAAGAGGCGTGGGCTGGAGTTACACTTTAAGGTTTGAATTTAATTTTACCGTCATAATTCTGTTAGTTTTATAAATGTTCATTAATGATTATGTTTATTTACTCACAACTCGGCAATTAGGGCTAGGCCACACTGAAACGCAAACGCAATAGCATGCGATTTCATGTGCGATTTTCGTTGCGTTTGCGATTTCTTCAATAAGTATAGGAAAACGCATGCGATTGCGATTAAAAATGCAGAACGCAAAACGCAATCGCATCGAAAAACGCGCGTTTTTTTGCGTTGCCGCGTTTTCAATAATTTTGAAAAATCGCAAGCGCAATCGCAAACGCAAGCGCAAACGCAGCAGTGTGGCCTAGCCCTTAATGTCGCTTTTGAGACTGGGGAAATCTGCATGACTTTAATGTCAGCTTTTAGCTAGTGTTAACAAGTCACAACAGTGACATGACAAGTCTCTAGCTGTGCGGGTGTCTTTTGCAGTACACAGCTGTTGCAACTACCTTAAGGTCATGCTAACCACTGGTAATTTGGACTTTAAGACCAAATTAAATGCAATGCGTTAAGCATTAATTTCCCCTTTGAATCTTTTAAAGTTAATTAAAAAATTAAAAATAAATAGAAAGTCCAGAAATTATTCAATGCTTTCATTTATTAGGCTTCAAAGTATAATGCACTGCAATATGGAAAAAGAACAACATAACTAAACGGTGAATGGTAAGGTGATCATTAAAAAAATAATGCTTAAGTGTAAGGTAATGACTAATGCTGTTTTAGGGTGAAATAGCCAAATGGCAACACAGTTCTAAATATGGTGGCTAAAATGCTGGCAAAAAAACCAAAAATTAAAACAATGAATAGATTTGCACACGTGTTCAGTGTTAATTTGTTACGTGTCATATGTATTCTGTGCTAATCCTTTCCTGTATCTCCAGAGTCAGAGTAAAGGGGTCCTAGTTAATACCCTCACCTTAAATGAGGGGTTAAAAATTTTTTTAAAAAGGGGTTGTCCTTCAGTAGTCGCAGGCAGTTAAACAGCACCTGGAGGGCAGTGGGCTGGATATCCGTAACTTCAGTACTAAAACACTGACCGCACACTGGGATATGAGATTTGTCCTTCATCATACCAGGGCCCCAGGTAAAGGCTCTGTCTGCCCTGCCCTGTGTGCGATATATAACATATTCATTAAATTAAATTTAAAAGCATATATTCTGACTCCTTCACCTATTAATCTTTCACTCAATCCATTTTAAATAACATTTTTTTTCTATACATGATATACGTTCTTTACAAAGTCAAATGTACATATTTACATTCCCCAACTCTTGTGAACCATTTTTTTGAAATTTAATGTACTGAGTACAAGGCAAACAAAAATATTTTTTATAGCAGTAAATATATCAAAACATATTGCTTGTCATGCCAAAGCTGCAGCAATTGTTAATAAATCTGTATAAAAGCAATAGCAAAAAATAGTCATCTTACATTATTAAATATATATTGTTATGACAAAAGAACATTTTTTTTCTTTTTGCAACTGTAAGATGCAACTTACAGTATCACTCATTCATTTTATAATAAATGAATTTATTTTACAGCTGTTAACAGGATAGGCGATTGCCTGTTTCCTTCCCATCCATATTACTTAAAAGTAACAGATGTCTTGATTTTTGTTTTAGGTAAAAGTGAAGCAAAATTCAGTAGTGAGGGGCATGAGACCAACCAGGATGATCATGGTGCTCGTACAACAATACAATCATACAATATTCCTTTATCGTGTGTGGTGCTCCGTGACCAAATTGGATTAAGAAAATCTGGTTTATTGGTTTATCAGACCTGGGGGAAAATATTAGTCAGAATAAATAATATACTTTCAGTTTAGAGAATAGAGGGGTTGTGGAGTACAATTTTATAATAAGAAATGTTCAGATGTTCAAATCATTTCCTGACACTGTATGTGACCAGATTCGCCAGAACTATTTCTGTAACATGGTTATTAAAATATATAATCCCCTACTTACATTACAGCCAAGATTTATAGGCCCCTTATCTGATAAGCAAGATGGAAGACCAATGAACGCATTGGAATTTCTGTTACCTCAAAAGATAAGTGCACTGTAAAATCAAGTTATGTTCATTTGGAAGCTGCAGCTTTAAAAATCCCGTTGCCATATTTTTTTTACCTATGTCTCTCCAGACCCTACCTTTGTGTCTTGGAAGTTGCCGACATCTTGTTAGTGGTTTGCTGAATTTTAAGCTCGACCCCTGTGAGATTTCCTCTGCTTTCTCCTGCTTGAGCCTCAAACAGTAATGCCTGTGAGTTCCGTGCATGTGTGTGTGCACAGAACCCACAGGCATTATAGTTAGAGGCTTAAGCAGGAGAAAGTAGAGGAAATCTCAGAGGGGTGGAGCTTAACATTCAGCAAACAAGTAGCAAGATGTCAGCAACACAAAGCTAGGCTCTGAAGGGGCATAGGGAAAAAAAATATGGCAACAGTATTATTAAAGCTGCAGCTTCCAAATGAACATAACTTGATTTTACAGTGCACTTATCCTTTAAATGTAACTGTCACAGCTTTTGAAGGGTTTTAACAGGAAAACAGACATATTAGATCTGACCTTTACTATGATTATATAATATTTTAAATGTAGTTTTCACAACTGTTCTATATATCTTACAGCAATACTTATGTATAGATGAAAATAATACTTGTGTTTTGCTACTGATCATAAAGGATTTGAACAGGGTAAATGTTATGAACACCCATCGGCCTAGTTGGTAAATTTTTACTGGATACAAAATATAATTGATGTTACACATAATCCTAATTAACAATTACAAACAAAATTAATAAACGTGTGAGTAGCTGTATAACTACTACAACTTATAAACATTGTGTAAAGATTGTGCATGTTGTAGCACTGAGCTAAACTGTCTAAGCAGTATCTACATTTTACTTTGTATCCTGTGAAAGAAATTCAAGATCATTTGCACTGAAAGCTGTGATATAAATGAATGTAACCAGCAGAAACAATTACAAAAATGTTTGGTTTTTTTTCATTCCAGATTTTGATTACAATTCTTGAAAGAAAAAAAAATGAACTACAAATGTAGGATTTAAATTAAACATTCCAAAGGCAATGCTTATTGTAAGAAAGAGGTCTTCATCATAACAAGGAAATTACAGGGCCAATTCTTAACCAAGAACGGACATCTGTAAACCATATCCTCTGTTTATAATCTTATCTAATACATTCATCTTGGGTCTTCATCTAGGAGAAGTCAAAAGCCCAGTCTTTACTGATGTTGCTCAAAGACCCTTTATGTTTAGTAGAACAACGATTTCACATAATTGCCTGGAAACGTGCCAAACAGCTTTGTTCTTCTAGAAGTACCTTAAAACAGAGATTGCACAAAACATTAGAGATTTTTATACACATACTTTTGGAAGGTTCAACCCTTTAATTAAACACATTTAATTTTGCTTGTGCAAACTAAGCATATGCACTCATGGGCTAGGAGAGCTAAAACTGTTGCTGAGGTCAATTAATTCTTTGTAGGAAGTTGTTAGCTCTAGAGATGACTAGCAATACTGTACAAATGCTCAACTGGCCTGCAGACTGATCAGTGACTGTTCCTTCTAAATTGACTGCTGTGTATCTACATTTTCTGCTGCTCAACTTGCTATGGAGTTTGTTCTTTCAGTAGTGTATAAAGCATTCATCTAATTAAACAGATCACTATATCTAGAAAGCATAGCACACAGCTCTTTTTACTACCCAACCATGTATTTCTTTAGAATGTATATATAAAAGGTTGATAAAATCAATTGCATTTGAAGAGAATAAATCATTAGCATACATTCATTTTGTTAATACACCCAGCTGTTCCTTCATGAAAGAGTTTGCCTACCTATTTCCCATCAGCCTTAATGGTTAGCGTGTGTCTAATCAAAATGCATTTTTTCATTTCTCCCTCCAAGGCATGCAAACCAGTAGGGTAAGCAATTAACCATTCTCACTGTGGGTTGCATAGATTTTAGGTCTTTGTAACAATGCTGGACAACTTAGAACAGGGATTCCCAACTAGGGACAGGATGGGGGGCCAAAATAGCACCACCCTGGGCAGAACACACCCACGGGTCTCCCATTGTCCAACGAGCCACATATTTTTTCCAAAAGAGGATGCAATGCAAATTGTATGCAAAGAGTTTGGCCCATAATTGTCTAGTAATTCTATCACACTATGTGGCACCAGAATTCACTGCATGTTACTGAGATTGCTATAAACCTCTGGAAACTTTTTTGTTTAAGTTGGATGCCATTGTTTGTACAGAAATAGCATGTCTCCAGAAAAATATGTAAAAAGAAATTTTAAGGTTGGAGTGATCTTAGAAACAATATGGCAACAATCAACTATATGGTCGGTCACAAGAAGTTTCTAGATTGGTTTTGTTTGGATCCACTACTATGGATCTATACGTTGTTAATAGACTGCACAAAGATTTAAAGAAGAATTAAAGGTCATGCCCGCCCACAAAACTATCTTTGAGCTCTAAGTACTTAACCCCCCCAAATCTTAAAACCATTCTTCTTGCAAATCAGCACCAAATTCAACATCACCACTGACATCACCAGACTTCTGCCCCACCCTCCGCCCTGGGGGATAAGCATGCTCAGTTAAGATGTAAGGTTCGTACACACATTAGATCATTTTCATACGATACAGCTATCGAACGTTCAACGACAATATGTTAATCCACATTTTTAAACAACATCTGTACACACAGCAATGATAGTAGTAACGATAGTCGTTAGACTCAGACGTTCTCTAAGTGATGTTCGTAGCTTGACGTTCGTTTGTGAAGTAACGTTCGTATAATCACGTGATTACTAAAACCAGCAAATGTGCCTTTATATACTTTTTAGTAGAAATCTAACGATAATCTTCCGACCATGTACAGATATAACGACAATCGGCAGAACAAATCCGCCAGGCTGGTCGTCAGAAAAAGCCGACAATAATCGAGGGTCGTTGGTCTCTTACGATTGTTGAAGCTATATTTTCGCACAAATATCGTACGACTGCTCGTTTGTCAGCTGTATCATATGAAAATTATCTAACGTGTACGAACTTTTATTGGTGGGAAAACAGGAAGTGCCTAGGGAAAAAATTGACAGTTGAGAAGGGGAGCCTATTGATGCAGGCAAAGACTGGTCACATGACTACAAGCTGGTCACATGACTGAAAACAGGAAGTGTTCAAGCAGGAAGTAATATTGCTGAACCTTTCCAGCAATATGTGATTTAGGTTTTATTTTGAAGGTATAATGGAAAGCTTTTTATATAACCCTTACTAGAATGGAAGAATTGGAGACCACAGTTACCCTTTAAGTGCTGCAGTCCTAACTAGTGTGTCCTAGACACTTTTACATTGTTGCACATGCTTAGTTCTCAATCCCCCTCCCCTTCCAGAATGGTAAAGCTTGACATTCCTGTGCCCCTTTATGTAATCAAGGCTGAACGTTAAAAAAAAAAAATCAATCATAACCTGTTAGTAAGAATGGGCTGTAGAAATCAGGAAATTCCACAAACCTGTGTAAATACAGATGATTTCCCACAATTCTGATTTCAATGGTTTAGAGTCGCTAGTTAGGAATTATATATTTTTATATAAGAATATTTGCTTTAATTTTTCTATATGGCTGTATACAGTTTAGTTTAATTATTGAAATGTTACAATCTTTTAATTAATATCAGAATGCTTTAAAAAGGAGATATGTCAAATTATGCAATAAAATGTTAAATTCAAAATGTGGGATTAAAGGTGATTATCTTTATAAAGCAACAAAACAAAGATGCGTTGGTTTAACACAATAATCCAACTTACCTACAAACCAACCATCATCACATTTTTCCAAGACATCAACAACATCCCCTTCTCTGAGCTCCAACTCATCTTCATTTTGTGGTGTGTAGCTATACAGAGCTTGATAAGTATACCTAAAAAGGGAACCAATGCAATTATTTACTTAACGTAGTGCTGCTTCCACAGTAGAGCAATGGCCAAGCATACAGCCCTGTCTAGAAGGGATAAAGAAAGTTAGGCTGGGCAAACACAGGATAATTTTTCTTCAGTGAATGAACCATGGGTGAAATTTTGTTGCGAATAATTGTGCGGTTATTGTCTGAAATTGACAGAAATGTCCAACCAAATGTTCAAACGATATCAGTCCGTTGCAGCCATCAATAAATTCCAATATTTAAGCGCAATCGACCAGTGGTTGATTGGGTCAAAATATTGTAACGTGTGTATGCAAACTTATACACGGTACTGTTCATTTATTTACTATCAATGTAACACCTATCACTCTTCTTCCAAAATAGACAAAGTATCACATTTCTTTGGGCAACCAACGACAGACCACAATGCTCCCCAGGTTGATCCACCAAATTTCTTTTTTGTGTATAATATGTTGATATGTTTTAATTGCTACAAATACAGTGGGCGAAGTGTAATTTCCCACAACATGACATAACTACCTTTACCTGTGCACTATGAATGGAGTTGGTTGGACTTATTTTTGCATTTGTGGTTTGTACTTAGGACACCCATATGAGGTGTTGCAGTACTACAGGTGGGTACCACTGCTTAAATACTCTGTGATGCTCTAGTCCTTTAATTTCATTAAGGTTTTCATTTATAGCCGCCAAGGTGGATCAAGGAACGACCTCCAACCGAACACATACACATGTGCGATTATCAGCTGAAATGACAGTTTTTACGCGTGCATGTGTACGAAGCTTTATTATAAAGAGTTTATCATCTTCAATGCTGATTTGCTGGGAAACTTGGAGATACCAGTGTTTCTAACACATACATATTAGTGCTACAGTTTATAAGTGACAGTGTTAGGGAGCTGACCTCATTGTAGCCTGACATTCCCTGCAGCAGCTGTGTGAATAGTTATCATTTCCAGGCCATGCACCTCCTAATCCCTTCAGTTATCTGATATGAATTCTTCTCAGGCTCATATAGGTAATGGAAAATATGAGGTCATGCTGAAAAGCCAGGAAAGGACACACACAGACTGGATCAGATCGATATCCTTTATGGTATATACATATATAGACATGTCATAGATTATTTAGGGAACAGACATAATGCCTTTTGTTAACACCGACTGTTCTACATATTGAATCAATTAGCATAACAATATAGCCAACCTCCTTCACAATGAAAGGCATTTATTTATTAATAGTAATTTAATTTCCTTTGTGTTGTTTTATCTCTGGTTAATTAGCAATAACTGCCCCGGCTGTGAACGCGTCCAATGACCCCATAGTTAAAGAAGAACTGACAGTTAATGTTCGTACACACGTCAGATAATTTTCGCACAATGTGCCTGATGAACGTTCAGCAACTAGTTCTGCCAACGACGCCTTTACATACATCAATAATAGTGGATAATGTTCGTTGGTAAAGGTGTACGAGGCATAAGGCAAACATCCCTATCAGAAATAAATGTAAAATTCGGTGTTATTCAGGCTGAAATGGCAATCTCAGGAGGATATGATTAACCCTTTACCAGCACATGGGCTGTAAAGAAGAATATCTAATGGCAAAGACAAGGGTACTCACATATCTTGTGGTGTCTGGCTCCTCTCGAAACTGTCTCTTCTGTGCTGGGCTTGAGGTTGCTGGGAAATGATTAAACATTGTTTATTGTCATAGGAAGACACCTTGTGTCGATAGTCAAAAGGATGAGAGATAGTGCTGCAGTAACGGACAGATTTCTCTGCAATGCTTATTATCTCATTGCAGACAGCTTCCTGCCATCAGGACAAACCACCATTAAATAGTCAACAAGAAGAAAATTGAAAGAAAGGTAGAGATGGGAACATTCCAGATTGCATCATATAATTCCAGTGCACAAAAAGAGTTGTAGATCCGATTAAATCCATGGAGTTGAGTGCAGAGTGTATCCAGGTGTAAGCATGGGAAAACAGGCAAGATACAGAAGATTGTTACGTTTAGTACAGAGATAGACATAACAGCAGATAGGGATGCAGTTAGTATATTGCTGTTAAAATAAAAAGCTAGATCTAGCAAAGGAATACTTGATGAGCAGCAGTTCAACATGCATTACCATGGTTAGGAGGTAAAGGGCAGACGTAGCAAGTGAAGTCACATTTTTTCATCAAGAAATAAAATGCAAGGGTTAACACAGACAGAATTCAAACCTATGCATCAGTGACCCCTCAATAACCAACGGATCACAAATCTCTTACCACATAGCTCTTTTCAGACTCTGTGAGGTCTGGTCCTGAGGTCAGTGTAGGATGAGGATGCTGTGGTCATTAAGCAAATTATAAGGTACACATTTAGCAGGTGTTAATGATTATACCGAAACATAAAGGCAGAAAAATTCTAACCCTGAGCACTCAGAATCTATATGGAAATCAGTTCAGTTTATGTAGCATTTTAGTTTTAGCCAAATCAGAGGAAGACTGGTATCCACAAATAAATAGCATAAAATGGAAGTTGTTGCACTAACTGTGTGTGGCTCCTCTGTGCGATAAACTGCACTGGTCCTCCTGCCAGTCACTGCCTGATGACATGGCTCTCCTCACCCTGTTCAGTGAATGGGCCAATAGGAGAGAGGAATCACAAACTCAAGCAGTGACTTCTACACAATGAACTTTAAGGCAGAGAAGAGCAGTAGAGCTTTGTGGGAAATTAGTGATCACTATAACTACACAAAGCACAAACAATAAATCAACAAGTACATTTTATACTGTTTTATATTCTCATATAATCAGCATAACGTATTTAGATTGAGTATAAATTGAGGGAAAGAGCATAAAACTAAAATAAACTTTGCCATTAAGGCAATGCCTTGTGCCAAGAGATCTATTATTTTACGGACGTATTAAAAGGTTTTTGCTATTGTTAAAACCACTATATTTTCCAGCACATTTAATCCATGATCAAAATAGATAGTGGTGGTGTGAGGACGACAAGCCGCATTTTAATTACAAAATAAGGAAGACATGCAGAACTACTCTGTGGAAAACCATGGCAAATATGCACATTCATATCAAAAGAAAAACAAGACAAATGGGTTCTACAGCTCCTAACTACAAACCAACTGCATTTCCAATCTCTAAAACCTGCAGCACTTTGTAGGAATCAATTCCACAGATTTCTTACTTTTTCCTGTAGCCCTCCTCCCTGAGTGTCCTAGACAACAATAAACAATAAATTGCATAGGCATTTAAAGTGTTTTTCAGTGTGTTTCTATGCAGTGTGTTTTCGTGCATTTTCAAGTTAAATGCTTTTTTCCTGTAGACTTTTCAGTGCGTTATTGCACTAAACTGCTTCAAGCAGTGCCTTACAAAAACGCAGTAGCGTGAATGGTATAATGACATCCCTATGTGATATTCACGTCCTTGGTTTTTTCCCTAACGCATGCTTTATAGAAATGCTTAAAGTGTGAACGAACCCTTACACACAGTTGAACAGTTGTACATGCACAGTGAAATCTATAGCCCCAATACTGAGTGGCCTGCATGTGACCTCTCTGTAATCAAACCTGAGCAGTCAGAAAACCAACTATTACTCACTAGGAAAACCTGTCTGCTTTTACTTAATTCATTCAAGTATTAATAGTGACATTGCACTTGTCTGCCTTTCAAACTGAACGTGTTACAGTATAAACAGGTATGACAAAAATTAAAGGCTATTATACATATTTTTTAATATTGGAATCTGTAAAAAAATATGTAATGGGGTTCACCGCACTCCTCTGGTTATTGTACTTCTTAAGACTTATTCACTGGGTGCTGCCGATCCACCTTGGCTAGTGGTACATAGCATACTGTTAGTCCATCAGCCCACACCAGTCCTGATTCAAAAAAGTGTTTTATTCACACGTATGTGAAAGCCCCGAAACCTTGCGTGTGAAAAGTGTTTTATTCACAAGTATGTGTAAGCACCAAAACGTTGCGTGTGAAAAAAGTGTTTTATTCACACGTATGTGTAAGCACCGAAACGTTGCGTGTGAATAAAACACTTTTTTAAATCAAGATTGGTGTGGACTGACGGACTCTCTCATAACCATTTGGAATCTATAAAACACAATTAATGTTGTATTGCTTAACAATAAATAAGCCACCAGCGTGTAAGTAGTTAGTGTTTAACACAACCACACTCGCATTTCACTACATAACATCTACAGTCACAACTAGTTTATATTTCCTTTAGAATTGTGACAATTAATTGTTACCAAGTGAAAAATAAAACTGTTTAATGCACTGAACGAAACATGATCAGGACTATTTACTGTGGTAAGGAATGATGTATGACACACTTGTTAAAAATGGAGAGGAAGGAACCTACAACTACGAAAGGGATTAACTAAAAGAAGTGAACTTTTTACCACTTGTGCTAGGAGAGAGGGGCACCCAGGAGCCTCTTCATATCACAAACTGAAGGACTGACACCTTCAAAGTGTCCCTCTTATATAGGAGTCATGAGCCTGACATGCAGGGGCCGCCAGAAAGCGGGAGAAATATCTTTCTTCAAGGATGCTGGGGAAAAAGCTAAGTATTGTGGGTTTGGGGGGTCCTGCACATATAAATTATTTGTACTTTGGGGGGCAGTAGAAAGATTATTTAATATAAGACAAGCTGCTAGTGACTTTAAAAGCTGCACAAAACTGCAAATTAAATGTAAATATATGTGGCCATATAATTCTTAAGTTGCCTTAAGGACAGGTACAAATCTAATTTGTTTTTAATGTTTCAATGTTTCATGTACATATCTATGCTAGAAGTAGTTTGCTGAATGGGGCTTACCACGCTAGAATCAGAGTTCAGAGTATTAACCGGGGACTCTGTAGTCATTACAGGACTTTTAGACGCCCTTCCTGTTTGTTCACCGTCAGATCTGCAGGGCTAATGGAATGGTGTAAACAAAAATGAAAATAATGAAAAACACTCGAGAATGGAATGAATAATGTCAGCACATAAAATAACATTACTTAGCACAGAATACAGGAAGTCATGCCCCACAGATGTCACCCCTTCTATTGCCATATTCACAACATTCCTGTTTAAAATTTGCTGCCAGCAGAAAACATCAAACAACTTAACACATGCAAGTACAGCTACAAAATGTAACCAAATATATATGTACTGGGAACTCATAAACAAATTATATAGAGTATGGTAACATAATTAGAACTGAAAAATCTCTGGAACCCACCTGCTTAATATCATCACAGGCATCCCACCTCTCCCTAAAGTTCAGGGAGTCTCCCTGATTTTAATGGCAGCTCCCTGACTCCCTGAAATAATATACAATCTCCCTGTAATGTGTTGTTTTGAATTAGAGTGAGGGAGCACAATCATGTCAGAGTCTTTAATAGGTTAACAAGTGACAAAAACACTTAATAGTGACATGACTTGTTGTATGCATGTGTGTCTGGCTGTTTTTATGAGTGTGTGTCTGTTGAGATGCATGTATTTGTGTGCAAAAGTGTCTGACTGTATACATGTGTGTCTGTATGCATGGATTATGTGTTAATGTGTTACCTGAAGATATATCACACTGGGCTGTACCTTAGTATAGCCTTAAATAATTATACTTTTTTCTTTAAAAGAAAATAATTTACGAGACCAAATAGAGATATACAAGTATATTAGAAGTCAGAATATTATATCAGGACATTGCAATAATAAAAATGTATCACTAAGATTCTTTGTAAAGAAGAAAAACTAGTTCTTTATAACAGCTGTTTTTGATTGTGGGCATATCCATGTAATCCATTTAGATCAACAAATACTTAATGTTCAGGTATTTAATACATTCTAAATCTCAGTCCTAACCAATCAACGGTAATTAGCATTTCCACAAGAACCTCATCCCATAGGTTGATCCGGACTTATAGGTTGCTTGGTTAAGGTGGCCATACATATGAATGATAAGTAAATCCTGTTGGGGAACGACAGAATTGACCTATTATTGTTCATGTGTAGGGACTTTTTCCGAATGATCGGAGTGCAGACGAACAACCGTAGTCGGCACTCCAATCGATCGGGTTTCCCGGAAAATTTCCATTGGTCGTTATCGCCTCCCTTTACTTGAAGTAGAGGGAGCCGACAAGATTGTGTGATGTATGGCCGCACGGCCGACCGATCCCCATACCGCGCATGGGGATCGGTTGGGTCCGTGTGTGCTGTTCCCACAGCATGTGTGCCGACAAATACCAATCTGTTGGCACACATGCTGTGGGATTGCATGTGTATGGCCGGCTTAAGTCATCATAGATAAACTGATAGGTGCTGGAAAAGGGCAATTATTGCTAATTAATGTCACGGGACGAAAGAATATCTATTTCGTAACTTATATTTGCAGAAATGCTTTGACATCCATAACTGGAAAATACTATATATACTATATAATACTATAAATACAATACTAGTTGGTAGCATACACGGTTAGCAAACAGCTAGTGATAAAGATTGGGCAGATTGAGCAAAATATGGCACTACAATAACATTAGGATCTCACATGGCTGCCTCACAGGCTGCTGTAAGACTAATTTTAAAAGAACTCACTAAGTACTACCAAGCTAAAGTACCCCTACTGATAAAGTACAATTACAGCTGCCAACAAGAAGCAGCTTCCTCCTCCAATTCAGTAATGTAAATATTACATCAGAGTTGAAACATCATTTTACCCCTATAAATAAAAAAATATACCTAAGGAAGAGCTCAACTGCTTTTAGTAGAACCGCTGGAGAACATTTGTTACTCATGCACAGGACAATATGCCTCTTCATATGTTAGTTACCTTTTTACTGCCGAAATTCTCCATAGATTTCAATAAAATAACACACAGCACTTATAACACTGGAGAAAAGACACTAAGGTCCGTACAGACACAATCTCATTGCTACATTAATGGGTCACTAAACAATGACCATTATCCTGTAAAGGTTTGGGGAAGATCTGATTGCTTCCCTTTTTCCCATAAAACAGAATAGTCTGATCGGTTACTGTTGATCAGCCTATTTATATCATTGTCATTGGGTAAACTGTCATTAGGTCACAAACGAATGTTTCAGGCAACAATATCTTTGGGTCTGTACATCACAGATCTTCCTGAAAGCATAAGGATATCCATTAAAATTAGAGGAGGTGCAGATTTGCCAAACAGATTAAATAAAGTTTTCAAACAGAAAATTCATTATTACAGATCATTTAAACATATTTAGGGATGTCTGGTTTGTCAGTTGTAGCATTTATTTCCCCCCCCTTGCTCCTGAAGCAAACTATCTGTTTTACTTTGCATCTTAAACAACTCATATAGGTATGGGTAGGGTTAGAAACCAAACATGATGGATACATGTATTTAGCCTTGCCTAGGCAACAGATAATCAATATTTCTCACTTGAAGCTGTTCCTGTAGAATCTTGCAATTACTATGAATTTATTATTCCCCACACTATGACTTTGAACATGGTTTCATGGTTTATAAATCATTAGTACATGTTTGTACTTGGGCAAGACTATGCATGCCTATGAAATGAGCACAGCAATAAATCTGTGCCATGCAGTTCATGCAATGTATGTAACACATGGGTGATACATTAGGATGCAGAAAGTGCACGATAGCATCTGTTTTAGGCAAAAATGTACCTGTTGCAAACTGACCCTGCCTTTAAGCCTGGGAGGAGGTTGGTATGTGACAGGGCAAGAGGATAGCACATAAGGGTAGACAGATATTGTGTCTGCAGTCTTCAAAAGAAAGAATGCTCATCAGGTACAAACTCAAAGATTACAAAGATCTCACACACATTCAATATATTTATCATGCAGATAAGTTATGGTAGAAGGAATCTCTTTAGTACTGTAGAAAGAATGTCATGCACACACAGTTGTAATAACCCATATGTAAAAAAGCAGAGGTTAGAAGTATTGTACTTTGTTCAAAATCTTGTTTGAATCAAAATGTATATTTTCTAGCAAAACCCAAACTGCTCGCACACTTTAACACATATGCATGACCAAGAAACACACGCGTGCAGTCTGTACCTTAGTAACACTGCACCGGCTTCCTTTCACTTCCTCTTGGTTATTATTTACAATGCTAACAATTTCTTTACATAAGTGGGTTTCCTCACATGAATTTGTAGTTGTTTTAATTCCATGGATCATACTATGGTTTCTGTATGGCGGGGTTGGGGCATTTACTGTTTTATTACTAATGATCCTCGAACCATCATGCTCTCTATTTGCGAATGAGCCAGTATCTCCCTTCAGCTTATATTGATTGCGTAAAACATCATTGAGTTCTGAAATCAAACTGTTGTGCTGGGAAAACTGAACAGGGGAGCCCCCATAACTGGAGCCACATAATTTTTCTTCACTAACAGGAGAGACAACACAATTTAATCGAGTTGCAGACTGAGGCCTAGATGGATATGTAGGCAACGGAGACACGGCAGAGTTTGGGGTAGAATTCCCAGAGAAGTTGCAATAATGGAGACTGACTGAAGGTGTTACTGATAATGTAGGACTGGCCGCAGCAGATGGAGTGATATAGTCTATAGAATAAAGCAGTGGTTCAGGTAAAGGTGGGACTGGAGGTGTGGCAGTGGGAGTGCTATTGTGGGATACACCCATTGTAAGGGAAATCCATTCTGATGTAATAGCCTGCATCTCTGGAGAGAAAGCTCTGCGTATGGCAGTGGGAGGAGTAGTTGTGCGTGGCCTGGTATAGCCAGAAAACTTAAAAGAAAAGAAAATTAAAAACAATATATAAAAAGAAGAAATAGAATGAATAAACTTTACATTTTTAACCCAGTGACTTCACATTTCTATCCTCCAATATAGTGCTGTGGAAATTCATGTTTTTGATACACTTTAAACAGGAATCCATGCCTGTCATTGGGGTAATTTATTTTAAAGGAAGCCCTGGCAATGCTGGAAGGCTCCAAACCCAACACTTATTCTTTTCTTCAACACTATTTCCAACACCTCTTTATAGTCTTGGGTCTGTAAAATGCTGGAGGTTTTAACTTAGTATATCTGTTGTATTCAATTAGATCAACTGGATTGAAGTTTAGTTCTTGAAAGAACTAAACTTCAAGTCTAGTTGATCTAATTGAATACAACAGATATACCATGACCTGGATGAATGTGAACCTTCACAATCATATTTTAACTTAGGGGCATATTTATAAAGGATTGTCTTTTTCGCCAAATAATTAGCGAAGCACATCGCAGCGAAAATAGCGCCAGTTGGGGCTTTGTTTCGCCTTATTTATAAAAAAGCGAAAAAAAACACTTTGCGGCTGAAAAAGGCGAACGGGCGCGATAAAGAGCGAAAAGTATCGCAGCGAAAACTTAACGCATCTAAGAAGACTGCATTGCGAAAACCATTCGAAACCTGAAAAGCCCACTAGAAAATGATGTCAAGTTCAAAATGGCCACCTCACATTTACCAAGAAGTCAGCCATGTCTTATTTAGTCAATCTTCTTAGAATTTCTCAATTGGAATACAATTTTCTTTTGCACTGCACATTCGCCTTTCTAATGCGCGTTCGCTTTTCCAAGGCATATTCCATTATAATGCACGGTCGTCTTTCTAATGTGCGTTCGCCTTTCTAATGTGCGTTCGCCTTTCTAATGCGTGTTCGCCTTTCTAATGCGCGTTCGCTTTTCCAAGGCATATTCCATTATAATGTGCGTTCGCCTTTCTAATGTGCGTTCGCCTTTCTAATGTGCGTTCGCTTTTCCAAGGCATATTCCATTATAATGTGCGTTCGTTTTTCTTATGTCGCTTTTCCAAGGCATATGACATTCTAATGCGCGATTGCCCTTCTAATGCGCGTTCGCTTTTTCAAGGCATATTACCCATTAGAATGCCTTTTGGCTCAAACAATGACTTTTCACCACCTTCAGGGTCGCACTAATCTTTCGCTCTTTTTAACGCAAAAACCACCTTTCGCTCTTTTATAAATCGCGTTATGCCTTTTCACTCCCTTTTCGCTAAAATTACCATTGCGAAGTAAGGCGAAAAGGGTTTAGCGATAGCTCGCGGAAACGGTTTCGCCATTCGTTAACACTACCTTTATAAATAGCGTTAACTGTCTTTTTGGCGAAAACCCATGCGAAAAGCGAATGCGAAAACATTTCGCTACTTTTCGCTCTTTTATAAATATGGCCCTTAGTAAAACCTTGCCACCTTTATTTTGCTTTCCACGTCTCCTCATGTCTGATCTTTGAGCATAGGAGTCTCTACTTACAAAAAGAGCACCTCACTTTATATTGAATAGATGTGACAACTTTTTAAAAGAATATTTGGTGAGGGTGCATGGATGACAAGACCAGACAGGCTGTTATAGTTATCATCGTTACAGTCCTTGGGAATGGAATGTTACTAAAAGGTTTCAAGGTAAAATTTACTTTAATTATCCCAATGGTGACAGACTTAACATAGCCAAAGCCATTGTATCAATGGATGGGTGATGCTACATGTAGCTGGATGTAGCTACAGATTTGGAGATAAGGATATCATTCAATTTGGCCATATACGGCTTAATAATTTGCTTGGTTATTTTACTTAAAACTAAGATCATCTATTTGGACATCATTTAACATACTATTAAGTCTCTCTATTGTCAAGTTATGTCCTGGTATTCCTTAAGACTGTATTGGTATATATGAAAACCATTCCTACCATTTACATATGTAACCAAGCTGGCAATAAAATAACATCATTCTTTTCATAAGTGGTTTATACTGCTAACATTTCCATATATGGCCATCATTATAAGATAAGAAGTGTAAATAAAAAAAAATTAAAAAGTCTTATTAATTTGTCTTGTATCTACACTTTCATTCTCCTGTACTAAAGATGGCCTTTAATCTATAGAACTGAATCTATGCATTACAATACAGTTTTTAACAGACACAGAAATGTAAAATAATCTGAACACTAGTTACCTGAGGTGAAACACTTGCGCTTCTGTTTGGTGAATAGGAAAGTGGTAGGTCCATGTAATCAGCAGAGTTTTTTAAGCGCGGTCTCTTGATGATGTCAATGTAAGTAACTGGGAATATACCTTGCCGATTTGTGCCAGATATTTTTCCTTCATACCAATTTTCATCAACTCTCCGAATTAAGGTAATTCTTTCTCCCTTGAAGACAGTTTCATTCGTGTTAAAATACCTACATGCATTAACATAAAGCCCCCAACCTTATGCTGGTGACGCACTTTCAATTGTTTAATGAAAGAAATGTATCAAACTATTAAAGATTTGTGATAGTCTAGGCAATTCCCAGGTATATTTAGATTGGTTGGTAAAAAAAAAAAAAAAGAATTTAAAGAGATCTACAGGTTGTAGAAATAATAAATAACACAGTGTCACTTGTTTTTCCAAGATTTTACTGTAAAATGGTTGTGCAGCAAAAAGTCCTAAATAAGATCTTTCACTTCTGCAAGACAACAATAAGGGGCTAATGCAATAAGAGGTGCAAAAGTTTGTCCCTGCTATTAATTTCAGAGGCTAATAAGATGCTAGTTTTTTACTTTGCTTCCTCATACTGCACCACATTTAACCATGTTTTTATCTTTTCCTCTTAAAGGAACTATAAACATAGCGTAAATTGAAGCAGGAAGCGGTCAGGAGTAAATATACTAACCTTCATTCCAGGCTCATGTACAATTGATTGAAGAACGGAAGGTAAGGCATAGCTCCTTTACCTCTTGTTCTTCAATGCATTAAAGGGTCCCTATACTCACAAACAACTTTACAAAATGTAAAATGGTGGTACTCGCATATTTTTCTGTGCTTGCTTTGTTATTAAATTATTAATGTTTAGCTCCTAATTCCCCCCACCCTCCCTTACTCACTGCCTTCTTGTAGTGTCTGCGACACTTGTTCTGCACAGCCTCACCACGGACACTGCTCTTCTTACACATCTCCCCCTGCCTTCTTTTCTCTGCTGATTCTCTTAAATGTTGCAGAAAGTGTGCTGGCAGGCAGGCAGGCAAAGAGGTCAAGCATGGGTCACATATTACAATTTCTGCTTCTGGAGTGACAGAAGCATTTCTGTGATTTCAAATGATGATTTCTCAGAATCTACAGCTCAGATTTAAAATCCGAAAAAGTTTTTGGGAGTCGGATCTTGCTGTAAAGGTACTATTTTTGAAAATTAGATTTTTTAGAGTAAAGATACCCTTTAAAGGAATAGTTCACTTCAACTATGCCTTTAATTCTTCCATACGTTTCTCCTTACGGTATTGTATTAACCTTCAATTGTCCTTGTTACCTGAATTGACTGATTTCACCAATCTCCTCCACTTTTAATTTTGCTTTTTCTTATCTGTTTTTCTAATTCATTTCTGATTTCCCCATTCCACAAATTTCACTTTCATCTTTCTCTATTGGGACACATGGTGAAACCCTGACTCGATATTCTGATGGGACTGACCCAATACTGACCTACTGAAGACCACACGATCGGATAAAATTTTTTGACATGTCTGACCGATTTGTACAATAAATTTATTGTTAATTATCTTTTGTAACTTTTTATGTTTATTTATAATTTGTTATGAAATATTTATACTTCCATTATTACAGCACTTGTATTTTTCAGTAATTGTTCGATCCACAGTATTTGGGGTTATTTTCTCTGTGGTATGGGGGTGGAGCAACAACAAACCAGATAGCCTAGAGGAGATGAAAATGATAACCTCGGCCATGGACCTAGTAACCATTTTCTGTAATTACTGTCAAGTCTATTTCAAACAGACATATAAATATGGTAATGCTACTCCAGTACAAACATTCTTATAATAATCAGATGAGCTCCACAGTCTGATACATCATTGTGAATAAGAAGATATAGCACTAATTTAAGCAAGTTTGTAAAGTATCTCATATATTGACATCACTACTCTGCACCATGAAGTGAGACAGTGAGTAACTTATAGTATAAGCTGAGGTTCGGTTTTAGGCAATTTTTAAAGCCTGAAAACATCGGCTTATACTTGAGTATATGCGGTAATATCATTCTAGATAGAGTGTAACACATTTCTAGATCGAGTGTAATAACATTATATATAGAGTGTAATACCATTATAGATAGAGTGTAATACCATTATAGATAGAGTGAAATAACTTTCTAGATATAGTGTAATATTATACTGTAGATAGAGCGTAATACATTTCTAGATAGAGTGTAATAACATTATAGATAGAGTGTAATACCTTTCTAGATATAGTGTAATATCATTATACTGTAGATAGAGTGTAATAACATTATAGAGTGTAATACCTTTCTAGATATAGTGTAATATCATTATACTGTAGATAGAGTGTAATACATTTCTAGATAGAGTGTAATAACATTATAGAGTTTAATACCATTATAGAGAGTGTATTACCATTATAGAGTGCAATACCTTTCTAGATATAGTGTAATATCATTATACTGTAGATAGAGTGTAATACATTTCTAGATAGAGTGTAATAACATTATAGAGTGTAATACCATTATAGATAGAGTGTAATACCATTATAGAGAGTGTATTACCATTATAGAGTGCAATACCTTTCTAGATATAGTGTAATATCATTATACTGTAGATAGAGTGTAATAAATTTCTAGATAGAATGTAATACCTTTTTAAATGACATCTCCACTGCGGTATCTCCATTAAAATTAAACTTGGCAATGGCATCTCCATATTCTAGTACTTGCACAGGTGAAGGTTTCCTTGGCTGAGCTTTCTCTGTTTCAGGGACTATCTGTGAAATTTAAAAATACAAACGCAGTAACATGTTATTGAACAGATTGCCATTCATAGCTTAAAAGGGAATTTACTGTGCAGTATTTTTTATTCAAGACACCAGAAAACCTAAAGGAGAAATAAATACTCATAATAAATAAAAGGTAAACTGAGGCTAAATTACTGTAAATTCACACACGGCAACCCTGCTCCCGATAAAGTAGCTTTTTTTGTTTCACTTTTATTAGTATTTATCAGAAAAGTGTCAAAGAATAGTGACAACAAAGCTGTGGAGTTGAAACCATCTTGCTTTATTGGCAGTGTGTGACCACCATTCTGATTGTCAGGAAACCTCTACTTGCCTCTAGGTGCTTTTCAGACTCAGGCTAAGAGGTAGGCCTGGCAAACCTGGTTCCACCTCGGCTTTGCCTAATGCTGGCCATACACTTATAATATATTATGTAGATTTGGCATTCAATCACTGAATCTATGATCTAAACACAATGTCAATTTACCTTTCGATGTTCCCAGTACTGGCTCATTTATTTAACAATCAAATGTCAATTGCAAAGTAATTGGTCCAGATAGTTACCCTAACATTGCGCAATCATCAGGAGGTAAGTGCCCGTTCGGGAAAGAACGTACATTTCCCTTAGTCGCAGTAGTCTCCCTATGCTGTGCATAAGGAGAACGCTTGGGACTGTGCGTATCTTGATCTTTGAAAAATGACAGACAAGATCTTGCAGATCCTGTCTGTCATTTTTCAAAAATCTGTCCTGTGTGTACCTAGCTTAAGGCATGACCACCACGAGTTTCAGTTAGCCCCACCTTCCCCTGCCTCTGTATCTCCCTGATGGTGATGTCCTACTGGCTATATGAGGGTAGAAGCTGGATAAGGACAGCCTTGCACCATAGACACATTTTCGCCTTGACTTCTTATTAGGCCTCTTTCTCACTAGAACTCTCACTAGTACTTAGATTGTACATCTTCGGGGCAGGGATCTCTTTCCTAATAGGTCAAGACACACCTCACTTATTATGTATATAGGTATATATATTTTCTTAACCTTTAAAACTTTATTCATGTAAATGTAATTTATCTGTATAATGGCTTGTACTTATCCCCGTTTATATACTCTGTATTTTATAATGTACAGCGCTGTGTACCCAAGTGGCGCTATATAAATAAAATTATACATACATACTAGAAGCGTTTCTGTCCGTTTCTGAATAGAAACACGCCTTGCAATAAGTTTTTGTTATCGGATTGGATTCCCCTGGTTCGCATTTCTGTTTGGAAACAATACTTTTCCAGTAAAAAGAAAGGAAAAATTGACAGCTACACACAGATGAAAATAGAACAAATTCGGAATATCCATATTTTGTCTGTTTTCATACATGTGTATTGCAAACAAGGCGTAAAAACTTCAAGTTTACCAATCTGAATGCTCTATTGCTGCTCTCCATTTAACTTGAACTGCTATGAACTTGAACTGCTATAGTTTATGTGAATGCTTATTACAAATCAGCTCCTGCCTCTCTCCCAGTTTCATCTGCGGCTGTTTGTATGATTCCTTTGTTTTCATTTATGGCAATGTTAGCAATTTTAGAATTACAAATATAGTGCACCGTGGTTCTTATTACATGTGAAATCTGATCCTGGACTCTCTAACCAATCAATCAAATGAATGGTCTCAAATAACATAAATATACAGGCATTGAATTAATATACCTCTATATATGATATTGGAACAATTCCCACTCTCCCATGGTGCTCTCCTTCAAACCAGTTCTGATCTATTTGCTTGTGAATGTAAACTATGTCTCCCTTCTGAAGTGAAAGTTCCCTGTACAGAGAAAAAATTACAAGATAACTTTGCAACTTATAGCTTTTGTGCATTTATATACATATATATATATACACACACAAAAATAAATCCCTGAATGGCACCTACTGTGCCATAATTGAAAATATTGAATAAAACATTACTTTAAAACTTCCATTAAAATAATTCAAAATACATGTAAAACATAGCCAATCTTAGAAAGAGGTCACGTATGTGCAGCTTCCAAGAGTTCTGGATTCTTAAGATTAATATTGCCATGGTGTGGGGACTGAAAACGAATGACCAGGACAGTAATGAACTACCACCATCTGCAACACGGTCAGTTGGGACTGACTGAAAATTTCTATTGGATGGTATTAGCTCGTTTTAAACAGGGGTGGGTGATTTAGATGTTGTTAGCAGAAATGTAAGCAGGCAGATCAGAGCAAGTTTTTGGAAAAGTAATAAGAATGTGAACCCAAAAATGGGATGGGTTGCTAGTACAATGTCAGACTAGCATGGCTTGAGGCAGGACGTTTGACCTAGAAGCTCTGACTACGTTGCTGTGGTGGCTCCTCCCCCAGCTCCAAATCACACTCCCGGCAGGGGCGGAATATACATAATTAAAAAAACAGAAAGATGAAGTGGCTACTCAGAGACTCAAGATGATAAATAAACATGCGTTTATTGAAAATGCATAGGAACACGTGTAACAACACGCCAAAGTGGTTCCTGCTTGACGTGTTTTGTGGCCTTCAACACTCATTGTCAAAGCCACAAAATGCATCAAGCAGGAACCCACTTTGGGGTGTTGTTCCTTGTGTTCATTTATCATCTTGAGTCTCTGAGTAGCTACTTCATCTTTCCATCTCCTACGTTTTCTTATTATTTACATAAAAGTACCATTACTAAAATACAAGGTGGTCCTGTGTAAAGATAAAATACAAATCTGGGGCAACATCCTATTCGGAGTTACATAAAGAGCCAATCTTGTTAAAATAATTTTACTCCGCCAAGGTCTGTATATCCTATGGCACTCTCCAATTCAGGGGCATAGGAATCACTATAGCAACCATAGCAGTTGCTATGGGGCCCAGAGCCAAAGGGGGCCCGGTCCAGGTCCCCTGCAGGCATGTCCACCCTCCTAAGAAAAATTTAGCCTCATGCACCACAAACCTCATTTTTGTTTTACTTGCCCCCAGGTTTGAGTAAAATGAAAATAGAGTTTGTGGGGCTAAACTACGTGAGGTGATTTTTTTCTAAGTAGGGTGAACATGCCCTTTAAATAACTTTGCTGCAGTTTGGCCGGGTTAGGTTTAACTGCATGGAACTGATTTTTATGAGGGGGGGCCCCCATCTAAAATCTTGCTATGGGGCCCTGTGATATCTAGATACACCACTGCTCCAATTCCTAATTTCAATCTATATTATTTAGCCTCACAAATATCCCATTTACACCACTGGTGTCAATCCAAGTCAGACAGGTTCCTAGCAATGCTGAATATGCCCCACAGTATCATACACTCAGATATGCTATTTCTGATGTCCTGAGTTGTGGGAGGCATCACTTCACCGACACTTACACACCAACTCCTACACCAAGCATTCAAAGTCTTAAAATTTATGAAACTCCCCCACACCACAAATTGGTATAATTATGGAATCCAGCTACTTTCACATTTCATAGAGGACGCCTCCCTGAAATCCTTTGATCAACAAGAGTCCGACCTCCGTAACTACATTTATTTCAGATACCTCCATATCAGACATGCTTTTATAACCCAATTCCATAATCTCTCATATAAGCAACAACCTAGCCCACTTCCAGTATCAAGCAACCAGATCTAAAACAGGGGCCAAAAAAATTGTCTTGAAAAACTGATGTGGGTCCACTCAATGGCAAGTAGTGGGAGGAAGCTCTAGAGTCCTATAAACTGGTGTCCTCCAAAGCCTAGAGCATACCTAACCCCAGTACAAATCTCCCGATAGAAGTTGGAACGTAGCCTACTTTGCTCGAAATGTCAGTCACTCCTGGGCAGTTTCTATCACCACATGTGGTACTTCCCACAAATACAGGGATTCTGGCAACAAATTATTTAATTGCTCAACAATCATATGGTATCCCCAGTAGGTCTAGTCCCCAAAATTTGTATTCTAGGCATCATGGAGCAAGTATATTTTTAAAATGTTTCAAAACCTTCCTGATTTAAACTATTTTTTTTGCCAAAAAACATAAAGCCCATATTTGGATCCAAACTACCACCCTGGAAAGTGTCAGTGAATGCTGCTCTTCCCTACAAGAAAATAATGTATGCAATGAACAACCTTAATTCTATATTATATATATATTGAGGCCTCAGTATTATTTATTTCATTTATTTTTATATTAAACTGTGGAGCTAATGACAAGGTCTGTCCATAACTGTTGGTCTTGGCAGACACAAGAACATAAAAAATAACAATACAGAGGGAATTAAAAGATGTAAAAAGATAATATATACTTACTTTAATGTCTGTGCTTTAAAATCAAACTTGGCTCTGGCCTGCCTCATCTATATTGAAAAAGATAGATATGATCATTCCATAGAAATGTAATTAGCTGCATTTATACTGAAATTATGAAGGGTTAGAGTTGGTATAAAACAGTTAATTCTCTGTGAAAAGCTTTTTGAAAAATACACACAGAGTGGCAAGCACTGAATTAATGGTTATGTTGCCAAAATTGCCAAAAAGGATTTCCTAGTTTCCACTGGATGTTTATATTGCATTCCACCATAATCAATATGGTTCTAAAAATATGGGACTACCTAATGCCATGCAAAATCCCTCATCTGAAAAACTCTTGTCTAAACATTAAATACAAGAGATAATATGCAAACCAGTAAGCAATCATTTTTGAAAACATAAAAACAAACAGATTTTTAATATAATTTATACATTATTATTAGAATGGTCCCAATGCTAGAAATAGACTAGTTACAGACAAAGTTCCTGAAGAATAATGTGTGAATCCCTAAAATGCTTAAGGAAAATAATGGCACACAGAATTAGAACATACAATAACCCTTGGCATATTGGCAGGAATAGGGAAAAAAGCTGTCCTTTCCCAGCTAATGCAGAACAAAATATTTTAGCACCCCTGTCCCAATAGCAAGGTTCACCCAATCTTAACCTAATCTCAATCCACTATGGTGGTAAAATGCCTATTTTTGTAGAACTGTAAACAGAGAAAATTTACAGTGAATTTAACCCTTAACTTTGCGACTGTATGATGTTAATGTGTTTGTTCTTTTTGACACGCAGGTTTGACACATAATGTTTACTTGAATGTTGTTAGTTTAAGCATGCTTATTGAAATGTAAGAAATTACCAAAGGGTTATACATTATAGTAACATGAACATGAACACACATGAGAATGGTTATGTGAAATTTCTCAAGAAAGTAAATTTCTATTAAAGAAGAAGTAGTCAAGGCATGCACTGAGCCTAATTCCCACAGCCAACATGCTGTCAGATATAGACACCCCAGAATCTCTACCAGCCAAATTAGAAAGAAAGCAATTCTATATATTTTCTAATTGGCAGCATTCACTTTGTTTCTAATGATTATCTACTTTACGAAAATGTGAATGGAAACGGTGCTTGAGGTTACTAGGACAGACCTCAGACCGAGATCTCCTCTTTGATGCATCGTCTACATTAAGTAGGTCCCCAAACCGCTCATTAGTAATAAACTGGTGATGTGATGGGACAATCCCAGTGTGCCTTCTGGCGGCAATATCAGCTTCTTCTTGCTCACGCTTAAGTCTTCGCTGATCCTCTAAAAGTTTCTAAGATAAAATTGCATAAAATGGGCTGTGAATCACCTGTGTAATAGCACATACAGGTGACACAAATCATATGGTACCAGAATATCAAATGATAATGTTATTCATAAGTTGTGTTAATAAAGGGAAATTCATCAGCAAGTTATAGAGAGTTGCTAGGATGTTCTTTTTGTATGCAGGTAAGAAAATAATTTTTCTTTTCGCCAAATAATGTTCTATTTGTCTTAAAAAGAAGATAACTAATACTTTAGAAGAAAAAAAGCTGTTGATTTCTAAATCCTATCATTATTTATCTGGACCAAAAAAAACGGGAGATTAAATACAAGTTTTTATCTATAAAAATGCTGCTAATTTTGCCCCAACCAATCAAATATTATTTAACATTTGAAAGCTAACATCTGATTGGTTGGGGCAAAATTAGCAGCATTTTTAATGCTAAGAACTTTCATTGAATTAACCTGAGTGTATTTTATTTTAGCAACTTTGGGGAGATGGAGAAGAAATTGAGTCACAGTTTATTGTACTCTTACAATGCTGCAATCACTTTGTGGCAGTTACAGCATCACTGGTAAGCTACAAGGGTTGGTTGCCTTTAATCCAGTAGGTGTTAAGTTTGGTGCTACTATGCAGCGCCAAACTTATTTTAACCCTTACTGCATCGAGTGTGCTGCACAATGTATAAAATGTTTTGAACTACGCACAGACCCCAGAAAATGACACACGCTAGCCTGATGTTACAGCGGATAGTATGAATTGCAGACTCGTTTTAGCAATAACGGTTGTTACTGCATCTCCCCCTATAGTTTTAAATTAAGAAAAGCTGTTACTTGCCTTTAAAGCAAACAAGTTGTGGGTCTTAATGTTTACAGGGATCATAATATCACATAGAGAACTGTAATGGTTTAAATACAAGCAATCCCATTTTTAAACTTAAAGGAACTGTAAACCCACATAACCAAAGATTTTAAGTCTTTGCCCTCCGTTTGTATTATTCACAGGGAGGTGAGAACGCTTATTCTCACCTCCCTGTGAATAATATTTTGCTCAGAGGACACTGGAACTTACTTACTCTCAGCCGCTCCTGCTCTAACAAGCACTGTCCCCACCATGCGCGCTCTCTTAGGCGCATGCGCGCCAATACAGGAGATAGGGCGCACGATCGGGACAGAACAGCTGTTCTGTGCAGAAGCGGCTGCAAGCGGAGTGAAGCGAAGGTAAGTTCCCGGTCCCCTGAGCAAAATATTATTCACAGGGAGGTGAGAATAAGCGTTCTCACCTCCCTGTGAATAATACAAATGGAGGGCAAAGACTTAAAATCTTGAGTTTACAGTTCCTTTAAAAGGTAATTATACCCTCCTCTTATGAATAGTACCCAGTGCGAGGATGTAAGGAAGGCTCCACTAATTACCTAAACTTGTTACCAGTCATCTGGTCTGCTCCAACCCCTCAAAGTCCAGAGCCTGGCCAATGGAAAGAGACACTTCTTTCAGAGCAGTTCCCAGACTCATGCAATGGGTGGAAGTAGATGGCCTCACCTATTGGAACATTAGGTAAGTTGTGCAGCCTCCCTAGCATAAACCCAAGGGTGAGAGCCTAGCAGTTTAGTTCTTCACCCTGGGTACTATGTCTATTCAACGGAGTAAATTAGGAGGGTACAGACTATCGGGGAGGTTCAATAAAAGTTCATTTGAAAGATAGCATCCAATTGGTTGGGGCAAAATTAGCACCATTTTTAATGATAAGAACATTTATTTAAGTCCTGCCACTTAGCCTCTCACACAAACTTATTAAGTAAATTACACGTCATACTGTAACAAATCCAAAGTAACCGTGCATTGGCTGTCAAAACCTGCTTTATTATAAAGTTTAATTTTAGCCGTTAATGCTGCTCTACAGAAATTTTGAATGTTTTCCATTATGTGCATCCCTTCCAAACACCCAATATTTTGCCCATTTCTAAGGGTCTGTGCCAATGTCCTGCAAAAACAAGCATTTCTGTAGGAGGTGCAGGGCTTCGGGGGGAGGCAGTTTCCCCACCCATTCTCTCTCCTCTTAAAAGTTGGAAGGTAAACATGAATGGATCGAGCTTGACATCTGCTATACCAAGAAGCACCCTGGAACCCATAGGCTGCCATTAGGTGAGTTTTAGGCTACTCACTTGCTGCATTTGGACTTAAAGGGTATGTCCACCCCCCACAAAAACTTTTGATACAATTCTAAGTGTCCCCCAATACTTCAACCTCGCAAGGTTACCTTTTAAAGGTGCTGGCAAACCTACTTACCAGCCTTTGTTCCCTTTGCATTCTTCTGCTTAGCTTCCATGCCTTTTTTCCATGCATGGAAGCAAGCAGAAGGGTCCGGACTGGCAGCAGCGCTTGTAATTGGCTGAGACAACGAGGGAACAAAGGCTGGTAAGTAGGTTTACCAGCACCTTTGAAAGGTAAGAACCTTGTGAGGTCGAGGTTTTGGGGGGCACTTAGCATTATACCAAATGTTTTGGTGGGGAGGTGAACATACCCTTTAACCTGTCTGTTCTCACCCTACCCAAGCAAGTTACAACTTATATCCTATATCCAGGACCATTGGACAGTACATAACCAGACAGAGCTAGATTATTAACAAAAATAACTTTGGCTCCTGCTTAGGTCCGAGCAAATATCAGGTAATCCAGATAAAGAAGTAGAAACAGTATTACAGTCAGTGTATGATTTTAAGGTTAAATAGGCCAGGAAGGTAAGCCTAAAGATACAATGTGCATGAGAAATTCAGTGCACTGGCCAAAGCAACCATAAGAAAATGTGACTTTCTACATAAACTCAAACTATTGCTGTTACCAATATGATTTGGTGCCCAGGAACCCATTTATTGAAAAATCATCACTTAAAATTATATTTTGTTGGTAATATAAAGCACAGAAAATCCCTACCTGCCAAACATCTTGTTTTCGTTGGGACAGACTTATTTTGGGGGACCTGCCTTGGACTGGTGTGCCTTGTCACAGAATGAGAAGAGATTGCATGGTCCTGTCATAGGCCCCACAGATGTCCCTCCTCAATACCAGTGAAAATTGGCAGAATGTTTCCTCAGCTGAATGAATATGTGTGGGGTGGGTCAAAGCTGCAAATTAAATAAACTGCACAATTCTCCCTGTTTATAGTAATGTCTGCATGGCACAAAAGAAGGGTCAAGTCCATGTGGAGAGCTGTAAAGTGTAAGATAATTAAAGCATTATCAGTGCTGTATATTACCAAGTGTTTATATGTTGATTTTTTAATATTTGTGACTAGCAGAGAACCCTGCTTTGCCCATTTAAAAAAAAAAATCAAAATCTTGTTAGGCTTATTTCTCTGCGGGGTGATGATTCATCAACTGATGACAGCACAAAAGTCAGATCTCATCCACAAGTAACTTAGGTAATCACTTGATTCACCACCAGATGGCAGCACACAGGTTAGATCTCGTCCTCAATTAACTCAAAGGTGGTCAAAAAAGGGATACGGTAAGTGGTGGTTTGTTAAAGTAGCCTCTCTTTTTTTTCAGGCCCTGAAACATATGTACACCACGTCTAATCAAAATCATCCTCAACCTGTTTTCATAAACACACACACATTCATTCAAAAGAGAACACAAACTATATTTTAAAGAAAAAAACCCAACTGTTATATAGTATGTATTCTGGTTTTGCCCTCTCCTTTTTCCATCTAAAATGCCTACCCATTTCTGTGGTGTTATATCTTCAGGCCAGTTTGTGTACTTCCTCAGCCACAGACAACAGGAAGCCATTCTAGAAGCAAAGAAAACGATGGTCCTGGAAATAAGGCGTGTATGCCTTTTAGGGGAGCCTTTCAATTTAACCTTAATATTAAAAGCACACACACAAAAATATAAATAAAAACTCTTTCTTACTAATTTACCTCCATCTAAAAATACTGAATCTAAAAGCCTGAACCAGCAGCATATATGTAGGAACTGGATTTCATACAAAGGAATGTTGTAAACAACATTTTCATGCAAAAAGGACAGAAGGTTATCTAAAATGAAATGCTTATCCTGAGGAATATACCTAAATGCCTAGAACAATAAAAAAAACAAGCAAGTTCTCTTCTTTGTGACAATTTCTGCTAAAATGCTGATGAATTTCCCTTTGACTAGTAAACGTTATATTTGGTTAGTTTTCAGTGGACAGAAGTTGATGTAAATCATATACAGGAACAGATCACTAAAAAAATCGATAAAACAACTTGTACGGGTTTTGAAAGAAGTAATTCCACTACAGAAGGTACCTCAATGCTAACAAAGAAAGGCCGACCCAAAAGAACCGCCAGGGTTGAAAAGGGGAATTTTAATCCAGACAGAAGTTTCTTACATACAATGTGTCCACATGCAGCACTAGGTTGATTATTCTAAATGTCTGCTATTATAACACGTCAGAGATTGTTCCGCAATAAATTTTTATACAATGATAATTTCTTATTATGAGGTCCTATTTTTTTAAATTCATTATCATTAGCAAAACCAGAATGTATGTTTGCTTTCCAATTAAGAGCTAGGCCACACGTGGGCATTTTAACACGCAATACGATCTTGCGTTAAAAAGTGCACGTTAGTGTTGGAGCGCATGCGTTCACCAAATTTTTTGCGCACTCGCATATGCTCCGATAACACACACGCAATCCCGTGCATTGCAGCGTGGCCTCACCCTAGATCAAATAGTCTTAAAGTTTTGTTCTTGAAAACATTTCCCTAGTCATTTAACTGGAAGAATAGGCAAAACTATAAAACTGTTTTCAAGAACTAAACTTCAAGTCCTGTTTATATTACTCAGTACAACAGATTTACTATGACCTGATTAACCTTCACAAATAAAGCTTATTCGACTTGAACACACAAACATTTGGTCCACCAGCTGGTAGCTTCTCAGAGTTATACACATATATTCATATACATGGCATAACTCTTCTCAGATTTACAATGTATATACAAATGAATGGCTCCACAGATTTGTCACAACCAAAGCTCCCAAATATTAGGGATCTAAGCCTAGCTAGTAGAACTAGTCTGAATAAAAACTTGTAGAGTAAAAAAAAATGCACTAACTTTGTTAGCGGACAACTGTCCAATACTTCCATTCGATGACTGTAAAAAAAAAAAAAGAAAAAACCCACAATGCCCTTTTTTGATACAATTAAGAAGCTGAAATATCACACAATTTTCAGGGGGAAAAAACATTTGCAAAAATGCAACTACAGTTTTTTTTTTTTAAAATATACTGTGTGTGTTTTTTTTTAATTTGGACCAGCTGCTGAAGCAACTCTTCTTGATTGAAAAATACTTACTGCGGTTTTGTTTCTACTTGAATGAAAAATCCTTGCTTTTATACAAAATGTGCTACTACAGTGGTGGCGAACCTATGGCACGCGTGCCAAAGGTGGCATTCTGAGCCCTCTCGGTGGGCACTCATGCCCAGCAGAATTTGTTACCAGAAAGCCAGAAAGTATAGCGACTGCCTGTAGCAAAAGAGAGGTGCTGCACTATGACATTCAGCTCTGCTTGAGTTCCAGTTTTTGATTTCAAACTGCTGTCTAATAATGTAGGGTTATTGGTCACTGTTTTAGACCTCAAACTCATGTGTGGTAATGTAGAGTTAAAGGGTAACTATAGTGAAAAAAAAAAACTTTGTCTATATACAATGTACAGATCACTTAGTATAAGCTGCCTTACTTTCATGTTGCTGTGTGGCTTCGTTTCTTCACACTGGCAGAAGTTTGTACCAAGCGGTGTAGCCCCCCTCCCCTCTCTGTCTAGTCCCCCTCAAGCAGTTAAGGGCTGTATGAAAAGTCCAGGCATGCTCAGTTGAAAGGACTTTAAATGAAGTGCTGACATCCTGTTGACCCCTCCCTTCCAGAGCTAGACTGCAAGCAAGCAAAGTGTGGGAGAAAGTAGCAATATGCTGAAGGTAGGGGCAGAGGGGGAGAGAGGAGGACAAGTGGTGCTGAGATTCTTTACAAGTAAGTTACGGAACTCTGCCTGTTCTCTATGTTTGCTAATTGTTATTTATTTTTGTACCTAAAGTCCATATCTCTCCCCTGTTTAGCTGAGATCATAATCACTGAAGATAGAGTATAGCACTAGCAGCAGCTGTAGTGAGAGACCTACACAAACACAGTGAAACTGCTTGTTGTCCTGATACATTTCAGTTGCTTTAGTCTATATATTTCATAGATTGCACTGTATGGGGGGGGGCTGTTTTATAGTGTGTTATGCTCATATTGCTGGGTTAATGGTTTATTGATTGTGTTTAGCACTACAGCATTTGAGGTGTTTACCATGGTACTTATAGTGTGGGTGAGGGAGTGTGTGACAGTACTACATAGGAGTTTTGGATTGCGTGGGTGTTTGCATTTGAGTGACAGATGAGGTGTAGCAGCTCCTAAAATCACAGCATATTCAAAGGCTTATATCTCGGGGACTATGAAGAATTTAAAGAAACTAAAGGTACCCTGGTGGTTGGGATGACTTATAGGATACATTAGAAGGAATAAAAAAAAAATCTCACTATAATTGCCCTTTTAGGTAATCTATAATCTATCTACTGTATTGGTCTGTTTCTATTTGAGTTGTTTTTTCTAAATTAAAACTCCATATTTAGGTTAAATGATTATGTTGGCACTATGCAATAAAAAGTGGGTTTGGGTTACAGTTTTCTCCCGACAGATCTACAGAGTGGTATATAGTACAAAAGCCGCATGTTCAATAATTTAGGCCTTACCCTGCTTATTACAATATGCAGAATTGGGAGAAAATGACATTTTTCAACCAATTTTGGATATCCTGGTGATATTTTAGCCTAACAGCCTCCTCCTTCTAACATATTACACATTAATAAAAATACCACGAATTTTATTTACAAATGTAAATTTGCACAATTTAAATGTGACATTAGTAATTAAAACTGGTAACTCCTGTTTCAATGGGGACTTGTAGACCTGCATCCTGCAAAACAAATCATTGTGCAATAGGATACGCCATGCACATATATCTCCCTACCCTTTCATTTCTATAACAAACAAAGTGATTTGTGCTATTTTCCCCTCAAAACAATTCACAAAAAGAATGACTTTTATTCTGAGTTTCATTTTAATCTTTAGTCAGAATTACAATTCAAATAAGCAGGTTCAAATTATAAGCACATTAGAAATATTAGACAAAAACAAACCACCAAATACCTCTTTGCTGTCATATCGCCTACGCACAAGTTCTTCTGGTGCATCCATATAGTCAACAGGTGCAAAATGTCTTGGAGATTCTGAATCTACTTCGAAACAACACAGGTGGTTAATCAAAAAGTGAAAAAGGAACAAGATACATAGAAATACGCAGAACAGTGAGAAATTCTCAAAACAAACAGAATCACTGCAAACAAAGTAGAACTCCTCGTCTGTGACAAAGACCAAAACAAAACGTAGAGATCAGCCTTAATGCAATACATTGAATGCAACATTTGGATGATGTCCCACAAAAGAATAAACTGAACTTTCAGTTGAGTAGTTTCTCTTCTATGTAATTAATCTACTATTAACCTATTTCCTATCTTTAGCAGTGATATATTTGAAGAAGAAAGACTTACTAAAAGTTGTGTGTTTACTGGTCCTATTTTCTACAAAAAACACGCAAGTATAATAGTTTGCACCTACTGTTTATTAAGTCTATTCAATTAACATGGATCCGTAGGAAGCACCTTTTTTTAGGGAGGCCACTAAGGGGGCACCTTAGAAATGACCCAGTATCCCTAAGCACTAAAAGTAAAGGTGATGCACAGCCTTAAACAGTTCTGAATAAAACCAATGCAAAGTTGTAATTTGCTTTCTATGGGGCACAAAAATTATTATTCAAAAATCTTCATTGTTGATATTTGGAGAAGGGACAGTTTTAATGTGGGATGTGTGATGCATATTTGATTCTATTGCAGCACTTACAAGGTCCCGTTAGAAGGGGAATTAAAGAGAATACCAGTAATAATAAATTTATCTTGAAAATTTAAGGCAGTAAATATAAAATATCTAAAAAATATTGAGCTTTATTTAAATGTTACAACCTTAAAAGAGAACAAAAGTTACAGTATTAACTTTTGAGAACGATAGAGCAGCAAGTTTTGTTTTACAGATAATGGCAGAGCAACTGGCAGGGAATCTTTCCTAATCACTTGGCCTGCAACAGTGGACCTTTTGGCTGGAGTGGGGGTCTGGGAGTGTCAATTTTTCAGCTCTACAGTCCACCTACAAAGATAAGTATTTCCAGTGCACTGGATTGACATCTTCCACTAAAAGTTATGTTTATAAGTTTAGTTCACCTTTACATCTCCTATTACAAACCTGCAAGACAGTCTGATTAAGGGTGCCATTGTGGATGTCCCTCTGTGTAATATACCAACTTATATAACTTTCATGGTTCAGTGTAATCCTACATGGGACAGCATCTTAATTAAACTCTCTGGGGTACTTGGCAATCTTTTTTACACACTTCAGCCCATATACAAGAGTGCCAACAGCAATGAAATATTTCCAAGAAAACAGTGGATTTTTTTTATTTCTTAAGTTACAAGAACAGAATGTAAGAGTCATGAATAACTTGCTCACACACTGCACTTCTGGTAAAAGTCATGTACATGTCGGCTTAGGAGTAAAACAGACCACAAGCAGAGGCACGTGGTAGAAAGGATGAAACAAAGTGGAAAGAAAGGTAGATGGTCTGCCACACAGATGAGAGGTAATGTAATGGTAGATGCACAAAACTCCACCTCCTGAAAATGTTCCGTGTTCACTTGGCTGACTGTTGTTGTTTGAATCCAAATTGTAACATACAGGAAATGAAAGCATATCTCCATTATTAAGAGAATCGGGACAATGAGATTCAAACTTGGAACTATCTTGTTCAAGGGAATTGATACTTGAGCAGCTCAACCTTCCAACAATATCATATGAAGACTGGCGTGCAGGAAGGTGAGGCCTCTCTTCATTACTTTGCACAGATTGTTCTGCTTTTTCTATCTGGTCTTTTCTACCTAATAATGCTGTATCCCTCTGCTCCTCTGATGTATTAGAAGTTTTTTTTGTGCTCTTCTTGAAAGGTGTTGGTATCCTAAATGGAAGTGGACTTATGAGATATATATTTCTCTGAAACTGCTGCTGGTCCACACGAGTATCTATTTTTGATTGCAACGTTTTTGCTATTTTCTGCTCATGCTTTCGAATAGTTGTAAACCTTGTGTAAGAAGCTGGGCAGGAACTTCTGCAGGTGTTAAGCTTGTATTTAATGGGTGCTTTGTTCAAATTATTGCAGCTGTCATTTGATGCAATAGATGTCTGGTCAGTCTCATCAGTACAGCCAGAAGAATTATCAATAATAATTATGTCACTAGGATCAGAACTCAAATCCTCCACATTACTGCTTGGTGTAGATGGGGTCTGGGCTTCTCTTTCAATTTCTTTCAATGGGGTCTCTAAAAGATTTTCCGCAGAGCATGCAGATGATAGCCCAGTTCTTGGTTGTGATGGTGTTGGGGAGATACTTTGCCCACTGGAAAAGTCTAATGAAGGCATAGATCTGGACCTCTGTATCAGCTGCTCAAAGGCTGTTACACGTGATGACACTGTGTACTTTGGGATGTTTTCATATGGATTTCCATGTCCATTAACCATAAACCTATCCTGAGCTTCCTTTTCAAAGCTGTTAGCAAGGTCTCTGACACTGGAGCAAGACGATGCACTATACAAATTTGAACGGTTTATAATGTGCATGTCTCTATACATTGTGGAGAATTCTGCATTGCATTTCACGGTGTTGGAGCTGTATTCTTGCAAGCTTGCCGTACTGCCAGACTTTATCTTGTCTTGACAGGATTTGGCCAACATGTTTTCCACACTCCCCCCTGTTTTTCTTGTGCACATTTGTTTGTTTTCAAATGTAAGAGGATCAAGCAAATTCTCACAGCTCTGTGCCTTCTGCTGAGGGAAATATACACTTTGGTTTTGTGGGAAGGTTCTTGGCTGAGAAACCTTTGGTTTGAATCGAGATGGTAGAATTTCTCCTATACAAGCTTTTGCAGCTGACAGTGAGGACTTCTGCTTATACATGCTGCCTAAGGTACCAGTGCTAAAGTTTTGGTTGTAAATTGTGGTATGTGAAAATTTATGAGCATTCCCACCTGCAGGATCCATTTGGAAGCATGCAGAATGGAATAAAGGCAATCTGTTAAAATGGCAAAGATTATTACATAGAGAGAATATTAAACATATTATTTGAATACAGACAAACATGCTTAAACAGCATGCCCACCCACAAACTTGTTACAGCACAACTAGGACCCCCCTCCCTCCCAAAAATTGCCTTTTCCCCAGCAATACTTAAAGTAGAAATTTACCTTGAAGTTTGAGGGCCCCTCGATACATTGCTGTGTGTCTAGCTTTCCGTTAATGACCACATGAGCTTGTGAGGGACAGCAGACTTCAAGGTAAATATATTCTATCAGGAATGTCTGGGAGCAAGGTAAGTATTGTGAAAGCAGGGATTTGAGGGGGGGCTGGTTGTCAGGGAGTGAACATACCCTTTAATAAACTCTTGATTTCTTTTTATCTGTTCTATCTTATTTATTTATACTAAACAGCAGCTTTTATTTTTTAAGAGTAAAATATGTAAATCTTGTAACCATTGGACCATGGACCAGGTCCTATGTGCATTTCCAAGGGCATTCTTTAGTTACATACTCAAAACATATTTATAGCACATGTAAATATATAAAGACCTCTGTCAAAATGAGTTGCCCAAAAGAGACCAGTACAAAAAAAGGAGACGCATAAGGAACCATCTTCCATATCTTACATCTGCTGATTAAGATAAAAATCTACTACCATCATAATAGCGTTTGGCATTACATGGTAGCTTAAGACCAAGATGCCTCATAAAAATTTTTAATAAACAGAAATTTCTAAAGATAAACTGTCTCTCTAAAGCACAGATATCCCTAACCTTTATTAACTTAATATGGCACCTACCTTTGTTAGAAGCTGAGCTAGAGGGGCGTCTGTTGAGGCCACTAAGTCCCTGAAATGGGATATCTCCACCTTCTAGAACATTCTTGTAGATTTGCCTTTCATTTTCAGAAAGTGCAGAATCCCCTGTAGTTTCTGTCCCCCTGCTAGAAGTGCAATAGAAGTTAAAATTGTCAAGCAGTGAGTGAAGAGATGTTAATTGTCAATTTCAAAATGAATAGTGTTACAGCTTTCAGATAAAATGTTTTTTTTTTATATATCCTTTAAAATATACACATTACCACTGGGTTGATATGTAAAGCTGGATACTCACGGCTGATATTTTAACACAACCAGTTGGCCGCGAAAAAGTACTGCAAATTTTTCGACCAGATCGGCCAACTTATAGGTCGGCAAGGTCAAAATACCCTAATTTTCCTCAACTTAACTAAGGTTAACTTTTATTATTAAATTATTTTTATTAATAAAATAGAATCAAAACAGTAGAAACATAACATGTGAGTAAAGTAAACCTTTAGTAGGATGAATTAAGAGATTTTATAAAACAACTAATGGTATCTATCCATCAGCTATCTATCTTTCTATCTATCTGTCTATCCATCCACCTGCTATCTATCTGTATATCTATATCTATCTCTGTCTATGCTTTTGAAGGTTCTCATTCATCCAGGTCATGGTATATCTGTTGTAATCACTTAGATAAAATGGACTTGAATTTAGTGAGTAAACAGCTGTGCCAAAACAACACCCTTGCTGGATTTATGCCTGAATACCACATATTTTAAATATAAGAAGCAAAAACATGGCTGTGTTATGGGATCTCATGTTTCACCCATTGTGGCAAACCTTGGAGAACCTAGTTCCTTTACCTCCTGTTCTTCAATTAATGCATTAAAGGAATAGTTCAGTTTCTCCGCAAACTATTCCTTTAAGAAGAATTTTCAATAAATACCATATGCCTGTCTGCTTTTAACCAAGCAACATACTGAGGCAGCAACTGGTGCATCCGAAAGACCTGATACCGTCTGCCATGTACAATGCTATTTTGACACCTTACCCTTGGCAGTTTCAATAACACCTCTTAACCACAATGCAATCAACACCTTACATTCAGAAGGTCCCTAACACTTGGCTGTTATATGCTGATTGTGACCTTCCAGGGTATTTATTGCCTATGGATTCTTGTACAAGTCATTCTGAATTGAGAAAGCCATTTGGACGACTAGCGAATCATCTTCAAGAACTAAACTTAAAAGTCCAGTTGATCTAACAGAGTACAACAGAAATATTTTTTCTATATCTGATCTAAAACAGATATATCTTTATCTATATCTGTCTATCTCTGTATATCTGTCTGTCTTTCTTTCTATATGTTTTAGTTGTTTGTTAGAATTAACAAGTAGGTGTTAATAGAATTAGTTTTAACAGAAATGCAACAAATAAAAGGCTAGTTATGCATTTATTTATTTCTAGTTCCTAATTTTACTGCCAACAGCAGCAGTAATTAGATATATATTTATTGAACTAATTGCTTTTATTTATGCATAAGGGCAGCATTAAAGCAGCATTACAATGGGAAAAGCATGTAACCAATTTCACTTAAACTGAATGTGCACTAGGCAAGTTATGCATTTGGGCAAAAACAACATGCATGCTGGTTAAACCCTAAACCCTGAATAAGTAAAGCTGAGTACACACATTACAAATTAAGGGCCATTAGATCTGACAAAATCGTCCCTTTATTGGAAAAAGGTGTAACGTGTAAACGATTGTTCCTGCCGCCGAACATTGACTGTCGGGAACAGATTCTGTCTGTCATCTTTCAAAGTTTTTTACAGTGTTTACCCAGCTTTAGGAAGTGAATCAATAGAGAGGGAATTGTGGACAATAGACTTAGTAACTAAGACGTGTTATGCAGTATCTGCCAAAGTAAAATATAAAATAATTTAGTGTATAGGAAGGAGCATAGAGTCAAAGGATGAAGTAATAATTCTGCCTTTGCATAGGGCCCTCGTTAAGTCTGATCTAGATTACGCAGAGCAGTTTTGGGCACCAGTCCACAAAAAGAATATCAATGAATTAGAAGTGGTACAGAGATGGGCAGCTAAACTGATGAAAGGAATGGAGAATTTGTGTTAAAAGGATAGATTGGGTTTGTTTTTCTACGAAAAAATTTGTTTGCAAAGGGATATGTTAAAGGAAAGTTCAGTGCAAATACATGTACTTTTCAGAAAAAAGACCAGTACTTTTCCATCCCAATGAACGTAACCCGCCCATTTAGCATTGTGTCTGTGTATAAATAAATGCAACTGAAATACTGACTTCCTGTTTGCAGGACCCCTAATTGAGACCATTATGGTTTTGCCCTTGACCCAGCACCTGGGTTGATTCAGTTGCTCAGTAGAGATCTGAGCATGTTTGACCCATTCAACAGCCAATCAGTAGAAATTACTGTTAGGAACATTCCAAGGATGTGGAGCATCCTGGAAAGAAGAAGGACTGTTAGAACCTGAAATGTCAACAGCAGGGAACAACAAAGGGTATGAAATCAACAGATTTTTCAAAATGGGAGAGAATATGTAGAATAACTAAGAAGGCATTACACAAACTAACAATTTACTATTTATTGATAATTTCCACTGAACTGTCCCTTTAACCCTATACAAATAGGTTACAGGTTGATTGTCTAGTTTGGTGTACTGGGGGTACATGCACCATTTGAATGGAAAATATAGTGTTTTTTTTTAGGTTTGGGGGGGCTTTTTATGGAGGGGTTGAACTTGAGGGACTGTCCTTTTTGATCCCAAAACAAAGGACAACAAAAGCTTTTGAACAACAGTAAATCAGAATGCAGAGTACCTTGATATAAGTGTAGCAATCTGTGTTTTACCTCTCATTTTGAAGTGGGTGCTGAGAAACTTACCTTTCTAACATGGGGTTTGTGTTTTATTTCCCAGCATTCCAGTATTGCACAGTGTGGTCCCTGACCATTGTGTTCTTTAACACATGCTCAGTTCTATAGCAACTGCAGGGACTTGAACCAGCAGGTCCCGCCTACTAGTAGTCTATAACCATTCCTGTTACATTCCATATTAGACAGGGAAATATGTTACTAGTCGGGAGTTGTGGCTAGACAGTGAACATACATATGTCCCTTTCTCTTAAGGACCTTGATCTCAAGGACATAGAAAAAGGTTTGTGCGTTACTGTGCTGGTGTGGTGTATTAAAAGGGACAGTTTTGTCGGTACCATGCAATGTGCATCCTGCCACATGTATAGCAATCTGGAGCAGACGTTCCAGGGAACCTAAGTCTGTGTCAGGTGTGAGTGGGTTGCCCGTTTGGAAGCTGAGGTGGAGTGTCTAAGGGGGCAGCTTGCAGCATTGCAGGGATTGGCAGAACTGGGGGGTCAGCAAGTACTGGCTGGGGCCAGTATAGAGATGGGTGGAAGTGGGACAGGGAAGGTTGAGGGGGGTGGTAGTTTTGTTTGGGTTACTAGGGGAAGTGGGGGACGGAAGGGTAGGGTGGCTTCTCAGATTGCCCATCCCAACAGATTTGCTGCCTTAGGTAATGAAGTGGAGGAGGACACCTCGGAATTAGCGTGTATGGAGGGGGCTAGTCCCTTGAGCACCCAGGGGACTGCCATCTCTGATACAATGGGAACGAAGGATCAGGAATGCAAGGCAGGTGGTAGTGGTAGGGGACTCCATTATAAGAAAGGTAGATAGGGTAATCTGCTGCCAAGTCCCTACATGCTGAACTGTGTTTTGCCTGCCTGGTGCTAGGGTTCGGCATGTGGTGGATCGTGTAGACAGATTATTGGGTGGGGCCGGGTGTGACCTGGTGTTCTTGGTTCATATTGGTGCCAATGACAAAGTTAGAGGAGGAGAGGTGAGGTCCTTAAAGGGCATGTCCACCCCCAAAACTATAATCCCCCCAACTACTGACCCCATCATGTAGTGTAGTTTAATCCTTACCTCACATCCCAGCTACATATGGTTCTCCTGTAGTCCCCAAAGTCCCAAAAACTGCCACCAGGAGGATAGCAGAGTCCATATAGGACTCTGCTCCTACCTGGCCTCCGGGAGAAGTTTGGCATGCATACTGCAGCCCTTCTCCCCCTCCGGATTCCCTCCCCCTAGCATCAATCCCCTTTGATATAGCCTTCCCCTGGTCTCCCAGCCCCAACCACTTCATTTTTAGGTTTAGAAAGTGCCCAAACTTTTACTTACCTCCCCTCTTCCTCCGCTGCAAATGACGGCAGCCGCGTCGTGATTGGCTGCCGCTCAGCCAATCACAGACGCGACTGCGGTCCCGCCCCTCTGCCTGCATTTTCTTGCAAGCAGAGGGCCGGCAGCGCTGCGGAGGAAAGAGGGGAGGTAGTAAAGTTTGGGGCACTTTCTAAACCTAAAAAAGAAGCGGTTGGGGCTGGGAGACCAGGGGGAAGGCTATATCAAAAAACAGTTTTAAGGGTGGACATACACTTTAAACATGATTCTGAAGTAGGGGCCAAGTTAAAAGCAAGCACCTCCAGGGTAGTATTTTCAGAAATACTACCGCAGCCACGTGCTAAGCCAGGGAGACGGGGAGCTTAGAAGCATTAATGCGTGGCTAAGAGAGTAGTGTAAGGAAGAAGGGTTTGGGTTTATTGAGGTTTGGGGGTTGAGGGTATTAGCAGTCTCACTGGGATAGACAGCCCAGGAGGAAAAGCAGGGTGTAGATAGGCCAGTGGTGGGCGGAAAGGGGGGTGAACAGTTTTCACAACTGGGCTGTAAATTTAGAAGAATATGCCTTGTTTAGGCAGGACAGAGGAAAGGTGGAGGAGTAGGTGTTTATGTTAAAAAAGAATTGAAGCCAAATTTAAAAGAAGAGATAACTGGCGATATGGATGTTAAAGTGGAGGCAATATGGGTGGAATTAGGCAACAGGAAAGGGGGTAATGTCATTGTTGGTGTCTGCTATAAGCTGCCAAATGCTAGCAGAGAGGAGGTGAGTCAACTTCATATGCAGTTGGCAAGGGCTGCAAGTTTGGGGAGTGTGCTCATTATGGGGGACTTTAATTACCCTGACATTGATTGGTGTAGTGGAACTGCCATCACAGAAAAAGGCAATGAGTTTCTGAATTTGTTGCAGGATCTTTTTCTTTCACAGGTGGTTGAGGTTCCTACTAGAAAAGGAGCTCTGTTGGATCTGGTAATATCTAACATTGTGGAGCGCATTATAGATATAAAGGTAACTGGAGGCTTAGGGAATAGTGACCATGAAATTGTTTCTTTTGGACTTTGTTATCGAAAGGATAAGTGCGCTGGGTAAACAAAGACTTTTAATTTTCCCAGGTTAAAAGCAGCTTTTCAGAATGTCAACTGGGATAATGTATTATCAGGTAAAGGTACTGAACAGAAGTGGACTGTGTTCAAGAGGATTTTAAGCCAGTTCACTTCTAAATTTATACCCTTGGGAAATAAATGTAAAAAAAATAAATCTGCGCCCATGTAAAGAGGCAAATGGAAAGGAAGAAAAAGGCATTTAAAACCTTTAAGGCTGAGGGAACAGAAAGGGCCTTTAGGGATTATAAAAACTGTAACAAGGAGTGTAAGAAAGCAATCAAACTAGCTAAAATTAATAATGAAGTTAGGATAGCTAAACTAAACATCACTAAGCCTACAAATTATTATATTTATAGTAAGCAGATGAGTCCTGAGAATGTGGCACCATTAATTAACGGGGATAAGTTAGTTATGGAGGATGGCGATAAAGCAAATGTCTTGAATACTTTCCCCCCCTCTGTATACACTATAGAAGATCCAAGTACAGATATTATAGAGTATAGTAGCAATAATGGTATAAAAGATTTAAGTGCACTTTGGTTAACCAAGGATATGGGACAGAAAGAACTAAATAAGGTTAATATTAATAAATCTTCTGGACCGGATAAAATACATCCTCGGGTACTTAGGGAGCTAAGTTCAGTTTTATCTAGGCCATTGTTTCTTATTTTTGCAGATTCCCTCATGTCCAGTGGTGTGCCTCTGGATTGGAAAAAGGCTGATGTTATTCCAATAACCAAAAAGGGTAGTCGTTCACAGCAGGGTAATTACAGGCCTGTAAGATTAACTTCAGTGGTGGGGAAGATCCTGGAAAGTTTAATAAGGGAATATGTTCTAGAGTATGTTTCAAGGACTGACATAAGTAGTAACCAGCATGGATTTAGGAGGAATAGATCTTGTCAAACTAACTTGCTTGGCTTTTATGAGGAAGTAAGTAGAAATGTAGACTCTGGCATAGCAGTAGATGTAGTTTACTTGGATTTTGCAAAGGCTTTTGATACAGTCCCCCATAGGCAACTAATGTATAGGCTAAGGTCTGTTGGTCTGGGGAGGCACATTTGTACATGGATAGAAAATTGGTTAATGAATAGGATGCAGAGAGTAGTTGTAAATGGGGCTTCATCATTATGGACTAAAGTGCTAAGTGGGGTGCCACAGGGTTCTGTGTTGGGGCTGCTTCTATTTAATCTATTTATTAATGATTTGGAAGTGGGTATTGTCAGCAAGGCGATGCATTTTGGACTTAAAAATCCTTGTGCTACTTATACTATAAATGGCTCTGTGTTAAGTGAATTCCTGTTGGAAGGGGATCTTGGAGATCTGGTGGATAACAAACTTAAAGATAGCAATCAGTGCCAGGCGGCAACAGCCAGAGCCAGCATGGTATTGTCTTGTATAAAGAGAGGTACGGATTCAAGGAAGGAAAATGTTATTCTCCCTCTTTAAAAAACATTGGTAAGTCCTAATTTGGAATATGCAGTGCGATTTTGGAATCCTGTGTACAAAAAAGGACACCTTTGAAATGGAAAGGGTTCAGCGAAGGGCAACTAAATTAAGGGGATTGGGGGAGCTTGAATATGAAGAGAGACTGGAAAAGTTACAATTATGTACGCTGGAGAAAAGGCGTTTGCGTGGGGATATGATTATTGTGTATAAATACATTAACGGGCCATACAATAAACTATCTGGGGCATTGTTCACCAATAGAACATGTCAGAGGACACAAGGACATCCCTTAAGACTTGAAGGGAAAAGGTTTAGGCTTCAAGCTCGGAAAGGGTTTTTCACTGTGAGGACGGTAAAGCTATGGAACTGTCTTCCAGTGGACGTTGTTATGGCAGGTTCATTGGTCAGTTTCAAACAAAAGCTGGATGAGTTTCTGCAAACAAGGAATGTTGCAAGTTACTGGTATTGATATATAAAGTAGAGTTGATCCAGGGAAATTTCCGGTTGCCACTTGGAGTCAGGAAGAAATTTGTTCCCCCTTGATAAATTTGGTGGGTTTTTTTTGCCTTCCTCTGTATCAACAGTTAGGCAGTAAATGAGGATATTGCTAGATGGGTTGGACTGGATGGACGTATGTCTTTATTCAACCTCAAATACTATACTATACTATACTATATAGTTTTCTTATCCAGTTCTTCAGGGGATTTCATTTACTTTAATGCCATTTACTGGTGTGGTAATTTATAGTTTATTGGTGTTCGTTGGGAGGATTGCTTTCAGGTTACGAACCATAAAATGTTCAGTTTAGTTCTCTATACTATATTAGTTCTCTATACTATTTAGTTCTCTATACTATATAACATGGTTTATATAACAATCCATGTACTAGAGCCCTTATAGTTTCAAGCAAATCTATTATATCTATATACTCAATTATGTTTTCATTGTATCCTATTCTGTTCTTTTTATGAGTTTAAGTAAATTACTAGATAAAAAATACAATAAATCAATTTAAATTTATATATAAGGAAGTGTGTCACATACGGGTGTTCACTGTATTTCAATTCAAACGTTATTTGTTTTTTTAGTAAACAATATATTTTGTACTGTAGAAACAATTGATTCACAATCAATCTAAAAAATCCTGGAAGTACACAAGATTTCTATATGGTTTTACTAGATTAGCATTAATAAAAGAAGAGCTAGAGCTCTAGAAACTAAGAATAAAAAAAGCAAACTTACTATGAAGAAATCTCCTCCGAGCGACTTAGAGCTGCATTCTGAAAGAATCCAAACATAGACGTGTCATACACAGGCAGCATGAAGACATTGCTGTACACACATTTGCTCAAGTTAGCTTTAAGAAAAAACGTAAAAACAAAACCCCAGAAAACAATGCAGAGCTTCCACAAATCTCCTTACAGAAAGGAACATGGGTCAGCCAGAGAGCTGCTTCCTCAAAGCCGACTGTCTTCCAGCATGAGTCACTGCAGATGAAGTCAGGAACGATAAGCAGCTGGTGTGAAAGTAAAAAGCCTATAATTGTTCACTGCCAAGGTATCACCTTGTAAAGGTGCAACCCCACCAAAAATGCAATACTGACGTAAGCGTATAAAGTGTGAGAATACAAATAAAACAGCATAAAACATATCATTTAATGTAAATACATTTTTTTCTATCAGATGCTGAATATATATATATATATATATATATATATATATATATATATATATATACACACACATTTGCAGATAAAGTGAAAATTTTGAAATTTGTAGTGCAAATTTTTAGATTTTAATAGATGCAGGAGACAATATTAAAAGGGTTAATAACATTCATTTAAGGGCATCTCTACCTTTACAACTGAAAAATGGTTACTTGTCAGTTATCTGACCACAATCCCAACTCATATTTTTACCAGTTTATTACATGCATTTGTAATCAGATATTCAATGTTAAAGGCCAACTATATGGCAAAAATTAACTTTTTAAAAATGAAAAGCACCTGGGGGAGGGAGGGAGGTATGATGTTCCCACCTCCTAATATTGCTTTGTTGAGGAGCTACAGAATATATAGTTTTCATCTGCCAGGTTAGTGGCCTGGCCTGGGCATTCCTTTATTAAAGATAGTGCTGAAGCACTCAGGAAGACTGTCAGAATCAGTCTTCTTTGTGCTGCCGCTCCTCATAAAAATGATATTAGTAGGTAAAAAGTACCAATCCTATCTCTCTAACCCAGGTACTTAACTGTTTTTGAAAAAACTTTATACGCACTATTGTTCTCCTTTAAGTTATCTTCCATTTTGGCAAAGGTATCTGTCTCCTCCCTCTGCTCAATGAACTTTTTATAAGCGTGAGCATGTGCAGAGGGGGCTACAGAGGAAACAGAAATCAATGGTTGTTAAGCCAGCAGTCACAACCTTAATTAACTGCATGAAAGAAGGAGCCAGCTTACTCTGCCAGAATGAAGGCAATAATTATATTTAAATATCTGGTAAGTAATGCATCTAGTTAGTAACTAGTTTGTGTTTTAAGGATGCAGATACCCTTTAAGAAAAAACTGCTTCCCTGGTTCTATAAAAAGCAAAGGTAGTATTTATCTCTGGGCAAACGCCAAGAACAGATTGAATTAGTACTTCCTATAGCGGTAACGAAAATTTTCTACAGTAGCATTTAGTACAGATGTGCAACAGTTTAACTTCACTCAATGACTTTCTTTATTGACTCTATCCAGCTCTGTTTATTGGTCCCAAATAAATCTTCTGTGTTCACTGAAAGAAAGAATAGAAACTGCTATCTGGTCTATTCTGCCAGGAGGCGGGCCTTCATGCAGTTATGCACATGGCTTTGCAATAATCTCTCTCACAATGGAATGGAAAAACTTTTAAAGAAGCAAGAGGCTCATCATAAGGTGAAAACTTGAAATTGCACCTGAACTTGGATAAACACAGACTGAAGAGAATCTGGATTCCAAATACACGCATTAACAGATTTAATTAGAAAGAGAAAGTTTCTAGTGGGAAGGCAAATGGCCAAAGAAAGTAATTAACGTGAACATGGCATTTCATTTGGCCACAAGATCTATGGCCAAAAAACAAGGCGACAAGCAGAATGCTTCAAAATTAAATGCTGTGTACATATAATCTGTGCCTGGCTTAAAAGGATGAACACCATGAACAGGATACATTTTATATTTTTACATTTTATTTAAATTAATATTCAAATCAATATAACAATTCAATATTGCTGTGTGTTTAACTTATGCAGATAGCGTCTTTAGAAAACACAGAGACCGGATAGATTCTATGCAATGATCTGTGCTATTTTCCTGAAGGTATAGAAGAGCACACAAGCATCATACCACTTGCACACCGCTCCATTTACAGTGTGTTTTCTAACATAAACATCTCTTTATTGGGATAAAGAGACCAAGCAGTGTTGAAATGATAAAAGCTGGGTACACACGATGAGATATTTCGGTCCGATCGACCGATAGTTCAGTGTATCGGTCGATCGGACCGAAATTATCGCATCCGAAAGTGCCCATGTCCGATCGACCGTTCGTCCGAATCGGACGAAAGGACGATCGGACAGGGTGGAAAACCTCATCCGATCGTGCGGTCCTCTATGGACCGCACGATCGGTCGCGGTGACTATCGGACGCGGCTGCTTTTGCCGCGACCGACAGTCCTTCCTCCTGGCCGACCGTTCGAAAGTATCGAACGGTCGGTCAGGAGGAAAAATCGATAGGTGTGTACCCAGCTTAAGACCTTCATAATACTTTACCAGCACTTTGAAGGGAACCAATTATACATTTAGCAGGCTAGCCATAAAAGCAATTAAAGAACAGTCAAAGCTTTGGAGCACAAAATCAAGCAAATGGATTAGTGTTTCTAAGCTTGTAACAAGATACATGCACATGGTAATGTTGCACTGAACTGAAATTCAGAAATCAGTAAACTTTATGTTATTGACCTAGAAAAGATGTTTCTGAAGACGACATGTAGAAATCCAAAGTCTATCATGGAAATGTTTGTAGAGTTTTATAATAAAGTGTAACTCATGATTACCTTCAACAAAACTAAATAAGCAGTGTGAGAAAAAGCGACCAGTAAAGAGTGAGTTATTAGAATTGGCTACGTGTGTACAGAGTATAGGGAGATCAGGTCGGACTGTGTATTTGATATCACATTTTAATTTTTATCCTCAGTCAACTTCACCAGAAAGCATGCCACAAAAGCTCCATAAAAATGCATGGGGAGAGATTAGAGGCCTTAACATTATACCATGCTCCTTAAATGCAAAATACATGTTTTATTTAAAACGAGGGTCTCCTATATAAATACAACAATCAGTGAAATCTTGTGACTACTAGACATCTGCAATGCACATTATAGTATTCCACCACAAGTACATATGTATAATTTCGTTCAAACATTTCCAGGACAACTTTAACATGTGAGAGATTTACATTAACTTACAACATGTTAAATAAATAGAAGAATAACACAACTACATTGATGCCAATGGAATATGAGTACATGTGTAAAGTGTCTAACTGCTGATACACAGTTGATGAGGTCAATTCAGACAGAGGTTTCAAAACAACTCAGTTCACACATGCAAAAACATGTTATGTCACAGCCAGAGATCAACTGCACAATAACTTGTGTAGTATAAAAGCACAATTATCTTCTAGGTTCATATTATCACTTGGAGCAAATACATTCCTTAAGCCAGGCAGTAGTTATGGTTAGCTGCGTTATGGCAACACTTAAGAGAAAAACCTGCAGAACACAGATTTTAGTAGAAAACTGACAACAGAAAGTGCCATACCCTTTTATCAGGAGCCTTTAAACACTTGTCCATTCTCTCTAAATCTGCATCTAACTCAGTCTCGTACTGATAGATGTCTTTCTCTAGCTCAGTCTGGTTAAGGAAAAAGAACATGACGATTAAGAATATATTAAAGAACACTTTAGTAGTAGTATAACATTAGATAAATAGGACAAGAACATGACCAGAGTAAAGCCTTGTATGGTGGCTCATGCCTGATACCATTATTGACCAGAAAGGACAGATAAACAATGGTAATGAAACTTCAGTTGAAGCCATGACACAGGATAGATTGTAGGCTAAAGCAGTCAATCTTTGAACATTCCTTGATTCCTATTGCCGACAGCATCTGATATACAAGGCTTATAAGGGGCCTTTGATATATCAAGCAAAATATTAATCACATTAACATGGGAGTTTTTCTTTTACCAATTACAGCTTCTGACTAAGGGCCCCTCTGTGCCCAAAGCAAAATTATCTTTAAGCTGCTAAAGCTCAATTGCCTTAACAATATTCAATGACTCAATGGCAGACTGGGCCTAAAAAGGGCAAAGCAGTTAGGTTGGGCCTCTCATCCTCCTTGAAGGTAATTTACTTTTAAGATCTGCTGATTTTTGATGAAAATTTATAAACCTGTCGGACTGGAACACTTTCTTCTAAAATGATAACTTGGAAATAACTCTTACAGTGCCAAAGATTTACAAATTACTGCCTAAAACAGTGGATTGGATTAGGGTTACTTTAAAGGTGTGCCAAGGCAAACTACAGTAGTGTGCATCCAGCAAGACAGTGGTGTAGCTCAGAATTTTGGTAGAGGAAATACTTTCATCAGTATAACATTTTTGTTATGTTTTAGAAATATATATGATGATAAAATGACAATGTTGTCTTAACACTACATTGATTGTAAACCTAAATGCAATACACTTTTTATAGTCCAACATTAACAACACTGGTGTGCCATGAAAAAATGTGCAAGTGCACCATGGTCTGAAAAGTTTTGAGAGTCTGAATGAGAGACTGTTCTAGTTTATGGTCAGCTTTCAAACATCTGAATAGATCTCTAGTATTACAGATCCAGACAAGAGAGTGCGCTCTCTGATCTAAGAAAAAGTAAAATGTACCCCCTCAAAAGAATGACCTTGAAGTAAAAGTGTAGGGGGCACAGTTTTCCTTTACTAAACAGTATTTTATTAAACACACCCAGACCTAATAGGTATCATTATACTATAGAAGTTAAAAACAGATTTGTTTTGTATGTACTTCTTGACATGAGCATGGAAACATTCTTAAATGCAGCCTTGCTGTTTTATTCTAAAACTTGTACACCACCTGCTGGTTCATATTGACACATTTATTAAAATTACCGATTCCTGCAGATAAAGGGATAAGAGACTTCAGGGTTTTTGCTTTTATAAGTCATCATCTGTAACATGGAAACACCCTGGAAATCTTATCACTCCTCATTTGCATTTAAGAAAAAGAGCTCTAGCCTTAACTCTCCCTATCTTTCTTGATTCCTTAAGAAGTGTGTTTTTGCCCGAGACGGACGTCAAACGAGCACACAACAAAATATCATAATGCATGATAATTGTACATGTATGGACATTTGGTCAGGCATTGTTGGTGGTCCGACATGGTGGATCAATGAATAATGACGAGCAGCAATACATGTATGATTATTGTGTGGTAAGGCCCTTCGTTTATTGCTGGTCATGTGCAAAATCAAATATCTGTACCAGCCTTAAGGGATTGTCTGTGTTTCTGGAGAACATTCCTAATTTAGCACAGCATCTAAAGAAATAAATTCCAAAGTCATACTCCTTCCACCTCTCCAAACTCCTACAGCTGAAAGAAAACTATTTCATTTAAGCAGTAATATCATCTGCCATAACTGCTGTCCTTTCACTATAATACAAAATCCCAGTGTGAATGCTACTGGCTGTAGCTCACTGCTAACTGTTTCAGACACAGTGCACATGCTCACCCACTCTAGCAGTGTCACTGATTCTGGGAGAGGTTAACCAGAGAGGGGAGAATATTAAGTAGGAGTAGGCAGAACAGGACATGAGGAGATATAGTGAAAGGGAGCACCGTGACAAAAAAAAAGTTCCTGTCAGGTCAAAGAATGGAGAAAAGGATAAAGTTATTTCACTTCACTTTCCCCCATTTCCCCCATTCCTCCGCGATTTGATTCATCACACAAATGAGGGCAAAGTTTGCTTTTCTTTCAACTCCCAACATGCATGCTGGCTCTATGAAAATGTAAACCAGCTTTTACATGCTCCAGTCAGTGTTTAATAAACTCTTAGCTATTTAATAAACTTTTAGCAAACTAAAGATAGAGAACATGTTTATTCTGGGTTAAAGTTTTTCCTTGAATAATCAATATAACAACAAGGAATGTTCAATCAATTAAAATATATTCATAATTGAGATTCTTTGTAGACTATAATCACTTAACCACAGATAAAGTAAAACATAATGAAATTCAATATAATATATATTCCTTTTTGATTATGTATTAAAGCCACAAAATCTAACACACACAGTATTATTTTGAATGGAAGAAATTAAATTAAAACATAATTAGGAAAAAGTCATTACCTTCCTCTCCTCTATTTTAAGGATAGAGCAATCCCCCGGAGTATAATCCCATATCTTTTTTGGAGGCTGATGGAAAGCAGAAATGAGGAAATGAAGACAGAGAAAGAAGCCATCACCAAGAGAATGAATACAGAAGTCATAGAAAGATAAGGATTCTATATCAGGAAGAAAATAATAAAAGTCAAGCGTGGATCCTAGCAATCTCTGCCACGGTAAGCAGTCATGCAACGGACCACCATGGGCCCACATCTGAGAGAAATAAGGTTTATAGGATATATTTCAGGGGATTTGCAGAAACCAGGATAGAGCAGGTAAGAATAGGAAAAAGATGGGGTTTTTTAAATATACCCACAGCATTTTTTCTCTACTGATAACATTTAGCTGCAATCACAATACATACCACATTTACAAATGGCTGAGTTTCCATGTTGGCAAAGAAGGGCAATAAGACAGAAGATTCACTAATAATAACTCATATTTGTGTAAGCAATTTCAAACAGAAAAATAAGGGTTTATGGTGGAAAACACAATTAGATTTAAACATTGGAAGGCACAATTTTCCCCTATTACTGAAGTTCTGCAATTTTAAAAGAATTGAACACTGAAAAAATGTCTTTGCCTCATTTCAGTCTATAAATGAATACATGTAAGCAGCTCTTTTGTGTTTATGTTGCTGCATGTAACTTGTTTTAGTCCCCAGCCCCCTGCTAGACTATCTGACTCTCTGTGATGGCAAGCATGCTCAGTAATCTCTATGAGGCAGCATTGGGAGAGGGAATTGCCCATCATGAAGTTCATGTACCAACTGTCACCATTCCAGCTGCAGCAAAACTATAAACAACAGAAAAGTTTATGGTACTAAGGCACTTGATTGACAGCTCAAATGGTGTTTCAGACTGGATATCTAAAGAAATAGGGGCCAGATCAACAACAAAATGGTACAATGACAGTTGGAAATAATTAGTATCCAGTAATGGGCAATTTAATAAAATTAAAAATCCCAGTGTACATTTTCTTTAAACAGAGAAATAAAAGCATTGTTTTCACTAGATAGGTGACTACTAAATGTTAAATAAAGCTTTGTTTTTATATTGTTGCTTTGATTTCCCTTCTCTTTAAAAAAAATAAATACACGATTATACTAAGCGTAATGGAACACAGGAAGTTTAGAGAGCCTTAGGCAAAATGTTAACGGAAAGTGATCCACAATGTTCTCAGACATGTGATGGTGTGTAATAATGTCAAATTATATTTGTCCTTAATAACTATGTAGTTATATTACAGGGTAGGAAAATAGCAATTCACATGCAAGGTAGTTTTTTGTCTCCCCTCGCAAGAAAAAAACACTAAATGCACATTTTACTACTTACTTTTTTCAACTTTTTTTTTTTAACAAAACAAATTACTTTGTTCAGTGGCAGAACTGCAGGGGTCTAGACCCCCCTGCGAGTTTGGTGTTTGGGTCCCTGAAGTTTTTATAGAAGCATTGCAGTAGAAGAGATTTAAAGGGCAACAGATTAGCCCTACGTCTATCAGCTAACTATTGTAGTTTTGGAGGGTGAGTTTTCTATTTATAATTTTTAATTTTAAGGGGTGAACATACCCTTTAAACTGGCCATACACCACATACTGACCCAATCATTGGGTGAAAACATTACAAGAACGTTGGCAGGCAAAACCGCAGTTTTAAAAAAAATATAAGGGAAGGAAGATGCACATCTTCGGACCCTGCAGTGGATCACTATATTAAAGTGGTGCGCGGGAGGGTGGAGTCTTTTGGGGACAGGGGTCTCTCCTCTGTCCCTGTTCTTTTGATTGGTAAAACCCCAGTTTTATTTAACACTGGTGTCGGATCAAACATTAAATGTCAGGTCAGTGTACATTCTACCTGCACATAAAAAGCAGAAGGTTGATAACTAAACAAAGGTTTTTCTGCAGGATTTGGATTTAACTGAAATCTATTTTATTGACTAAACCAAATCAGAATCCATGTTATCATGTGGAGATAGACATACGGGGCGAGATAGCCTTACGGTGGCCATACACTATGTGCGATAGATCACATTGGTACATGTGTTGGCACATTGCAATGGGAACCGAACACATGGACCGACCAATCGCCCATAATCGTTATGGGGATCGGTTGGCCATGCAAGGGCCGATGGTATCGCCTCTCTTTACTTTAGTAAAGGGAGCCGATACCGACAAATGTCGGCATAACGGTTTCGGCCCCTACAGACTGCCGACATTAAGCAAATCCTGTCGCTAAAGTGAGAAATCAGAGAGATTCAATAAAAGTTAAAAATGGTTCTAATTTTTCCCCAAACAATCAGATGCAGTGTTCTCCCTAGGGTCTTTTAGCCGGGCGGCCCACCCGGCTACTTTTTCATGCCACCCGGCTGGAAAAAATTTCTAGAGGGAACACTTGTGATTTGAAAGAATTTAGATGTAGGTTTAATAGGTGTACCAATACACTTGCAAGATTATTTTTAGCACATGTTAACTTTTTAGCTTAACATGTTAGCTTTTCCAAGATCCCTAAGGCCACAAAAGGGTGGCACATGTGCTTGTGCTGCTATATCACATCAGGGTTACCTTCAGATTTTGCCTAACGACAACCCCCTGCGGATGTTGCCGAACGACAACCCCCTGCATGCCACTACTTTTTCATGCCACCCGGCTGGAAAAACATTCTGGGGAGAACACTGCAGATGGTAACTTTCAAAATATTAAACAAGATACGATCAGTTGAGGCAAAATAGCACGATTTTTAACGATAAGAGCTTTTATTAAATCTCCCTGTATATTTATTATTTAACTCTAGTTCCCATTTAAGGAAGCAAAATTATAATGGTCACTATTAGAGGCCCTGCATATGAGAAGATAGTAATTTGGAAGCATTTATGCACAAAAATTGCTAGATGAGCAGATTAATAGGGCTATGTACCGAGTGTGCATAGTGAATGGGGTTTTTCCATTCAAAAATGTTAACGCTGGCAAGTTTCTGTCTTAAAGAGCCATTATCGGCTCGGTACATAGATTTCGGTGGTTGCGTGACACAGTTTTTGGTACCACTGCCGTAAGTTATGTTGTAAAGTCACGTTGACCCTTGGTACATGGGTTAACATGACGGAAAAGGCAGATAACGGCTCTCCATACATGGCCCTGTAAATGTATGGTATAAAAAAAAAATTCTGTTTGTTCCCAATTTGATCATTTGTTTAGATCGACAGGGGTCACAACAGAAAGCTAGGAGCCAAACCAATCATTTCAAACAATGTTTTTTCAAAATCATAGCCAATCAGTATAAGATGACTCATTATGCTTGTAAATCACAGCCAAATATATGTACTTTAAGACAAATAGAAAACGTCTGTATGCTTTTTCTCAAACAGATTACTGATTAATTTATTGAGCTGTAAGTTGGTCAGGAGCATTATTGGGCAAAAATGTGGCCATGTGTACTAGGCCTTACAGTACAGGGTTGCATTAAAGGACAGCTATACTCCATTTGTACATTATATGCTGATGACATCATATTATGAAGCACTTTCTGTTTATGCTGAAATTGACTGAGTAGTTCTATCATATTAACTTCTCTTTCTTTTCTTCTGTGCCCCCAACAGACTGGTTGCCTTGGGCCAGCACACTGAGTAGAGTATACAAACATAGAAAAGATAATCAATGCACATTCCTGCATTGATTATCTTTTCTGTGTTAGTATTAATGTTGGTCCAGATCAGTAGCACTGTAGTAGCAAAATGTAGTTGTAATTTAGCCTAAGGAATGCTTCCACAATCCTTCTACACTGAGTAGGGTGTATCATTGATGGAGAGCAACAAGTCAATGCCTTAAATGCCTAAAATGTGCAAAATGATTCATTAAAGGCCCTTTAATTACATATGCTGGTTTCTGCCAATGTTTCCAGGTGCATCATGAAAAACCTCATGAATCCATTTGCTAATAAAAAAGGAGTACTTTCAATGCAAAGCAAAGGATCAGGGAATAAAGTCTTTCGAAAAAGTTTTAGTTAAAATGTACCCAAAGCAAGAGATGGCTTACAACATTGCTTTTATTTTCTTCATTTACTACTTATTTGTCAAAAACACACACCCCTCACATGAAAATAAACCGTTCCCATTTACCCCTACATAAATACATTTTTCCGTGCATTAAAATGGCAAAGTCTATGCATTGCCATAAAGGAGAAATAAAAAGCCATAGCAACCATTTTGATTTAACAGTTATGGAAGTGGAATGTTCCAGGATTGTGGAATCCTTATCTGCAGGGCACGAGTGGTAACTAAATAGACATACAATAGCTCTATGTCACGGCCTTCAAAGTTATTTCACCTCAATTACAGGGAATCTTGTAAATTTCTATCAGATAGCTTTTTCCAACAGGATCAACTAAACATCAGAGGAATGTTTAGAATAATGATATCTCCAAAAGAATTCCAGACACCTGTAGGGTCTACGCAGGGAACTTTTAATTGTAAAGTGCTTTATTAAGTCATTATGGGGTTGATGCAATAAGAGGTTTACATTTTCAGATGATATCCAACTGCAGGAACCCAGCAAAAAGCCAACATCTGACAGGGGAGGACTGGTAACTAGGGGGCACACACAGTAAAGTGTCCCTTTAATAGAGTATGCGCACAGACCTTTCTTTGTGACCTGAAACCTCCTGAGAAAGGAAAGGAGAGAGTCAACTGCAGCATTATGGATAGGTAAAAAGAGCTGGTTGGGGGGATTCTTGAAGGGGCTGCTGATTGACTTGTCCAGTGGGATGGAGGTTACATCGATTTTGCAAGGGTAAGAGGATTGTATACAGTCATCAGCAACTTACACAACACTGCCACTACTACTAGCAAGACAATAGGCTTTCAATTCAGCATAGGGGCTACTACCTAAAGGTACGTACACACATGCGATCGCGGGTGCCGATCGCAGGGCCGTTTCGGACGATAATTGTGCTGTGTATGGGCACTTTATCAGCTGAAACGGCAGCTCGTTCAGAGATCTGCCAGGCCGGTCGGGCAACAATCCTTGTGCCCCAGGTCGGCACCCGCGATCGCACGTGTGTACGAACCTTTAGTGACAGTTAATAATTGTACACTCACTGTTCTGTTAATTATGACCACGATACTGGATAGCAGAAGTCTCCAAACTCCATCTAAGTGTGAACTAAGTGAAGAAATCTCACTTTACACTCCTTTTTGAAAGCACCAAGGTGCAGAGGAGCAATGAGAGAGCTTTGATGTTATTAGGACCATTGGCAGACTAGTCAAATTCTGTGCAGCCAAGTGGCATAACATCCCACCAGCAGGCATGTCCCAATTAGCATAGCAGAGTGGCCCGGGGGGGGGGAGGGGATGATCACCTGAATATTGGCCCAGTCCTCTGCTGCATCTGACTGGTTACTGCGATTTAATAGCATGGGCACATTTTTATACATAAATATTACTTAGTTCTGATAAAGGACCAGATTAAATACAATGGAAAAATTAGGAACACTTATTAACTGTTTGTACAAATTTCTTCCTCTTGTTACACATTAATAGGAAAGCCAGTCTTGATGGGCCAGTATTAGATCTATCCTACTTACCGGTTTCCCAAACTCCAGCTCCGAAAAGAATTTATACCAAGGTTCATTCTTTAAATCTACCTCTTCCGGACTTTTATCCCGAGTCTACAAATTTCATGACAAGGGAATGGAAGGAAGAAGGAAAAGAAGATTATGGAAGGAAAACAGAGAAAGGTCTGTTACAGATGCAGATTTTATTGGTGTGCAGATTAATTGCAAAGTCTGGGATCCGAAAGGCAGGCCTTTCTTTATTTTCTGCTTCTACTAAATGTTGCATCTGTAACAAAACAAGTGTATGTAAGAAGCAAAGTTAGCAGCAAAGCTAGACAGAGACAGAATTACACATAAAGGACTCAAGTAAGACACTGATAGGATGAGACTAAAGTGACAGGTTAAGAAGTCAGACAAGGGTAAAGAAACAAAGCTTAATATATACAAGGGGGTTCCCTTGAAGCAAGCTATACTGTTAATTTAATACTGAACTGAAAAGTAACTTCAGCCATGTCCTATTGTAAAATCAGGTTTCCATTTAGATCCTTTACACTTTGCAGCTATCAACCTTATTACGGTACCAATATTATTTCAAATTCTTTTAAATTCCCTTTTAATCTTACATTTTGCAACAGGACAAGTCATTTGACTGCTATTTAGTAATGCAATATAATACACATTTATGGTAATATCCCCCATTCTGGGTCCGGCCTATGGAAAGCACATGGCCAGTCTAAGACCTGTGTGTGACCTGTCTGGTGGAATATGGCACCAAAACTCCAGTCACTGACATGTACCCTTCTGTCCCAGAGACACGGCTATTTATGTAAAGCCCTAAACCACTTCATGTGAGTGTGCTCCAGTAGTGGGAAAACTGTAAGCTTTACTGGCATGGCATGGGCAGAATAAAGGGTATGTCCACCCACATAACTAAACAAGCTGCATGACAATGTTGCAGCATAAAAATGGCAAACTTTTCTTTACGTTACCATTACACTGTTTTTTTGTAGCATCTTGGGGCACCATTACAACCATACCTGCCACAGGAATAGGTGATTATCACTTCTGGCAGTACATTGCTCTTAAGGGCTTGTTCACAGTAGATGTGTTTTATTGCTTTTTGAGGAGTTTTTCACGCATTCACATAGGAATGTCATAATACCCTTCACACTACCGCATTTTTGTGCATTGTGTTTTTGTATCGAACTGCTTGCAGCAGTTTATTGCATTAACGTAGTAAATAAGAGTCTATGGGGAAGAGGAAAACGCATAAAAACGCATTTTTTGCCATTAAACCCCAAAACGCATTAAAACCCACTGCATAAAAACACATTGAAAAACACATAAAAACGCAATGCAAACACACATTTCAAAAAATGCTTTAAATTGCAATACAATTTCTGTTTTTCATAATGTGTTTTTTTTTGTTGTCTAGTGTGAACGTAGCCTAAAAGCACATTGGACACAATATATTTTACAGAGACCTAGCAATCTGGTTTAAACATGATGTTTGGTGTTTGAAGTTACATTGACTCAGTGGGAACACTGCTTAAGGGGGATTTTAGGAATGTTGCTTCCCATGGAATTAATGGAAGTACTAACCTAACAGAGATCAGAGGGAGCAACCCTGCAATTTTGTTTCAGACTGTAAAATGATTTAGAACTCCCCTGGTCCCTAAGTAAATGTTCCAACATGCCATGTATCACTACATTGGGATAGAAAGCCAATCCTTCAAACACTACAGAAAGGATTAGGGAAATGTTTAAGCTGTGTTCTTACTTTCTTAAAGGGTATGTCCACCCTTAAATCACATTTTTAATATTGCCTTCCCCCTGGTCCCCCAGCCCCAACCGCTAGTTTTTATTTTAAGAAAGCCCCCCAAACTCTTACTTACCTCCCCTCTTTCTCCGCCGCGCTCCCGGCCCTCTGCTTGTGAGAAATGCAAGCAGAGGGGGGGACCGGCAGCCGCGTCTGTGATTGGCTGAGCGGCAGCCAATCACGGACGCGGCTGCCAGCAGCTCACTTCAGCGGAGGAAAGAGGATAGGTAAGTAAGAGTTGGGGAGCTTTCTTAAAATAAAAATTATGCGGTTGGGGCTGGGGGACCAGTGGGATTACTATACTAAAGGGGTTAAATGCTAGGGGGAGGGAATCGGGAGAGGGAGGGAGGGAGAGGGGGGGGAAAAGGGCTGCAGTACGCATGCCAAACTTCTCCCGGAGGCCAGGGGGAGCAGGTCCTATATGGACTATGCTGATTCCTCCTGGTGGGCAGTTTTTGGGACTTAGGAGGGGGGGGGGACTACAGGAGAACCCTATGGAGCTGGGATGTTAGGTAAGGATTAAACTACACTACACAATGGGGCCAGTAGTTGGGGGGATTATAATTTTGGGGGTGGACATGCCCTTTAAACTAAAAAGTAACTACATTTTGTAATAATCAATTACTTCTGACTTACCCAAACTGACAATTAACATGAGAAGTTATAGAAGGCATACAAAAAACTGGTGGCATCTGCAGTCTCATCTCATATGCTTAGATGAAAACCTTGCAGTGACATTTATCCCACATGACTGCAATAACTACTGTTCCCTCCTATCAGCAAAAAGTAACTAGTTGGGAAGGTCACAGGTATCTTGAATTCATTAAGATAAGACATAAAGCCACTATTTATCATTTATATCCAATTCTCCTCTCACAGACAGCATTCAACATCCATCTCTTAATTTCACTTAACCCACTAATTTATACAGGATTTACAAACTGTACAACCAAACATAAGCTCATAATGTGAGCATGGGACTTTCTCTATGCATTGGTTACCCAAGCCGAATGCCCTCTAACACCACTGATCTTTTCACTGAAAATAAAACCAGAAAAAATCCTCAAGACACCTGAAATCAAAGGTATAGTGGACAGACGCCACCATAAACATAAACGTTTGCTGACAACATACTGCAGTTTATTGTATTGCTTCCCATCATAAAAAAAATGGTATTTTCAAAAAATTTCAGTGTTTCCTTTAAATAAATTGACAAGCCCCACGTGTGCTTGTGCCCAGTCACGTGTCCTGCCTCCTGGTCCCTATGGCTTACCTGCACCACTGCACTTGACTGTCTTGCAGGTCAGTGTATGTGATCATTGTCCCATGATCTAAACTAAACTCCAAATAGCCAAGCTAGTGATATGACCAGGCGGGGGCTTTTTTAAGAATTTTGTTTTATAAACATTTCCAAAAAATGTTAAAGAACATGTCTAAAAAGGGGAAGTTCAGTGCAAATACATGTAGTACTTTTCAGAAAAAAGAGCAGTATTTTTTCACCCCAATGACCTTAATCTGCCAATTCAACATTTTGTCTGTGTATAAATAAATGCAACTAAAATACTGATTTCCTGTTTGCAGGAACCCTAGTAGAGACCGTTATTGTCTTGCCCTTGATCCAGCACCTGGGGTTAATTCAGTTGCTCAGTAGAGATCTGAGCATCTTTGACACATCCAACAGCCAATCAGTAGAACTAACTGTTAGGAACATTCCAAGGATGTGGTGCATGCTGGGAAGAAGGACCGTTAGAAACTGAAATGTCAGCTCACTAATGTCAACAGCAGGGAACAGCAAAGGGTATGAAATCAACTGATTTTTCAAAATGGAAGAGAATATGTAGAATACATATTCTACATACACAGTACGATCGAATCGACTCCCTCTACTTAAAGGACAACTCCACCCTCATAAGAACATCTTTTAGAAAGAATGGCCTCTTTAAAATATGTTGATATATCATAGTTTGTCCTATGAATTCATTACTATATGCCTGCTATGCTTCTGGATGTCTCATGGAAACTAAGCAATTTAGAAACCTGTACTGAGCCTGTACTGAGCCTGAGCATGCTCAGAAGAGGCAGATAAGGGATTAACATTCAGTCATTGGCTGTGATGTCAACTGTCAAATCCATAACTGACAGTTGTTAACTGGAAGAACCAGGAAGCAGAAACAGGGGAAACAGGACACTGTGCAGGATTTCAGGTTAGACTTGTATATTTCAGATTTCAAACTATTACCGTTTAGGGGTTTGGGGGGTGATTTACCTTTTCATTTTCATTTTAGGGTGAACTTGCCCTTTAAAGTAAAGGGAGCAGATAACGGCCGTCAGAAATTTTCCTTCATTTGTGACCGATCGGAGTGCTGACTACAGACGTTCGTTGGCATTCAGATTGGTCGGGTACAGCCCCTACACACTGACGATAATAAGTAAATCCTGTCGTTCCCCAATGGGATTTACCCATTATCATTTGTGTGTACGGCCACCTTTAAACAAAGTCACAATTGCAGTATCATGTTATTTAACACATAAAACAATTGCCATGAAATATACCATTTATTGCACAGGGGAAAGCATTTCCTCTGCTTCATATATATTTTGTTGTGTATTGCCTATCAATAAATAGTAACTTTCTTTACCATATATAATTTTCATAAATACCAGGAATAATCAATTGCTCGTTTCTATAAATGAGGCTTTAGAATGTTTGATTTTAAAACGAAGACTGCAAACAATTACACTCATACGTGGTTTTCTTTTTGCAGGAAAACTAGCTACAGGCATTGTAGAGTTAAACTGTAAAGTTTAACCCTTAGCAGAAAAGTTAGTCAGACACAGATCAACAATAAACACGTACACAACCTATTTTGTTTCTGTTTAAACAAATAAACAATTAAGTCCAATGAACCATAAGCCAGCTGCAAATTAAATAACCTTCATTGACATACACCAGGAAGTAGAATTAGCAAAAACATACATCAAACAAGAATAATAAACACGAGCTAGAGTCATCTTTATGCAATTCTGGTTCTCAGTTAAGTCAATTATTTACGTACAAGCGGTTAATTCATTTGTCACTTATGTAGATGGTTTAGCCAATTAACACTGTCAGCACCACTGAGACTAAAATGACTATTTAAAGCAATCAGCAAAATAAAAACAAGTAACTGAATAGCTCGTAAAGCCATCTGACACTTTCTCTAAATCAGGGATGTTAAATTTGCAGCTTTTCAGTTGTAATATGATAACTCCCAACATTCCCCAAGCAGTTTCTGGGTTTGGAAGCCGGGGAATACTCACTGCAAAGTCCACAGTTACACTGCTCTGACCTAAAGATACATATCTACTAGGTGCAAAAATGCTTTTTCAAAATAAGTCAATATCGGCAGATTTATAGCAACAATATTTCCCTTTCTAGCTCAGGAAAGAACTGCATAAGACCAGCCAGTGTATATTAAGCAGTCTGAATTCAGAAGCAGATATTTAAATACATTACCATCTTCTCATTGGCAAGTGCAGAGGATTTCCCAGGCTGATACTCATGAATGCTTCTTGGCTCAGCACGGTATTTTCTGGTGTCAACCTTTTTGTCTGGGGGATCCCAGTCATTCCTGAGGACAAGGAAAGCAATTAACCATAAGCCTGCCTCCCTGTTACCACAGTAACAGATGTTTTGGATGGAAACACTCCAAAGCTACTAATCCCAACACAGGAAATTTGCCGGAGAGGCCGGAGAGCGAAATGAAAGTTTTATGCGTCTGGTTTTTTTTTTCACAAAGGCCTTACCATTTCTTCATATCGTAATCGTAAAAACAAAACTAAATCTATTTCTTACGAAACATACTAAATTATGATCTATTGCCAAGTGGAGTTAAGAATAATGACATGAGGTCATTTCAAAAGGCGTACAATTATATCTAAACAACAGGAACATCTCTCTGGAAGTGCTGTGATTAGCACTTTGACTGCAATATTTCAGTCATACACTAAACAACATTGCTATAGGCCTACAAAGTACATTTCCACCAGGACCCAACCAGTGATCGAATGCTTATATATTTCAAATAGTTTAATTAATGGAGCGGGATCATGGCACAAAGTTTTCTATCTGATCTGCAGCCTCATAATTTTGAGCAGATTTAAACCTGAACTTCTTCCCAACTAATTTTTGACTGGGATGCAATGATTGGTTGCACCATCAGTATGGCTAATTTGCCCTGTGTTAAATTAAGCAATACATTCAGCAGTTTCTTCATTATAGTCTGACATTTTCTATGATTGGCACTTCACAGCATTTTTTTTTTAAATAAACACAAAATGTTACTAAATAAAATCTATTTGTTCTGTTTGAATTACCTTTCATGGTTTGGTTTTAAGGAAGATGAGCGCGTTGGCAAAGGTAATGTGACAGATCTGCGGATATTGTGATCAATATCGAAATTATCCATGTCGCTCTTGGAACGAGGTACTCCAGCTTGTGTTTTTACTTTAAAAAAAGTCAATAAGGAAGACTGTTTATTAAAGGAAAATCAAAGTGAAAAAAATGACTGGCCATTATCCTTTTCTATATTTTTAAGGCAGCCAGGAATCTGCTCCTTTTCACCATACCTCCTCATGACATGGTCAACTCACTTCTAGTAAGTATGCTTTCCCCCTGTCTCTGTGCTCAGCCCCTACCAGAAGCCGAGACTTAGCTAGAGTGGGGAATCATGTGCAATAGAGATAAGCTATGTCTCTAAACAGTGAGCTACAGTCCATGGCATTCAGCATGTGAGCTTGGATTATAGTGAGAAGACACTGTCTTGCTTTTCAGACAGCACTACCAGCAACTAACTGCAGGGTTGTAACAGGTAATGCTTATTCCTGAATCAATTAGCCATGCAGTGACATGATTAATGTAGGGTCTGGGATATGCTATGGGTGATTGACAGTTTTTCACTGCCTAAGGGCTAGGCCACACTCATGTGCTTTTAAGAGCGATCCGTGATTGCACTACACTGCGCGATCGCAATGTGCATATGTGCACCGGAAATGTGTGCTATTGCATGCTTCCGCACGCATGCGTTGTAGTGTGGCTTCACCCTAACTGTGCCCCACCCCCTTGAAAAAGTACAGTTCTAAGAGATAAAAAGAAGGGGGGGTTGGTTAAAGAAGGAAGAAAAAGCAGATTTAAAGTACTCTAGTGAGTATTAAGTTTTTTTCAAAACCACTTAAATTAAAGTAACCTAGGGCAGGGAGGTAGGATTGGTACTTTCTACCTCCCCTTAAAGGGCATGTCCGCCCTAAAATTAATTTTTTAATATAGGATTCCCCCTGCCAGCCCAGCCCCAACCGCTATATTTATATGTTTAGAAAGCTCCCCAAACTCCACTTACCTTCCCTCTTTCCTCCGCCGCGCTCCCGGCCCTCTGCTTGCGAGAAAATGCAAGCAGAGGGGCAGGACCCGCAGTCGCGTCTGTGATTGGCTGAGCGGCAGCCAATCACGGACGCGGCTGCCGGCAGCTCATTTCGGCGGAGGAAAGAGGAGAGGTAAGTAAAGTTTGGGGAGCTTTCTAAACATATAAATATAGCGGTTGGGGCTGGGGGACAGGGGCAAGCATATAGCTAAAGGGATTTACGCTAGGGGGAGGGAATCCTTAGAGGGAGGGAGAGGGAGGGGGAGAAGGGCTGCAGTACGCATGCCAAAATTCTCCCGGAGGCCAGGTAGGAGGCAGAGTCCTATATGGACTCTGCTATCCTCCTGGTGGGCAGTTTTTGGGACTTTGGGGGGGGACTACAGGAGAACCATATGGAGCTGGGATGTGAGGTAAGGATTACACTACACTACATGATGGGGCCAGTAGTTGGGGGGATTATAGTTTTGGGGGTGGACATGGCCTTTAACATATCTAAGAGGAATGGCAGCACAAAGAAAACTGCTTCTGCCAGGCTGTATCCTCTGCTCCAGGTGCGGATGAGCACTATCAGTGTTGCTATTACCAGCAGATCTGGGAGAGCTTTGAGCTGCTCTTGTCGCAGCAGAGTTTTAAGCTGGATCGATCCTGTCAGGCAGTGCGTGTGTGATTCCGGTGCGTTTGCGCATGCTACTTTTGAGATACGAAATCGCATGCGATTGTGCATAAAAATGGTGATTGCATGCGATTGCGTATCACAAACGAAAACGCAATCTAAATGTTTCATTTAGAATGCCAACAACTTAGGAAAACAAAATAATTCTCGGTTTTACCACCAGCAGCAGTTAATAAACGAAAGAGGAGGGAATTGCTACACATTGCACTGATTCATCTATCAGTAAAACTTACATGAAAAAAAGAAGACACAGAACTAGAAAAACTCTTTACAATAACCTATCGTAGAGACACATCAGTTAATTAATCTAAATGTATGGAAAGGCATGATCAGTTAAATTGTTAAATGTGCCAAAAATATGCTGGGCCGATCAACAAACAAACCCCCACTGAACGCACACACAGGGACGATTCTCGGCCGAAAGGCCCGTTCAATGTGTGTATCCGTTGGCGTCTGGGGTCACGGGTCGGGATGCACATCGTGTGTGTGTGTGTATTAAACCTTAGTCAACGGAAAGACATAGGGAAGAGCGAGCACCCTTTAATAACAAGGGCTCAACATTTTCTTTGAGAAAATAGAAACAGACAAAATACTTTATAAGAAGATCAAATTAACTTACAATCATCTGTGTATGGATGGCTCCCATAGTAGCTGTAGGAGTCTGAATTATCATCTGGAAGAAAAACAAAAGGTTAACAGACAACCTCTATATTTAAATTTATAACCCACAAAACCACACAAAAGAAAATCAACACACAAATTCTTACAGGCACCCTAAAGGCTACAATAAGGAACATAAAAATATAATACAGTGGCTTGGACAAACCATAACCTTGCAAACCCACAGTTAGTTAAGTAAATGAAAGCTAAAGCTGTGTACACACGGTCCAACACAGGACAGCTGGTAATACTTTACAGAGTTCTGCATCCACCAGTGTCCAAGCAAAAAATTATTATTTTCTACTCCAGAAAACTCAGAGGTTCAGATTATTTTTTGCTAAACCTGTTAAAAAAAATCTCTTAACAAAACACAATACAGGAAAAAAGTATTTAAAATAAAAAAAGTTATTTAATCATCAATGAAGTTCAAGAAACTGTCGAGCAAACAAAAAATATTTGTTTTTTACCTTTACTCTCACTAACATCTCACTCAACATAAAAGAATGTGCTGTTCTGTTCCGAGACAGGCAGTCATATGGGTTGGGTGAGCTAGTTACATTTTTGCACAAGTTATAAAGAAAAATAAGGGAGTGAAAGTATAATCCAAACATGATCCATGTTCTTTATTTAGGAAACTTATTAGAGTGATTCCCAATAAATTATCCATTCAAACAAATAGGCTTTGCATTATATTAGCACATTCCTTTTTTGTTGTGTTTGCCCAAGAGTAGCATGAATTAACCCCAATGGAAAAATACTTCTGCTCATCACTTCAACACTTTTCATACTCTCTAGTTCCTGTTCAGGAATGTATTATTGCAATTTGTAGATTTCACCGCAAGCAGGTTTACCTATAATTCCAGCACCATAAACGTTGATAAAACCCATCTAGCCTGGTAGGACCATCTAATAAATGGAATCCACTGAAGAGAAAGTGGATTACCATATACTGGGAGGATTCTGGTAAATTCAATGCAAATTAGATTCATTTGTAAGAAAGTTGAACCAAAGATCCAATGGTATCAGGGATTTATAGGTACTGTGTGTACCTTGCTTTTCTTTTTTTGGGGGGGGTCGTCTAAGCGCTTGTTCGGAAAAGAGGGAAAATTTCCCTTGCTCCCCGTCTACCGTGACCGAGGGAACACACAGTCCCAAGCGGTCTCCCTATGCTGTGTATATGCGGTGTATAGGGAGAACGCTTGGGACTGTGTGCAGCCTGATTTTTGAAAAATGATTTTTGAAGTGTGTACCCAGCTTTACAGTAAAATAGTAGAAATGCTAACAGAAGCCAAAACTAAAACCTTGTCCAAAGGCATATCTAATTTGTATCTGAAAGGAAGAAAGGTCAATGTCAGCATATGGAAACTGAAAGAATCCCTGGAAAAACTAAGAACTTCCTTATTATTAGATTTACTAATACTACCGTCATTAAACTTTATTTAATTCTAGAAATGGCATCTATCCAGTTCAAAGACCAGTACCACAAGGGATGCCCATATGTCCTCTGAGACTGGTAAACAATCTGCTAGAGAGTTTATTATTTTTATTGGTTCATGTTACATTTAATGAAGCGAAGTGATTGCAGAAAATAATTTTAGATATACAGTATTGCTTTACTGGTTATACACAAATCTACTTTTTTCCTTGCTTAAGGTTCATGCACACGCATTTTCGCAGGGCCATAAAGTACACAATAGCCAGGCGAAAAGGCTGTTTGGTACATAGTAAAGCATTGTGGGCCACCCTCCAGATCGCACGTGTGTACAAAGCTTTACTCCCTGGCCAATTTTCTTATCTACAGCCATTTTCTGTTTAAAATGCAACAAAAAAGCAATAAAAGCATATGGAATCCAAACAATACAATATACTTATACAATTACTATATGAAACTTGCTGTTTTAACTTGACAAGATGAGGATGGCAATAGCTAATACCACCTTTCGCAAGAGGAATCTGGATTAACCATGTCAGGCACTATGGCAAATAAAAAATTGTAAATCACTGCAAATCCACTTTCAACACTCTTCCTTTTATTAAGGATGCAGGGCACACACTGGCTGGTTATGGACTCAGGAGCACAAAAACATATTTTTGTGTAGTATGTAGGGTGAAATCACTAATGTACACCCCTTTAATAACATCACAGTACCTTCAGAACTAGAGCTAGGAGTAGAGGCAGGAAACTGGTATGTAGGACTGTATGGGTTGGGCTCTGTAGCAGAAAGAAGCAGTGGAATGAAAATTTTAAGAAAATTATAAATAAGGTATCTTAGTTCTTCATTGCTTTTTTACCAGTGAAAAAACAATTCAAAGAACCAACAGTGTATTAGTATGTTAGGAATATTTCAATATTATTAGCCAAACATTAGCAAATACGAAAAAAAAAATAAAAAATCGGCAAATGTAACAGAGGTAGGAGAAATTAAATGCACTGTAATTATCAAGACAACCCAAGAGATACCTTCTCTATTAGACTTGGCCTCATTGAGTTCAGGAAATGTATATGTGGGACAGTAAGGGTTTTCTTCTGGAAAGTCTAATTATGAGAAAAAAATGAAGGGACAAAATACATTGCAGAAATGGATTCAATGGAACAACAGTTTAAACAAATAGGAGCATATGTACAAATATAGGCCCCAACCAGAAGCCCAAGGTAATTTATCATCATTTAACATTTACTGGTCTGGTTTAGTAAATGTTGCCATACAAAAAGCAGGTCTTTTAAGGAATCGGAGGCACATTTTTTTATCCTTTATGTCTTTTGGTTTCAGAAATCTAAATAAGGATGGGTACACACGAAGGAACTATTTGTCGTGACTGAGCGCTCGCCGGCAGTTCGTGCGATCGATCGTGCGGTCCCATAGGGAACCGCAAGATCGACCGTCATTTACCGACAAGTCCGATCCAGACGATCGAGGTCGGTTGTGGCCGGCCACCCCACACCAGCAGATATTTTCTGGCGAAAATATCTGCTGGTGTGTACCCAGCCTAACACCTGCTATAGCTCTCCATCAAAAGTGGTCATTCAATTTGCATAAAGACAATTAAAACAGTTTTTCCTCCGTTTGTGCAGTAATATCAGATGCCACGCTGAGAATCAGGGCCGTCCCTCTAATAAGTCAATGTGTAATGTAAATCTCAGGGCATGCCTCTGCCAGTAGCCAGAAAAGCGGCATTAAAACAAAAACAACTCTGCTTACCGGCACTAGGAAGCGCTGTGTCACAGCCAGGAGTTAATCCCCATTTCCGGAACTGCCGGTGGGTTAAGCTCTCCCAGTGGACCATGCACATTGCACACAGGGGTAAGGGATCCAAGGAGAGCGAGAACAAACTCTCCATACTCAGAGGGAGGCCCATCAGCCTCTTAGCCAATCACCAGTGAGCCCGAGCCGAGCGGGAGATTTAAACTCCTGTACTCACTGTAAATCACTGCTCTGCACCACCGATTGCAAGTGCAGAGCAGTGATTTACAGTGCGTGCAGGAGTTTGAATCTCCCACTCGGCTCAGGTTTACTAGTGATTGGCTGAGAGGCTGATGAGCCTCCCTCTGAGTATGGAGATGATTAGTGCTATGGAGCGAGCAAAGGAGAAACAGAGGTGAATGGTGAAAGTGGATCGCAGCTTAGAAGTTCTCCAGCACCAGCAGTAAAGGTATGGGGAGAGGGAGAGAAAGAAGGGGGGGTAAGTTCAAACTTAACTTTGTGTACCAGGCACATTGTGGTGGGCACCATTAAATGTACCAGTTACACTGCGGGCACCAATGTACCAGTCCCTCTACGGGGCACCATTTAATGTACCAGTTACACTGCGGGCACCATTAAACGTACCAGTCACACTGCGGGTACCATTAAATGTACCAGTCATACTGTGGGCACCATTAAATGTACCAGTCACACTGTGGGCACCATTAAATGTACCAATCACACTGTGGGCACCATTAAATGTACCTGTCACACTGTGGGCACCATTAAATGTACCAGTCACACTGTGGGCACCATTAAATGTACCAGTTACTCTGTGGGCACTATAAAATGTTCCAGTCATACTGTGGCGACTATTTAATTTACCAGTTACACTGTGGGCACTATAAAATGTACTAGTTACACCATGGGCACTATTAAATGTACCAGTTACACCGTGGGCACCATTAAATGTACCAGTTACACCGTGGGCACCATTAAATGTACCAGTTACACCGTGGGCACCATTAAATGTACCAGTTACACTGTGGGCACTATTAAATGTACCAGTTACACTGTGGGCACTATTAAATGTACCAGTTACACTGTGGGCTCCATTTAATGTACCAGTTACACTGTGGGCACCATTAAATGTACCAGTCACTCTGTGGGCACTATAAAATGTACCAGTCACACTGGGCCCTATTTAATGTACCAGTTATACTGTGGGCACCATTACATGTACATTGACACTTGAGAAAGGACCTAGACTGTCCGAAACATGTTGTGGTGTGCAAAATAAATGCACGTTTGTTTATAGCAATACCTGTGGGGTTGTCTGAGTTTTTGGTTGCTCTATACTACACACTTTTATTTTGAATTTATGTCCAGGAACAGACATCTGGGCAACCAAAATCTTTAGGAGATGTGGTGAGCTGAATTGCATTTATGCACCATTACATGTACCAGTCATTCTATGGGCACTATTAAATGTACCAGTTACACTGTGGGCACAATTAAATGTACGAGTTACACTGTGGGCACAATTAAATGTACCAGTCACTCTGTGGGCACAATTAAATGTACCAGTTACACTGTGGGCACCATTAAATGTGCCAGTTACACTGTGCGCACTATTTAATGTATCAGTTATACTGTGGGCACTATTAAATGTACCAGGCACACTGTGGGTAGTATTATATGCAACAGTCACACTGTGGGCAAACTTATATGTAGCAGTCACTGTAGGCAAATTTATATGTACCAGTCACACACACTGTGGGCAAACATTTATATATCAGTCACTATAAGCAATCTTCTTCTATGTAACAGTCACATTGTGAACAATATTTTATGTACCAATCACACTGTGTGAAGTATTATATGTAACATTCACACTGTGGGCAGTATTATACGTAGCAGTCACTATGGGCAAACTTATATGTATCAGTCACTATAGGTAAACTTGTATGTACCAGTCACAGTGGGCAAACTTCATATTCCAGTCACACTGTGGGTAAACTTGTATGTACCAGACACACTGTAGGCAAATGTGTATGACAAAATGGCTAGCCAGACTCCCACACACAAAACCACACCCACACACAAGCCACGCCCACTCCCTTTTGCCGGGGGCGTGCTATGCGCACTGCATATAGGTGGCACTCAAAGTTTGGCTCAGGTGGCAAAAACCCTAGAGACACCCCTGCTGAGAATCCCTAATGATGTGTGCTGGAGTGGAGGCCGTAGTGCAAGGAGAAAACAAAGTGGCCACTATGAATTTACATGAGTAATGAAAAGAAGGATAACGGTTTTCATTTAAAGGGTATCTTCACTAAATAAAGGTTGGCCATTTAGTTTTATTGAAGAATGGGAGGTAAAGGAGCTGTGTCTTACTTCCCGTTCTTCAATAAAATGATCAGGAGCCAGGAGAGGTATGCTACTTACCCGATCGCTTGCTCCCCCACCGTGTAGTCTGACAGGTCTGATGGACTCTGTCTTCTACGCGCATGCGCACTTGGTTATATGTACGTGCTCCCCAGACTATTTTCCAGGTCCCTGAGCCCTTTACACTCACTTACTATTGCTTTTTAGACCATAAATTTAATCAGAACTTACAGATTTTTAACTCCCATTGACTTCTTTGGGTCCATTTTTGCATTTGCGAATTTTTTAGGAAAATCTGTTTTCAGAACAGAACTTGCCTGTTTTGAACATCTCTAGTAGTGATCTGCATTAGCAAGCTCCTCAAGTAGATTAGGACTGGGCATGTGTGAGAAACAAAACAGTCAGTGACTGTGAGACTGGAATGCAGGAAATTTAGGCATGTCCCCCATGTCAGGTAAATTTCTCAACAGCCACAGAAAAATTAAGGATTAGACAAAGATTAATGGTTTTAAGTCATATAGCTCTATTTCTTGGGAGACTTAGCTGATGTTCATTCTTCATTAAATCACTTGAACGTCGGGAGGTAAAGTTGCAGTGTATAACCAGCATAAGAGAGTAAAAAAAAATGTTGTCTTACATTATGTGTGGGTTCTAAACCTTGGGTGTTCCAATACCAAAAAAATTGTGGTAAAGGCTTGTGGGGAAAAAAGGCAAAAATAATGCACCTTTTTAAATACGTCCCTTAGACCCCCATTTGACTTTATTGGTAAATAAAGAAAATCTGAACCTTAAAAAAAAATCTTTAAAAAGAGAAAAATACACCTTAAAGGGTAACTGTGGTCTTGAATTTTTCCAAACTAGTAAGGATTATATAAAAGCCTTCCATCACACATTCAAAATAAAACATAAATCACATCTCTAGATAATATTTGTGAGAAGTTGTTGCTGCAACAACTTTAATAACTGTAATATTGTTCAGCAATATTACGTCCTGCTTGAACACTTCCTGTTTTCAGCCATGTGACCAGCCTGTCTGCATTAATAGGCTTCCCTTCTCAACTGTCAATTTTTTTCCAGGTACTTCCTGAATTTCCCCAGCATTAAGTCTTAACTGAGCATGCTTCTCCCCCAGGGCAGAGGGGAGGGCAGAGGTCAGGTGATGTCACTCAACCTACTGGAAGCAGGAAGTTTGAACATCCACCCCAATGTAATTTCTCACAGGGTGAAGCCAGAGATGTGATTGTCGGTTCATTTTAAAGGAAATACTGCAGGCTTTCATTTAACCGTAACTTGTTTGGAGACCACAGTTGCCCTTTAAAAAAAGCAAAATCACAGATCATATTATAGTAAATGCTGGAAAATAGTCTAACACCCCCTGGGTACTTTTTATTATTGAGAAACACAATGTACTGACACCTTCCATGGATCCATTGGCAGGCTAAATTAATGGCCATTTATGTGTTTTCACCACCTCAGACTTGGCGATTTTGAATGGCTGAACTACACATTTTGCTTTTTTATAGATTTGCTCGAGCAGTACCTGCAGCGATGTAAATATCCAAATTTGGCGAAACGGCAGTGTTAAAGAAGGCGAAAAGTTTAATAAACCTTTATAAATAATAATGTGATAATAATAATATGATATATGATACTAATAATAATGATTCCGTATATACTCGAGTATAAGCCGAGGTTTTTAGGTTTAAAAATTAACTAAACACTTGATCGGCTTATACTCGAGTCACAAGGGAACTTACCTTCAATCCGAGGCAGCCGCGAGTCCGGCCGGCAGTTCCCAGTAGTTCTTCGCGGTTGCGCAATGACGTCATCACGCACGTGGCGGATGACGTCATCGCGCAGCCGCGAAGCATTTTTTTTTTTTTTTTTTTTTTTTTTTTTTTTTTTTTTAATGGGAACTGCCGGCCGGAATCGCGGCTATGCTCGGATTGCAGAGAGAGGAAGACTGAAGACCAGGTACGGGTAAGTGAGCTGGGGGGGGACTGGGGGGAGGGCTGGGGGTACTGGGGGGAGGGCTGGGGGGACAGTATGCCATGCAGACACCCACATTCCCTTTTTACTATAGGTGGTTGGAAACTACAACTCCCAGCAACTAAGCATGCTGGGAGTTGTAGTTTCCAAACATCTACAGTGGAAAGGTATTAGGGTGGGGGACAGTATGCCATACAGTAACCCCCAATACCTTTCTACTATAGGTGGTTGGAAACTACAACTCCCAGCAACCAAGCATGCTGGGAGTTGTAGTTTCCAAACATCTACAGTGGAAAGGTATTAGGGTTACTGTATACCCTCGGCTTATACTCGGGTCAATCATCTTTTCTAATTTTTGAGGCAAAAATGGGTGCCTCGGCTTATACTCGAGTATATACGGTATATGGTTTTGATTAAGGGACTATAATTTTAGGAAAATATATTTTAGACTTTAGATTATAGCCCTCCATTAACATTATTTAAATTGAAAGCTTTAAAGGGTCCTTCTTATTTGGCAATGCTGTAAGCAAAACAGAAAGTGCAAATTCCAGGGTCCCATACATTAGTTTATCTCTGCAAACTTAACCATTACAAACATACAACTTTTATTACACATAGTAACATAGTAATTAAGGCTGAATAAACACATACGTCCATCAAGTCCAACCTATTCACCATTCACCCTTCCTAACCTGAAGATGAAACTTCTTTTCTTCCAACCTTAGAGGATGTCCACGTGTCCTCTGATATGACCTATTAGTGAACAATGCACCAGAGAGTTCATTGTACGGCCCATTAATATATTTGTATAAGGTAATCATGTCCCCACGCAAACGTCGCTTCTCCAATGTAAACAGCCCTAACTTGTCTAATCTGCCTGCATATTCGAGCCCCTCCATTCCCCTTATTAATTTAGTTGCCCTTCTCTGAACTGCCTCAATTTCCAAGATGTCCCTTTTGTATATGGGATTCCAAAACTGCACCGCATATTCCAAATGAGGCCTTACCAGTGCCTTGTAAAGAGGGAGAATAATATTTTTCTCTCTTGAATCTATTCCCCCCTCTATACAAGACAATATCTTGCTAGCTCTAGCCGTTGCTACCTGGCATTGTTTGCTATAGCTAAGTCTGTTATCTACCAGAACCCCCAAATCTTTTTCCATTACAGATGCACTTAACACAGAGTTATTTATGGTGTAGGTGGCACAGGGATTATTAAATCCCAAATGCATCACCTTACATTTATCAACATTGAATCTCATCTGCCATTCTGCTGCCCATTTTGATAATCTATCTAGGTCTGCTCGCAGCACTTGCACATCATTGGAAGTTTCCAAAGCTCTGCATAGTTTAGTGTCATCAGCAAATACTGAGACCTTGCTCTCAATGCCCTCTTCTAAGTCATTTATAAACAGATTAAACAGAAGCGGCCCCAGTACAGAACCCTGAGGCACTCCACTTAGAACTTTAGCCCACATAGATGTAGCTCCATTAACCACCACTCTTTGTTTGCGGTCCAATAACCAGTTCTCTATCCATTTGAGGTCCAATAACCAGTTCTCTCTATCCATGAACAAATGTTTTCTTCAAGGCCAACAGTCCTCAGTTTATACATTAGTCGCTTATGTGGCACAGTATCAAAAGCTTTTGCAAAATCCAAATATACCACATCCACTGCTGTGCCTGAATCTAGCTTCTTACTTCTTCATAAAAACCAATTAAATTTGTCTGGCATGATCTATTTCTCATAAATCCATGCTGACTACTACTAATAAGATGATCCCTGGAAACAAAGTCAACACAGCAATTTAAATGAAATTATTTCAGCAATGTGCAAGACAGCAGTTGGGAAAGTAGGTTGTTAGCCTGCTTCCCATCGGTTTATTACCTACAGTACATTTGGAATTGCTTATGGAAGGAGAATTTATGTTTCCTCCTATTTGTAGTAAAAGTGTGTCCTGGCTTTATGTGGGAATCAGATTGAGCTGGGTGGGGCCAAGCCAATTCCAAGGCTATTCCAATAATTCCAACTAAATGGCCAGTTTTTTATGTTCAGTTGGTGTGGTAGAGATTGTCTCTCTCTCATTTGTACCCTCCTGTATACTCTAACGCTTGCACAGAGAGGTGTAATGCTCCTGTAGGAATTAAGGCTAGCGCAACTTTAACTCCTTCACTGCGGCAGCTTTGTATGTGGCTAACACGGAAGTTAACCAGGCAGTCACCACAAGCAATGTTATATGCCCAAATCTGCTAACTATTGTGGCACTTTTTAATGTCAGGTAATGGCTTGCTTTCAAAGTGTCAAAATGCTTAATGGAACTTTTTGCTCTCAGTGCATCACCCTGTCAGAATACTAAAAATCATATCTGCAGCCAATACTTCATTGCCCCTTTAGTAAGCAGCTTTTCTACTACTATCTTGTAGCACAGATGAGAAAATGTTTATTCTAAGTAACTAGAAACAAACACACTTTTGTTTCTTGTGTGTGTGTGTGTGTGTGTGTGTGTGTGTGTGTGTGTGGGTGTGTGTGGGTGGGTGTGTGTGTGTGCGTGTGTTGGCATGAATAAACAGCCATGTGTCTGTAGTAAGCAAACTTTAACTGTATCTTTCCTTACTGACAGAGGAGTGGCAAAAAATCCCCAAGATTTAATCTTCCTACACATCCCCCTTATTGAAATTCCTAATCTGTCAGCTTGCTAGCCAGCAGTTCTCTTATATCAGACCCCATCTTTCTAAAGATTAGATGAGATGCTTTGTATGTTGTGCTCTTTAACTTTTTTCAATCATCATGGAAAATTCATTAGTATATTAACAAATTGAGGAGTTGAAGGTCCCATAAACTGAGAAGCCAGAGTTAAGGATTTATGGGCCTTGCCTATAATTACAATTTATTAGCTTTAGAAGTTTTGCAAGTGATTGTAGCTCTCCCACAGAATTACAGATGGAATCTTTCAAAAGCTTTCTTAAGCTGGGTACACACAGTACCAATTTGTAATATTTTTTGTAAGATGAGGGTATTCAGTATAGGGAGAACGTTTGGGACAGCATGTATACCACGACCATGGCCGACTTGCTGTACATTAGTACAGGGGGCCAACGGTGGCCGAGGGGAATTTTCCCAACAAAACAAACAATTCGGACGTCCACTGCTTGTCAGCATCGGGAACGCTCATTCGCGTGGAACACACAATGATGATAAAGGGACGATTCCGTTGGAAACAACACTTTCTCATTCAGGTGTGTACCCAGCTTAAGTAAGGATAATACAAAAACTGTAGAGAAAGTTACACAAAGACCTTCATAAAAATAAATGTTCAGTGCAAAAATAAATACTCACAGTAATTAAGTAAATTTTAATGATGTTACCTTTATTTAAACGATGAATCTGCTTGAACATAGTCTTGTACCAATCCTTTGACCTTTCTGTGTTCTATGAAAAAAATCCACACAGTAAACAGCCTTTTCAACAATGCCATTGGTTTAAATGTTGTTTTCTTTAGAAAAAAAACCCATGCTGCAATGAATTAGCTTTAACATTAAGGGTAAACTAATGGTCTAGCAAATATAACAGGGTCATCTACAGTGTGGCTTTTAAGTATGTGGTCTGACAACATATGTTTTGAAAATGCATCTAGGGATCAATATTAATGTGATTTCAGACATAAAAAGATGATGTTAGAACTAGAAATAGAAACAAATCCCAATATGCCCTTAATATTTTCTTGTAGTTAAAGGAGAACAATACTTACCTTCCCCTCGCTCCACACATCCATAGTACCCAAGGTGAGGACTTAAATGCTAGTTCCTCATCTCTAGGTTACTCTTCGTAAAGCAGCTTTACTTACCTAAAATTTCGATTTCTGCTCCGGTCCTCTCTGCCACCCTCTATACATTTGTGACGAAACCAATGAGAAGACGCACTCTGCAAGGAGCGCATCTTCTTATTGTCCCATAAAACCCGAAAGAGGGACTGGAGCAGCGACAGAAACTTAAAGTGAGTAAAGCTCCTTAACTAAGGACAACACAGGTGTGAGGGTACCCTGGGTACCATTAATGGGGGGGAGGAGCAAAGTAAGGGGAGTATAATTTATAATTTTAAATGTATAAGCAATTCAACATGTTTTAAATGTACAACCAGTCTCATAGGGGGTGTCAAATGTGATTTACTGTTGGTATCTTACACTCATTGGTGTTCCCTAATCATATTATATACACTAGTTAAAAATTAATGAAGAATTTAATTAGTAAAGAATAGAACATTGATTTCTGCCTGTGGTTTTGTTATTTTATTTTCAATCAACAATCAAATGTTTTGTCTAATAGATTACAGATTACAGAGATTACATCATATGTGCAGAGTGTCTGCATTCTTACCCTCAGTGGAATCCCCACTTCATCTATGGATATGTCTCCTGTGTAGTGAGGAGTTCCGATCTCTTTTCTTGTATAATCCATGGTTGTTTTTGCTGTCTGGTAATTATCCTGACATTTTGTATCCTGGAAAGCTAGCGGCTCCAATTTCTCATCAGATCTAGTTAGTACAGGATCTGGAAATTTCCAAAGAGTTAGCATCAAAACTAAGTTCGTAGCAATGGTATAACACCCTTTCCTTTGAATGAAGGAAAATATCAATGCACTACAAAACTGCATGTTAAAACAAAATTTACAAGTAACCTATAACCATAATCTAAGAAAGATAAATCACTGACCCACAAATTATACCAACAAAAATATATAGGACTCTAGATGTTTCTCTCTATGTTGTAGAAGCAAATGTATGTGCATTCTTTTTAAACTGGGATCCACTGAGCATGTCTTTTTTTAAACATTTTGTTAAAGGATAACTATTGCGAGTATAAAGTTTATTTAAAAAACAGTTAAACTGAAAAGTACTTTGGACAGGGATATAGGATTGGTAATTCCTACCTCTCAATATTGTTTCTGTGAGAAGCACCAGCCCAAAGAGAACTGATTCTCTGACAGTCTTCCTACTGGCTTCAGCACTATCTTTAATACAGGAATAGTCCAGGACTAACCTGGCAAATGAAAACTGAAGATGCTGTAGCTCCTTAACAAGACAATACTGTGAGGTAAGAATAATCAATCCTACCTGCCCCATTTACTTTCCATTTTTAAAAAGTTAATTTTTAAGTGTAAAGTTATCCTTTAAAATAATGTTTCACTGAACTACAAGTCTTGACCACAAGAGGGTGTAGGATCTTTTTCTGTTTACAATATCAAGGCTTGTCAAATATGCTGTTATATAGTGTTACAAAATTGTCACATAGTAAATTAGTTCCATTTTAGCAAATCACAGAACAAATCTGACTTAAAATCTTGACTTTAAAAACACTTCTTTGCATAACAAGATTATATTTATATCTTTCTTGATTTGATATATTTACCTTTGTTTTGTAATTCTATAGTTACCCCAAGAAACTTAAATAAAACGGCCATGAAATTAAAGTCCAGTACAAAGGTAATTTCAGAGCTCTTTATGGGGGTATACACAAGACAATACTTTGACCCCATTGATATAATATTTTTGTTCAGTAAAAATTTGTGCTGCAACAACTATTTTTTTCTGCTAAAAGTAAAATGTGTCATTTTAGTTTAGTAAACCTGCATATTTTAAAGGATACTACTGCTCCCTCCCCCAGCCTCAAAAACATTAATATTAGTGCCCCGATCTTTACTTACCATGCCTCTCTCCTTCGCCGTTGGTGTGAACTCCCGGCAGCCTCGTCCGTGATTGGCTGCCTCATACAGCTGCTGGTACCGCCCCCTGCTTGCATTTCCGTGCAAGCAGAGGGCTGGGGCAGTGCAGCGAAGGATAGAGGCATGGTAAGTAAAGATCGGGGCACTTTCTGTGAATAATAGTAATGCGGTTGGGGCTGGGGGAAGTATATATTATATAAAAAGTTTATTAGAAGGGTGGACATGCCCTTTAAAGAGCTATCCAAGGCCCCTGCCTCCATGTCTTACCTTGGCATATAACAATTCATATGGTTTTAAAGGCAGCGAAAGCCTAACTGACCAAAGCTGGTACACTCCAGTACACTTGTTATGGTCAGTACAGAGACTGAAATATCAAAACTGTACCAACCAAAAAGGTGCAATTGGAGGATATGTATAAAATGTCAGGAACAAAAAAAAATGGTTCAGTAATAAAACGCTAAAGTGGCTACTCAAGGTGCAGTGTTCTCCCTAGGGTCTTTTAGCCGGGCGGCCCACCCGGCTACTTTTTCATGCCACCCGGCTGGAAAAAAATTCTTGAGAGAACACTTGTGATTTAAATAAATTTAGAAGTAGGTTTAAGAGGTGCCAATAGGTCAGTAAAAACTTCTGCCAAAACTGCCCAGTCCAGACCCCATTTTTACACCTGCAAGAATATTTTAGCACTTTAACTAGCTTTTCCAAGATCTTCAAGGCCACAAAAGGGTTTCACATGTGCTTGTGCTGCTATGTTACATGGGTTACCTGCAGATGTTGACGAACTACAACTCCCTGCATTCTACAACCATGGAATGCTGGGAGTTATAGTTTTCAAAAACATCTAGTGTGACAAAAGTTAGACATCCCTGACCTATATAATGAGCATAATGCAGTGCACATTTTCCCTTACCACCAAATTTCCTCGTCCTACCCCACCCGGCTACTTTTTCATGCCACCCGGCAGGAAAAAAATTCTGGGGAGAACACTGAGGTGTAAGCATAAACATCTGCAATCATGTTAAGCAATTTCAAATACATTAAAAACATCTATACACAACCATATAAGCAAGCAAATTACAAGCGTGTCAAAGGGTTCATACCTGGCACACTACTAAGCCGTTTTTGCTGTTCTGTGATAAAAGAAAAAAGCAGAAACAAGTGTGTGAGAACAACGTGGAGTGCAGATCTACCATGCAAGTGAAAAGGAGTAACATCATAAGCTGCTGTGAGATTCAGAAGAATAGTGCTATAACTATGAACAACATAACTATGAACAACAAACCAGGGGAAGAAGTGGCTGCCAATGCAGTGTGGTGGCTGTCAATGCAGTGTGATGGCTGTGTGACTGTTTTAGAGTCAGGCCAATGCAGTCTGTGAATGACACGCATAATAGTCATACATAAGATCAGACCAAAGCAGCCTGTGCCAAGCACACAGAAAGCAATAACATGAGGAAACTATCCCCCAGGGTACCAACCTACAGCACTAGTACTATCAGTTATCTGACTGCTATGGGTGGTTGGACTGGGACAAATTTTGCCCGTGTTGCACTATTTCATCCATAGATGGGGCCCAGTCAAAAAATGAACACCTATGTCATATAAATTTCAGAGAGAGAGAGAGAGAAAGTGTCCGGGCGCACTCTTAAGATTTGTCAAAGTCTTCATCTTTATTTAACAACAAGTTATCGACATGTTTCTGCCCTCACTGGGGGCTGTCAAGGCTGTCAAGATGAAGATTTTGACAAATCCTAAGAGTGCGACACTTATCTTTATTATATATGATGTGGAGCAGCACCCAGGTGGTTGGTATTAGGAGTGGTATCCTCTACAGATCTCACACACATATTATATATATATATATATATATATATATATATATATATATTTGGACTAAGAGAAGTATAAACAAGCAATGTTGAACAAGATTTACAGTATGACTATATATACAAAAGGAATCTCATGAGTTATGTCACACTGCATCTCCATTGTGGTTAAATGTATCTCTGTTGTGGTCTAAAGTACACTAACATTAACATTTCTGTGATTTCTATTATTATATTATAAAATCATAATCAATTTTACCAGATGTCTCCCTTAATATTTAATTTCATGGGTACTACAGAACTTTAGAACATCTTCTTAATGGGATTATCAATTTTTGTTTTTAACTAAAAGTCCCAGAAACCAGTACAAATTATAATTTAGAATTAAACAAGTTATACATATTGTTTCTTAATGGACTTTATCTTCATATTTTTAATGTTGGAGGGCTGTGAAAATGTATTACGGTAAGTGCATGTCCACCATTAAAACAAAAAACTGGTAACTTGTTTGTTTCCCAAAATCTCAACTACTATTTTTACCAGTTTATTACTTGTATTTGTAACTAGATATTTATCTATAAGTTCTGCCTGCTCCCTCTGCTCAATGAGCTTTTTGTAAGCTAGAGCATGTGCAGTGGAGGCAACAGGGGAAGCAGCAATCAATCCTTGGTTGTGATGTCAGCAGTCACAGCCTTGATTGACTGTATGAAAGGAGGAGCCAGTTTACTCTGTCAGAATGAAGGCAATAATTATTATTAAATATCTGGTAATTAATACAGCAAATAATGTGTGCTGAGAGTTGTCCGGTAACTGACATGTGGCTAGTTTTTTTTTTTTTTTAGGGCTGTATATGCCCTTTAAATCATTCTATTTTACTTTTCTGAAATTGGCCTGCAAATCCATCCACATTTACTTAGACCTTAGTTCCTACCTTACCTTAGTCAGAGCAATCACTTACCTCTGTTGTGCTGTAACAGGACAATGGTAGGATTTACAGTTGTTGTTGAGGGGTATACAGAGGGTTTGCTTACAGGTGTAAAAGAACAAACTTTATCATTTATTAAAGTTGGTGATATGGCGTCATCTCTCACAGGGTCCTAAAAGTAAAAATCATAGTGGTTGACCATTGTCATGCATTACTGCATCATAGCAATTGGGAAAACTCCACAAGAATTTGCATATTAGCATCTCCAGTGAAACACAGTAAATCTATTACATAGGTCAAACTGGATGTAAGTATCACTCTTCCTACTTAGTACAGTCATTGACAGGATCTCTTTAATAGCAAGTAGGCAGACATGCAAAACACATGCAGTATCAAATGAAACCGGATTACTTCCTTTGGCTTCACTAGCCTGAGCAGAAAACTAAGCTTTGCATCGTCATTCTAGACCAGACTTCATGACGCCTGCAGAGCTAGTGGAACTATGTAGAACAGGTGTGCTATCATCAGTTCTCTACTAGAGGTTCAGAACCTCATGACAGATTGCACAATAAAATAGCAGTGCTTCCTAACAATTCTGGATCTTCCTTACAGCCATGTTATTTTGGGTAGACATTTTCATAACAGTAAACAGCAGGACAGCACAGATGTGTCTGCTTAACACACATATATCTTGACACAAAACATCTTTTCCAAAAAGTAATCACAAATCTGCCAGAATAAACTGGTTTCACAGTTACACAGAACATGCATTAAGAGAACAGCAAGGATAAAGGTGTTAATCATGCTCTGGGACATAGGACTATCATTCTCCCATCAGTGTTTAGTAGTTAGAAAGGAAGCCCTGTTGTAAGTACACATATATGAATTAGCTAGAGCATTTGCAGCTTACTGTGGGTAAGATGACGCCACCATTTTCAGGTTCCAAGACTGTGTGCAAATCCTCCTTTACTGGAGGAAGCAGTAAAGGTGGTGGAGAGACTGGTGGCAGATTGTTTGATACATTGGGAGAATTCAGATTATGGTTTGATCCCTTTTGCAGATGAGGGGGGATAAAATCATCAAAAGTAGGGAAAGCCAATTGGGTGGTGTCAGGTTCTGGGGGTGCTGAAAATTTTCCAGCAGGTACAAGAGGTGGTGGTGGAGTGATCGAGGTGGCTTCTTGCTCTCTTTCAGCTTTAACCTGGATGAGTGGGACTATTATAACCTCAGGCTGAGCTGTGACTGATGTGCCATCCTGTGGGAAATAAGGTGGTGTTATGCAGAATGGAAATTTGTATATTAACAGTGCAGCTGTGAGGTGACAGGCAACAATGTGTCCAGGAAAAACACACACACAGTGCTTTACATGGATACAAACAAGTTTAAAGTACAGTAGAAATAAGAACAGTGTTTGGCAGTGGAATAAAACCTTTTACCAAAGCATTTCTAAAACACCATCACAAATGCTAATTTCTCTGCCAGATTAATTTCCTACACAGAATACAACACTCACAACATTATTAAAACATTACAAAACATATTTACAATTTATAATGTTATTTTTAATTTACTGTACAATTCAGAGTTATCAGCACCGAACAGGAGAATAACACTGACAGTTATGTTACGAGAAGCATTTTATGAGAAGAAAGAAAATATGTACCGTGTGACGGGATCCCTGGGGTTGCAGGGATTGTTTTTGCCTTGCTGTAATGTAGGGCTCCTTTGCAGGCATTCTCACATGACTAGCAGGATGCTGCCGTGTATCTAGCTCTGCACGTCCCATATCTTGATGAAGAGGACATTGACTCCAGAATGTGTCTATGTCACTGCAGCTAACGGAATCTTTACTTGGGACAGGTTCAAAGAATGGCCGGGGAGGGATGGGAGGTGGGGATTTTCCGGTGTCTATTATTGAAGTAACAATGTTTGTGGTTGGTGATTTAGTTACATCAGCTTCCAATTCAGCACACACTGTTTTATCATGTGCAACGCTGGTGGTGTTTTCAGATGCAGCTGAGCCAGTGCTATTAGATAAACAAGCTACATAAAGACTGCTGACCTTTTTATCTTTTTTAGTCTCATGACTGGAATTCATTCCAGCAACATTTCTTTCTGTGCCACCAGTCTTGCTGGGACAGTGTTTTGGTGACGTGTTTGATAAAAAGGAATTACAACCAACATGCTGAGGTTCAGTAAGGAAGGAAGAAGCAGAAGTGACAGTGAGATTCCCTGTAATGTCTTGGCTTCCACAGGCAGTAGAAACAGGAGCCAATAACTCTGTATTAGTACATGATGCAGCATATGGAATATATGGCTTAGGAGTACTCAGGTAAATACAGTCCAATATAGGGACTGGCTTCAAGTAAGAAAATCTGGTATTAGTATGTGGTCGCCATGCAAAGCTCTCCTCTTTTGGAGGAGGTGGGACAGGAGGGGGGAGACTTTTCTAAATAGGTTAAAACAAAGGATATGGAAAAAAATATAGAAAGAAAATGTCAGCAAATAAATAATGGAGAAAAAGGAAAACTTGACACTTAAAGGACATGTTTACGCCCCAAACCAAATTTATAAAGCACAATCAGGACCCCCCCCCCCCTCCTAACAATAATTGCTCCACCGGACCCTTGATGCACTGTATCTAGCTACTTCACGGCATTACAGACTTGCAGAGCCGTAAAGAAGGTGGTTTGTCATAAGTTATTGGTGCCGACATCACGGTCATCGCAATGATTGACGGCTAACACCCAGAAGAGGGTCGAGGGACTGGCAGACTTCAAGTTAAATATCTTCTTTCAGGAGGAATGCAAGGGCATATGGTAAACATTGTGAAAGTAGAGTTTTGGGGGGTTCTGCTTGTCAGGGGGGTGAACATGCACTTTAACAATAGTTTGTTTAGTGAAGAGGGCATTTGTATACGCCCATTAAGGTGACAACTCAGCAGATCACAGATTTATTTATTTTTTTTACAAGAAAACAGAAAAGAGTTTAGGGTGTAACATTCTTCTCTTTTTCTGATTGCAATGGACTCCCTGCCTCAGAGGAGGCCCCAAGTCAGATAATGTTCCTAGATATTAGTATTAAATGAAACCTAATGAATAAAAAACCTCTCAACTTTAAAGGACTTGTGCCTTTTAACTGTGCCATCCTGTAATGTAACATTCCTGTCTTTTCAAGACTTGCCACCAATTGACAGGCCAAGAGGAAACATTGCCAAGTTGTGCAGGAGAGAAAAAGGCACCACTGCCTGGCCTCTACAGCAAAGTAACTTTTATTTACTTACTAAAGTTGGCTATACATGTTGCAACCTGATTCATTTAGCAAAATGTTGTTGTATGTTATATCTGTATTATAACCTGTCTAAGCAATATATTCTAATGATATTCAGTCCAGACAACTGCAGTAATATTGTACAATCAGACGGAAGGATGTGTGTCAAGATTGTTCTTGCTCCATTCCACAAGGCCCCCTCTTGTTAACAGTAACCCTGTTAAATATAGGGCTAAAAATGAAAAATATGAAAAAATGAACCCAGGTAGTTAATTAAAAAACCTTTCAAAAAGTGGAACAAACATTGAAATCTGCGTAATGTTTTTCACTAAATAAGAAGTATGAATTGAGAAAAATAGACAAATGATAAATAACACTACAAGTCTTTAAAGACATTACAATATACCACAATGTCATTTATTTTCCTTTTGTGCAAGTTGTTGTACGATTGTAAAACTACACGTAATCCTTTAAGGAATGAATAAATATCATCATAGTCTTTCAAAGGGAGGAGTGCATAGAGATTGACTTGTGGCCTACCCCTTTCCCAACCCACAGGCTGTGGAGCCCACCATGTTGATGTAGTCAAGAGCACAAATTCCAATTTTGACATTTAAAGGGAGACACAAAAAAAAAACCTTGTTTAATCAAAATTATAATTCTAATTGAGACCAACATCATTTTCTTCTGTCTCCCATATTTCCCCCTAAGCCCAGATCTCACTAGTTACCAAACTGCAATCCTGTGTCTCTGCCATGTGACTCCCCCCTTGTTGGCGTTCTGCACCAATCTTTAACGTAGGCATGCATGCGCATGAGGGGGAGGGGAGCTGATAGAAGAGACAAAGCAGTGCTGCAGGATCGCGGTTTGGTAAGAATTGTGATTTGGGCTTAGGGGGCAATATGGGAAACTAATAATTTGATTAAACAAGGGAGATTTGTTTGGTGTAGTGTCCCTTTAAATGGCAAAATTATATTATTTTTCATGTCAGGTTCCTATGTGGTTCAGGTTACCTATACACCCTGAAAAAAATTGTCATGTTTCATTCAAGTTACAGCTTTCTCCCTACACAAGTCCCCCCCATGTCAGACAAACAGCATAGCCTAAGGATTCACTGCTTTGCACAGAGAAATGCATTGCATACATTGTACGTAAGAGTCTTACAGGGAGATGTAATAAAAGTTCTTATTGTTAAAAATGGTGCTAATTTTGCCCCAACCAATCAGATGGTATGTACCATTTGAAAACTAACATCTGATTGGTTGGGGCAAAATTTGCACCATTTTAAACGATAAGAACTTTTATTACATTTCCCTGTTAGTTGCTATTTTGGTGTCTATTTCTCTATGTTGCTGCTGTAAATTTCTGTGTGATTATTACCATCTTAATGCTAACATGTGGTAAAAAGGTTAGCATTATTTAAAGAACTGCTTAAATTTGTCTGATCGTGTTGTACAGGGCTGCCCAACCTGGCCCATACTGAGGGTTGCACAAGCTCAGCCCATCCTTTATAGCTTCATATCGTCCCCTCGCTTACAAGGACAGCACTCAGGGACAGAGGTAAGACACACACATTAGCCATAATCAGTAACATGCTTTTCCGATGCTGACAAACATTCTGCTTAGCAATGGAAAAGTTTCCTCAATCATGGTCGTCCCCCTGTACTTAGTATAGGGATTGCGCTGTGATAGCTAGGATGTATGGCAGTCACGAACGATCTCTCTATACTTACAGATTCTGCCTGTCATGTTTAAACAATTGGCACAGTGTGTATCCAGCTTTCATTAAATGTGGAAAACAACAAGCTTGACTTTGATGGAGTAGAAAAGATCTTCAAAGTTGAGAATGTTTTGGGAGCCAGACAGGTAACAGCAATACATTCTATAATATGAAAAGAAGGCCAACTATGCCCACACACTATGTCTAGTCTACAAGGCAAAGCTCTCACAAGTGCACACAGTTTCACATTTCACGAAAACAAGATGACCAAGCCAAACACACTCGATTTACTTTGCTTAGTCACAGATATATTATTTTTATTTCATCTAACTCCAAAAGGGCAGAGGTTTTCATTACATGACAGCCAAGGAGGAATCCACTACGAAGAACTGGGATTGTCTTTTGACAATAATGGAGACATTAATTATCCTGCTGATAAAATTGTCAAGACTGATCCTAATGTTGCTTTAATCCGCTGACAATTATTTTGTGAGATTAATCTTTGTTAAAAAAACATCTCTAAAATAAAATAAATGCATATATGCATAATCGGGGAAAGAAAACATTTCCTATTGATATGTTGCATTATGGAAGTTATCTTTACTCCAAACCACTGTTTTTTTAAACCCCTTTCTTACAAACAATACACCCATTAGCTTTAATATTAGCTTCAAATATTTTTGACCATTAAATAAAGGGGTGCAAGAAATGCATCCCTTCGACCCCCAAAAAAACCAATATCCCCTTCACCTGTGTTTATACTTACCGTAAACCAATGTTTGCAGCCGGTATTAATACTAATACTGGTCCATTACAACATTATTACAGGGCCACTGCTAGATTGTTTTGGGGGGGAAGCACATAAAACTCATCTATAATTGAGACAAACTCTAGCCTAGACACAAAAACCTGCACATATAATACTGATAATGCCATACAACTGATCCTTCTTTCCACACTTACTGTATATCTGCAGTCTGCCCTGTCGTGTTAAGCTCCAAAGGTTTTAAAGACAAACCAAAACTTACTAAAATGCCATCCATTGCCATGCATAAAACATGATGCATTTGTCTGCAAGCTATTACATAAAATATAAAAATTGACTATTTTTTTACTGGAATATTCAAAACATTCTGTACGTATATTATAAGTTACCAGGAGTCTCAGAACAATATAACCAATACAAAGGTTAGAGGCCATAGGTCATGGAAACTGGGGGGTAGCTACCAAGGGTGTTGGGAGTGCAACAGCACTAAGGCTCAGGACCAGTAGGGAGTCCAAATTCCACATCAGGGTCATTGGGTTCAAAGTTACACCACATCATGGAACGTCAAGGTTCAAATATTGCTATAATTTAAAGTGTGGTAAATAATGTCCTTTAAGGCACATACAGCACATGCCAATAATAAATGATATTGCATAGAGCAGTGAACAGTTTCTAATAATATAACGATCAGGTTATCTTCTGTATTATATTGTCATAAAACACAATGATTTATCCTTTTCTAAAATCAGAATAGAATTTGGGAAAATAATGTCTAAATGTATTCAAATCCATATACAATATAAACTGCAAATATCTGTCTAGTTTAACCAGATCATATGAGGGTTGGACCTTGATAGAATACATGGCACACATGTAGTTCATTGATCTAATTTACATTCAAGTTAGGGTTCAACTGCAGTGCGGCAATAAAAACATGTAAGTGAGACCTTTACCACAAAACCAAGCAACAGCTTTTAAAGCAACTTTTAATAATATTTAACATAAATGTATATTTTGCTCTTTAAAATAAAAGACTATGATACAATAGCACTGTCAAAGAGAATGTTTCTTTATTTCTGTTCAGTAATATGTTGATAAGGGTTCTCTTGATACAACTAATAAAAACCAATGAAAGTATAATAACAGATAAAGCAGCACCAGTGGACCTTATTAGACCTATTTGTTCAACATACTGATTCAATTCCAAGCATCTATTATTAAGAGAGTGGGGGTGCTGGAATGAGGATTGAGGAACAACACTTGGCTTAAAGACAGACTGGGATGCTTTCCTGGCACATTAATACAAAACAATGATTAAATATCTTACCTGTGACTTGCTGTCAGATGGGAGATTTGGGCGCACGCTACGAAACCCTTTGGCTGATAGGGCCGTGTGCTGAGAATCTCCATTGGATTCTGCTACAGAATGAAGTCTATCATCTAAACAGATTACAGAGGTTTTTTTTATTTTTCATTTGTTAACAGTTTAATCTCTGTCACTGAATATGGATCCTTTCTTCTTCCTTTTCTTACCTGTCAACAATTCATCTGGAACATCATCTTTTCAATGAAGCAAAACCATAGGAGAAAGAAACACAAAATAATGTGTGAACAATCCAGTAAACAAAATGACTATTGGCAGCTAAACATTTCTTGCAGCAGCCAGCCCTGAACTAGATTGTTAATGCAAAGTGCCATAGTAACTGTCCTGGCATATCATGTCCCAGAGTTCTGACCTTTCTGGACACAATGAATTCTTTCAGACCGAAAAAGAAAGAATTGAGCATTTAGCATTTTCCTTACTAATGGGAAACTCCACTGGAGTGGTGGATGTGAATCTTGCAGTGAATATTCAAAATGTATGAAGTCATAGAAAGCTTTTAAAGAACCATGATAATTAGAAAAATGTGTGTTACATCTTAACATACTATGGCTGTCAAACTTGTGTCTCAGAATAGGGGTGAAAAAAAGGGCAGGAGATGATCATCTATTGTGGCTTTTCTTCCTAGATACGGGAAAAGTAAAAAGAAAAGTTAAAAATGATTGCTGAGTAAACAATAACCTTTAGTGGTCCTGTTTGACAGAAACAAACTCTCAGCAGGGAATTCTGGGAGTACTGCTATGCTAGACTATGAGTGATGGATAATAGTTTGATTTGAAATGGAGAAAATCGATTGATACAATGTTGCACTCCACAGACTTTCAAGGGAATCTTTATTACCACAAGGTAGGTCTGTGTTACCTACGCGTTTCTAGATATAGATAGATACACCAGACCTGCAGGTTTATTCCACTTAGACCCTCTATATTCTAGCTGGCAGGTGGAATAAGTAAGGGGGGCATATATGTGTGAGTTTATGTTTTATGGTGTGATTACTTGGGTCTATTTTATGACCTCCAGGCTAATTTTATTTGGGCTCCCCTGGATGTTTTCTGGTGGTTCCTGTAAGCACTGCATCTACACATAGTAAAACATACACACATAATTTCCACTGTGCAACAATGGGCACACTTTTACACTTGCAATCTGAAATTAAAGGGCATGCCCACCCCTTACACATAACTTAATACTTACATTCCTCACCCTGGAAACCCCCAACCTTGCAAACATTATTTCCCAGGTACCTTCCAGGTGTTCCTGGACTGATACACCCACCCAGCACTCCACCATACTCTCACTGGTTTCTCTTAGTCAAAGAAACCAGTGAGAGTTTTCAGAGTTTTCAGGGGTGGGAAGGTAAGTAAGACTTGCTCTTTAATCAGCTATAACCCAAACTGCCAATCTCTGTTAGTATACTTTATTTATGGGAACATTGCAGCATTCCATTCAGTATAACTTGTACTTTTATGTTAAATTCTTGTCAGCCCTTTTTAGTATTTTGAGTTATGAAAACAATTTGTAGCTTACATGGTGAAAGTTCGATGTCCAGTATAGATCTGCTTCTCTGAATCTCTCCTTGTGCTGGAGAAGTTCGCAGAGTCACTGCTCCTTTTCCTGCACAGAGTTTAGCAGGTTCCATCTCTACATAAAATACAAAAAAAAAACTTAATTAAGGAAAAGGCAATTTTATTTTCTTATGGACAATCATTTTCACTATATAAAACCCAATCTTAGATCTCATTTTTGTGATCTAACTAGAGTTTTTTCATTGCTCTACCTAGTTTGGTTCATTTTACGGTCTATCAATCTCCGTACCAACATTGTGATGCCAATAGTTCTCATTAATGATTAAAGACAAACTCTAGGTACCGTATATACTCGAGTATAAGTCGACTCGAGTATAAGTCGAGGTACCAATTTTTACCTCAAAAATGAGTAAAACCAATTGACTCAAGTATAAGTCGAGGGTAGAGTCTCCCCTCCAGCCCCAGGTCCAGCCCCAGGAATAAAACCTATTTCCCTGCACCCATCTTCTCACCCTGCCACTACACTACACTACTACAGTACACTACACTACTCCCTGCACCCATCTTCTCACCCTGCCACTACACTACACTACACTACTACAGTACACTACACTACTCCCTGCACCCATCTTCTCACCCTGCCACTACACTACACTACCCTACACTACACCTACCCTGCACCCATCTTCTCACCCTGCCACTACACTACACTAAACTACTACAGTACACTACACTACTCCCTGCACCCATCTTCTCACCCTGCACTACACACACACACTACTACAGTACACTACACTACTCCCTGCACCCATCTTCTCACCCTGCCACTACACTACACTACTACTAATGCCTTACCTTTGCAGGAGAGTCCGGGCCCCCGACATCTTGATGGATGAATCCGCTGCCGCGTCCACTGATGGTCGCATCCACTGACGTCACAACTCGCGCCGGTCTAATTTCCCGGCACCGAGTCGTGACGTCAGTGGATGCGACCATCAGTGGATGCGGCAGCCGGATTCCTCCACCAGTAAGTGACTGACTCGAGTATAAGTCGAGGTTCAGTTTTCAGGCTGTTTTCACAGCCTGAAACCCTTGACTTATACTCGAGTATATACGGTAACACACATACAGTTATTAACAAACTATGGGGCTACTTTTCAATAGTAAAACAGATAAATGTGCTTGTTGGCCTTAAAATAGAAAAAAAAACAATATTCCCAAGGTTCCATTAGTTAAGATGTTATTGTACATTTCACTCGTATTCCAAGTTACAAAAATCATTAGAAGGTTGAAGGTGGTATACAGCTGTAAAAAAAAAAAAGGAATTCTGAGGGAACACAAAGAAAGCTGTTGAACAGCCATTACAGACTTGTGTGTGTAGTGACATTTGTTAGGAGACACAAAGAAAGGCATAACTGAATCTCCTGCAACTGAATAGGAGTCATTCATTCTTGATGGACATTTCCGCAACATTTCCATTCAATGGCGATACATTGAATTGAGAAGTCCTTTTTTTATACTAAAGGTCTTTAAGCCTCAGTAAAGCTTATGAGTATTGCCTGGCAGATCTCACATAAAGAAATAGCCAATAATATTTTAGATTATAATTATTGGCTACATTTGACTTTCGAAACAAAACAGCATATGAGTGGAACTTTTCCCCTTCCACCATCACTTATGTAAATTATGAACACTAATCCATTACTTTGCTTTATTAGTTATAGCTTAATATTTGTCCTTTTGTAAATAAGTTAATTTTTGCTACATGTTTACCCTTTAAAGGGCATGTCCACCATGAAAATAATTTTTTTCTGTAATGTAGCTTCCCCTCTCCCAACCCTAAACGCACTGTCTGTTTTTAAAAAAACTCTAGAGAACATTACTTACCAGCCAGGGATCCCACGGCCTTAGGCTCCAATGCAACTTCTGGGAACGGAGTCACATTGAGAGCTTGCCCAGCAGCTGCGTCTGTGATTGCCTGGTTTGTTGGCAACCTTATTCCTGTGTGCAGAGGTTTTTGGGAGCTACACAGACCAAGCAAGCATCAAAACAGCACAGAGTAAAGCCTGCATTGCCCCTAGTGGTGGATAGGCACAAGTGAGTGTTTTAAAAATTTTAATATATGGAAGTGTCATTTTAAACTGATTTTTTACAGAGATCTTGATCTTAACCTATTTATTTTTTACTTTTTGTTTTAACCCTTCCCCTACCCATACTCTCAAGCGCAAGCAAGATACTTTTAAAGGGTCGCTATACTCACTCAAACAACTTTACATTATCTGAAACTACAATTTGAGAGAAGTAAAATGGTGGTACTCACATATTTATCTGTGCTTGCTTTGTCATTAAATTATTAATGTTTAGGGAGTGCTCCTAACTGCCACCACCCTCCCTTTCTCACTGCCTCCTTGTAGTGTCTGCGACACTTATAAGTTCTGCACAGCCTCACCATAGACCCTGCTCTGCTTACACATCTCCCCCTCCCTCCCCCTGCCTTCTTTTCTCTGCTATTTCTCTTAATTGTTGTAGAAAATGTGCTGGCAGGCAGACAAAACATCCAGATAAAAACATAAAAAGATATAAAAGATCAAGTTGTTTTAAAAGTTCTTAACAGATAAAAACTGATGAAAGCATATATTAAAATGGATAAATTCTACTTAAGGTTCGTGCACACATGCGATGCACGATGTGTACGAACGCCTGTTTCAGTTGATAATCGGCCCGTGTATGGGCACTTTATCAGTCATTCGGAGATCAAAGTGTGCCCCTACACAGGCCGATTATCGACCAAAGCCACTGTTCGTACACATTGTGCGCTGTGGGTTGGCATCCGCGATCGCATATGTGTACGAACCTTTACTTTTAAAGTAAGGATGAAGGTTCAGCCTGAGTTTAAAATGGCTTTATTGAAGTACACTCAAACACTAACATAAAGTACCAAAATTTGCATTAAAAAAAAACACTGTGCAGCATTATTAGTTGGATCCCCTTAGAATCTCTGTCTGCAAGGGAGAGGAATCTTATTTAGTCAACGCATTTCGCTACTTTTTGTGTTTGTAGCTTTCTCAAGACTGTATCTAGTAAGTTCTGCTTGTTTCCCTTTAAATCGCGCTATTTTCGTGCCTTTTTGTGACTACCATGCGTTCCAGCAGCCATTTTGAAATCGCGTCTGGATATAAAGTTATATTTAGGCTTATATAGGTCCTATTTACATGCGTTTTTTTTTGCATCGAGGCTCTGGGGGCTTTATCTCTACATTATATTATAACAGGTGGAATGTTAGGAGGTATGTGGGGGCCAGGAAACCCTAATTGTCTGTGCAAACTTGCTATTCTATGGCATCTGGGTTAGATTTATATTACAGATATACTGGAAAGAATTATATAAAAGTATATAAAATATATACAAATATATATAGAAATATATAGAAAGGTTACAAGATAATATAAAAATAGTTGCTTATGCTGATTAAAGCACATATGCTAATAAAAAATGTTTATGCTGATTAAAACCCTTATAAATAATTGATAAAAGGTATAATAAGTAGACACTATAAATAATCAAAGAGTAAAAAATTGGCACATAATAGTCAGTAATTGATAAAAAAGTAAACAATACAAAGATTTTGAACATAAATGCCCAATACTGCTTGACAATGGATTATAGCTTCTTTCTGGGGGATATTTTGCAATTTACTAAATGCAGAAAAAGTGGAAGTTGCAAAAAGGCGCAAAAATAGTGTGATTGAAAGGGAAGCAAGCAGAACTTAGTATATACAATTTTGAGAAAGCTACAAACACAAAAAGTAGTGAAACGCGTTGACTAAATCAGATTCCTGGCCCCTGCAGACAGGGACTCTAAGGGAATCCAACTAATAACACTGCACACAAGCACAACAAGTGTGCTTTTTATGCAAATTTTGGCACTTTATGTTTGTGTTTGAGTGTACTTTAATAAAGCCATTTTAAACTCTACTACTGGTTGAACTTGCATCCTTACTTGAAAGGTAAGTAGAATTTATCTATTTTAATATATGCTTTTATCAGTTTTTATCTGTTAAGAACTTTTAAAAAAACTTGATCTTTTATATCTTTTTATCTTTTTATGAGCATAACCAATCAAGACAATAAAGAAGCCTATACATTTAAAAGTGGAAAATTTTGGAGTGCTGCTTTGAACTTTCACCCTATAATTATCAAAATGCCCTTTAACGTGTTTTTAAACATAATAAGCACCACCACCTACAAACTCCATATTTACGGTACCTTTCTCCCCAGTACTCCTAAGTCTACATATCTTACATTAAAGTCATCCAGTCCCTCGTTGCTCTCTGCTGCCTCTTTTACGGCTTTGTAAGGACTGTGTGAGATCTTGCAGCCTTTTTAAGTCATTAGCTGGGACACCAAAGTGTTTAAGGACCAGAGGATTTGAAAGTTAGATATCTTCATTCAGAAGCACCAGGGAGAAAGGTAAATATTGAGAGAATGGGTTTTGGGGGTGCTTACTGTATGTTTAAAAAAATTGTTAAGGGGTAGAATATGTCCCCTGAATGAAGAATAAGTTGCTTAAATATGGTCTTGCAATGGAACTAGTAACACTTTATAAAAAAAATATTAAAAAAACTAGACCTTTTTGTATAGCACTGCATAAACAGTTTAGTTATTATTATTTATTATAGATATAAAGATTTAAAATATAAATTAAGTAGAATGCAAAAAAAAAAAGCAATACAAAATACAAATCCCAACAGAGGAAACATGCCATTGTCTTGATAACAAACTATACTTACAATGATAAAAGGCAAACCTTCAGCAGGCCAAAGATCATTTTGTGCTCAATCCTGTCCAGGATTTCACCAATTTCATTATCATATAAAATTCAGAACAGATGACATAAGAGATGCAAAAGTTTAATCAAAGAGATCGGCACTACATGTTTAGAACCCAAATGCATCTTCCTCAGGTGTAGTTGCTCTATTGTGCCATGTATTCTGAAGCGAATAATTAACTATAAACATGCTACATAATAACACAGCATAGGAGGTTTCTAAAGACATATGTCCATCTAGTCCAAACCATTTACCCTACAAATAATTCCTGCCGGACCAGAGGAAGGCAAAAAAAGTCAATTGTAAATGATCTCTGGATCAACAAGAAGTATATGTTTGACTTTTTTTTTTTGTTATTTTTATAGTAAATTGGTTTCATGATGATTGTGTGTTTTTGTCAACCCCCCCCCCCCCCAAATAGTTTAATTTAGAAGGAGCTATAGTATTTATCATATGCATGCAAAAATAATCGTATTTCTTTAAACTTTCTGAAAGCTTAAAACTATCCGAAATGTCAGGCTACTAGAAAATAAAACAACCATCACTTCTTTTATGATAGGTATGCTGCACTCATTTTGATTAAAGTGAATAAGATGCTTACAATACAGTAACTTAAGAAATTACAGTGGACTATCACAATCAGCGGATTCCCAGATCGCCGCTTGATGTTGGTAATGTTAGGAAAATTAAAAACTGCACACAGATAAATAACATTACAACACAAAAACACAATTCAGTATGTACATCAAGATAATTACAATTCATGGAACTTGAATGTTCACAGTACAAATAAGGTGAAGAAGTATGAAAAAGTTATTGAAATAATGCTAAAGAAAAAGCAACTTGGCTCAGTATGTTAACAATGGCTCTCTGTTATCAGATAACTAAGGTTTTATAGATGTAACAAATAAGCAATGAAATTAAAGTAATGTGATGGATACAGGATGTTGACTGGGTATATGGACAATGCACATTTCTTAATTTGAGGTCAAATATACCTGCAGTTGGTACAAGATCAGGATAACTTCTCAGTGTCTTCAATGGAATGATTTTAACAGCAGAAACTGAACGTACACTTAAAGGAGATTCATCTGCTGCAAACACAAAAGTGTAGAGAGTGTATTCCCCAAAGCAAATTTCCAAGCCCCAAAACACAAAACAAAGATCCTAATCAAACAAAGCATCTACATATGTGCCATTGCCTTATGCAAAATAAAATGCATAGCACTGTTTATGCGCAAAGGCTTACTAGAAAAGTCAGATGAAAATGATTCCAGAGTTTACATTTTCTGACCTTTGTGTGATGAGTGATGTCCTTATATACAAAAGCCATGGCTTTCTATATGCACTGAAGATTAAACTAAGATAATTGATCTAAAAATTCCGGGGGGGAACATTTTTTTAGACATCCAAACACTTCTGTTTGCAATCAAAGGGAAAGCCACACCCCAGCCAAAAATGTACATTTGGAACGCTATCCCTTCGCCTGGTGAAATCCATTAATACTTTCAAATCTAGACTATTATCCTACCTTTCTGAGCATCAGCACAACAGATGATTGTTAGCCATTTTAAGCACTTTGTACCCACCCCCCCACTTGTATCTGTATGTTGTCCCTCTAACTTAGATTGTAAGCTCTTCGGGCAGGGATCTCATTCCTAATGTGTCAAGACATGCTGCACTTATATCAATTTATACACAATTTTTATATATGCTTTCTTAACCTATGTATAAAATATATATGTATTTAATTTTTATTTATCTGTATAGTTGTTTGCACTTATCCCCTTGTTTGTATACTCTGTATTTTATAATGTACAGCGCTGCGTACCCAAGTGGGTAAAATTATACATACATACATTACTCAACCAAACACCAAGACCAAAGCTGCAGAATATTCCTGAAAGCCAGATCTTGAGTGCAAAGTTTCTTCTGCTTTTTCCACGTCACTGCCAATGACTAACTATTGTTCCCAGAGCTGCCTCTTATGAGGATATGTGAGCTTGTACAGCTTTCAGAAGCAGCAGGGACCTTTAAAGGATTGACGAACATCAGAGTAAACATCTGCCTTCAGGAATATCCTGCAGCTTTGTAAGAAATGGGGTCTTGGTGGTAAGGAAGGTAGGTATAAATTTTGTCTTGCCCTTTAAATAGCATGTCCACCCCTTTTTTTATATTTTGCTGTAGTGTAGGGCTCCCTCCCCCAGCCCCTATAGTTTTTTGTGCAGAAACTCCCCCGATCATTACTTACATTACCTCTTTCCTCGGACGTTCAGTCCCGGCCCTCTGCTTGCATGAAACTGCAAGCAGGGGGTCGGATCGGTAGCCGCTTCTGTGATTGGCAGCCAAACACGGACGCGGCTTCCGGCTATCCAGAATGCTGGGGGAAACAGGTAATGTAAGTACAGTTCGGGGGAATTTCTGCACAAATAACTATAGCGGTTGGGGCTGGGGGAGGGAGCCCTACACTACAGAAAAGCAATTAAACACTAGGGGCAGAGGGAAAATTACAGGGATTGGGAGGGAAGGAGGGAGAGAAGGGGGGGAGGGCTGCACTGAGCAAGCCACAAACCTCTGAGAGGATGCCTCAGAGGCGGAAACAATTTTCCTCCCTGAAAGGCTCCCTGTGTTCACTTAGGAGAAGGGACATTCCAGGAGAACCATTTGGAGCCGAGAGGCAATGTAAGGACTTTTACACACTAGACATCGGGACTTGCAGTGGGGGAGATTATAGTTTTGGGGGTGGACATGTCCTTTAAGAGTTTCTTGCTATTTAAGAAAATGTTTACCATAATTAAAAAATTAAAACTGCATGGCAAAATATGTATGCAACAGATCTGAAGTAGACAACCTTGGGTTCTGGTGACAAAAGCAGAATCTTTTTAATATAGTCGTCAATGGTTAACTGAAACATAAAGGAAGAACCATTTCATAAAAAAGAACATCTTGCCAGATTCTATGCAGAGGTTGAATTACTATAATTGGGGGTTGCATGACAGCCAAACTGGATAAGATGAAGGCCGAGTTCTTTAAATTAACAACAAACACTACAGACGAAATTCTCACAAAGCTGAAAACTAGTTGAATAATCCAACATGATACATGGTGTCTTTTACAGTTCTATGATTTGAGCAGAATTAGAAATCTGAAGAAAGAGTTTGAGTTTGAAGGCTACGTTCAGATAAAGAGGTTTGGGCCCCTTTGCAGTTATTTTCCAGCAGTTAAGAATGTTTTGCCATAAGGAAACCGCTGCATGCAGTTAAAGCTAAAATCTGTTCGCCTGTATGTAACGCATTTGGATATTTGAAATAATAGCGACTGCTGGACACTTTTAGAAGCTATAATTACTGTCATGGAATGCTACTAAAGGGATTGCTATTATAAGTGTGAACTGTCAAGGCCTCAAACTTTCATATTTTGGTTTTTCTAATTCAACTTTGCAGAAACATATCCAGCCTCACTTGCCCAGAGGTGCTGGGCAAAAGTCACAGCAATAGCATTTCTCTGTATACAGTATGAGCCAAACCTTGTTAATATTTTTTACATGAATAGGTTAGTTTAATCACTTTTCACTAAGAGAACAAAATGCATTCAACGTGGGGTTCTCAAACATCTGCAAACCACAATAAATGATCCAAACAAAGATCGGCCATGGATTTAACAATATTGCTACGTAGAACAGATGACTAAACAGATGATCTCGGTCTGGATCATCTTCTGGTAAAAAGTCCTTTGGGAGGGAAGCTTTAAAGGAGAACAAAGGCAAAATAAAGAAAATATCATGCTTACTATAATTCTTCTAAACTCACAGTTTTATTTATGGATGTGCCTGGAAGATGATTGTTCTCTGCGAATGGACTTCTCAACTGTCTGGGATGGATTAAGGGAATAAGAGGGTCTGTAGTAAAAGTCAAGCATTATGAATATGCATATAGCCAGCTAACACTACGATCTGCTAGGGTACCAGTATAGGACAGGCAGTAAATCAATAATGGCTGCTGGGGGTGGGATTTCATGCAATCACAATGCTTCTATAGAAAGTAAATTACAATATTAAAGGACAAGTGTATGGTGTCTAACTTCCATCCCCACCTCAGTATGGGATCTTTCAATGGCAAAATGCTTCTTGCAGAACGTGACTTCCCATTGGTTAAGCCTTGGGCCACAAATGGGGTGGAGCTATAATTATACAATTGTCTGTTAAAGTTATCAAAATAGATATAGTAAAGGCCTATCTTGGGGAGGCGCAATTGTCAGTCAAATGGCATGGGTCCAATCTTACACAAAGCATGCATGTCTTGTCTCAGAACCTTAATGGGATTAACAAGTTATCAATTTAAAACTATTTTTCATTTCCACTGGTTATTTTTTAGAGCACAGTTTGTAAATGTAGTTGGTGAGAGTGCAGAAAGAAAGCGAAGTAAAAATGGTCACTTCCAGCTGTGAAAAGTGGCACACGCTATTTCAAATGTTTTAAACCCTGACAGTACATAAGCTTTTAAATATACACTAACCATGTGAGTCTTACAAAATGTATTGAGCAAATTTTTATCTATAGCTCTGGAAGAAAGCTAGTATTTTTTTCATTTCTTAGTTTGTTCAAAAGAAATATTCCATAAATAGCTATTACGTCATTCATTGTTCAGTATCAGAACAGGTTGTATACCCTGTTGCTTAGGAAATGATGTCCACTTGGATGGAAGGGGTGGTGGTTCTAGGTTTATTAAATAGAGCTCTTTGTATTGCTCCAAATATAAACAAATGTTATCCATTTTATTTCATTTAGTGGATTTTTTCAGTTAAGCAACAATAGAGATGGCTGAACTTCCGATAGTTCGGTCCGTTTTCGAACTTTCGAACTACCGGTATATGGAAAGTATGAAATTAATTAAATTTAAATAGCAATGGTAACTTAATGTAAATGGCTCTGGGACCTGGGAAATGGTCAGGGGAACACACCTGAATATCCAGAACTTTAAAAAAAAAAAAATCGATTTTATTCTCACGTGCGGTACTTCGAGCTCCCGCGTTCGATTTTCGATGATTATCCCATAAACAATTGGAACATTCGATGATTATCCCATAAACGATTTGAACATTCGATGATTATCCCATAAACGATTCGATAATTTCGATAATTATCGAAAGTCTGAGAAATCCGGGTCCTGGAAGGTCATGTAAATTAGTATTTCCTGGCTTTATATCCCACTTGTAGCTCAGTTGTGATTTAATGCATACCCTCCAACTGTACTGATTTGCCCGGTATTGTACAATTTTTAATGGTGCAATGCTCAAAAAATCTTTTACTTTAGGATAATGTATAAAGTATAAATCCCTTCTACCATCTTCATGGCAGAATTTTTTTAAAGAGATTTTGTACCAGAGTGATTAGTTCCATCATGTTTTGTTTCATGTATGAAAACAGAGAATATTATACAAACTTGTCAGGTAGATTAGAATCCACCCCAAATCTATCTTTGACAGATATGTTAAAGGGCATGTCCACCCCCAAAACTAAAATTTAACCCCTTACTGGCCACATCAAGTAGTTTAAAACAATCCTTACCTTACATTCCTGCTCAAAATAATTCCCCTGCTGTGCCCCTCCAAAGTCCAGGAAACTGCTGTGTAGGAGCAGTGTGTGACTCATGCTGTGCCTGAGACTTCCTCAACCTCATCAAGGTTGAGGCATGCTCAGTGCAGCCCTCCCTGCCTCTCAGCCAATCACGGACGCGGCTGCCGGTCCCGCCCCCTGCTTTCAATTGCATGCAAGCAGAGGGCCTGAACACTGCAGCAGAGGAGAGAGGGCAGGTAAGTAAGAATCGGGGGACTTTCTAACAATTATATTAATGCGGTTGGGGCTGGGGGAGCATGCCCTACCACATATCAAAAGTTAAATTTCGGGGTGGACATGCCCTTTAATCACCCCTCCAAACCCCATCTTCGTTATACTTACCTTTACCTAAGACGCTCCTTAAAAGGACTTACAGACCGCGATCTCTCACCAAATGGTTTATGCCTCCCCTGCTGTACCGTGCTACTTATGAGAATGCAAAGCTGCACAGGAAACAGCTTTTATATCATCTGTCAGCCATTGGATTGATGGGAGATACCTAGAAACTGCAGGACTGAAGTGCCGGGAAGGGGTCTGTAAATCCTAGGGAAATGTAAGTATAACAAAATTGGGTTAACAAATCCCCTCAGGCATGTGGTTGGTCGAGACAGACAATAATATTTTGTCTTACGGTATTGCCTCACTTTTCTTTGAGTCGAGGAAGCCAATACAATCTTCCTATATATGGCCACACAGCCAACCAATCCCCATACTGCAGATGAGATTAGTAAACTACTACACACACAGCCAAGGCAATTCTCCCATCACCAAACAGAACAGAAATGTGTAACACTCTTGAGACTCTGATAAGTGTCCTGTTTATTTCAGTGTTAATCAGACATTTGCTCTGCATATTGTGCAGAAATCTTCTAAAGCTGGAATAAACAGTTATGATGATGATGATTATCCCATAAACTATTCGAATATTCAATGATTATCCCATAAATGATTTGAACAATCGCTAATTAAATCGTGATAGTTCGAGAAGGCCGAGTCCCTTCTAACTCGATAAGTTCGGCTTGAACTCGGGTTCAAGTTCTAGTCAATCTCTAAGCAACAATGAAAATAACGTAAGAATATGCTATATAAAGAACATTGATTTATCTAAAAAAAAAAAAAAAAAAAACCTCTGCCTTAATCTGTTCCTACTCTTCTCCTTTCTTTTCTTCCCAATCTTCTCTTTAGTATAGTACCGTATTTGAGGTTGAATAAAGACATACGTCCATCCAGTCCAACCCATCTCTGACGCTGGCCATACACGCTACAATCCCAATCAGAAGATATGCAGATATTCTGACGTAAGACAGTCGTACCATGCAATTGTATTTTGTTTTTTACTTTTTAGACATGCTAAATTCTGACCAATACTGGGAGAGTACAATAGGTATTGAGGCTTGTATTGGCCCCCTAACACTTTCCAACTGATTAAATCTTCAATCTGGATCATCTCTCTACAACCAGAATGTTTTATTTCTAATGTATGCATAAGCGTTTTTAAGTTCCGAACCACTGGAACTTTTCTTTAACAGAGGACTGTCACTTCTAAGAGTGAAACTGAAAATAACAGTGGGGCTTGATATTCACATAGATATATCTTTGGTTATTAGTTCCTTATAAAGGCAATCATTGGACTTCTTTGATTGTAAGTTTATTAGCTCAGTCAGGAAGTTGCACTTAAACTTCACTTAACAATCCAAGGGGCAATTTATTAATGATCATTTTCAGGATGATGGAGCTTCCCGTCAGCCATACAAACAGTGCAAATCAGGGTAAAGCCAACAAATTATGATCTCAAAATATAAAAATGTAAAATCAAATCTGCATTTTACAGTGTACACTGTCTGTACACTGCACCATTTTATAGCTTAAAGCGCATGTCCACCCTAAATTACAACTTTTGATATACTGTACATCTCCCTTGCCCACCCTCAACCGCCGAGTTAGATCTCTTATTAAACATCCTAAATCATACTTACAGCCCTTCACTCCAGCGGCTATCTTATCTGTCTCTCTGCTAACCGGAATAAGCAGGGAGGGGTCAGACCGGCAGCCACAATATATGGTTGCTGGCTGTGAAGTAAGCCGCGGGAGCTGTGAAGGGCAGCAATAGAGGGATCCAGAGGGTGGTAGTTAGGAAAGGGGGGAAAGGAATCCCCTGCACATGCCATTGTCCTTTCAAAGGCCATGGGGGGGGGGGGAGACATTTACAGAGGACGATAGCTCCTAGTGTTCACTTTCCTGTACTTTGGAAAAGAACTACAGGAGAACTTTGGAGTAGAGATGTAAGGTAAGGATTTTTTACACTACACAGTGGGGCCAAAGGTGGGTTAAATTTTAGTTTGGGGGTGGACATGCCCTTTAATGCTACAATAGTCCATACAAAAATGTTAACCTAACATCTGTTAATTGTTCTTTATATCTTATTACCGTATATACTCGAGTATAAACCGAGGTTTTCAGGCTTTAAAAAAAGCCTGAAAATCTTAACTCGGTTTATACTCGAGACAATCTTTCTTCTACCTTGTCCGGCGGCCGCGCGATCCGCATCTTCAGTGCGCTTCCGGATGACGTCACAACCCGGCGCCTCTTAATTTGCGGCGCCGAGTAGTGACATCATCCTGAAGCGCAGAGGATGTGGAGGAGCGAGCGTCCGCCGGACAAGGTAGGAGAATAGCACAGGGACACCAGGGCACAGAATACTTAGAAATAAGAGTAAAACCTTCTTTATTTGTGCATACTGTATGCACAAATAAAGGAGGATTTACCCCTATTTGCAAGTATTTGCCACTTAAAGCATGCTGGGGGTTGTAGTTTCCAAACATCTTAAGTGGCAAATACTAGTAGGGGTTACATCCTTGGTTTATACTCGAGTCAGTCTATTTTTCCCCTTTTTTAGGTAAAACTAGGTACCTCGGTTTATAATCGGGACGGTTTATACTCGAGTATATACGGTATATTATCTAATGACTGTAAAGGTTAGACCAGAAGCTCACTTGGCAGCACTTAACACAAATATGCTGTGAGATAATAATTACTCTTTATTTTATAAATTATTTTTTAAATAAAGATGAATTAAGTGGCATAATAACTACATGAGATGCAATGCAAGCAATATATCAATTTAAGAATGAAATATCTTTTTTTAAATACATCTTAGTTGCTCACCGTACACAATTTAAATGCACATTTTTAAATAATTCAAGCTATGTTCCCAGTTTAATAGAATATAAAGTACTGTGGTTTCTGAAGTTATCATATGAGGTGGAAATCAAAAGCATGGAAATAAATTACAGGACAACTTGGAAATGACATTCTACACCTTAAATTTGTGTAGACCGATGAGTATAGGTGTACAGACAACATATAAATATGGATATCTATACAATTTGAAGAGTGAGAGTGTTCCAAAAATAAGCAATAACTCTTTAAGGGAAACAGTGGTAAATAGTTTTTATATTCTTAATATCTTTAACCAGCATTTCCAAGTGGCTTTCTATATCTTTTAATTAAAGGTTTAAAGGGAATTGAAAGCTTAAAAATAAGCACCCTACTATATACTTAAGTATAAACCGACCCCGAATATAAGCCGAGGTACTTATTTTTAACTGATAAAACAGGAAAACTGCTTGATTCAAGTATGAACTGAGGATTGACTTTCTCCCACAGACAGTCCCATACACAAATGTGCCCTGCATACCATTCTGTGCAGCCTGAATACTTTAATATTCCTTTCATTAGAGAAGTTAGTTGAATCCTGTTACTTCTCTTGTTGTTTTTCCCTTTCCCTTGCAGTCTGGGTTGATGCCTAACCCACCAAAATCAAGGGGATTCTGTCTGTTACTGGGTACAGCTTTTGTTTTTCCAGGGCTATGCTTTTTTGTCCAGCTGCTCTTTCAAGCATCCAGATCAGCCCAGACCCGAGTATAAGCCAAGGGAGACTTTCAGGAGGAATTTAAAGGGCATGTCCACCCTTTAAAAAAAATTTTTTTATATGTGGTAGGGCACCTTCCCCCAGCCCCAATGGCATTATTAGATTTTTCAGAAAGTCCCCCGATAGTTACTTACTTTACCTCTTTCCCCCGCCGCACAATCCCGACCCTCTGCTTGCATAGAACTGCAAGCAGGGAGCGGGACCGGCAACCGCATCCCTGATTGGCTGAGAGGCAACCAATCACGGACGCGGCTGCCGGAAGTTCAGAACACCGGGGGAAAGAGGTAAGGTAAGTAACTATCGGGGGAGTCTCTGGTAAATCTAATTATGTTGGGGCTGGGGGAAGTATCAAGTAGCAATGGGGTTTGTAGCTAGGGGGAGGGAGACCAAAACGGGAGGGAGAGGCAAGGGGGAGATGGCTGCAGTGCGCATGCCAAACTTCTCCCGGAGGGGAGACAGGAGGCAAAGTGCTATATGGACTCTGCTATCCTCCTGGTGGCCAGTTTTTTGGGGGGGAATTACAGGAGAACCATTTGGATCTGGATGTAAGGTAAGGATTTTATTCACTACACAGTGGGGCCAGTAGTGGGGGTAATTATAGTTTTGGGGGTGGACATGCCCTTTAAAGGTAACATTTTTCTGCTTATTCTCTAGTATATACACTATCAGGGTTATTCAATAAAAGTTCTTATCCTTTAAAATGGTGCTAATTTTGCCCCAACCAATCAGATGTTAGCTTTCAAATGTTAAATAAGATCTGATTGGTTGGGGCTAAATTAGCACCATTTTAAACGATAAGAACATTTATTGAATCTCCCTGTATATACCATACTCAGGGAGAGGACCTAAAATGTTTGGTCCAAACCCCAGGCTTTACACATGTTTAAAAGAACACAGAATGCGTGTCCTGGGTTATAGCTAGCTTAATGGGCATGTCCAACCCCAAACTAAAATTTAACCCACTACTGGCCCCTCTGTATAGTTTAAAAAAATCCTTACTTTCCATCTCTGCTCCTTATGGTTCCTCTGAAGTGCCTGTCCAAAATCCAGGAAACTGAAGAGAAGGAGGTGTCTTCCTGTCCAAAAGGTTTCTACCACCTCCTTGTCCTCTGAGAGGAAAGTGGCAAGAGCAGGGGAGCCCTTTCTCTACTTCCCTCCCACCATCCGGATCCATCCATCCACCTTGCATAAAAAGGTTTTTCTGTAGTGTAGGGCATCCCTGTCCGCCCCCAACCGCCATTTAGTTAAAAAAAGATTTATAACACTATTTATAGCCCTTCGTTCCCGCAGCACTCTCCATTTACAGCAGCCATGTCTGTGATTGGCCGACTGTCAGCCAATCACAGACGAGGCTGCCGGTCCAGCCTCTGCTTGCAAGTTCCGGCAAGCAGGAAGCCGGATCAGTGCGCCGGAGGATCGAGGCTGTAAGTAACATTCTAAATCTTTTTTTAACATTCTGATTAGGGTGGACATGCCCTTTAAGTCATTCTCACCTGCAGAGTTAAAGACCTGACTGTAACTAGTGAAACCTAACCCACTTGATTGTCCAAACCATTGGAATCTCCAGTCAGCAACACCTTTAGTGTTTATAAGAAATACTTAGTTTAGATAACTGGACTTTAACTCATAAGGCCCAAGTTTAATTCTATTACCAACCCTTAGATAATTTTCTTAAGATGATTAACTCAGATGATAGGCTCAGTGTGGACATAATTAGTAGGTCTATATGAGAATATCATTATAGAAATAAATCTAACAGCACATCAACCAACTATTAAAACTCACTACTCATAGTCTGCCAATGAACACTAAAAATACCTCTGGTAGTGGTATTTAATTAAATTTAACAGGGGAGTACCAACTGCTGTATTCATGGTGATCTAATATTAAATAATACAATTTAGAGTTTTTAAATATGTAATTGGCACATTCTTTTTTTGGAAATTGAATATATATTGTAAATGCTATAAACCCTGTGTATGCTGTATATTCATATTTTAATAGATATTGGAGTGAGAAAAGAAATACAAATTTATATAAATAGTTCTTAACAAACAGTTTATATACTAAGCCAAAGATTTATGTTTACAAAAAAATATAAAATAATAACCCCACCTCTTTCTTGCATATTGCAGCTTGGTGTCACTCCATTGACGACATTACTTGATACACTTACATCATTTTCTGAAACAGGTAAAATGGAGCCTTGTTTTAATACACAGCAATATAGAGTCTAGTGGCAGAAGTATGACAACCCCAATTACTTGGGGTAGTAGTAGTTAGTATATACATTTTTCCAGAATTATTAGTTAGACTAGACATAGTTAACATTCCATTGAGAGCACTGTTCACTGGCATATTTATTAGTAAGTATGCTTGACAATGCATGTTCAAAAAGCAGAACTACCAGTGGTCACACTATCATAATATTTATTTTACTGAGCAATACCGTATCTTTAAAGGAAAACTAAACCTATTTTTTTTAAATCATAACATGAAAGCCTTTCTCCCCAGAACACCTATATATTGTAAGATTCTTCTCTAGTAAATTGTATTTAGTACATGTAAGAAATAGATTCTGTAACTATGAAGGCTTCCATGTTGTTTCCAGTACAACCCACAGCCCATGAATTAATCAAAGAGCCATGCATCCTGACCCCAGTATTCAATGTCTCTATGCACAGTGTGTTTTTATACAGATGTCAACACCCCAATATGTAAGTTCCTTATAAGACTTTGAAAGCTGCTTATTATTGTGCAGTTACAGTAATTTACCATCCAGTGTGGGTTGCTGGAAAATAAACTGCAGGGTAACAAACAGCTTTCAGAGTCTTATCAGAGACTTTCATATTGGTGTGGAGACATCTGTATTCTGTATTCTTTTCCTAGCAAAAGATAAAGCTTGTAAATATTCCTAAATTCTCTACTTGTGCAGTGGTGCCAAGTCTTGTAAGGCACCAGTTTTAAAAATACACAGTCCAGAGGGGTATGAGTTCAAATCCCCAAACTTACTTTTCTTTGTATTCCTAAGCAGGTAGGGGTATCCAGGTACACAGAGCGATGAATCCAGTGCTTTACATTTTTCCAGTCTCCACCATGCTGGATAATTATATCCATAAACAAGTAGTAAAGTGTAGCAGCAATAACACAGGACTGTAGCTGTGTGAAACAAGAATTTTATTTAACACTGAAACATGAATTCTGCATGTTTCGGACAGGAGTGCTTGAGAAAGGACTCCTGTCCAAAACATGTAGCATGCATGTTTCAGTGTTAAATAAAATTTTTGTTTCAGACAGCTACAGTTCTGTGTTATTGCTAATACACTTTATTACTTTTTGTTTTGGTTTCTATTTTGTTCCTAGCAAAAAACTAGGGATCCACACAGAATCTCTTGTTAGGATATGGGTAAGAGCTCTGTTTTCAGCAAGACAGTAAGAAGTTGCAAGTTCAATTCCTGAGACCTACTTTTAATTTTTAATAAAATTTTAACATTTAGTTTCTTATATCCATGCTACCTAAGAAATACACTGTAAAGATTACTTTTCTTTTTTTGTAAACAAGAATTATATCATTGTAAGGATGGGAGCCTTAATTTTGTTTGAAATCAAAAAATTGAAATTCCTGTTCTGTGTCAGGGAGAGGGTGGATCTCTGTGATGTTATGTGATTGGCTGAAACTTCCTTGTTTTGCTCTGTTGACCATTACAGAGTATGTGCATGTACGACAACATTTTGCTTGGGGTTTACCCAACTATGGTGGATAATGGGAGCTGACCCCTAGTACCCACAAGTTAATTTCATAAATCACAATGCAGCCACAGCAAAGGGAGAGGTGAGACATAGCTTGTTGTATGTTTGTGAATGTGCTCTGTCTATTAGGACATTGTTGTCTGGAGAATTTAATTCTCCTTTAAGATACATTGTATTTCCATTATGCCCCATCTCTTCCCCATACTGACAGAAAGGAATATCCTAATCTTCAGTACAGCTAAATAGCCACAAATGGGCCTTACTGACTATAATCAGACAACAATTCCACACTCTCAGAATGCTACGTCACAATCCACATCATGCATGGCCATAACAGTGGTGCCAACTTGTGGTTATTTTACTGTATAGTTGTTGAATTCTTCTAGCTTTTCAGCAGATGACAATAAGCAGAATATGGGTTTCTGAAAGGTCCCTCAATAAATATAAACCCTGAGCTATAAGTGCAGCAAAGTTCCAACAGATCTGAGGTGCCAGGGTCAGGAATATACATCTATACTTTCAAGATTAAATAATTTCTTAATAACAGCCAATAACAGCTTTGTAAGATTTAATATCTGATATTATTATCGTAAGACTTTATCAGATGAATAACAAAATGTGAAATGCAATATGGTCAAGCTACAGGTAAACATGGCAAGGCCATTATAAGCTTGAGGGAACAACCCTACACTGATTTTCCATAAGCAAAATAAAAGGGCAAATGAAGAAATATTTCACAGATATTTTACTTAACTTACCAGAATTCATTATGCAAGCTGTGTTAGTCTTCAGTAGCTGACTTTGTTTTTGGTTGTTTCTGTTAAAAAGAGAACAGAGAATTGTTTGTCTGGAGCTGAACTTCAGCATTAGTCATCACAGCATCACTCATAAGCTAGAAAGGCATGTAAAATATGTTTAAGAAGAACCTTTTGGTCTTTATTAAGACCAAACTCCCATTTATGGTCCCTGCTTAATTTCAAATATCAGTAGATATGACATCATGCAGTATCTGTCTATTCTCTTGGAAGAAATAAAATAGAATGCAGTACATAACTTTACACACTGATTTTACTTGCAGCTTAATAAAATCCATATTTAAATAAACACCTTTAATTGCATTTTGGAATAAAACATTAAGACTGTCTGAACAGCTTTAACACTTTTATACTCCCATACACTTCTGACATTAGGGTTCTTACTGGATATGCAGTTTTGTAGAAGGATAAATAAATAAAATATGTTTTTGGAACAATCAGTATGGTCAGTACATCAACCAATAAGATCATCCTGTGGGGGGATATATTTAAAGCAAATGCTAAACTATTGTGGGGTGATTTAAACCAATCTGTGTGACATTTTTGATTTGGTGGGTTAAATTTGTAAACATTCCTCAGTGCATGTTAAAGCTGTGCCTTACCTCCCGTTCTTCAATAGAACTGGATTCCCAAATCTTAAAAATACGAGTGGAGATACCCTTTAACATGCACTAATAATAAAAATGTTAACCTAAGGAAGTAAACCATTTTGTGACCATTTTACCATTGAAGGAGAAACACTACACCAATAGGTCATATTCAGAGAATCAAATGCAATGCGGAAAGTAGATTGGTTTGGTAGCATTTTGGTGCTCATTTACCCAGAGCCGCAGCGCTGTTTTCTGGCGTAACGCTATACAATTCTATATCAGTTAGTGAAACGGTAACCCCTTCCTTTCACTGGCTGCATGAGTATTGCAAAAGTCACCTGTGCAGCCTCCGCAACAAATTTAATATACTTATAGCACAACTATTTATATCAGCTAATAATATAGCACCACGGGTTGGTGTGCATTGCACCATTTGTCTTACAGAGTAAAATTACCCCATATAGCACAAAGACATTATCTGGTGGCTAACCATTCTTTTTTGTTGTTCATTTCCATGTTCTAAAGCCGGACATATTAAAGCAGCACACAATTTAGGCCTTGGTGCACTTTTTGTTTTTATATCTAGCTCCCATGTCCTGCTCATTATTAGGATGCTGATTTAAAATACAGTAAACCAAAAGTAATTGTAGTAACATTATAATATATATATATATATATCCTGAATGACCAATCCTCATATAAGTATGGGAAGGTCAATCAGCTGTCACTTCTTGACAGGTGGTTGTTTATTTGCAGTAGAGATTGCAAATAAACAAACATAAAAATTATTAATAACTAGTACCCACACAGCATGTAAACAAACAAATCCCAAAGGAGATCTATTAGGGGGAGTTATATTCTGCAGTCTTTTAAAATGCTGCTATAACCCGTGTTCTGACGATTTCTTTTAACTTAAAGTAAACAAGGTTTGATTAACAGTTATCTGGAGGGTGCACATTTTAGAATAAAGAATCCCTAGAATAACTAGGTGTAACAATTATACAAAATAGATTTATTTGAATATGGTTCAGACCTAATTAAATAGTCCACTACTTTATGTGACTGTATTAAAATCCATGAACCAAAACCATGTCCCATTGCAATAAATAGGCCCCCACCACAAAGTGATTTCTTTCTTTCTACATTAGGAAATAATAGTGTCACCAGTTGGAAGATTAGTTACGTTTGTTTCTTTTTCAATCTATCAGTAAGGTTAAGATTCAACATTTATTACAGTTTTTAATTCTATAAATAGTATAGAATAGTATAGTATGTTATAGTATTTGAGGTTAAATAATGACATACGTCCATCCAGTCCAACCTACAAATCAATACCCAAATTTTCCGTCTAGCAGTTGATCTAGAGAAAGGCTAAAAAAAACAAACAACCCTTCCTGACTCCAAATGGTAATCGGGAAATCCCTGGATCAACTCTAACTTAATATATCAATACCAGTAACATGCAACATTCTTTTTTAAAAAAAACCTGCCAATGAACCTGCCATCACCACTGTGCCATAGTTTTACCCTTCTCACAGTTAAAAACCCTTGAAGACTAAACTTCTTCCAGTCTTAAGGGATGTCTGCAATCTGCATGTTCTATTGGTGAACAATGTGGCAGTTTATTGTATAGCTCATTAATGTATTTATACACAGTGATCATATACCCATGCAAGCGCCTTTTCTCTAGTGCATAACTGTAACTTATCCAATCTACATATTTAAGCTCCCCCAGTCCTCCTATTTGCTCATATATAGACAAATGTCTTATCTATTTAAAGGGGATGTCCACCCCCCAAACTAAAATTTAACCCACTACTGACCCACTGTGTATACTTGTGAAGGTTCTCATTCATCCAGGTAATTGAATACAACAGATTGACCCACTGTGTAGTTTAAAAAAAACCTTAACATACATCTCTACTCCTTATGGTTCTCCTGCAGTGCTTGTCCAAAGCCCAGGAAACTGAAGAGTAGGAGGTGCTTTCCTGTATGAAAGGATTCTGTCTCCTTCTTGTCTTCTGAAAGGTCAGTGGCATGCGCAGGGGAGCCCTCCCCCCTGCTCCTCTTCCTGGCTACCCCTCACTTAGCAAAAAGCATTTTATATATAATGTAGGGCTCTTAACCCCAACCGCTATATTAGATTGCTTAAAAAAAAAAATCCAAATTATACTTAAAGCCTTTCGGTCCTGCGGCGTTCTCTATTGCCTGCAGCCGTGGCTGTAATTAGATGCCTTTCAATCAATCACAGACGCAGCTGCCGGTCTGGCCCGTTTGCAAGTTTCGGCAAACAGAGGGATGGATCAGAACGCAGCAGGAGCGAGGGACATATAGTTCTGCTTCTTTTTTTTAACAATGAATTGTAGCGGTTGGGGATGGGAAGGGATGCCCTACATTTTATTTAAAAATTATATGGAGGGTGAAGATACCCTTTAAGTCCCTTCTTTTTTGTAATCAACTTGCAAAGACAAAATTAATGGTCCAGATAGGAAAGTCTGAAGATTAGAAATGCTGCTTGTAAAATGCAGTCTTTAGAATTAGACAAACATCTAATTATGCAGTGTATACAAAGCAAACAGAATAAAGTGACCCTTACACAGACAGTTTCATAATTATATTTAATGCTATAAATACAGGGATTAGAAGAAGAAGAAGAAAAAAATTATTGAATTTGGACCATCCCCCTTCATCTTACATCAAATGTTGCATTACACAAACAGGCAAGTCCACAATCTTAAAATAAAATATTAGTGTCTAACAAGATTACAAACCTTAATTTTTAATTATCTTGCAAGACCAGTTTGCAATTTGCAATGAACTACTGAAGAAAGAGTTTGTAGGAGACATTTCCATGTATAATGCAGCTGTACAGGTGTATTTACGTTTTAGTATAGTATAGTATAGTATAGTATAGTATAGTATAGTATAGTATTTGAGGTTGAATAAAGACATATGTCCACCCAGTTCAACCCATCTAGCAATATCCTCATTTCCTGCCTAACTGTTGATCCAGAGGAAGGCAAAAAAAACCCACCAAATTTATGAAGGGGGAAAAAAATTCCTTCCTGACTCCAAGTGGCAATCGGAAATTTCCCTGGATCAACTCTACTTTATGTATCAATACCAGTAACTTGCAACATTCCTTGTTTGCAGAAACTCATGCAGCTTTTTTTTTAAACTGACCAATGAACCTGCCATAACAACGTCCACTGGAAGACAGTTCCATAGCTTTACCGTTCTCACAGTGAAAAACCCTTTCCGAGCTTGAAGCCTAAACCTTTTTTCTTCAAGCCTTAAGGGATGTCCTCGTGTCCTTTGACATGTTCTATTGGTGAACAATGCCCCAGATAGTTTATTGTATGGCCCGTTAATGTATTTATACACAGTAATCAGATCCCCACGCAAGCGCCTTTTCTCCAGCGTACATAATTGTAACTTGTCTCTCTTCATATTCAAGCTCCCCCAATCCCCTTAATTTAGTTGCCCTTCGCTAAACTCTTTCCATTTCAAAGATGTCCTTTTTGTACACAGGATTCCAAAATTGCACTGCATATTCCAAATGAGGCCTTACCAATGCTTTGTAAAGAGGGAGAATTACATTTTCCTCCCTTGAATCCATACCTCTCTTTATAAAAGACAATACCATGCTGGCTCTGGCTGTTGCCGCTTGGCACTGCTTGCTATCTTTAAGTTTGTTATCCACCAAAACTCCAAGATCCCTTTCCAACACGGATTCACTTAACACAGAGCCATTTATAGTATAAGCAGCACAAGGATTTTTAAGTCCAAAATGCATCACCTTACATTTATCAACATTGAATTTCATCTGCCACTTAGCACTAGATCCCCTTGCAACGATTGCACATCCTCTGAACTTTTTAATGGTTGACAAAGCTTTGTGTCGTCAGCAAACACAGAAACCTTGCTGACAATACCCACTTCCAAATCATTAATAAATAGATTGAATAGAAGCAGCCCCAGCACAGAACCCTGTGGCACCCCACTTAGCACTTTAGTCCATAATGATGAAGCCCCATTAACAACTACTCTCTGCATCCTATCCATTAACCAATTTTCTATCCATGCACAAATGTGACTCCCCAGACCAACAGACCTTAGCTTATACATTAGTCGCCTATGGGGGACTGTATCAAAAGCCTTTGCAAAATCCAAGTAAACTACATCTACTGCTATGCCAGAGTCTAAATTTCTACTTACTTCCTCATAAAAGCCAAGCAAGTTAGTTTGACAAGATCTATTTCTCCTAAATCCATGCTGGTTACTACTTATAATGTCAGTCCTTGAAACATACTCTAGAACATGATCCCTTATTAAACTTTCCAGGATCTTCCCCACCACTGAAGTTAAACTTACAGGCCTGTAATTACCCGGCTGTGAACGACTACCCTTTTTGAATAGTGGAATAACATCAGCCTTTTTCCAATCCAGAGGCACACCACCGGACATGAGGGAATCTGCAAAAATAAGAAACAATGGCCTAGATAAAACTGAACTTAGCTCCTTAAGTACCCGAGGATGTATTTTATCCGGTCCAGGAGATTTATTAATATTAACCTTCTTTAGTTCTTTCTGTACCATATCCTCGGTTAACCAAAGTGCACTTGAATCTTTTATACCATTATTGCTACTATACTCTATGATATCTGTACTTGGATCTTCTATAGTCTATATAGAGGAAAAAAATTATTCAAGACATTTGCTTTATCGCCATCCTCTGTAACTAACTTATCCCCATTAATTGATGGTGCCACATTCTCAGTCCTCATCTTCTTACTATTAATATACTTTAAAAAAATTTTAGGCTTAGTGATGGTTTGTTCAGCTATCTTAACTTCATTATTAATTTTAGCTAGTTTGATTGCTTTCTTACACTCCTTGTTACAGTTTTTATAATCCCTAAAGGCCCTTTCTGTTCCCTCAGCCTTAAAGGTTTTAAATGCCTTTTTCTTCCTTGCCATTTGCCTCTTTACATCAGAATTCAGCGCGGATTTATTTTTTTTTCCCAAGGGTATAAATTTAGATGTGAACTGGCTTAAAATCCCCTTGAACACAGTCCACTTCTGTTCAGTACATTTACCTGATAATACATTATCCCAGTTGACATTCTGAAGAGCTGCTTTTAACCTGGGAAAATTTGCTTTCCTGAAATTAAATGTCTTTGTTAACCCAGCGCACTTTTCCTTTCGATAACAAAGTCCAAATGCCACTATTTCATGGTCACTCTTCCCTAAGCCTCAAGTTACCTTTATATCTATAATGCACTCCACAATGTTAGATATTACCAGATCCAACAGAGCTCCTTTTCTAGTAGGAACCTCAACTACCTGTGAGAGAAAATTATCCTGCAGCAAATTCAGGAACGCATCGCCTTTTTCTGTGATGGCAGTTCCGCCACACCAATCAATGTCAGGGTAATTGAAGTCCCCCATAATTAGCACACTCTCCAAACTTGCAGCCCTTGCCAACTGCATATGAAGTTGCCTCACCTTCTCTCTGCTAGCATTTGGCGGCTTATAGCAGACACCAACAATGACATTACCGCCTTCCCTGTTGCCTAATTCCACCCATATTGCCTCCACTTTATCATCCATATCACCAGTTATCTCTTCTTTTAAATTTGCCTTCAATACTTTTTTAACATAAACACATACTCCTCCCCCTTTCTTTTTTTTCTGTCCTGACTAAACAAGGCATATCCTTCTATATTTACAGCCCAGTCGTGAGAACTGTTCAACCACGTTTCTGCTATACCTATTACATCATACTTTTCATTTAATTCCATCATTTCCAATTCACCCATTTTGTCAGCCAGGCTTATCGCATTTGCAAACATACATTTTAGATTATGATCCTGTAATTAATTCGTACACTTTAATACACATGCCTCCCTATCCCCTATGCTAGCCCCACCCCCCTTTCCGCCCACCACTGGCCTATCTACACTCTGCTTTCCTCCTGGGCTATCTATCCCAGTGCTAATAACCCCCCCCAAACCTAGTTTAAAATAACCTCCAACCCCCAAACCTAGTTTAAAATAACCTCCAACCCTCTAGCCATCTTCTCCCCTAAAACAGCTGCACCACCATCAGTGAGGTGCAACTCATCCCTACTAAAGAGCCTGTAGCCGACAGCAAAGTCTGCCCAGTTCTCAATAAACCCAAACCCTTCTTCTTTACACCACTCTCTTAGCCACGCATTAATGCTCCTAAGCTCCCACTGTCTCCCTGGCTTAGCACGTGGCTGCGGTAGTATTTCTGAAAACACTACCCTGGAGGTCCTTGCTTTTAACTTGGCCCCTAGCTCTCGGAAATCATGTTTATGGACCCCACCTCCTTCTCTAACATTGTCATTGGCACCAATGTGAACCAAGACTGCCGGGTCACACCCGGCCCCACCCAATAATCTGTCTACATGATCCACCACATGCCGAACCCTAGCACCAGGCAGGCAACACACAGTTCGGCATGTAGGGTCTTTTTCTATGTACTGCATTACACCAGGGAATCCCCAAATGTTTGAAAACAACAACTCCCTGCATTCCTCTACAAGCACAAGGCAGCCAGGGAATGCTGCTAAAAGTTGAAGTTTTCTGGAAGCCCATACGTTGTATTAAACCCATTACTGGAAAGTACTTAATCAATGCTTTATATAAAACGTAAATCCTATTATCTAATAATTACTACGGTAAAAGTAAAAATATATATTTGGTATTAAATTAAACAAACTGAAAATAGTAAGACAGTCATTTTGACCCTGCGTTAAGTTCCTACAAATGGCAACTGTTGCTGCCCATGTACATATTTTGGCTCAGGCAGGAGGGTTGCATTGCAATTCGAAGTTTGTTTACTATCTCTAGTTGGCAGCAAAAAATAAAATTACACCATCATGTGGGATTAAATCAATAGATCAATACTTCATATACTGTGTTGCATTTGTAAATGGGGTCACCCCTACAGAAAATATCAGTGAACCTGTAATTTGTTTTAGTTTTTTTGTTTTTTTTTTAGTTTTCCAAAGAGAATCATACAACATTTAGTTCTATACAGTAACAAACTTATCAATGCTTTGAGAAAAACATCTTTTGATTGTATCGTGTATTAAGGATTAAAAGATGTGTTGGGTAGTATGGTTTGTGAATAGGTTTTAATTTTTCCTGATCATCTGATCAACATGTTTTATAGAACGTATAGTAAAGAAACTAGGTAAAAGACAACCAGAAGAAAAGGGTCCCTTAATGGAAGCACATAACCTTGTACATAGACCAAAGGTAAAATGAAAATTATGTTTCCAAATTTATTGCACCTTCACATATAACATGACAACATATTTATGAAAAAGTGTCAACTTCAATAGCCACCAAACACTAAAGTAACTCCTTTAACGGGGACATCACCTGAGTAGATGTTCGATGCCCCCACAAAATTCCTATAAGTGCAGCACAAATGTAAAGGAAGTCCTTCTAATAGAGAACTATTAATACCACAAGGAGAGCTGCACATCCTGTAAGGGCAGAACCTCCAGCCATTTGAGATAACTTTAATGTCTATGCACACAAGACAGGGGTGTACCTGCCATGAAGGCAGCACAACTTTCAGGAAACAAAATCGGAACGTGATGTGCACACACTCGTGAGCAAGATTCATGCAGCTGCCACTCGGACCCTGCTCATCCTGGTTGTAGGTTAATCTGCTCTTTATTGTGTGGGCTGGGCATGAGGGCATCTTTTATTCACCACTCTGTTTGGGCTGGGCATGAGGGCATCTTATATTCAGTCCGTGTGGGCTGGGCATGACGGCATCTTAAATTCAGTCTATTGGGCTGGGCAGCCCTCCAGTTCACCAGCCAGTGTAAAATCAGCCCTCCAGTTCTCTAGACAGTGTGAAGTCAGTCCTCCGGTTTACCAGCTGAATATAGTCCCTGCAGTATAATGGGACGGGAGGCTCTGCAAGTTTTTAGCCCGGTGAGTCCAGAAGCAGAGACGTATTGTATTTAACGTTTTGATAATTAGCAAGTTACATTGCTATTTATCCCTACTGACTAGTCCAGCATCATACTGCAGGAGCTTTTATGATTTTCTAAAGATGCTGCATGCACTTTAAGCCTAAAGCTGGCCATACACATGCAATTCCACAGCATGTGTGCCAACAGATCACATTGGTATCTGTTGGCACACATGCTGTGGGAACAGCACACACTGACCTGACCGCTCCCATATGTTATATGGGGATCTGTTGGCTGTGCGGCCATACACCGCAAGATCAGATCGGTTATCTCCACTCAAAGTATAGGGAGCCGATACCGACCGTCGGAAATTTTCAGTAATTCGTGATCGATCGGAATGCCAACTACAGTTATTCGACGGCACTCCGATGGGTCAGGAACATCCACTGCACACGAACTATAATAAGTAAATCCCCTCGTTCCCCGATGGGATTTACCCATTATCGTTAATATGTATGGTCACCTTAACTGAACATTTGTTTCCCATTGAACAAAAACCTTTTGTTGAGGATCTCTTTTTATGTATTGATTGTCATCTTCATAATATAGTGAAGATTTGACTTTCTGAGATCTCTGTAAAACACATGTTCATCCACTAAACATTTAAATAACTAGAATAGTTTTTCTTGAGGTCACAGCACAAAGGGGATTTAATGATAATGTTTAGGTTTGAGAGTACAACCGTGGATTCAAACAATTTAGTAAAAATTGGATGTTAGGTTCTTCTGGTCACTGAGAAGCAATGATAAGGATTTCAAATAAACCAATGAGTTTAATGCTTTAAAGGGTAACTATGGTTTCTAAACAAGTAAGGGTTAAATAAAAGCATGTAGTCTTATCTTTATAATAATAATAATAATCTCAGAAGAGATGGTGATATAAATGTTAATACTTACTGCTTATACAAATACACATAAAGATATATCCTCTATCAGGGAGTCATCAATCATTTGTACTAACGGCCATCACATAAGGCAAATTATTTTTGTTTAGATTTTAACAGAAATCGACTAAAAGTCAATTGAGGCTAACTTAATGTAATGCTCAATATAGTGCAAAGTAGCCGCTGGTCTCCCACCACTGCCCTGTCCCAAATTAGGCAGAAATTTTCCATTATGCCAAATCAGGCTCTCAGACTCCCAAAATCAATCGATTAACCAATTGGGCAAGTTGGAAGGCATTGTAATCAAAGTTTTAAAATCTTCCTGCAAAAATAAAAATCTTGATCCATATAAATATATAGCCACCAGCCTTAGACCTAGCACATGGGCTTATTTCTGTCTGTCAGGAATTGAAACGGTAGAGACAATATTTTAGCACAAAAACAATCCAATACCTAGTACAGCATCTGATCTACCTTCTGATGTTCCCAGTTCTGGCCCATTTATTTATCAATTGACACCACATCCTACATTCAAGGAAAACCCCAATATGGATATTTTGTGTTTACATGTAGGAGTTATGTTGACTGAGGAAGGGAAATGCCAGCACTGAACAGTAATCTCAGGGTGATGCACAGAGAAATGCAGTGCTCATAACAGAGTTAAATTCATTCTAACAGATGGGTAACAAGAAAGTTGGCCACAGGGCCACCACAAGCAATGTTATACTGTATATATTTAGTGGTTAACCATTGCAATGTTTATACTCCATTTCACAATGCATGGAGAGACTCAATCTTTATATAAAATCGCCGCCACAATAGCACTGGGTATCCAACAGCAGCTCTCCAAGGTTATGGTATTACATATCTAAAGCTGGCCATACGCTATAAACGTACCTTTCGACATTCCTGTGACTTTCTCACGACCGCCTGTAATATTCATAATGCGATCGATAATACAACCACAATATCATAATTACGTGCACAAACATAAATTGGCTGGGAAACATCACGGGAATGTTGGGAGGTAAAACCACTGCATTACAATCATTTTAAAATTCATCTCAGATCGAATGGATAATTCGTGTAATATCGAGGTGTGTATGGGCAGCTTTAGGAAAATATCCTGGTGTCTGCTCCTTATTGGTTACACTGGCCTAAAAATTACTTCTACAGCGGAAATCAATGGCTGAATCACACACAGAAAAGTAGTGTGATATAACTCATTGTTGGGTAACAATGGGAATAATGTTAGAGGGCGATATAACTATTTTTATTTGTTTTACGAAAGGAAAACAAAACCCATGTAAAGGTTCAGAATATACAAGACAAATACTATACAAAACAAGGTGATTCAATAATAAGTAAGGCTTCGTTCACACTAGACGCGTTTTATCGTGTTTGCGGTAACAAATGGATTGGAAAAATAGCAGCGGCATCAATTTCACATAGGAATGCCATAATAGAGTTCACTCAACTGCATTTTTATGCATTGTGTTGCATTTATTTAACGCGCTGCTTGCTGCAGTTTATTGCGATAATACACTCAATTAAAGTCTATGAGGAAGAGGAATAAATGCATTATATGTGGTTTTATGGAATTTACCCCCAAACGCACTGCAGAAAAACACTACAAAACGTCCCAAAAAGCAACCGCAGATGCGTAAAATTGCGTTTCAAAAACACTTTAAAACCCAATGAAATTTATTGCGTTCTTTTCATGTGTTTTGTGTTGTGTACTGTGATTGTAGCCTAAGGAAACAGAAATGAACACAAAACATATTTATATATTAATATATCAGTGCAAAAGTTTTTGTATTTTGGTTGCGCTTAGTGATATAAAACATAAAAGGAGATAACAAGAAACTAAAAGAAAGCAAGATAATTTTTTTTTTAAACTTCTTAATTATGTTAAAATCTGATAAACATATAAAAGTACCCATGTACTTTTGGTATAAAGTGAAGGTCTACTCAAAGTGTAATTCAAAAACCTTTATTCACTGTTCCAAATTTCATACGGGGTACAAGATTAAAAAAAACATCACCTTTAAAGGATTTAAGGGGCACTGTGCCTTTAAAACTCTCAACAAACACCCTGAGTAACAGTATATGTAGCTTTGGTGTATATAAGAGAGAGGAACATCTGGTGGATAAAAAACAGAATAAAACAAAGGGTTTGAAAAACACAACTTATTTAACACAGTAACTATTAAACTTTTAATGGTATTTTCTATGAAAAAATCTTCCTAGAACTACAAAATGTTTGCACGGAATCCTGAAAATATTAGCAAAAACAAACATTAACAAAAATGAAGATTTTATTTTTAATTTCAGTTGCCTACCTTTTAATATGCTCTTGTGCAAATATGGTTATTTGCTTTTGACGCATGTTTTCAGTTATTTACCAGTAGTTTACAGAGAAGTATATAATGAGACTAGGTTTTCAAATCCTTTGCTGTACATTTAAACTCTTCTTCCTAGCCCTCCCTCCAATGAGCCTAAATTAGCTTTGCTTTTTAGTGATGTCATTACATTCCTTTTAATGTTGACATTGAGCAGACAAAAAAATGTAAACTATCTTTATAAAACATCTTTATTGTTGCCGACCGCAGAATAAATGAAATCACTAATTTGTGTAAATAAAACAATCTCATTTGTACAAAGTACATAACAGAATAATCTTATTATGACCTTTGTAACACTATATTTTACATAGTATTAGTTATTTTCCAACATAATATTACCCCTTCTGTATTAACACTCCAACTCTCCATAACAGTGCATGTATTTTGTTCTTATGCAATGATTTTTTTCGTTTGTGTTTGAAGCCTAAAAAAGGAAATTGTTAAAGGTTAGTTCCCTTTTAAGAAAATTATTACAACCTTCCGGCTGTTGTTTAACTGACAAACTACAATAGTCGTTATGGAAAAACGTTTCTCCCTGAAGGTGTCAAAGAAATATTTTCATGACCAGGAAGGATAAAGCTCAGGTTTCAATGGACAGATTCCAAAATAGAGGTCAGAGGATCTGGATACTGATACCAGTAGTAGTAATTTCAAATGTGTAAAAGGAAAAACAAAAGTCAACTTGAATTGCTACAATGTAACCTGTCAAGTTCTTTATGGACTCTTTTTAGCTTATAAATAAAAACTGAAGGCTTCAATTCCACTTCAAAATGCAAATACACAGGTAAAATGCAAGCACATATCTAACTGTGCCTTTTGTTTTTGCAGTTTGTTGCTGTACCTTTGCTTTGTTATCATTGGGTAATTAACGCACAGAAATGTTTTAGTAGCGTGCAATGCTAAAAAGTGTGTGTTCCAAAAAGCAAACTGAACTCCTAATAGTCGGACGAGCCCTAAGGCGAAAATTAAAAAAATTAAAACATTTTAACATTATTTTACTTCATAGGCATTCGGCCATAACTGCAGGGCCTGGACGAGTCCCTGGCCTCTAAGCAGTTACACCCCAAACCCCACCACTTGCTTAAAGGGCATCTTCACCCCCAAACTAACTTTTTCTGTTGTGTAGGATACCTCAGCCCACCCCTAACCTCCATCTTCATATAGTTTTCTAAAAAAAAAAAAAAAAACAGAAATGGACTTACCACCGTTCTGTCTCTTGGCTCTCTGATTGCCGTAAGTTGCAAATAGGAGTTTGACTATGCAGAGAGCTGAGGAAACGAAGGATCATAAGTCTATTTCTGCTGTTTTTTTTGTTTTTTTTAATAAAACTAACATGGTGGTTGGGGGTGGGCTGAGCTACACTACACTTCAGAAAAGGAGGGCTGGAGGAAGGGGGGGTCCCCCTGCGCATGTCAGAATCCTTAAGGAGGACAAGGAAGAAGGAGGGACCAGATGACTCACTGGCAGCTCCTACTCTTCACTTTCTGGCAATTTGAACAAGCACTGCAGGAGAGCCATAAGGAGCAGAGGTGTAAGGTAATGATTTTTAACACTATACAGTGGGGCCAGTAGTGGGTTTAATTTTAGTTTGGGGGTGGACATGCCCGTTAAAATTTAGATTACGGTATCTCACATTTGCTGGAAGGCAAGATACGGGGGGGGGGCATAGAGCAAGGGCATTATTTAATTTCATCTCACATAATTCACTTTTAAAGGTCTGCAAGATGAATAGGGACTGTTCACAACATTATGCTCAGAGAATACAAAACATCTCAGTGATTCTAATGCTGGCCATAGAGTACATAGACATTTTACAGATTCAACATTTGGTTGTATGAATCTATCAAATGTCTAAAGTCAGGCTTTAAATCCGGCTTTTCATTGACAATTTATTTGCAATTGGAAGTTGATCTTAATAATGATTGTCCCTGGCCGAAAAACATGGGAACACTGGAAGGTAAAAATTATAGTTTATGGCCTGTTAAAAAAGTGTCATTCTGCTTATCAGAGCAAACTGAAACTACGATCTGAGCATGCCCGAGTCCTAAATATGCAAGTGAGGCATGCCAGGGTTTATCTGTAACAAAGCAATAGTATTAAGTTGGTAACAATTAAAGGTGATTCAGCATGCAACTTTAAAGCATGTTGCTACTTTGTAAAAAAAACTGCACTTACATTTAATGCCATGTGGCCCAGGTGGATCAACCCCTAATCCATAAAAAAATTAGCCTAAAGTGTTTTGTGCTACAGCGCTGTTTTACACAAACTCCCAGTTCTCTATATAACCATAACAACAAGTTCAACACTCCATTGCTTAAAGTGGTACACAACAATAAAAGCACAAATATAAATAAGAACGGCATCCTACATAAGGGGGCAGCGTTTAATCTATGAAAAACAAAAAATAGAAATACAGATAAATGAAGATGCCTTTCTAATCATCCATTAATCCAACAAACCCAACATTGCTGAAATTACAAGAATCTCATCCGAACTTAATCATCCACACAATTATCCAGTGTAACATGTGACATCAAAGGTGGAGTTAAGGCCCAAAGGTTTTTTAGTCTGCAATACCCTCGATAACCTGTATTTTGAGACAACAAGATTACCATTGTTACACATCATAACGTATTTAGACACTGGGCTGGACATATCTTTATTCCTGATTTACAGTATTCCTGTTCATTCTACATCTTAGTCTAGTACACCCAGCATACTGTTTCTTGCAGCTGTCACAGGTTAGTAAGTAAATCACATGAGAAGTGTGATTTACTTACTAACCTGGCTTAACATCTGTTCCAGGTATCATTTTCTCTCTGAATATTAGATTGCTTCTGTTTTGTATAACTGCTCTAAAAACTCAACAGACTGTCCGCCCATCAGATAGGTACAAATCAAATTCAAATCATTCTTGTTGATTATTTCAAAGAATGAAACAAAACCAGAATGGGACGCAACTCACACAAATATAATTTCATCTAAGTAAAGTTTGAACAATGGGAAAGTGGAAAGTGGAAAGTAGTGCAAAATTGCCCAAAACATGTCTTTCTTCCCACCACCCCATGCACAAGTTTGCATAGGTGGGAGAAAATGTTGGCCCCCATGGCCCCCCACACTGCTGTAAATAATAAATGCCATGGAACATAAAATAATTATAATAAATAAGGAAATGTAGGCCAGGAATCAGTTTTCTCAGTTTTTCTCCATTCTCTCATAAAGATTTGTTATTTTACACAAATTAAAGAGGTATAAATCAAAGAGGCACCTCGGTGTAAGCCTATGGCAATAGTATAAGAATACTATTACAGTATTATTATCAACATTTTTAGCC